>OV179149.1:22434605-23634605 GCA_921972225.1 Euplexia lucipara
CTTTACACTTTTATTTCCCTTACATTTTTAAGCAAAAAATAACTAACAGTTTATAAACGTGAGTATGATATAAATTGCATTAGTTACAGTAAATCACTTAAACAAATTCTTTGACCATCCGGTGAATATGGCTCCTAACTTTTCAAAAACCAGTTTTTACATTATTAAAAATTCAGAAAAGAGTAATAATAAAATTATGAACCTAAAGAACTCACCAATATAATTTTTTCGTAGCACTTCGTAGCATGTAGCGCGTAGCTCGTAGCGCGTAGCCCGTAGCATCTTTAGTGTACTACCCAGTTATTTAGTTTTAGAATCCAAACGCTTTGCCCAACTACTTGGCAACGGTAAAGCGTAGGAATTCTAAAACCAAAAGACTGAGGCTCTTCTTCATGTCTTCTCATCAGCTTATCTCCTTATTTATTTGATATTGTAATTCTAGATATTGGATTCTAAGTCAAATGGGGTACGTTTTTGGGGTCAGTGCCCGATCTTACCTGAAACAAAGAAACAATCGATTTTAGTAGAGTTTCAGTAAATATATTGTTTAGAGGGGTTGTTGATTTGATTTTTGGATGTTGTTTACAACGAATTTGAAGAACCTAAAATACATTATTTGTGAATTTAAGTCTGCTTTAAAAATTTCAAGATTTTACAAATCTTTTTAATTCATAATATTTTAAACGTTAAAGTTTGTATGAATGTTCAAAACTCCTTCACGCAAAAACATCTGAACGAATTCTAATTTAACTTCACAGTATAAAACTTATACTTCAGAATAACAAATAGGCTATACTTTACGAGCTAACCATGAATATACCCAAAAAATAACTCTAAATTTAACTTAAACATTTTCGTGAATGACAATTAGATATTTTAATTTGAGTTATGAGCTACCAAGACTATAATACGAACATGAGTCTATCATCACCTCGACTTAACAATAAAACAACGTAATAAAAAAAGCTCAATTTTTGGAACATTTCTCACAAAATCGTCGTCAAATAATAAAATAAACCGTTATGACAATACCATCCTGTCAAGTTTTTTACGTGCACAGATAATATTCAGTGGCACAGATAAAAAAGGGGAGCGTTTACGGAGCTCGCCAATTACAAACCTCTGAGTTTAAATGAAATTATAATTTCATACAAAAAGGTATTTATTACGGACGCTGATAACATCGGGACTTGAGTAACGGTCTTCGTAAACGTTAATTTTTGTACAGGTGGTATATTTTTTCACACTTTTATGTTTAATGTACAGGTAAGGTCGTGTTATATTGTGAATCAAAAGAATAACAACTACGTTTTTACTATAACAGAAGTATGTGTATGTGTATTTTAAGAACATTGCGGGTCAAAAACGCTACACTTGTCAAAGTCAAAACATATTTTTTTACTCAAATAAAAAAAAACTAAAGTCATTTATTCAAAATAAAAATTTTCAAAGAGTCAAAATTTACATAAGACAGTCCTCCAAAACGCCAGCCCTTCGCCACTTCCTAGTGTTTTTGCTTGGAAGAAGAAGTGGCGGAACAAACATCCCAGCAACACGTCTGTCTGATTTGTTAGAAGAACAGTTTAAAAAAACGATACAATAAAAAAAAATGATACACTGGGACCATCGAAACTAAATAAAATAAATCAGTTACTAATTAAACAATAACAAAAACCAGGGTCAGCAAGACGACCAGTCACTAGTACTGGGCTGGTGTCAAGTAGTAGTCACCCAATACAAATGTTAGTGTGATGATCTCGTTTATTTGTCCCGAATCTGGGTGTTATTTGTTTATAACATGTATGTAGTTATAAATATATAAGTATGTTTATGAGTTATCTAGTACTTACAGTACCAGCTACACTTAGTTTGGGACTAGGTAACGTTGTGTGAAAGTTGTGGAATATTTATTTACTTAATTCCCATGCATCTCGGATTGTTACTTGTGTCAATGTACTCGTATTAATGAAATCAAAGTCGATTATAGGTACTATAATCCTCAATTTAATCATTAACAGTTCAATAAACATCGTAAAAGTCCCACAAACCATTCAAGTCAAGAATTTCGTATCGGTTCCAATAAAATAAAATCTTCTAATAAAAATTTCTTCTACAAAATTTTAAAACCTTAAGTACTACGTTCCATTCCAGCACAAATTCTTACAAAACCTTCACTCTACATGTAGAGCCTACCTCTACATTGTAGAGTTGCCACTCAAAGGTTCCTTTGTACACGCTCTACATACCACGAGGGCCTTAATAAAGCCTTGCCCAAACTGCGGCGGATTATAAATGTCCTAGGATATAGTAAAGGATGATAGAGTTTCAAACTTGGGTGTTACGAGTCGGTGGTCATTTAAATGTTGAGAAAAGGGACCATTTGGGGTCCAAGAAGTTTTGATGGGACAATTTGAAGTTTACGTTAAGATTAACGATATGGGTGAAAATTGTGGACGTTCTCGACTGGACTGGGCAATACTTACTTAAGAGGTTAAGTAACTGGCCAATACCTTAGTGCTGGCTGGAACTTTGTGTTATAAACTTTTTTTATGGTTTGTTTTTTTATACTTTTAAACTGTTACTTTTGCCTTGTTTGTCTGTCAACTACCTAGAATTGGTCTGTATTGTTTTTACTTGTTATACATAATAAAGCTACTTAATAACCACCATCATTTTTGCTACTTTACTACCGGACAGCATACCATTCAGACTTTTCCTAACAAAAATATATCTTTAAGATCTTTGTAGTCTATGGTATCATACGGCTGACTGGCCTGTTGGTCTAGTAGTTAGTGACCCTGACTGCTATGCCGGAGGTCGTGGGTTCGATTCTCACCCAGGACAAATGTTTGTGTGATAAGCACGATCATTTGTTCTGTCAGTGTCTGGGTGTAATTTATATATAATATGTATGTATTTAGAAATATATATGTATGTTTATCAGCTGTTTAGTACCCATAACACAAGCTCTCAAGCTTAACTTGGGACTAAATGGCGTTGTGTGAAAAGTTGTGGAATATTTATTTATTTTTTATTTATTTTCCTTAAGTATCGTAATTTAAACAGTCCACACGCTCACCAACACTTAGAATAGATTGGGATAATCTTTATTGTACACTAGTACATTGCTCGCGACTTCGTCCGCACACAACTTTTACTTAAGGGATGCTGAGTCCAACCATTCCTACCCACAAATAATATGGATTTCTAAAGATAAAGTAATTTTCAAAATCGGTCACACCCTTACAAACTACCTTACCATAGTCTATACCATAACTTTTTTATAGTCTTCCTAGAGAGATAAGTTATTTATTTTAAAAAAAAATCACAACTGCAGTTTCCAAAGATTTGCGTGTTCCAACGACTCTTCAGCTTTTATATCTTACTATAGATGTACCTATTTAATGTTTAATTAATTTCTCGATTGTTTATGGTCGTCGCTTTAGTAAAAGTCCTGTTACTGTCATCAAATATCATGTGATTTTTATTTAGTGCAACACAATATAACTGTGCATGTTTTACTGGATTACTGACGTCACGTATGATTTCAGTTCCAAGAGTAAAGTGTCTTACACGTTTACTGCTTGCACTTTGCACTTATTCAAACAATTCCTTCTTACGACCAAGAAAATCGAAACACGCCATAAAATCTAAACCAAAAACCTCCCCAGATTCCAATTTCAAAAATTCTTATTCTAAATTCAAATTATTCCCGAACAGATACCGAATTCCGAGCCGAACCAATATCACGTTATGAATAAAGGTAAGTGGTGGAATTTAAAGACAGAAGCAAATCGGTCGGGTCGGCCCTGCTCATTCGGCCACGGTCGGAAGGATTCGGGATTTAATCTCGCACAAATTGCCTCCGCCGGACCGCTCCGGGCTTGAAAAAGTTGAAGATAGGCTTGTAGACGTTCCAAGATGTGAAATTTTATCCTCAAATTTTTTGCGACATCTTCCTTATTACTACTCTCTGTGCCTGATATTAATGATTTTGTTGATATTATTTTTTGAGTGTTTACGCGTCTGAGGGAATTGTTTATTGGGTTATGAAGCAATTTTTTTGAAATTGGTAAAAATATCAACGGTTCCTTTAACAGTATTAGAGAATCCTCATCAACGGACAGTGGAAAAGATTATAATAATGTAACGGAATTTTATGTAATTTCATATTTTATTTTTAAATTGTATTGTTTATAAACCTTATTTGATTGCTTATTACTAGTAGTCTTGGCTAGATCGAACTAATGACCTCACGATCGCCAGGCCGACGGCTTAACCATTGGGCTAATGTCGCTTAATTCTTAGTTAACTAACATTACAGAAAAAACAAACCGAACTAAGAACCTTCTGTTTTTTTGAAGTCGGTTGTAAAGCCATTGCAGACCGCATAAGCAACAATTAAAGTAACTTCCCATAAACGTATCACATAGATCGGTACATTGCCCACCATTAGTAGTAGGCGCACGTACCACCGCCATTATGCGGGACTCTTGTAAGTTCATAAACTTACAGTTATACCTCTGAATGTATTGTTAATGTACCATACAGTTTATGTGCCTTATAATTGGACTTGCAGAGGTATACTTATTTACGGTGGTTCGACTTTTGAGCGGGCTTTTTATTGTTGTCGAGTTAAACTGAAGGACTGTTGTAACTAGAAGAAAAGAGAGAGTAAGTTAAGTAGTAGCTAGTTGTAAAAACTGGATAGTTTTTTTTCCAGCATTATACAGAAGTAGCAGATGTAAGTGGAAACGCCGGGAGGGGACGCCCTAGAAGGACATCCATAGACCTTATTGGTGTGGTTCTTCAAAAAGGTGCATAGTACTCGCAAATGGCGTGTCTATATGACAACATGTATGAATGTAAACAAAGCAAGAGAAGTATGTCAGAATCGTAGCAGATGGCGTTCTGTGGTTTCTGCTTACCCCCATGAGAATAAGGCGTAAGTTCATGTATGTATGTATTATTATTATTTATTTATTTATTTATTAATAACCACGTTTACAAAAAAACCTGTAGGTACTTAAACTATGCCCCACAAAACCGCACCCGCACCCGTATGTATGTATACAGAAGTTTACAGATTAAGCTTAGTTTTTTTTTATTCAGATAATCATCGTGTTGAACATTAAAGCGTCAAAGCCTCTCGTAAAAGGTAATGGGTACAAATTCGGGCAAGTAACAAGTGATTTTTTCCTTGAAGGCTAAAGGGTAGGGCAGAGGTGCAACTTAAACAGTGCAAATTTCGCTACAATACATCCACATTTCGCCAGTAATATTAAAGCCATGGAGCCATCACCATGGTCCATGAGGATTCACCTACTATCGCATGGCTAATAGGGAGAGAGCATTGACATCATACAGGCAAAAACAGTTACTGGGTTCAAGAAATAACTGAAGGAAAAACCGAATAACATTTTGCCCGATCCAGAAATCGCACTCATAGCATCATGTTCGGCGTTAGTGCTTCAGACTACAACACCGAAGAAGGCACTACTAAAAGTAACAGGGAAACAAATAACATCAAGACCTGTAAAAGACTAAAAGCACCTATCCCAGCATATTAAAAAATAACTAAATACTGCAACGCTGTTACTTATCAAGAGTCTGCGGTTAAAAGCCACGTATCTCCTAACCTATTATACACCCAATAACTTCGTATCGTTTTGTATTATGTTCCATAACAATGCATCCAATACCATTCCGTTGAAATCATCTGGTTAGTTAAACGGGCGAGATCATGAGACATATCCTGAGATGAGAACGTGAGATCTATCTCGCATTGCAGTCACGTTCAACCCACAGTTATGCGAACCCAATTGTAACGGTTGTAACTGGAGTTACCTTTATAATGGTGTTACTGGTGTATTAATTAACTATTGTTTTATGGTGGCGGTTTAATTAATTCCGTGTTATTTTGTTTTGTGTAGTTTAGGGCGGTTTTGTGTAATTTTACGGGCTAAACCGTTTTAAACACAATTTAAATACTTATTTTTTAGAGCCATTTGTGTTTAAGTTAACTTCAATGTCAATAGTTTGTAGTAAGTTGCTTACAGCTTAGGTAAGAATTTTATAGTTTCGTACCTCAAGAAAGCTAGCCTATTACTAAGTTTCTACTATCCACCCATCTGTTTATGGCAGAAGGCTAACATCTCAGAAACTGTAACAAATACACAGTTGAAAATTTTACAATGTCTAAGGCATGTGCATGTAAAACAGTTCCTTTAAACACTCACTGACTCACTCACTAACTGATTTTACATATCTCTTGCTCTGTAAGTACACCCTTACACCCCTGAATGCCGGGGTGTATGACTATCATTACAGCATAGGTTTTGGAATTTGAAAAAAGAACTGTCATACTCATACTGCACGAAGAATATTTTTAAAAAGTTAATTTTTTAAATACACATTTTTTTCTTCTTAATAAATGTTCATTGAAACCTGCTGTCTTGTTGTTTACTTACCTCACAATCGATATGTAAAGCAGAGTATTTATCTCGGGCGTAAGCATCAATTGCATACTCGGGTTAATTAGCGCCTTCGCTTCGCTCAGGCGCCAAAAACCTCGTATGCGATTGATGTCATACAGCCCTTGGTTAATAATCTACTATTCTTCGAAGTCCATAGTCCATTTAAAATAAGAAAAGAAAGAAGACTGGCAAAAATGGACCCACATGATTTAAAAAAGAACGAGGCGTCTTTCACTTGCAAGCCTATTTAAATTTTAATTACGAGTTTCATAAAGGTTAGTATAAAAAGTATTGAGTGGCTATGGGAATTAAAAATTTGAAATAAATAAAATCTATTAAAAATAACTAATCGTGCAGTTTATGAACGCATCGCGTGTTTCAGTTTTACTTAAAACGTGAAAAACACAACAAAGTAAACTTGCAAAAAAAGACATTTTTGATCATTATTACTTAATTATAATGATAGCATGTTTTGTGTGAACGTAAGAAATTGGAACGTTTGCTATTAGGCATATTATATGGTTATAATCTTTTACTTTGCAAAATTTTTTTATTTCATCTTTTACGACTATCCATTTGCATTTTTGATAGTTTTGTATAGTTCTAGAAGTAGTATTAAGTTTTAATAATGTACGATTCTAATATCAATGGGTCCCTAAACAAAGCTTTTTTTACCGTCCCTTCAACCGATTTCTACATCTATTATTTGAGTTTGTAGAATAACAAATGGCAGCTGCAGTATCAATTGGTATAATTTTTGCGTTTTTGTTTAATGCCATCATTATAACTACGAAATAGAAGCTAAACTTGGACTACCGGACCGTAAAACAGTTTATTTGAATTTCTTTTCTTATTTCAAGTGGAGTACAGTAACTTGACTGAAAAGAAGTGGCATGACTAAATTATAAAGATTTCAAAATTGTAATTAGAAATACTAAGTCAGTAAGTAAGAATACATTTGTAAAAGAACTGCAATATCGTATTGGGATACACCTGTAAGGATAGTTGCGTAAGAGAACTTAATAAATAAATGTAAAGCATGGAAAAAACATGCATAACTTTGGTTCCTCTATACTAAACCGTTTGAACGTAAACTTAACAGCACTTACATCTTGTCGAATCACCGCCAAACCTTAAAGCGTTGACAAAGTATTTTACTACACACAGAATGGTACCATGTATTTGTCGCTCTCATGAGTTTGAAACGTTTGAAGGTGGATGGCTTTTTCATCAATTTCCATATTAATCGATAAACTTTAAAAAAAAATCGTTGATCGACGGTTAAGGTACGCTTGGCAAGGTTGGTCCGTAGAAGGGTGACCATTGCATAACAAGACTCTTTCATGCCTTGGAAAGCACGTTAGGCCGTTGGTCCCTGTCATTTCACTCTTTTACATACACTATCGGCACATTACACTATTCATATACATATTTATATAGGTAACTAGCTGACCCGGCAGACTTCGTACTGCCTAATTAAATTGCAATAAAGTCCTGTCAAAATGATTTGTAATGTGACATTTTTTTGTTCCTACATATTTTATAGTCAGGGCAAAAAAATCTCCTGAACAGAACCGTCACCCTGGTGATAGGGCGTTGTGAATAATAAATATAATTAAATAAAACATAAGTAATCTCTTTATTTGTTAATCATGTGAATCATAATTATTAACAAAAATCATTTTTATTTTCATTGTAGTGCTTTGTGATATACGATGTTTTTTGTTTGATTATCTGGCGCATAGACAAACAAATCTGATGGTTTTCCAACACGGGAACAGGCCACATACAATTGACCATGTGAGAAACATGGGTTTTCCAGATTAATACCACAAACACTTAATGATTGCCCCTGGGACTTGTTTATGGTCATAGCAAAAGCAAGATGAAATCGAAACTGTAGTCGTTTAAAGTCAAACGGCATATCATTCGGAATCATTGAGATGCGCGGTATGAGAACGTCTTGTCCTTTATGCTTTCCTTTCAGTATAGTTGCTTCTATCACGTTGTTAAGTAATTTTTTTATCGCTAACCGTGTGCCGTTGCAAAGGCGCGGTTGGTTGGTATTTCTCAACATTATAACTACCGATCCTACCTTTAATTGAAGATTGTGAGGTGGCAATCCTGGCAAATCCAGCGAGTTTAAAAATTCTGGTGGATAGTTTACTACAAAATCTTGGTTAATAGCCGAATCAACTGATTTATATATCCTCGATTCGCCTGTAATTTGTTCTTGTATTTTTTAATTTAATTCATTTACATCTATGTCTTTTACAGCCAATATAGCTCGTTCGCTCAACCAATCATGGTTCCTGTAATTTTGAGAAACATTTGGAAACACCTTCTGAATAAGTTCATCTTTTGATCGAGTTTACTGACAAAAACTTTGAGGAATATTAATGCAGCCAGTCAACATGTCTATAGGACTACCAATGTTAACAACTCATTGTTGTTTAGAGAATATGTTTCCAGATTGGTCATTTTGCAACTCGACACGCATATTCTTGCTTAAATGAAGTACTTTGACATGTTTCCGCAATTGGAGGACTTTAGACATGCATTGAGTTCATCAGCTGGTGTTGATCGGTAATCACTGGCAATGTTTGACGAAAATCTCCTGCTAATAAAATCATTTCACCACCAAATTGGTTATGATTGCTCCGTATATCTTTTAATGTGCAAATTGACTCTTTGACGTTAGGACCATACCTACATTGTTTAAACAACAGTGAGTGCTTGTAATTCAATATGAACTTTACACAATAGCAATAAAGCTCATTTTAGTTAGAAAACGTTTGTATGGGAAAAAGAAAAGGGCTGTTTTTAGGGTTTTTCCGGCAATTATTCGACAATTTTTCTCGCCGTAAAAACCATCTTTGAACTTCAACGAACATTTAAAAAAAGAATTGGCTAAATTGGTCCAGGCGTTGTTGTTGAGTTATGCGCTTACCAACACATTTTGCGATTCATTTATGTATTATAGATTCTTAGTTACTAATAATTAATTATATTCAATAATATTAGTCATTAATAAATAAATAATAAAGTTACTCGAGAATATATTTGATATCTGTAGTTCGCAGTGGGATCATATTGGAATGCCAAGCGATTGTATGATGCCAATGATCTTCGTGTGCTCACGCGTTGTCTCAATCGGGCATTTTCTCTTATTATATTTTGTCTTTCTTCGCTTAAGTTCTGTGAATACACTTGTTGCTGGCTTGCATGTCTTGTGCGGCGGCCGATGTTCGCACGTCGTCCTCTAGGCATTTTGGACTATGGACTGAGTGGTGAATATAACCTCAAACGCACGATCCACATAATTTACACGGTTCAACTTACCACCTTAAAGACAAATGCCTGCTGTTGAAATTCAATAAAAATTTGCACAATACACGTGATTGATTTGATGGTTTCCAATTTAAATGTTAGGAAACGAATAACTTATTTTTTTACCTTTTTTTTCACAATTTCACAGTGAACACAATACCGTAAACCCGACTTATTTTTATATAGTAGACTTATTCGATTGTAAGACTATGATTTTGCTGAAATAAAATATTAAATCTAATAATTTTCAATATTTACTTTTTGCCTGACATTATGTCAGTTGTCAATCTGTCATTTACTTTTCTCTAATTTTGTGTCTTAGTTCTTCATAGTGACTATGAAGGTTGCATCTGATTTATGTAATTTAATTTATTTTGATTAGCTCTAATAATGTAATTTATTGTTATTTTTCCTGAATTTTCTTTGCTATAAACCTCACGGAGCCCGAGACCTTTCCAACGAATGCAAAACCGTGGAAATCGGTTCGTGCGTTCTGGAGTTATATCGTCAGGAAGGAAAACCCGACTTATTTTTATATAGTAGATTAACTTAAAATAACTTAAAATCGTTTAATATTGAATGTTAACAGTCTTTTCTGTGCATGTTGTGTTAGCTAGTAAGTAGTTATTACACTTACAAATGTATTTTTTGTAAAAAATTGCACTCCATAAATGTAATAGTTTACATAACTGTTAGCTAACCTAATAAATAAATAAATAAATTATTTCCCATAAACAGATTTTAAGCTACATTCTATTTATTTACGTAAAATATTATTTATTTATTAAGTATTATTAATTGATAAATGTTACTCATCCGTCACTTGTCCCCAAATGTTCATTTGAACATCAGCGTCAGACAGCATCTCAGCATCTGTCTGGCATTACCGCCAAAATGAGCCTTTTGGCGCAGCCGTGAGTCATGCCATTTTTGTGTATTTTTCTTTGTTATTATGTTTTTTTTTTTACTGTGCGTGTATCCAACTGTTGCCAATAAATGTATTTTCTTTTATCTTCTTTCTTTCATGTCTGTATAAGAAGAAGAGTTTACCCTACCGTGGGACAGTAACAGGCTGGTATTTTAGTAAACATACATAAAATGTTGCAAACATTTTTACTACTTTTTCAAATAGGAGTAGGTGGAAACTACAGAGCTCCGATAAGCTAAGCTACGATTCTTACACACTTCTTTTGTTTCATTCACGTTCTTCCATGAGATCATACATGCACGCCGGTTGATGACCTTTCTAAACATTATCACTAATAAGGTCTACTAGGTGATATTTTTACTTTCTAATAAAAATGAGTGTAAGTTTATATTATAACCAACAACATTCAATACACCAGGCCTAGCCATATTACAAATTCTATTTCTATCATCGTTATCGGTAAGGCCACAATAGAAAGAAAATGGCGTATATGGAATCAGCTGTTTGTCAACTGAAAATGAAATACACTTGACAGTTGACAAACAACTGATTCCATATGCATACGCCATTTTCTTTCTAGAATAGAAATAGAATAGAAATAGAATTTGTAAAATGGCTGGGCCTGCAGTTTACTGGAATGAACAAAACTTTCATCCAATTCTTACGTCCTTATGGACACAAGTTGGTTAGTTCAGTTTAGTACGCTCCTTAGCCGCTCCAATATTATAAATAAATATAAATAAATAAATATTCCACAACTTTTTCACACAACACCATTTAGTCCCAAGTTAAGCTTGAGAGCTTGTGTTATGGGTACTAAACAGCTGATAAACATACTTATATACTTCTAAATACATACATATCATAGATAAATTACACCCAGACACAGAACAAATGATCGTGCTCATCACACAAACATTTGTCCTGGGTGGGAATCGAACCCACGACCTCCGGGCATAGCTGTCAGGGTCACTAACTACTAGACCAACAGGCCAGTCATTATAAATGCTAGATGGCGTAACTGAGACATGGGAACCCAGTTTATCTGTGACAGTCCTTCGCACATCCTCTCTATAGCATTTTAAACCTCTATAAGAATGTTCAATTTTAATACTAAGTAAGACACTTTCTAGTCCCAAATGTCTTCACCATCAGCGTTTGTATACTCAAATAAAAGCAGCACTCAAGTTCCCAGCCGGCGAGCGCACCAACAACTATGTAGTTTACGATCACCCAAACATGCGATGTATCTGCACTTGTCACGAAATTTCAATTTGCCGCCATAATGCCGCCATGGAGTTTTACGATGTAATTTCTTGAATGGCCGTTAAAAACATTGTTGAGCTAGCAAAACGTATTAAACTAACTAGTTAATATTTATGTGCTGGAACGTATTTTGGTGGTCATGTTAGATTTTTTTTTTGTGTTTTGATACGAATATAACACTACTTTTACGCAACGCGATCTAGTCCCAAGCTTACCAGAGCTTGTGTTATGGGTACTAAATAACTGATAAATATACGTATGTATACATATCAATATATAGACATTCGTTATAGACAAATTACACCCAGACATAGAGCAAATAGAAATAAGATTAAAAAGTTTGATAATGATATCTAAATAATAATTTATGACGTGACTTACTGATGCACCATAACACTCAGTCACTCACCATAACAGTCTTAATCTGGCACAAACCCACACACTAGTTTACCTACATGTTTGACAAGTGATTGTCGCTGAAATGTGATTGCGACTAGATTTACATAACGCCTGTAATCTCCGAAGGGCTAGGCAGAGGCGTACCTGGTAGTACACCTATATTTTTCCAGCTATATTTAAGTCCCATGTAATAGGGGGCGAGCCTTTTGCTATCAATCTGGCACAAGTCCTCTGGGCCAAGGCTCCGGGCTGCTTTTGAGAAATTCCAAATGTAAAAACTCAACAAGACTTTGCCTAACCCCGGGAACATACCCAGGACCTTCTGACCAAGAAGGCAGTCAATTAAAAATAAACCAAGCTAATATATTAGCTGTCTTCTCAATACAGACCAAGTTTACCTACGTACGGAAGATTGTACAAAGTTGAAAACTTTCCAGTGTACAGTATAGGAAACTTTTTGAAGGTAAACTTTAACATCTGTATCGAACGTAATAGACTATCAAAGGCAGGATACGAGTATTTTTATCTAGTTTAAGTTTGCTATAAGTCCTTTGAAATAGACTACTTTTTATTGTACAATATACAAACTTACAAAAAAAAATGAGAAGTGAATGAGGATGTGTGCATGTTTGTTACTCTTTCAAGCAAAAACTACAGAACGGATTATGATAAAACCTTGCAGTATGCGTGTACTTTAAAATCAAATTAACATACTAATAAACAAATTTCACACGACACCATCTAGTCCCAAACAAAACAGAGTTTGTGCTATGAGTACCAGACAAGTAAAACATACTTACATATATATATATCAATAGAAATATTGTATACATATTTATGTTTTAGATAAATTACACTCAGACACAGAATAAATTATCGTGCTCATCGAACAAACATTTGTCTTGGTTGGGAATCGAACCCACGACCTCCAGCATAGCAGAGAAGGCCACTAACCAAGAAAAATAGAATAAGATAGGCTATAGAGGGCATCTAAGTAATAGGGCATTTTATAACAAAATATATTGTCACTAAAAAGGGTTTGGAACCCACTCGTTGCTGAAACATGCAATTTCAGTTAACATAGACTCTAGCGATTACCATTTCAATAACAGCTTGCAAATGTCCACTATAGAACTTGGACCTAACTATAAATATCTGAAATGAACCATTCCCGTAGACATTGTAGTCTGAAATTCGATTAAAGCGCTTGAATACGTTCAAAATGGCTTTAAATATTTTACAAGCACTCAAAATCCCGACTAAACACGATTAATTTCACGCTTTATACCAAACAATTGCTAATGTACCGAGTATTTTAAAAATCTATGAAAAAAAAAACAGTTTTTCTGATCAATAAGTATCATACATTTTATCTATTATTATGTATGGAATATATTATGTTTATCAGCTGTCTAGGTACTCATAGCACAAACAGTGCTAAGTTTGACACTAGATGGCGTTGTGTGTAAGTTGTTGAATATTTATTTGTTTTTATTTTTATTAAGGATATAACTTAAGGCCTGTATTCATAAAAGACCTAGGCAGAACATGATCAATAGTAAATTCCTGAAAGCGACTCTACTGCCACCAACTGGACACTAACCTAGTCTCCAGACTGCTACTGAGCAAGACCAGATGTAAGAACCCAACAACACTTTGCTTAACTCGGGAATCGATCACAGGCTTTCAAGCTCAGCAGTAACGCTGGCAACCAACGAGGCTATCTTAGACCGTAGCTGTGTAGCTAACGTACGTATGTTATTTCAGTCCGTCACTAAGACTTAGTAAAAAAACAAGCGACTCAGTTCCAGTCTAGATTTGTCACATAACACACAGCTCATAAAAACTCGAAACGAGACCCGTAATAAAATATTGTGTTCTAACAAAACAAAACGCAAACGGAATTCATAGTGTCCTAATTCAAAGTATTCCCATTCCCGAAATCAAAAACCTACAGTATCTTATTGTAATCTGATCTCCGCGACAATCTTATGTCAAAAACTTGTCAAAAATATAGGAAAATAGGACATATTTATGACAAGTCGGGACTAAGATTTGATGGTACTAGGAACTGGCAAAAGGCGGGCTTTTTGGGGGACTGTCTAATGAATTTTTTTCGTTCAAAAAGTGTTGATCCTCAGCGTAATTTTAATTAATGACTTTGTGTTTTTATTTGACCATTCACAAAATTACGGAAATTGCCACTCCGTATGTACAGACGCCAGCATGTCAAGTTACCCCAATTTGTAAAATTTCTTTGAGCGTTTTTCAACTTTATGTCAAACTGAATAAGGTTCATATTCAATTGGGAATGTGTCAACATTGGGGTAACTTGATGTGCTAGCGTCTGTACATCGATGTTCTCTCTAAACTGTTTTATTATAATCAGCTGATCTTTTCTAAAGTCATCCAGAAAAAAACGTTGAGATTAAAACGTGCAACTCTAGCGCACATCCACGTCACATAACTCACATTTTCACTAAGAGAATTAAAGTGTAGTAGCACTGCTGTACACACATTCACTTAATACTTTAAGCCTTTTAAAACAACCACAGATATAACACAAGCATGAAATTGAGCCAACTGCAAACGCATTTGATAATGCAGGGAAATCATTTGCATCGGCCGACTCGCTCGCTCTAAGAGGCTTACTATAATTTAAGCCTCACAGAGCCACTGTTAGCATAACTTTGCTGCGCTACAACACGCTTTGAGACTAGCTCGAGTTGTTTATTCAATATTTGCTATCTTAACGTGTATTGCTGGAATTAAAAAAAGTAACCTGCAAAGAGTTGGTCTGTCAGGCACAGCGAGGGTTTTGTCTTTCCATCAGTTCGAAAACATTTTGAAAGTATCTTTACACTTAGGGGAGGCCTATGTCTAGCAGTGGACGTCTTTTAGCTGAAATGATGATGAATAGGTGACAAGCCTATTGCCATCAACCAGACACAAAGTCAGACTCCCGGTCTCTACTGAGATTTTTATGATGATGTACCCAAGATCGCTTTGCTCAGCACTAACGGCCCGTTCACGACCTTGCCAAAAGTATGAAAATGTAAGAAGCACGCCACGAGTCTTCGCTCGACCGACTCGTGGCGTGCTTTGTACATTTTCATACTTTTGATTTTACCTTTATTTATTTGAGGGGCGTATCGCATATCGTGTCCTTGAAGAGGACGTGTATAGCTTAACCGGGCGTCTCTGTAGAGATATCTAAACAAAAGTTAAGACCTCCAGCCAGAGTATAAAAAACTTAAAAACTAAGCGACTACGCTAAGGGCACCCCCTGCGGGGTACGAGCCTCCTTAGGGCGTCGCTGGGAGAGGACAGCAAGGGATGGCTGGATCTGTGTGGTTATTATTTGGGGGCAGCGAGTTTATTATAACCACGTTTTGATTTTACCACTCGCCGCCCCGCGCTTAGCTCCCGCTCACAGCGGTTAGGTCGTGAACGGACCGTAACGTTGGCAAACACTAGACCGACGAGGCAGTCAATTGGTACTTATCCATATAGTCGTAAATGTAGAACAATTGTGTCAAAATAAATGATAGCTTGTTAGAACGTAGCCCGGGAGCACTAACGCGTATCCATTAGGCTTAAGCTTCGGCCATCCCTAACGTCTTCACCTCACTATTTGTCTACCGTTTCTGTCTCGGCTGTAATCCCCGAAGTGCTGGTGCTAGCTGCTGTAGGCATTTTGATAGACACACAGCTTTCTAATAAAGGATTTGAGATATCAAAGTGACAGAATGTGGTTCTACGCTTTAATTCATACTTCCCTATCACGTATCGGAGGGTGGTTGTTTTTTTTTGGAAATTGCTGCACTGGATTACGTGAATATCCATGGGACTTGCAGGTAACGGGCTTGCAAACTGATGGAAGGTGGAGATTCAAGTTCTTCAAACGAATCAGACAGATGTATTGTTTGGGAGTTTGTTGCGCTATTATTTTATCTAGCAACAACTGTAAAAAGTGGAAGCGTTTTGGAGGACTATTTTGTGATTTTTGATGTTCAAAAGTGCTGAATCTCAGCAGAATTTTAATTTTGTACAAAAAACCTCAGTCTGACCCACTGAGGACTACAGTCACCACAATAATCGTAATCCAGATCAGGATGTAGCAGTACCACACAAAATATTGTATTAATTTAAAACAAAGGCACAAATATTTCATCCCCGTCCCAATGTTTGTTTAGCGTATACAGATATTTGAAAACATGCTCCTGTTTTATTTATAATATCTTATTTTCCTTTTGGGTAGCAGCCATTACTTGGGCAAATATTTGTTTAACTGAAAGCCCATCATGTTTCCCGCTTGTTTGTGTTTTAACGCGTATTATGACGTTATTTTATCGTTTGCTTTGAAATCGTGTTCTTTGTTGTGTCTCTCTGAGACAGTTAAGGTGTTTTTTGATTCTTAAATAAATATGAGCCGTGTTTTTTTTATCTTTACACGTGTTTGATCTTGTAAGATGGAGAGACATAATGGGAGTAAGATTTACAGACTCATCTTTTTAATAACTGTATAGCTGTACTCGCGACTTCGTTGGTGTAAAATTTCATAGGTTTATTTGTTGCTTAAAGTCATCATCGTCTGCGTAGCCTTTTCCCAACTATGTTTGGGTAACCTTCCAGTTTAACCTGATGCAGGTGAACATCAGTGTCTTACATGGAGCGGCGGCCCGTCTAACCTTCACGACCCAGTTAATGGACACCTCTTGACTTGGTTAAAGCTTTTTTGTCTTTCGGGCTTCTGACGACCAGGAACAGCTGTAAAAGATCTACAAATGACAGCGAGGACCAACAGTTAACGTGCTTTCCGAGCCAAAAGGAGTATTGGTATGAACGGTCATCCATTTGCGGACCGACCTTGTCAAGCGTAGTTTAACCTTCGATCGATATTATTTAGCCACAAGCTCAAAAAAAAGCAAATGCGCAAATGTTTGTGTGTTGTGCAAGATAATTTGTTCTGTGTCTGGGTGTAATTTAACTATGATATGTATTTATTTTGAAATATAATAAGTATGTTTATCAGCTGTTTAGCACCCATAACACAAGCTCGGGACTAAATGGAGTTGTGTGAAAAGTTGTGGAATATTATAATTTTATATTATTAAGTTCCATGTAAATTATATTGGTATTCAGCTGCATTCGATTATTGAAGGATCTGGAAAAAGGTGAGATTGATGATGATATTGTTATTATTATAGATATTAAGTGAGGTAACAGACTTCTGCTGTATCAAAAGGATTAGGCAGAGGTGTACCAATAGTAAAGCCACTTATATACGTATTCTCTCATTTCCACAATTACATTTATGACTGCTATAACTTAATTTGTCATCATGAAACTGCTTTAGCGTTGTTATTATGCACCTTTATTTCTGCAATTAAGAGTCTTTGTTATCACAATAGTGGTTCATTTCATAAACACTCGCAGTGCATAAATAGGTGTATTTGCATGCTTGAACTTAATTAAGCTTTGTTCCCATGGGGGTAGGCAGATCTACAGAACGACACCTACTAAAATTCTTACGGAACTGACTTCATGGCTGAACACAATGGCCTCAAATAAACTTATATATGGTGGAAATGCAATCACGCACACTAGAACACAATGAGCTCAGCTCATGATTTCCAAGGACCCTCTAGCATAGAAATTTTTCATCAGCTCATGTTGGACCACTACCTCGTCTTATGGGAAGCGATGATGTGGTTGGCGATGGAATACGCTTGCCTAGATGAAGAAAATAACACAAAAACCCCATCTTAATAAGTAAGTTATTACACTACTTTTAATTAAAATGTCATTAGGTAAGATAGAAATGCAAATTTTATACGATTAGCAAAAATAACATCAAAACAATCTTGACAATTAAAAATGCCGACAAAAATGTCAATGCTGAGAGGTCCAGAGCATAGTAAACACATGGTGTATGAATGACTAAAAATGCCCATTCCACCCACTCTATACATTACTATCACAGCACGTTTGCTATTCGTTCATAGTCTCGTAAAATCACATTTTTACATAGAAAAAAATCTAGTGATTAGATAGTAAAATAGTCAATAGTCGCCATGAAACGTCGTCGGCTACGTAAACAAGTTTTACACCCCCATTTAACTAGATAACGGTATGACTAACATTTTTATATACCTATTTGTTTTTATATTGTGAAAAACACACTGATTTTGATGTTCAAACCTGAATAAATATAAATGGGTAGGAACAAACTTTTTATCGGTTTATTTATTTATTTAGGATTTCCAACAGAGAATACACAGACTACTTACACTATGAGACATATATGGAACTGATTACTGTCTATTAAACATAACATCACGCCTTTTTTTCCTGAAGGGTGTGCCAGAGATGTACCATTGGTACACCCATATTTTGCCAGTTATGTAAGCCGACCCGGGAATCAATCGCAGAACTAACAGTTCCAAACGCTAATTTCAACACTGGTACATACCAGAGATCTGCTAATTCAAACAAAACAGGAAAAACAAACTCTGGAAACTCTATTAGATTAGTATGTCTTCTGTCAAGGGGTCCGGTACAATAGCATTATTAAAGTAAGTCACTTAGCTTAGCCCCATCAACTAAAATGCAATTTTACTTTTCACGCGCAGTATTTTCACCAGGATTTACCTAAATGCATTGCGACTTATGCCTGCAAAACCCACTAATTGGATTGTTTGATTTTTAATGGAAACGGGCTTAACGTAGGCGAGGTCCAGCACATGCAAAACAAGAACACAAGAAATGTGTGTAACGTGCGATGCATGTGTGCGGCTTAGCTTTAGGTTTCTATTTATAATACATACATAAACACACTATCTTTAGGCCAATTCCTACAATTAAAAACGTTGAAAATCGAGTTACAATATCATCTTGTCGACATTCAAACTAGTCAAAAATGTAAATAAATGAGACTGCAGAAATTAGAATGTGACGTTTTTGTATGAGAATTGCCCCGTTGATACCATGACTGTTGAATGTATGTGATTTTGACGACTCCCTCCAGATTACCAGAATTGCTTTAATATGTGAAATTAAATAAATCGATAGATGGTGTTGTACCGTTTGGGAGGTTTTCTGAATCGCGATCTAATGATTTTCCACGCATATGCGATTTTTTCATGTTAATCTGTATTCCTCAGGCAATGATATAATCCCGAACACTCTCTGTAGAACGGCGCGCTTTTTACTTATTACTAAACAACAAAGAAAGAAATAAAGGCAAAACTAAACTTTGAGTGTACTTAACTGTGTGTGAGGTTTATAAATCTCTGCTTTATTCTTTGGGTATGTTTATGTAATATTTAAGTTTTTCTAACTTATAAAATAGACGTGTTGCTAGGGAGTTAGTGCGCCACTTCTTCTTCCCAGCAAAGACACTAGGAAGTGGCGAAGGATGGGCCTTTTTGGGGACTGTCTTTTGAAATTCTGATGTTCAAAAAGTGCTGATCCTCAGCCTAATTTGAATAAATAAATGACTTTGGAATTTTATGAAATGGCAAAATGAGAGAGAAAGAGAGAGAGAGAGAGAGAGCTTTGTTTTGTTATGTTAATAAAAACAAGGACATAGTCTTTACGTAGGTAAATGTTATTGAGTACACACCCCTAGTGTCCCAACAATAGTCAGTTTTTTACACTGAGTGATTCTAGCGGTCTAACCTTTACAATCCCTAGGGAAATCACGAGTGCATCCTACGAGTTTTTATATGAAGTAGAGATGAAAACCTAATGGAGTGCCACTGGTTTTATGAGACCAACTAAAACCTTTTTTCTTTGGTTTTGTTAAGAGCGTAGCAACGTAAACGTTAATGCTCCACAATTAATTCGAGCAAATCTACAACAGCAAAAAAGATAACTTCTCATTGACAACATTAATTTTAGTAATGTAAGTAGTTGAAATTAAAAATAAACCGCATTTTGCCGAGTTACTTGAATAAAGAGCTGAGTTACGTGTGTTAAAAATGCATTGGACAGCATATATTATTTCACGGTTTGTCCTATAGTAAAAGTAGTTTATAAAGTACTCACACAACACTTTTTTGGCTTTGTTATAGCGGGTGGAAAGGAAATCGACGGACATTATTACACCATTTTCCGTCTTTTAATCCAAGACATCTGATACGAAACGACATAGGACGGTCGACTATCATCTAGCACTAGGCGGCCACTAATAAAATTTGGAATCAAACACAACGGTTCACTTACATACATGAACTTAACTAAGCTTTGTTCATAGGTGGGTAGGCAAAATCTACAGAACGACAGCTGCTAGAGTTCTTACATACTTCAAATGGGTCGTAACGTATTAGACACAAAAAAAGATATATATAGATATACATGCTTGCTGTGTCTATGAATCGCATCATACGATCATGATGCTTGTGTAAATTGATTGTACAGACGCCAGCACATCCACCTACCTCAGTGTGTCAAATTTCTTTGATAGGTTTTAAACTTTATTCTAAACACAGTAAGGTTCATTTTCAATTGGGAAAATTTGGCAGTATTTGGTAGGTTAAAGTACTGGCGTCTGTACTATGAAGTGTGAAAGTGTAATAATTGTAGATAGGCCAGTAAATAAATAAATACACAAGGTGGACGAAATATCTCCGCACAATTGGACACAGTGAGTTCTGTTTCTGATTCCCATGGACAAACTAGCATTTTTTATCGTCCGGGTGCACATCAAAGGTCACAAAAAACGCGGTTAGCAACATCATATTTTTTGACAAATATCGTAACAAGTTGATACACAGCTGATTACAGCATCAATCATCTTTGCCCCACAGATATAAACTTGAACCAAATTCTCTTAATCCTTCACCAACAACATGAAATTCATCAAAGCCTCGTTCAATAATTATGATAACAATTTTGAGCATCTAATTAAACCAGAAACTTACATATTGGTAGCATTCACTTCAGTAAATTAATTAAAACTCTCACACATTGACAGGTATTGTTTTCAAAAGGAGCTGGGAAATTAAATAAGTTTTGGCAAATATACCTACACGAGTGTGGTTTGAATAATTTTGAAGTAAGTGTGAGCGAGAATTATCAAAGAGGTCTTATAAAATTCAGCCAGCATTAAATAAAGCTTATATTCGGATATCATCAGGCCTAGTCATGTTTCAGAGCTCAAAAAAGAGGTTATAACTGTAAGATAATAAAACCTCACATCATTGTGTTCAGAGTACCTACATTCATGGTATCTGATCTACAATTTTGGCGATTTTGAGTCCGTCTTATAGTAAAAGTCGTTCATCAAAGTCGTACTAATCTCCCTCAAAGTATGTCTATCGTTCTACCTACCACCTTGTATCCCACGCAAATCAACAGCTCGGAAATCCGTACCATTTTTCCAAAACTTCCTACCACACCAAACTTTAAGTATTTTCCCTTAAAATTGTAATAAATTAACATTACGACTCCCATTTGACTATTTCCACCACACATTTCAAAATGACAATGGACGTAGCGCACAGAAAATTACCCAGAAAATTGGGAAAACCACGGCTTTGAAAAAACTTTTTCTACGCCAACAAAAGGATGGAAGTCCGAATTAGTTTTGGATGAGAATGGGCTCAATTCTCTGGATGATAAAGTGCATTTTCGTTTGGGGTCGGCTGTGACGTGTAAGGGTCGTGTTTGGGAAGGGTGGTCTCCGAAGGCTCGTCACGTCCCGTGTCGGGTACGTCACGTAGCCTGGCTGGCACTACGTTTATTATTCAATAGCTAAACGTAACAGACATGTTTAAAGTTACGGAGTAGGCTGCGCTTAGTAGATATTGTAGTCAGTTGGATCTGATTTGAGTCCAAAAAGTATTGTGAAGTTTACGATCTGTGTTATTCGATGTGAATTTACTTGAGCGACGTGACAGGCCTTGCGCACTAGGTAACTGTAGGTCTCTTTATTTTATGTACATATTTAGAGATCTTTTTTTTACATGCTTGATCTAGTCTATTTCGGGGTTTTCGTGATTACTCGTATAAATATCAAAATAAAACACACCAACTGATTCTCACACATAATGCAATTTATGCTTCTTATTTCTTTTCGTTGGTTTTGCTGTGTATGGTCTAACTTGTGTTTAACGGGTTTCTGCTTAAGATAACTAATCGTTTTTATTAAACATGAAACATAGAAAATAACTTAGAGGTGTCAGTAGTTGTTTAAAGTCTAGACATTATCATGGTCAGATTATGTAAGAACCATGCAAATTATAGTCTCTGAGATTGTCTTGGGTTCGTAGAACTTTATTTCCTAAAGGAGCGTAGGTAATAAAAGTTTGCATGTTATGATATAATTACAATCATTCAATTATCATCATCATCAAAATATCCATTACTTACCTGTAAGGTGTTTAAAATATTATATTATTTACCGTTGCCTAAATCTCAGCGAGAATGCGTTTGATATTCAATCTTTTAATGAAACACTTATTTAAGTCCTCTTTTTACCCATTTCAACAAAACTAAATTCCGCTTGGCTACAAAAGATCAATACTCTATTAAAACGTGCCACTGCATCTAAAGTTTCACTAAACTTTGCTCCACCGTTCGGTTTATCAAACGCTTATCCGTTTTGTGACCACAGACTTGAGTTATTTCTCTGGAAGTCATTTGTAGCGTTAAACCCAAGTTTGTCAGTTTCGTGGAAAGATAGTGGGCCATTGTGTACAGATGCTGGTCAAAAGATTCATCTTTAAGATAGGCTTGTAACATTTTAGTTATGATAATCTTAAATTAATGAAGTGGCAAAGACACTGGAATGTTATATAAATTGTGGATTCTCTTGAAATTGACTAGTTTTTGTAATATACCTATATTGCTCATAGTTGACCCCAACTATAAAGGGTAAGGTTAAGTACTTTTGTATCTATAACATAATCTAAATACTTAATCGTACTTACATAGCTGTCATCATTTTTACATAATTACAATTATTTTTTATATAAATTCAATGCATTGAATGGACTAGTTCACTCATATATGTGTAGTTCTTTCTTCAAAAAAATTCAAAAACACAAATCTGTATGGTTCTCACATGATCTAAAAAGGCTCTCTGAGCTAATCTCACGCCGGAGTTTCTTTCGGTGTTTCTTTTCAAAGTAGCCAGATAGTGTAACACCGACCTAACACTTCACTATTTAACAATTGACGTATAATAATGAAGTATGTACAAGTACAATAAAGTTTATTTATTTACAGACATATTTACTTACTGTTTACAAAAAAATACTATTTACACTAGAAAACAAACTAAAAACTAATTTATAGAGCTAAAATATGGCGTCATTAAGCTCACTCGCATCGCTGTCTACTGGTAGTGTACCCAAAAGACTGGGGCATTGCCACGTTGTATGGCAAAGTTTATCCTTTGAGTAAGGTAAAAGGCAGCCCCTGGGTCACGCGAAGTGTCAACTTACTAAAATATTGATATATATACCAATTTACAGAAATACAATCTATTATCACTATCATTTTTAACAATATTGTTTGTTTGGAACTAAGAACCTAGTTCTCTTGTCCGTAGAATATAAAGTAGCCTGCACCTTAGAGAAACTGATAGCAATATTATTTTCTTCAGCCAAAGTCACATCTCCACAAATCCTCACCAAGTTACCTTATTAAATTACTTTATCTCTAACCATCATTAGACATCTTAAATAATCCAAATTGGAAACGAGCGTAATAATAAATTAACCCAGTTATTTCCACCCAGTAATGGTTATTTTGGCTCATCAATATTAAGAGGTTACAGGAGTATAATCGTAGGGGTGCTGAGGGCACCACAATTTATCTACTCGCTTCAGGGGATGAAATAATCAGGGGAGATTAGCTAACACTCTTTGAGAATAAATATTTTGGGAAGAGTGGTAGCGTAAGAGGAGAAGCGGGGTTATAAGTGAGCGGATATATTTATGGTGTTATAATTTGGTGTTACAATAATTTGAGAGATGGAATGTGTTTAAAAAAATACTAGTAAATTGTTGCAAAGATTTCTAGCATACTTGTAGTGCTAGAAAGCTTTGCAAATATTTTTTTATCATATCTACATTGCACTTAAGAAAATGAGCGCAAATAAGAATTAGTGTTAACAACATAAAACATTCGAACATAAAACTACCAATTATTCCCGCAGAGTTATGCAGAGGCAAATACCTGCAATACACCCACATGCTTAAGTCGGGTAAAAACTACAAATTTGTTTGTTGATAGGTATGTTTAATTTGACATTTGTTTTTTCTTCACAAATTTGTATGGTGCCAAACAGAAAGTTTTCTTGATCCATGCGTTCTTGTTATATTTGAAAAAGATAATATAATACTACTTAACCCGTCCCCATAAAATACGCTCTCGTTTTTTTTCCCATGGTGTGTATGTAACGGTAAGTGTAATTAATTTAAAAATCTACATTATTCGCTACTAAAGTTATTATTCATAATCATCGATAAATGTGAATTCCTTACTTTTACCTCGTCTTTTGGTAATAATCACACTTATCACACTTATAGTAACATGTAAGTAGTTTTATAATAAAATATTATTCCGCCGACTTCTCCACGTTTAAAAGTTCGGCAATTATACCAAGGTAGCGGTCTACCAAAATGAAACTATCCTATGTCAGGTCATGATCTAGTCTTGAACTAAAGTTCATCCAAATCGATCCAGCTGTTAAGGTGTCAAAGGTACTAAACAAACTGATTCACTTTCGCATCTATAATATTAGTAAGACTTTGCCCCTTTACACCACATGCCTTAAAAACACCATTCATATCGCCCTTTGATCAAAAACCAGTACCATCATTACATTCAGACACTAATGTTCAATTTTAGGTAACGCCTGTTTCAAAGGACTGGAAGCCTTGATCAGTTTCCGGGTATCCGGTCAAATAGGCGCCGCAACAAAGACGGTACCTATCAATGAGGGGGCACTGATATACGCTAACGAACGGAATGAGCGTGGAGCGGTAGCGAGCGGTGATATTCAAGATACAAAGGAAATCACAAATGCGGATTGTGAGTTGAAAGCATGTGGAATTTTAGTAGATGGCAATGATTGGTTTCTTTTATCCCAATGAATTTTGGTTGAAAAACATAATAGTTGCGTAAGTCGAAATAATGATTTTTGTGACTAAGATAGTCATTAAACTTAACTAATAATGACAATAACGTTGTTATGTGACATACATCTATACAAAAAATCAATAGAAATTGGATGACTTCTAAATAGCAGCCAGAAGTTTTTTTTTTTTGCAATTTCATATTGCAAAAAAAAAGTTAATTATCAGTTAGTTAGTAGTGATTATTAGTTAGTTGACTATCTATGCAAGTAAACAAAAATTTATTACATTTTCGCATTGCGGTTAATAACCATAGTGTTCCAACTTCAAAAAATCATCTTATAGATGGAGTAAATATTGAATTTTAAATCGCTATAACTAAAGCCACACCTTACTCAAGGTGCTGACCAATACATTGGCCGTCCGTGTTCAAATTAAACTTTAGCTCTGTACACAATTATAGGCTTTTAATTTCTTTTGTGCTGGCTTCACAGTCTACAGTGATACTTAATTATTATTGCAACATAAACGGTTCTAGAAACAATGTTGCATTGTTTGTTCAAGCGGTAGGTAGATAGGTCAATGAAAACTTATTTGAATTGTAGTTAAATGCATATCTGTACGTTCCTTTATGAATACTTTTTTTTTTCAAACTATGTGACCTTAAGAGAAATCTTACTAAAGATAAGCAAGAATTGACAACAAAAATGCTTACAGGAGAAAAACTGTTCATCGAATTTGTCCAATCAAACATTTTTTGTTTGTAAATTCAACATAAGTCAACAACAATCTAATGCCGATGTAGTCAGGTAGGAGTAGTAGTATGGTAAACAGAATCAGTAGCCAAGCAGAAAGTGTAACGTTAGATATAAGAGATTAAGCCGTCAACCAAACGTCACATGTGCAAAGTAGTTTGTGAAATAGTACTTGTCACCACAGATTCATTTAGATTCATTTATTTGCCTGAAATATGGTATTTTACAGATGTTGAGAAGGCATAGGTAAACATTTGAACTTCATATTCCGCCTCCTAAATTAGGCATGCAAATTTTGTAACAAAAGCAATGATTTAAAATACTATAACAAAAAAATTCAACACAATTAATAAATTGCTATGTACATAAAGAAAAAAAGAAAGTACGATTTCAATTAATTTCCCAATATTAAATTACAAATGTCAAATAAAAATAATAATTAAATTTCAAATACTTAATAATAACAATTAAATTAGATTACTAATGTCAAATAATAGTACTTAGTCATTAAATTACAAACATTATATGACCACAATAATTAAGTTAATGTAAATGTTCTTATCAAAAGATAGTATTGATGTATTATATTACATCGAAGGTATTTGCTGTAGCAATGAAAGCTTTGGAGGGTTACAAAAATAAAAGGAAATCCAAAGAAACTATGGAAAGATTGTGTCGAAGGCGGTATGGCTATGAAGGAGCTTATTTTAAGATGACGGCAAATAGAGATGATAAGAGCAAGAGGATGATGATGATGGAATGTTATTTAACATTGAACGCGTTTCGTTACATAAAATGCAACCAAAAAAATTTAATTAGGTCACCCAAGCTACCGATACTGTACTTGACAAGCTAGATCAATAAATAAGACACGAGTATCCGAGTCCGATAAGGAAAACGAGCAAAGGATAAGTGTTATATCATAAAATATTAATACACCGTCTACTGAGCCCACTTAAGAGGAAAAACGGAATAAATGTATTATAGGTACTAATTTCTTATAGATAAACGAAAAAGATTTTCGCCATGACAACAACAGCGCTCAATAAGACGAGCTTGTATTTATTAACACAATTGGAGCTACTCAGAAGGATTCTACTAAGGCCTTCGAATCCCTCACCATTTACATCAGTTGAAAGTTTACGCTGTGTAATATACATCGAAGCTATACTTGGTGATTTCCCCGGAGCACGCCCACGATTACGGAAAGTGAATCGCATCCAATTTTTATCATCCACTTGCATATCTGTTTCGGCTTTTTGTTAAATTTCCGTAGAACGGTGAATGATTCACTCAGCTTTACCGTCAATTTTAACGACAATTACCATTTTGATCGCTGTGATAACTTTCTTTTTATCATTAACATTGAAACTTCCCTTATAATATATTAAGAATTTGAGTTTGGGTCGGGAATGGTTCTTGAGCTCAATTAAGAAGACCATAAACTTCGCACTAAAGCCGATTCTATCATTACTCTGCTTATCCCAGTAATATCGTTTCTTTATTATTTTAACTGCCGTCGTTAGCTTTTATGTTAGTAGTTATAAATTGTAGAAGAAAGAGACCCGGAAAGTGGCTATATATTTTACCAATGTCACAGATTAACTTAGAAAATATTCCTGGTGGGGTTTTTGTTGGGAAAAAAACCACAGATAATATTAAAAGTTACTGAACATATAAAACCCAAATGTTGTTATAAAAGTCACTGCGCATTGCTGATTTTCCGTTAAGTCCATTTTAATCTGGCTTAACTTTGGCGTGTTCAATTTTCTTGGCCGATTTTACCAATCGTTAGATTGTGCGCTATCCTAAGCCGTGAGCAAAATTTTTCTTCTGTTTTGTTTAATTTTTATTTATCTTAACAGTTTATTTTTTGTAAACATCTCCCTAACAAATCCTAATAGTCACAAGCAAACTCATAATTCAAAAATAGACCCAGGACCAAATCAAACAACTCGGAAAAAATATGTTTGAATAGGTTTCTGTTTGCCTAACCCTACATTGAATTTTCTTTCTTTGTCAACCCTCTTATTAAAGTATGTCGCCTAATATCATAGCTTATAGCACTACAGTATTCGGGTACTGAGTTTATTTAGTAGATTACCAACACTTGCGTAACTCCCTCAATTTGGATGACTATGCATGGCACTTAACATAAGACTATGAGGCTCCCCTTTCAACATAAAAATCACTTTATATGCCTCCCATATTTCGGATGCTTTTGTCTTGCAAAGCATCTTCGTATAGTTTTGTCCATTTCATAGCTTTTTTAGGTTTGCCAACTTATTAACATACAAACGACTACGTAGTATTTAAATATTTTATCGTCCAATACAGTAACATCACAAGGAAATGGGTTACTCTATGCCCTTGGTATTACAATTTCCAATAATATTTTCTAATCAAAGTCTCCTCCGAATAAAATTAATCTTCCGGACTCACTAATATTTCATTCAACAATAGGTTTCATCATAATAAAACCATCTTGTCCTTAATAGGATCTCTTAGTTACGCAAAATCCGTTCAGAATCTCCATATTGCGTCCACTTCATCATAACAGAATTGTTTAGTGTCAGGAACAATAGAACATTTTACTGAATACAAACTTAGACCTTGACACTGCTTATAGATATCACCAAGTAGCTGTTTATGTAAGCAAGCAAGCATGTCGTCTTATAAATGGATCTTTATATCAAGAGGTCGATCCTTATGATTTCCCTCGGCGCATATTGCTTCGAAACGACTTCACTACAACTTTATTGCGACTTCTTGTATGACATTTTATAAAACTAACTTTTCAACTATCTGAACGATATTCTAGTTGGAAAATAGTCATTAGTGAAGCATCGCAGAGTAAGTTTTAAATGCGATTCTTGACAACATTTATTTGCTTCTGCATCTCTATAAGTATTTAATTTAAAAGGATCGTAATTTTTATAAGTTAAAGCTAAGTGGTTTTGTAAGTTGTTCTAGTAGTTGTTAAAAGCTTATTAATTAACATGTTTTTCAATAAAATTTAGTTTTAGTTTTCGAACTGTTGTTGCTAATAAAATAATGTAATCTTAGACCTTAATTCACAGTGACTCACAAAATACCCGTATAATGGGATTAAATTAACTAACAGGGCTGTATTGATTAATTATTATAACTCAGATAAACCATAATTGTTAGGTACCGGTCGTGAATCATATTTTATTCAACATACAACCGGACGGTATGTCTTTATTCCCTTGGAAGATGGACGCCTTTAGTATGGGACGCTACTTGTGTCGATACTCTTGCACCATCCTAATATATTTTTCGGGTCAACATGCAGTGCTGGTGCTGCTGCTGCGGCTGCTGAGATCCTCAAGCAGCGTAAATATACCGACCTTGTTGGTAGTTATACTTTCGAACTGTTTGGAGTTGAAGCTCTTGGGCCGTGGGTCCGAGTGCTCGTCTTCTTTTCAAACGTTTAGTTGACGCTTCTCGTGTCCCAAGAGCTGGCGTCTTCTTTGGCCAGAGGCTTAACATTGCCATTCAAAGTGGCAATGCCGCCAGTCTTTCGGGCACTTTAGCAGTTGGAAGCGACGCAGAAGAATTTTTCGACGCTTTGTAGTTTTTTATTTTTTGTATAGTTAAGGTGTACATACATTTTACAAAAATAAATAACTTCACCCCTATATACATACAACCTGACACTAAACAGCAAATTGAATTTTGCGGGCTGGCTTCGCAAATCCAATTTAAAAGAAATTTAAAAGATTTATGAAACCAAAAGTATCTTCCGAGATATTTAAGATATAAATAAATTGTAAGAACCTCAGCGATACAGGAAGAGACATCTTATAATTAAACTCAAAATAGATTTAGGTCACGTCCAACACAGAGTGAAACCAATCGTGGAGCTTTTGGAATAGACCTGGCGGGTTGAATCGGCCCGCAAATCGGATGGAAAGCCGATCGCATAGGCATTGCAGGAATCCTGGCGGTGTGCCAAAATACATTACGACTCGTACACGTTCCGTATACGTGTCGTTACAGCCACTGAAGTAGAAATAGACACGATTTGAGATAGTGTTGATGCGTTCTTTTTGAGGTGTTAATATTTTTTTTGAGACTTATAAGAATAATTTTAAAACACTACACTATAAAATCTAAAAAATAATCAACCAAAAGTAATTTATTCAAATTAGGCAGAGGGTCAGCACTTATTTATTTAAGAATAACCAACAAAGCATTCACATTCAACTCTTCAGCACTTTTTATAATAAACTAGCTGCCCCGGCAAACTTCGTTGTGCCTTAGAGTCAATTTATTGCTCTTATTATTATTTTTTTTATATTAGATATACATACGTTGAATAAGACGACAACAAATAAATCCAAACCAATAATAACTACTACTACTTTTAAATTACAACATGTATACCACAACATGTACCCTAACCTAACTGACCATACCTATCCTATAGCTAACCCAACTATCTAACCTAACTACCTTACTAAAAAATACTAAATTCATAATTTTAATCTGAACTATTGCCTCTATGTTACATACAATAATTTATGCCTATAGTTTTCCCGGTCTACTTTAATTAAAGTCCTAACAGTAAAATAAGTTCTATTTGCAAAGAATTATTAAAGTTCGTCTCTGTCATCATTGCTAGTTACGTAAATTGATTTCTGAAATATAAGACTTTTTTATGCTACATAAAACCTCTAAGTTTAGTAACAAAATAAATTTCAGAACGTAGGTGCGTATTATAAATTGACAACCTTACCTTCTTGGGTTTAGCTTAAGACTTGTCAATTTCAAATTGTCACCTGATAATGAACTGGGAAGTTTGACTCCTGTCATGTCATCCAAGATGGCGCTGCGTTTGAAAAATGTTTGAGACAACCGATATTCTTGATATTTATTTTTATGATGTCGAACGGGATAAAAAGTATCCTATGTCCTTCTCCTGGCTCTAAACTACCTCCCTGCCAATTTTCAGCTAAATCGGTTCAGCCGTTCTTGAGTTATAAGCGAAGTAACTAACACGACTTTCTTTTATATATATAGATAAATATTCCACAACTTTCACACAACGCCATTGAGTCTCAAGCTAAGCAGAGCTGTTATGGGTACTAAACAGCTGATAAACATATTTATATATTTCTAAATACATTCATATTATAGATAAATAACACCCAGAGGCAGAACAAATGATCGTGCTCATAACACAAACATTTGTCCTGAGTGGAAATCGAACCCACGACCTCCGGCATAGCAGTCAGGGCCACTAACTACTAGACCAACAGTCGAATGAATGATAGTCAAAAATAATTTATAAGAACAGTCCCTCAAAACGCTTCTCCACTTGCTAGCGTTTTTGCTGGGAAGAAGAAGTGGCGGAACAAATTTCCCAGCAATATAACTTCAGTGTCTGCTTAATAGCAGTGGTAGTAGTATGAGCAGCAGGCTGGACTGCCAAGTACCTAAAAGGTTTCGGGGTCGAACTAAAGACACGCACCTCTGAGTTCTTGGTTGTATGTGCCTGTTGTATACTTATCAGTTTGCACTTAAAACGGTGTAAGTATAAGATAATGAGTAAACGCCTGAGAAATATTTCTTGACGACATGTGTCACCAAATCAGAGGCTTATGACTCTAGACACCAGGTTAGCCTATACTAATATTATAAAGAGGTAAAATTTGTATGTTTGTAAGTTTGTATTGAGGGGGGTAATCGTCGGAGCTAATGATCCAATTTTAAAAAATATAGCACTGGTGGAAAGCTGCACTATTGCCAGATGACATAGGCTACTTTTTATCTCTGAAATCCCACGGGAACAGGAACTACGCGGGTGAAACCGCGGGACGTATATACAAAAAAGACAGAATTTCATCCACTTACGAGTGTTGTATATAGGTTGAAGCTTGTTAGCTTACAAAATAAAGAATCAATCCTAACAAGATTTTGGGCAGCAGATCTTTTTTCGGATAGTAATTAGGGGTAAAACTCAAAAGGTCTCAGAAAACCTTTTTTTAGCTTACAACTTTTACAGGAGGAAAATCCTGTATGAAACACAATCATTTGTGTTACAATACCCTTCAAGCATTGAATACAAGGTACACAATGCCCAAGAAACATGGTTAACGAAATACAGGATGACCTAATTACGACAAATTATCTATTATTCGTCGGACGCCAACAGCTTACGGAAATAAGGTCGTCTGAACAATAGGAAATTAGTACCTTGCATCTGACAAATAACGGGCCGAGTCAGTTTCCTATCTTTGACGGAAACTTATTTTTGACGTAAAATGGGGTAAACCAACAGCGCAGATTGTTCGCCCAAGGCGACTCTTGGGTTCTGAGAAACTTCAAAGACGTGGTGTACAAGAAAATGGTATTTATTGTGAAGCATTAAGGATGTTTTTCCGTGAGTCTACGAGTTATGGTAATGATGTGGGAGGTGTAGTATTGCTTAATCGTATCTGTATAGATAGTTAAGTAAATGTAAATAAGTCTCGCTATGGTTTGCGTGTTCATTTACTTGAGCATTTGTGTATTGATCGAGAGTCTAATGAACGTTGATCAAGTTATAAGCAAAAATATAATTTACTTAGTGAAAACTGTTGATCCTATCGATCGAATTGCATATTTTTTTTTAACATAGATAATTTTTATCTTATAAATTGCAGGTTTGTACAATGTTTAAGTCACTGCCACCCAAGCTAAGATTGAACTTGTGTTATGGGTGACAGGGCTCTCTTAGTTGACACCTTTTGGTTGACACTATAGACCTTATTATACGATTATTATTATTACGATTATTCCCTCTCAAACAATTGTTTGCAGTTCTCTAAAGATATTGAACTCGTATATCGCTTAAATTCTTAAAAAAACTAAAAGGGCTATGTCTTATTATTCATATATTTTATTCCTATGACATCGTATATATTTTCGCACAACGCCATTTAGTCTCAAACTAAGCAGAGCTTGTGCTATGAGTACTAGATAACTGACAAACATAGATTTATATTGATGCACAATGTTCCAATCTGGGATATGAGTGCGGAAACTAAACCTGATAGATCAATCAGATGTGTTGCTGGGTAGTTTGTTCCGCCACTTCTTATTCCCAGCAAAAACACTAGAAAGTGGCGAAGGGTGGGCGTTTTTGGGGGACTGTCTTACGTATTTTTTTTGATGTTCAAAAAGTGCTGATTCTGCAGTGAGAGTGCAGCCTAGCTTGAATAAAGACTTTTGATTTTGATTTTGAAATAGAACATAAATATTTAAAAATACACACATATTTTTTTTTAAAATATTATTCAATTTATTTCTGTAAAATGTATGTACAACCTTAACTGTATTAAAAAAAAAAACTGAAAAAAAACAATAACTAAACTTAACAAAAAATAATTACAAAGCGTCAAAAAATTCCTCTGCATCGCTGCCAGCTGGTAAAGTGCCCAAAAGACTGGCGGCATTGCCACGTTGAATGGCAAGGCTTAGCCTCTGGCCAAAGTAGAGGCCAGCCCTTGGATCACGGGAAGCGTCAACCACACGTTTGCAGATGTCTTTGAAAAGAAGACGAGCACTCGGATCCCACGGCCCAAGAGTTTCAACCCCAAACGGCTCGAAAGTTTAACTACTAACAAGGTTACTATATTTACGCCGCTATATATAGATAAATAAAATAATATTATAGATAAATTACACCCAGACAAAGAACAAATGATCGTGTTCATCACACAAACATTTGTCTTGGCTAAAAAACGAACCCACAACCTCCAGCATAGCAGTAAAGGCCATTAACCACCAAAAACAGGCCAGTCAATCAGAAGTTCAGAGTCAGAATTCCACACAATCATTTAACACACGTATGTAAATAAATTATTTAATGTAGGTTTTGCTAAGATTTATTTTTATGTAAGTTTACCTCACTTAGTCATGGCGTATATATCAATATAAGAAGCTTAAAAGTAAACCATTTAACGTTGAAAACAGCTTTCCTTATAAAAATACAATTTAATTTACCTGAGCGGTACACACCAATAAAGAAAAGGAAAAATGGACTCCCGAAATTATAAAAAGCAACGAAAAAACTGAATTAATAATTTACATTATACATCTGTCGAGGTGTTACTCTGTAGATGATAACTTCCCGCCCGCCCTTCGGCAGTTTCCGGTTTGGCAGGGCGGGCGGCATAATCGGGAATTTACCGAACAATTGTAATAAGAGAGAAAACGTTTACTTAGCGATGGAATCGTTTCATTAAAATATTTAATTAGTTTTTAACACTTTTATTACTGAAATTAATGTTGATCGAAAAGTAAACGGAGAGAATTTTATTAGAGATAATTTTTTTTTGTTGGATTTTGAAATTAAATTGAAAGATGGATGGCTATGATTTTTTCAAGGCAAGTCCGTTGTAGTTGAATTGCTGTGGTTTTTAACCAAGTGTGAAATAACCGGGTTTATTAACTATGATAAAAACATGCATAAACTCACACTTTTTTCCCATGGGAGCAGGCAGAAACTACAGAGCGTCATATGCTACGATTCTTACATGTTTTTTTTGCTTCGTTTACATAAATAGGTAGGTACATGTTGTCAACTTGTCATACACATACGCCGGTTACGAGTACTACGCATTTGATCTTTCTGAAGAACCTCACCAAAAAGGTTTATGTCTGTCCTTCTAGGGCGTCCCTTCCCAACACCACTCCCACCACACACATATGCCACTTACATATGCCATCTGTCTGTTTGTCGGTGCAGTTAAACTTTTATATTCTAACCTCATTTTTAATCAGGCAAAATATACGTCTTATTCCACGATATAGTTTTTTTTTTGACGCTGAGATCAGATTGTGACTAAGAACGTTAACTATTATGGAAATTGTTTGTAAAAAAATATATTAACCATGTCATTGAATACACAAGATAATTTAAAATTTTGTAGTATACATAGGTACAGACGCCAGCACATCAAGTTACCCCAATGTGTGAAATTTTCCCAATTGAATATGAACCTTATTCTGTTCAACATAAAGTTGAAAAACGATCAAAGAAATTTGACACATTGGGTTAACTTGACGTGCTGGCTTCTGTACAACATCTCTCTACAATTGAAAAGTAGTGCCATTAACTATACTCAGTAGGTAAACAACCTTTTTCTAATAAACCTTCCAATCCCACGCAAAACGCCGAACGCCCCCGACGCCTTCCGAACACCCCCGATGTTTCCCGAACACGCACGGACAATACCGGACGATATAATGAGTTATGAAAAGCGCCCATCGTTCCAAGAGGAAATGAAATCTGGAACTTTCGATATTTGCACGCGAAACACAGTTTAAATGGGGATCAAGCTTTGTTTGAACAACTTCTGTTACAATTGTTGTATGCAAACATATGCTCAGTAATCACGGAGGATTTCCGCGCATAATATTGTGTTTTTATTTATGTTCGTTGCATGTTCGCTGTTGTTCGTAAGTTGTTTGTTTGTAATGTATTCTGACACGTGTTTAAAGTGGAGAGAGGTGGAAGTCAAATGTCATGTTTGATTCGCTGTGACATTTAAATTTTACACTTGCATTTAATCCATCGGGTTTTTAGTTTAAAGGTCGTTTATTTTTGGATTGCGTTTTAGTTGTTTCGTGTCCAGAAATATATTAGAATTTTATACCAAGTTTTATTAATATTTTTATGGTTGTTAAATAAGGGAAAAGCTTGTAGCTAAATAATAACAGCCTCACGGGTCCATCGAAGGTTAAGCTACGCTCGGCGAGGTTTGTCCGTGGATGGGTAACCATTCATTATATAATAATATCAAGTCTCCTCCGTGCCTCGGAAAGCACGTAAAGCCGTTGTTCCCGGCTGTCATTACAGTCAGAAGCCCGAAAATCTGACAACCAGTTTATCCAAGAACTATCATATATTATATGTTTGCAGAAGCCCGAGTCGATTGTTTTTATACAACGATGAGGAAGCAATGCGCCTCCCTGGTGCGCCGCGTGCGGGCCAGCCCCAACATCATCCTGCGCTGTGTTGCGAGCAGACTCGATTGTCTGTATGTGAGTCGCTGCTGCAAGCTGTTCACATCTGTGATAAGCGTGTGGCAGTGACTCATATGTATTCATGGTTTTAGGTTAAGTAATTAGAATAGGAATACTAACATAGGAATAAGAAAAAATGTTACTAACACAATGAGTCAATGTTACTTGTAATAAAGATAAATAAATAAATAAATATTACCTGGTAACTGGGTCGTGGAGGTTCGAAAGGTAGTCGCTCCATGTTAAACACTGGTATTCAGCTAAATCTGGTTAAACTGGAAGCCGACCCCAACATAGTTGGGAAAAGACTCGGACAATTAGGCATATGATGAGTTGTAAAATGAGTTTTGTGTACCATTTTTTTGAGTCGCTTTTGCAACGTACGAGTATTAACATAATAGATAATTGCTCGTGACAGGCTCTGTCATCCTTCAAATTGATCTCATTATACTAATTAGTTGATTCAAGGGGATACGACTACCATGTTGAAATTCAGCTTCAAGGGAATGTAGCCCTAGTTGTCTACAAGTAAGTTTGTTAGGAAGCTTCTACACGGCGCAAGTAGCTTGCTCATTTTTAAGCACATGCGCAGGTTGTATGGATCGTAAACTTTACCGTTTAAAAACATAATGTGTGTTTAGCGACTCGAGCATGTATCGAAGCGAGCCACTCGCGCAACTAAACCGCGTAACCTGTGGCACGCACGCGGGTCACTTGCGCATGTAGCTCATAACCACGAGCATTTAACTTGTGTGCACTGCGTGCGCAAGTAGCCTAGGTCTTTACTTGCTAGCGAGTAACTTGAACAAGTAGTTTGCGCATATTGCTCACGCGTATAACCCGCATCTTTACTTGCTCCAGCTATGCACCGTGTAGAAGCACCCTTAGGGTTGTTCATAGTTCTGCGTAAGGTTATCTTTAGTCAATCGGACGAACAACGCTCCCACACATATTGACACTAATAACATTGTTTACTTGACATTTAAGAATGTGGACCATTGTCATCTTTCTTTTGTCGAATGTTATACACCTGAAAAAACTATTTCCTTTTCTCATCCGCATCACCAAGGTAAGCCAAAAATACCTTAGAAACAGGACAATACAAAACATTTGGAAAATTCAAATTTATCCTTATCGTGTTTATTTACGCCCACTCCACCCGGGCAAAGTTGATAAAACCCAATATCCGTTGTTTATTTATCCGAAAATGCTTTTATATCCGATTCTCATATCGATTCGCGATATTAACCGTAGTTAGTGATTGGATGTTGTTGTGATTTTGGCTCGGTACGATGTTTTCGTACAATCTAGGTCATGTTAGTGGAGTCTCAGAGAAAATTACTGTGCCATTGTTACTGAGAGGCATCAATAAAAGAGAAAGATGATGTATGGCGTCTCGTATCGTGATGTCTATATATAAAAATTGAGACTTGTTTGAATAAAGACGAACGGCATGGTTGGCTCAGTAGCTGAGCGATTGTCTGCTGCGCTATGTGTCGCTGATTCGATTCTTGCAAAGTACAAATTTTTGTATATTATGTAAGTAGTTGGCCTCAGGTCTAGCTGTTAGAGCATGTTAGTTTGAAGGGTTAAAGTTAAAGAATTATCTATCGAATTTGAAATTCAATAAAGTGTAATGTTACCTAAATAACTGCGTCAACTACTCTTACTTACTAATTGTGCCAATTATACATAAAATAAAATTAACAAAAAATGTTGACTTCAGCGCCATCTAGCGGGAAAATTGGTGACTGCAAATCGAATGTTTTACGTACGTATTTAAGTTCAAGCTTAATCACACTGATAGCTCAAAAATAATTTACATAACTTTGCTTGAACTTTTGTTTGAAGGCACAAACAGAGATTCCATTAAAAATTATACTGAACTTCCCCCACATGAGTACATGAGTGGTCAAAAGTTAGGTCACCCCATCAATTACAACTGTTTAGACTTTGCTTTATACGTAATTGAGTTACAGACTTATTACACAACTTCGCCACCAGAGGGCAGCAGGTGGGCAAAAACAAAATAATTTCGCGAAAGTTCACTGGAAATAATTAAACCATTGAAATGGCTTCTAAATTAATTTCAGGAGTTCAGTATATCCGCTGGTGTTAAAATTCCGGTCTTTTGTTAACAATGAAAGTGGGGTGAGCAGATCTGGTGGTTCCAAAGAGTTTTGAATTAACAAGGTTTGTTTATGCGGATGAGAACTTACTTCAAATATGTTTTAGCGTGTTCTGTTTTCCGGTTGTTAATTAGAAATGAAATCAAAATTATTTTTAATTAGGAAATGGCAATTTCTTTAGATGACAGGGAGATATACCTACGGCTTGATGCTCACCTGTTTTTATTTTGGGTACGATTATGTTGGATCACGATACGAAATAAATTTTTGTGTAGAAAAAGAACATTTATCTATGTATCGTATCTATAGCAATCTTGTATTTCCCCATGTTTAAGATCATGTAACTTCATTCAAGCCTATTACCGTCAACCAGGTACAAAACCAGACTGCTAATAAGAAACTCCAGATAGAATAACTAATAATAGTTTGCCAGACCTGAAAATTGAAAGCTCAGCAGTAGTAGCAGTTGTATTACATTTGTGACAATAAACAAAAAATAACTAGGTAATTATTAATTATTATTTGCTTACTTACTTACTTTACTGAACTAATTATTATTATTTTGCATGCAATTAATACATACTTTTCATAGCTAAGCATGTGGAATTTAGATTAATACCTGACTGTAACAACTTAGTACCATGTTTGAGGCAAATAAAGACTTATCTTATCTAGCTCTTGCGACCACTACCATCACGTTCATAAGTTCAATAGTCATTGTTTTATTTTTGTCATTAAAAAACATGATTAAAACATTGTAACGGGTTTTAGATTACTTAATAATGATGAGTTGTTGTGCTTGTGGTGGTTACCTTTAAGTGAGTGTTACACTATTATTTAAGTTAAAATAGTTTTTAAGAATATTAAACTCGTAAGTGTAAACAGACGCTGGTAAACCAAATAAATAAATAAATAAATCCTAATATACCTTGCCTTGCCAAACCGTTGTTTAACTTGCTTTTTAAAAACAAAAACATATTTAAAACATAACGTACAGGGCAGAAGATAAAATACTTAGAGATAAATTACGAAGCTTGTGAGCTATTAGAAAAATATAACATGCTTTAAACTTGTTAAAAGAGCAGGTTAGGCTTGTTATAGGTCTCCGTAAACTTATAGAATAGAATAGAATATAAAAGAATACTCTTTATTGTACACCATAAAAATGTACTAAATAAAACATTTCATGGATAATGTATATGACCAAAAAAAGTCAAATCATTTATTTTAATTAGACCGTCATACTTAAAAGTAAAATAAGTAAGAAAATGATTCTAGTAGCAGTTTATGCAGTTTAGTTTCTTTGTAAAGCAATGTTTCCTTTAAGTGTCAAGACTCACAGTGGATTCTCTTTAGCAGGGCCCATTGATTTTTTCCGCTCTGTATATTTCATCGACACTACGAGTATAACTAACAAACGAAATAAATTTTGTTTGTTTCGTTTGTTAGTTATAGTGTCGATGAAATATACTGAGTCTACTATAACTAACAAACAAAATAAACAAAACCAACCAACTGAAGCTCTAAAAGGCACTAACGACCCAAACAAAACCCCAAACATTATCGACCACGTTACTATCATAAACAGTACCACGGACCATCACCATTAAATACTAGAAATGGTTACAGCTCCATGCTACATAATATGTTTTTAAGACAAAACTGCCAAATAGATAGGTGCGCTCATCCAGCATCGTTTCGCTGAGTGTGCCGCGCGAAACGTTATCGTAACGTTTATAACCGCTATCAAAAGTTAGGAACGAGAAGCTATAAACTCATAGTAGGGATAAGGTATGGAGTTTAAGTGAGGAAGGGCTTTTTGGGGTAAAGCATGCGTGGCTGCAAAATTGAGGGTAATTTTCTGACGTTCAGCTGAAAGTGAGGTTAGACTAGCAGTTGTATGCCGAGAGTGATTTTAGTCGTGATATATTTTTCAAAAAAATTATATACAAAGATACTTTTGTCTTTATGAACAAGAATGAACTTGAATGAGACAAACATAAACGGTTAGTAGCATAAAGTCGAAAAAATAAATGAAAAATCCAGTCAGAGTTTTTTGCGTCTCGTAAATGACAAAAGGCTCACCGCTGCTAGCGGTGTATAAGATTACTAAAAGGCTTCTTTTGCCAAACCATCTGAAAGTACACACGTGATCTTAAGTGAAACATCACTATAAAAGTTTTATCAAATGCTGTCCAATATTTCCAAACTAATTTTAAAACTTGTGACAATCCAATATCATAGATGATCATAATATTTTATCTCTTAGTCTAGGTTAGTGTACCATTTACCCGTATCAATGCTTTCATTGCAAAAGTTAAAGTATCTACTATAACAGATTCAATTAGAAGGCTAATGGCAGTTCCACTTTACTCATACAGTAATCAATGAGTTTGAGTTCTGTTCGCCCTCAGAGGATATCATTGCGACCAACATACATTAAGCTATATTAACATTAATGGTGTTTAGGAGTTTGTTGTTTCCAATTGTAAATAGGCTGTGTGTAATATTAGCAGCAAAATTTTTGGGAAAACAAATTTCAACCATTTTCTAGATAATTCTTCGCATATACACAGTCACATGATTGCTTTTTGTTTTTCATAGTAACCTATCAGTATGCTTCCAGTGTAACTGGATACAGCCATACCAGTATTTTTCATGAAGCAATTGGCTATTAAGTATATTCCATAAATAGTTTAAAAATAAAAAAAATAGAAATGGAAACAGTATTCATCCATCGATTTATTCAACAAATAAAAATAATCCACAGAAACAGAAATTCAAATAATATTAAGATATCTGAATGCATAGAAGAACAGAATGAAGTTAAAAAATCAGATGATATAAAGAAAAAAAAAAAATTGCCACGAAAATCAATGATGAAGGTATCGAAACGGATAGTCAGAGCCACATTAGCAAAACAGCATTTAAAACCGAAAACAATAAATTTTTTGTTCATATCTACACGCCGTTACAATACAGAGCTGGCGAAATGCCAGCCGGCGGCAATTAACGAAGATATTGCAACACGCCTCCAATCAAAACTTGTTATTGTTAAAACTGAAAATAATAAACACAGTTTCAGAATTCGAGCTGACACTTGACTTGATTTGGGAAACGTAATAGGACTGGAAGAAATTATGGTGCAGAGACCATTTTTAAAGTTATAGAAGAGTTTTCGTTTATATCTACATTGCAACTAGAATTTCTTGATAGAGGTTAAGAGGGTTGGTGTGTTCACAGTTTTTATTTAAGTCTTGACTTCTTAGTCATGTTTCTTTATAATAATATAACAAAATTATTATAAAATTGCTATTAACGCCGACAAATAATGACAAACATTGACCTTATACATATATTTTATAAACAACACTGAACCTAAAATACTACCTTGTGCTACACCACTAATTGTCCCCACACAAAGCTCCAGATTTATCTCTTTATGCCAAAAAGTCAGTCACGATGAGAGCAAAGTCTAGACTATTTTTAAAACCCAATTTATGGAGCGCAAAATTCTTTCAGTTTAATAAAAATTAAACGCGCGAAAATAATTGCGTTCAAAATCTTTGTTTTTCTTAGTGACTTTTAGTAGAGAGAAAAATGAGATATGTATTTTGACTATATGCGGATATAAAAACGGTAGCTATTGTATTAAAGGGTTCAAAGACGATATCCAAATGAAGGGTAAATATTGATTTATAATAAATAGAGATTTATTACTAATAGCAGTGACTACACTAGAGCAGTAAATTCAAACTTAAAAAAAACAAACAGTAAACTCATCAAAGATGAGTTTAAGGTGAAGGTTAGTGCTTACATTGTTGAAGTATTTAAGTAATTGAATAACAGTTTAAACTGAGTATAAAATAACAGATAAGCTTGACACACCTTGATCAAGATAATAATTATGAACTTATTTTGGACTCTATTGCTAATTAATTAATTAAATTACTTAACAGATTAATTGTCAATAAAACAGTAAAAACTGCTAAAGAAGCTTGTAGTTACGTCTGCGCTTACTGTTTAAGATGTACTGTGTGCAATACTTCTTCTTGCCAAGCTAGGTGTTATAAATCCAACACAATTTTAATTTTGAGGACTACGTACGTAGGCATTTTTTTCAAGAAAATATAAAAACGTCAAGCTCAGAAGTCAACCAGAAAAGATAAAGCAAACGACGATATTACCCGAAGCTCATCCAAGGAGGAACGGCCGTCTTCTTAATGGAATAATTTAAATTATATATCTACCGTCAAAACCTCAGAGAAGGCTACAATAAAACACAATGAAGATATCTCGTCTTCAGCTTAATCCGAGGTAGGCCGTGAATTTATAAGCGCTGACTTTGCGCTCTGGACGGTTGGCGCACAAAATTCTTGGGTAATGTCGTTTCTGGACGAATTTGATCTTGCATATTTTTATCTCATGACATCAAAGAGTACAGTAAAATTTACTTATTTTTTTTAGTTTTCATTTGATTGGAGTTTAAAGTCAAAATTAAATAATTTACTTCAACTATTTGGCTATCAAAAAGGCACTTTGAAACTTCAAAATGAATAAAAGTATTTGTTGCCATTTCAAAATTCAAATTCAATTCTTTATCTGTGAAACATAGGTTGAGACATGATGTCATTTAAATGCTAGTGCCTTTAAGATTTGCCATGACATGGCACAAAGTAGTTATTTAGGGAGGTAGTTTTGTTTAGAGAAGAAATGGGCAACAAACTTTGTACTTTCTCTGTCACATTGTTAATGCTTCAGACTACACCTCGGATCGAATCGACAACTTACATACTTTAACATTTTCGTAACTCCTGGTTACCTCCCAATGTTTTGCATTCGCAGCAAACTCTGAAGTCGTAATGGCGCCTCGCCTCTCATGCACAATGCTATGGGTTTCTGGGTGGGGACCAATATGATATTTATAATTCAGCTGCACTTTCTAAGGTAATTTTGAACTTTAAATAAAGCAAATTATTATACGGTCATAGACTATTGATCTAAAGTATCTAATACGTAGCCATAGAGAACGCGGCAAACCCAAATGAACCTATAACCGAACCAATACCAAAACACACTCATAAAAAACCCAGCACAGTGACAAAACTCAACGCCTATTCCGGATCAAAGTCCACAAGAGCCAACAGAATTCACTTCTAACTCGAAAACTGGGAAACAAAACACCAATCGAATTCAATATAGAGAACCGCATAATCCCGTTGAAGTGAAAAGCTGAACTGTTGGCAACCAGCCAATGGACGAACGGGACTCAATTAGTGACGTAATAGCCTACGTAGCTCGTATTGATTTTCGTATTATTGAAAATTACACATTATCACCGAATATGGGAGGGTACGTGGATAACTTTATTTGCGAGGGATGGTAGGCGACTTATGGCACGTGAATATTATGTACGTACTTGGTTAGTTTATTTTACCAAGGGAATAATTTTCATGAGTCTCTACGCTCCTCGTTTTATAGTCTGCCTCTTTGTATTAGTGGTTACAAGCGTTACTGCTGAGTATAAGGCCCTGGGTCGAACAAATGTTTTTGGATTTTGCTTTTGAATTCCTCAGAATTTGTGCTCGACCGATGGCAATAAGTTCGTCTCCCGTTTCATGGGGGCTTAAAAATAACTGTCAAAATGTGTGTGTACTAAGGTGACTTCTGACTAAACCTTCGTAAACACAGGCGTCATCTAACTTCGTCATGCTACTATGGGCATCAGCCAACATACTCGTAATTATGACAAAAAAAAAAACAAGATAGAAGAGAACTAAGGTTACCGACGTAGCCCGAAAAATCACCAAAATTAAGTGGCAGTCGGCAGGGCATATTGTTTGCAGAACAGATTCTGATAGTCATTGAGGCCATTAACTTCTAGTGAGGCAACCTCGTACCGGAAGACGCAGCGTTGTGAGGCCTCCAACAAGGCATATCGACGACTTGGTGAGGGTCTCGGAAATTCGATGGATGCGAGGCACACAGGAGCGATCGATGTGGTGACAACTTTGGGAGGTCTATCTTAATGTAACGCATTTCAAAACGAGTCAATGTTTTGGTGCTACAATTCACGTGTGTGTGCAATAAAAATAGTCATTACCAACTAAATCTATGGATCTCTGTTATCAGAGAATAAAAAATATTAATATTATTATGTCCATCAGTAGATTTAGGTGTTCTTTATTTAAAATGATGATGATAAGATAGTATTGCCTAAAACTAACCAAAACTAGCTTAGTAAGCTGCAACGCTAATCCCAATTGCCTCACGCTCAATTTGCTCCGGACCGGCCAGGTGCGCAAACAATGATATTTCACACGATATTATGATCTAATTTTGTAAACAAATGCCGCTGGTTATTAGGAGGTTGTTGTTAAATAACGTCTGTTTTGATAGCCACCCTAATTGGAGGCAATCTAGCATATTTGTGTTGCAATTATGTGTAATTTTGTGAAGTGAATTGTGATTGTTAGGAATAGATATGCCTTAAATAACGAGGGGCGTTCAGTAAATGAATAAATACTTTTTTATTTGTATAGACGCCAGCACATACCTATCTACCCCAAACTGTCACATTTTCTCAATTGAACATGAACCTTATTTTGTTTAGAATAAAGTTAAAAACCAAACAAAGAAATTTAACACATCCCTGTATGGGTTAGACAGAAACTAGAAGTCAGGTGCTGTCGGTCTTTACTTACTCCTTATGCTTCGTTTACGTTCATATTTAATTCGAGTACGAATGTTAGATACAAACCTAAACGGTGAAACATGCGATTTTAGAATTAAAATTAATCGTATCCAATCTAATTGTATGAAGAGGAAAGATTTGTATTTTTGTATGTAACCAATATACTCGTACTTAAAAACTGCTAGACCGATTTGTATTTTTTTACCGTCGGGAAGCTACGCTATTCCCGGGTGACATAGACATATTAGACAGATGAAACCACGTGACGTCCGATAGTCGAATATATAATAAAGTTTTATGAATAAGACTGTTAGTGTTTAGAATCTGTTCATACTTACGGGTGATACTTATTGTGCTTGCCTCAATGTAACAGGCTGGTAGTATTCTATATTTTAAAATCATTTCAATTGGCGCTTTTGTCAAGAATGGGCCATTTGCCAAAAAAATAGTTTTTAGTCCCTCATCTAGATTACAAGAAAATATTCGACACATATTTTTTTTCATTTTTCATGTAATCAATAAATAACGGCGGTACATCGAGTCAAAATATCGCATGAAGTCACTACAGTTTATACTAGATAATGACGTTACGAGCCCCCTCTCCTCAACTTTAATGCGCTTAATCTAAGCAGTTTTCCATCAATTTGAAAAGAGAAAAATTTGTGTCTAATATTTTCTTGTAATCTGTTTAGTCCCTCAGGACTAAACACTATTTTTTTGTCAAATTGCCCATTGCTAGGCGTAGTGGTCAAACACGCACGCCGGTTACGAATACTACAAATCAGACCTTTCTGAAGAAAATGAATTAGGTGATGTTTTGTTTCAATGGGCGCTGTAAAAGATGACCTACTTGCACTACTAGGAGATAGGACACTTAATTTATGTTCTCTATTAAATCAGTTATTTATAAATAAGGGCACGTGTTGGAATAATGAACAGCTGCACGTATCGATTGAAGGTTAAGCTTCGCGTGCCGAGGTTGTAACGTGGGTGGGTGGCCTTGAAAAATATGTAAAGCTGTTGTTCTCCGCTGTAATATTATCTGTAGATCTTTGAAAGCCGTTGCGGATAGTCAGGTGCCCAAAAGTCTGACAGCCCAGTCTTACTACTAGGTAACAACGTGTTTGTTGGAAAGTGGAGACCAAATAAACTGTCGAAATGTAAATATGTAAAATACAGGTTGCTAATAATAAAATGATGCTATAGAATGTGACCCGAACTTAGTTAAAAATTGGCTAAGCAATAATTATAGTAACTCGAAGGATAAGACAGCATGTTTAGCGCGTATGGGATTGCGGAAGAATCATATGTTCCCACAACCCCTACCGCAGGTGTTAGCTTAGATTGAACACCAGGTAATTTTTTAGAGTCTGCCAAACCCATTTAGCACCTAAAAATACAAATAAAAGTTAAAAATAAACCCACTGAATTCACAAACCTAGCGCAAACTGCACATATATTTAAAAGAAACTTCATTAGCCATTAAGAGCCAATAACCGGTAGAATCGAATCCTCCCTTCGTGCTCAACAGAGGTAATGAAAACGTACTGCCCCTTACTCCGGTAATGGTTTAGTTAGTTTCTTTAATGGCCTTTTCTTCCGACTATTTTGGGAGACGTTAAAATTTAAAGGCCTTAAAGTTTGGTGAATAACAAACGTAAGACTACGTTAGCATCTAAAGTAAATTGTATTTAAGACTAGCAAACGTCCCGGGGTCACCCGCGTAGGTCCCGTTCCCGTGGGAATACAGGGATAAAAAGTAGCCTATATGTTAATCTAGGGTGTCAGCAAATTCCATACTAAATTTTATTAAAATCCATTCAGTAGTTTTAACGTGAAAGAGTAACAAACATCAATCCATCCATCCATCCTCACAAACTTTCGCGTTTATAATATAAGTAGGATTCAATATGAGTATGTTTAAATTTGATGGCAATAGGCTTGTTCTCCTATAACATGGGACTAAACATTACTGGCGAAATGAAGGTCTACTACACGCACACCTCTGTCTTTCCCTTTTATGGACTACAGGCGTGACGTTATGTTTATTAAAATTAGAATAGAGTAAATATGGAGATTCTTACCCATTCTTCTCTAAACGAACCTTTCAGAACAGGCTTCTAAAATCACTTTTATTCTACACATAAGTTAGACGTTCAAAAGTGCCTTTTAATAGTTTATTTGAAGCAAATTATTTGATTTTGACTTCGATATCACACCTCGTCTGATTTACCTGAAGGTTTAGGCGTAGTACCCATTGTGTTTAAAAAAGATAAAAATAAACAATAAATTCACTCACAGTTAGCCAGTTGTGTAATTTATAATGTTGCAGGGGCCATCGCAAGTTTAGATTCCAAATGGAAAATAAAACCTACAAAAATGTCCAAGTCGTGAATTTAATCCAGAGCCTCATTCTGTGGATTAGTGCTTCAAACTTCAAACTTCAAATATTTATTGCGATCGTGAGTAGATACATAGGGTGTTTTAATGGTAAAAGTACATACATGATACCCTGTTAGGGCGCAGCAACACAATTTGAATATTATAGAATTACTTACACACTATTTCATCAATCTTTTATTACATAATATTATGTCTATTTATATTTTATACTAGCTTCTGCCCGCGACTTCGTACGCGGATCCTGTTGCTTATGCCAGCGACAACGGGGTCGTCAAAATCGAAGATCTGAAACGTCTGACGTCGAATTGTAAAAGCCCGGGGACGGCAAAACAATGGAATGCGCGAGACGATCCAAGACGTTCCAGATTTTTTATTTTTGTTGGTCAACAGGAAATGCCATCAGACTTAACAACTTTTGCTAAGACGCCATTTTTATTATGTATATGCTATATTGTCGCTGGGCTTTAGAGTTCCACTACAGGTGCTCCAGATCTTCAAATTTAGTTTCACAGCAGAAAACACTCTTCACGTGGAATAGTTTTAGCAATGGCACCATATTTATATCTCTTTTACTTTAGGTGTTCCATTTTCCAAAATAAATTATAGCCTATATGTTGCGTGACGTTCACGCTCAGCGGTCAGTCGCGCATCTCCTTCTCCCACTTATCTCTAGAGTAGATGCGTATTAACGCTGAAAACTCAAGCGTCATGCTTTTTCCGTGAACGTCTCCAACTCGCGAGACAGTGCATGATGTTGATGATCAGCGGTCAGTCATATATTCTTCACTGGTGTCTAGAGACCTGGATACCTGGTAGATGCGTAAATACGCTGAGAATGCAGGCGTGCTTCGCGATCCCAAGAAGTTTCCACGGAGCGAGTTGCAACCTCATGTTGTCGAACAGCATCAAGTCCCTCCTAACGCTCTTCGGTAGATTGTTGGGATCTTATGATCTTTAATCGTTTAGCAGTTTTGGAACATTGGGAAAGATTTGACCTCTTTCTAGGTATGGTTATAGTTTTATTGTGATGATACCTGATCAATTAAAATCTAAGTGGCTGCTCCCCAGCGTTACCGGGTAGGCAACCATGTAACAAAGATAAATAGAAAAGGAAATTAAACACTCAAATAACATAAGCCCGAAGGCATATTTATACGATAAAAAAAATGGAAGTTTTGGCCAGTAGAGTCTAATTTTCAATGATATACCATCGTCATCGAAAATCAGTCCTGAACTGTTCCCGCCTTCACCGCGTGGAGGTACTTATGTTATTTTATAAATATGCAATGAAATTAGTGATAGCTTTAATTTCTATATCAAATGTATCTGATCTTCGATTTTTATAAGTCAACAGGAAACGCCTATCATACCGAACAACTTTTGCTAAGATGTCATTCCTATGTGAGTTGTGGTGTAGCTGGGCTCTTGAAGTTCCACATCAGGTGTTCCGGATCTTCAAATTTATTGTCTCAGAAGAAAATGCTCATCACGTGGAACAATTTTTGCTATGGTACCATTTTTGTATCTCCTATAGTTTAGCTGGTCTGTTGCGGTTCTGCATCAGGTGTTCCGGATCTTCAAATTTATTCTCTCAGCAAAAAATGCTCATCACGTGGAACAATTTTTGCTATGGTACTATTTTTGTATCTCCTATAGTTTAGGTGGTCTGTTGCGGTTCTGCATCAGGTGTTCCGGATCTTCAAATTTATTCTCTTAACAAAAAATGCTCATCACGTGGAACAATTTTCGCTATGGTACCATTTTTGTATCTCCCATAGTTTAGCTGGTCTGTTGCGGTTCTGCATCAGGTGTTCCAGTTTCCAGGATAAATTATAGCCTATGTGTTGCCCAGACTTAATATTTTTACAACAAAAAAAAAACATTCAAATCCGTCCAGTAGTTCCGAAGATTAGCGTGTGCAAACAAACAGACAAACAGACAGACTTTTTTTTTTGGATTCGTGCTCCATTACTGTTTCTAAACCCCCCTCGATTATTATTTTTTAAACATATTCAATGTACAGACACAGTTTTTTTACAGTCTTATTATATGTATAGATTGTTACATTTATTTCATTAAATATAAAATAGGTTTCATCCATTAACCAGCTCGGTGAAGGTCGTTCTTAACGGGATCCTATACTAATATTTGTATAACATGATATTCGTATTTAAAAGTTGATCCTCAAATCAAAGCAAAAAGGAAAAACCATAAAAGAGGTAGCATAAGATGTTACCTCTTCCTCATTTCAAACCACAGGTGTTATTATTTTATTTTTCCAGGAGAACGGTCAACAACAACAGGAATATTCCATTATGTGCAATTAACTTTCCAACTAGCAGCCTGCAACCCGTCACTCCACATCCAAAAGTCGGCTCAAATCCTGGTTCTTAAGGGTTTTTGTGACGTCACGGCGAGCTGTCATGGCCGACCTACGTCAAACTCGTTACGAATCGGACACGCGTTGATTTTTTTATGTGTTTCTTGTGTTACTCTCATTATTGCTGTGTTTGGTTATATGTAGTCGGGTTTAGGTACTTTAGTAGCTTGTTATGAGCAAAACAATATTACAGTTGCTTTGAATTTAATAAATAATAACAATAACAGTTTGTTATTGGGACATAATAAATAATAATACTAACAGTTTGTTACTGTAATAGATTCCTTGTGGACATACCTTGGTATGTCACGAGACCATGTCACACTGATTTGATTACTTGTAATCAAATCAGTGTGACATGGTCTCGTGGGCAAACTAAGATACAATTTTACGAAAGACGTTTTCGCTTTCTCCTGTAGATATAATAAAAACCTCTTCTTATATAGACAAGGCTTGTGCCTTGTCTATATAAGAAGACAGACCACGCTTGCCCGAAGCAGGTTAGCCAAGACTTATATGTATAAATAGTTTTAAGTTATTTTCGTGTAATTAGTAAATAACCTGGTGTCAGTGTTTTTATGCCGCCCGTGGGCTTCTGGTCTCTTATACAAGACTCTGAGAAAATTTCTTACGAATGGCGGTTTTAACCTCATGATGTTTTTGGAGTAGGTAATCGATAATGCTGTACTATTTACATATGAATAGCTAGCGGACGTCAAGAGATTTCACCCGCATAGTTACCGTTCCCGTGGGAATACAGGGTAAACAGTTAAGTAGCCTATGTCACCTGGAGATAGGGTAGCTTTCCAACGGTGTAAGAATTTTCCAAATAGTATATAATAGTTATTATTACTAATAATAATTTCTTTATTAACATAATAATTTACCTGTGTGTCAGGTGTCAGCGTCCTCCCCCACTGTATTTTGGCCTAGGTACTAATGTATACATATACAAAAACGTGTTCTAGAAAATACATTTTTTTTAAAGAAAAAGTATAAATTAGGAAGTTATTTCGTGCTGTGTGTGTGTTTGTGTGTATGTGTGTCGGTGTATGCAAGAGTTGATCTGTGAAGTATAGCATAGATATAGTTAAAATATATAGTAGCAGGTAGGTACAAAACGGACATAAAGGCAAAGACAACACCAGATGAAGTCAAGCGGCAGTAACGCGAGTTAGCGCAGTGAGCTTTATGCAGTTCTATCGTGACGTACCTATAGCTAGCTATATTTGCAATTTAATTTATCAATGTGATTTACTCATGAAATTTTAGTATCGGGATAAAGTCAACTGATAAATTAGATTCTAGATGGGTTCAGTCGAAGATTGACCATGTTTTTATGGCAAAGAAGTTTAAAGTATGAATATAAAGGGTAACAAGAGAAGAAGACTAAAAAAAACACGAGAACAGAGTGTAAAGTATGATTTGGTAATGAATTAGGTGACTACTAAGATGACGGCGAACACTGGACTGCAAAACCAAGTACCTCACTTTTAAAATTTTAATATTTTCTAAACTATAGAAGTTAGAGATTTAAAATAAAAACTTATAGGATTTTTTATCAACTTTCTTTGAAACTAGTAAACTATACACTAGTAACATGTTTAACTAAAAAAGAAAGTACACATATATCTTGAGTACTTGAACAATTATTTCAATTTTAAAAGTGTGATACTTAGTTTTGCAGGCCAGTGTATATTCGGAGCAAAAAACAGTTAGCTACAAGCTAATATCAAAACAATAAATCCTTAACATAGAATTACAAACATATAACTCAAACTATTTAGCATCCGGCAGGTATTTACTATATAAAAAATATTCCGTAAAATATTGTTACACCGTAAACGACAGTAAAGCCTCCGAGCTAAAAAAATAGAGCATAATTGGATTGTCGAGGCCAGAGTGCAGCAGCTCCGTATAAAATATGATATTCAGCACCATTTTGTTAGATTGGAAGCTGACCCCAAAAGGTTATCCAACATAGATCTTACTATGACCTATATTATTTATTAAATACTGTTTTTTTTTTCTAGAAGGGGGTTTTTGTATTTTTTTTTTCTTTACTATTTAATTTGTAGGTAGTTTAAGTGTACATATTTAATTTATTTTAATTAGTTTTATTGTATTTTAGATTTTAGTCGTTATTTAAATAAAGTATGAATAATAAATGAATATGATATCAATATTTAATACTTCAAGCACACTAATAATGTACAGAGGGCGTTTTCTACCAGTCAAATCTTAGTTGATGGTGAGGCGAACAGTGGTAGGTGTAATTTTGTAATTACCTGCTCTCTTTTTCCAACTGTGTTGTGATCAGCTTCCATAATACCAGCTTACCCCAATACCAGCGTTCTACGTGGAGTGACTGCCCATCTAGTCTTTCACAGTCACGACCCAGTGAATTGGTAACATGATAGAATAGAATAGGTACTCTTTATTGTACCTAGGTACATCATGAAACATGCTGGTCCTGCTCCATAGGGCAATCATTGGAGTCTTGACAAAATCAACCTGGTTGCTAATCTTATGATGTACCTACGTATTGTTTTCTATTTATTGTTTTATTATTTCACTTTTTTTTAATTAATTTTTATTACATTTGTAAATATGTGAGCACAATGTATCTAGCTGTACCAACTTAATCATGTAATTATGAACTCCATTGCTTTTTTTTTTGCTTAAACCTATCTTAGTATAGTACTTTTTATTCTAGGTGCATCGTCCTCACATATAATCTTATTAATGTATACAAAGTTTTGTAAAATCTATTTTAAAAGAGTAAGTGTGGAGTTTCTTGCCCATTCTTCTCCATACAAATCTACTTTTTGGAAGGGGCAACTAGAATCATTTTTTTAAAGTTAATTTTTTTCGACGTTCAAAAGTCCCTTATAGGGGCCTAATTGAAATAAATGGTTTGACTTTGACTGTGATAAAACGTACTAATTATAACTTTAAAGGGTACATAATATTATGGTGTTACAATGGGCGGCCTTATTTCTAACAGCTACTACTTCTTCTTGGTTTACCTAGTTGGCAGACTTTCGGGATTCTGACTACTCGTAACGACTGTTCAAAATCTACAAATAAATGAAAACAAAATAATGCAAACAGTCATAATGTTTAGAAATCTATACACGAATATGCTTAACAACAAGAACAAAAATGTAGAGAAAACGTCAGCGTTGTGTCGATTCTCCTTCCAACTTTTTACGAGTGAACAAAAAACTTTCACTATAAGATCGACACGAAAATCTGAAAAAAAGTCAGCTGTTGCTTGGAAAAGTTCAATATCTGCTCAACCAAAATGTAAAATCCATTGAATTAGTCCCTTATATTCATGGACAGAACAGTCTGTGCTAAATTTGTCACGTGACAAGAAAATGATCCTGTTTAATAAATATAATCTCATGGTATGTCTTAAGCAAATGGTTCACACTTAAACGCTGTTAAGCATCGTAAACACTGACGGAGATAAAATGCTAAGCAGCAGCTGTTAAACTAACCTACGAGAAAAATATCTATAAAATATAGTAACAGCTTTATTCCAAGCTAGTTTTAAGTCAGACACATCACAATATCATGGCTGTATTCCCCGATGGATTCGGAAGAGGTATACCTACAATGCACCAAGATTTTGCAAACTATGGTTTAGTTGCATATAATAGAACTGTAGTGCCACCAATCGGGCGCGAATACAGACTCTCGGCTGCTACTAAAAAAAATCCTGATGGAGTTATCCAACATCACCGTGATGGAGTAATCCAATATCATCCTGATAGAAAAATCCAATATCACTAGTAAGAAAGATTTGATTCCTAGGTCGGGAAGAAGAAGACTTGCATACCTAAAAAATTAGGAATACCAAAGACACATTCCTTGTCTCTTCCACAAACGCCGTTAATGAAGAGTTGAAGTTGATACGATCCAAAATCATAACACTGCAACTTTCAAATTAATTTCAAAGTGATAAAAATTACTTTGGAGTTTTAATTCATTGGGTAATGATTTCTAAACAAAGTGATATAAAATTTGCAATAAAAGATAAAATAAATAATGAAAGCCACGTGAAAAGAAAAAACTAATATATTCACAAAAAATCTTCATCAACAAGCAAGTTATAAACTGTCAGCCGTCATAAAGATATTTGGCTTGCAAGCAAAAAGTGACAATAATGAGAAGTAAGAGGCAACATTTATATAGCGTCGAGTAAGCTGCGCGGACCCGTGTCAACGCCATAATGCGCTGAATCCACGTCTGAGGTCCATGGCTGACCTGGAGGTACAAGGGGTAGGAGATAGCGGTTTAAATTTTGAATATTATTCTGCTGAGATAGGCGCCTTTTTGGTCTCGTACAGGTCTTTTTATTATTATTATTATTTTATTTTTGTCTCTAGTTTTTTAATCTTTTTTTTTTTTTGTTATCTGTATTGCTGTTCTTTGTTTTATGTTCTGTGCATCCAAATAAAACATTTTCTTTCTTTCTTTTTCTTTTTCTTTCTGGGAAATAAAAATAAAATAAGGTCGGTTTTCAAGGTGGAAAAGAATGTGTTTTTACGAAGATAGTTTTGTAGGTACTGATAGAACTGCGTTGCTAACTTTAAAATAATTTGTTCACTTATACCAGAAAGTCATTAAACCAGTACACGTTTGCAAGTCTATTTTTTTGTGTAATTTCATTGCTACGCGTGAAGCAGGCGTAACATTGAGACTATGCCGTAGCAGTTTTGTAACATCGTAAAATGTAATAATGTCAATGAGTTTGTTGCTCTTTTTTATAATATAATAACCAAAAAATAAAATTTTGCTATTGATTATTTCTTCAGGGACTCCACGCTTGGTGATATGTTTAAAATTAGTACACTGAACATACATTTTCCTAAATCTACCTTCTTCAATTTTTATTGATCAGCTTCATGAATACCACAAAAGTAACTGCCCTAATGTCATGTCATATCACATTTTATATCCGTATCACCGCAGACACAAAAGTGTTATGCACAAACGTATTTTACGACACCACTTCTATCGGCATAACTTTATACCGCGTCCGCTCGTAACTTAGACCACATAAAAACAGAATTTTCTTATATTCCACTGTTATTTTTAGCTCCGGTGTAAAATTATTATGTTTTGTGTCATCGGCAGAGCTTGAAAAATAACGGCTCAACAAAAATTTTTCATGAATACAAAATACGACTCGACTTAAATGAGTTAAGGTTTTAGTTAACAAATTTTCCGATATTTAGTATGCAAATGTTAATAAACCTAATTAGAGAGGTAATAGGCTTCGTTAGCTAGTTTAAATGTCAAATTAGGTCAGCCTACTTCTATCTCTTTTTTGTTTTGAAATAAGAAAGGGACGAATAGTTTCATGCGAGCTGTCAATCTTAGGTAAACTTGTATAAGCTTATGCAAACACAAAGATGAAGACGTATCAAACGCATCGTCCAAGAAGTATTTTTATAGGTTTTCAACTTTGTGAATAAGTTTTATGTTCAAATGGTATTCGACAATAAGGCTATAAAGCTTGATGCGCTGTCTTGTACAGATGACAGCACATCAAGCTACCACAAACTGTTAAATTTGGCCAAGGTAGTTTAAGTAAAAGTTGAAAAACGATCAATTTAATTAGACACATTGGAGTAGCTTTGTGTGCTGGCCTCTGTACATGGAGAAGTTCAAGGCGTAAATTGATTTGATATCTCTAATTTAGTTCGTATCTGTCAATGTCAGTCTCCATCCTTTTTAAAACCTATGTGTCAATTGGAGATGTGGAAATGTCAATTTTCTAATTTAAATTTGATTTTCGAAGTAGGGAATTAGCGATCAGGTGAACATGCAATTTGATTTATTTTGTACGTACGTCTTTAAATAAGCGCATCAAAATAAAATTTGCTTCAGCCCAAACAAGTGGCACGCTCTTTATTTAGAATGAGAAGTGATTCATAATTCGTTTTATTGTTTCAATTTTATTAAAATTTAAGGCCAGTTTTTGTAATAAAAAAATGGTAATGTCCAACAATGAACAGTGGTACACACTAAAACACTGTAATATTTCTAAAATACTGCATTGCCAGATCGTGCGTGAATGCCATATATGAGTATGATTGTATAAACGTCACAGCACTCATTATAGTTAGTTCTTCCAAAGCATTATTACTGCAAAACATTTTTAGAGTCATTCTATTTCAACTCTCTCATTGTTAACAAAGTGGAACCCAATGTTAACAAACTGTGTAAGCAGCTTTTATGCAGACCAACATTTTTATAATTTAATGTAAAAATGGAAGCAAGATCAGCAAAGATTAAAAGTTAAACCACAAACATTATTTAAAGTACAATCGCACACAGCACCCGTCAAGTATAATTTACTGACAAATTTTTGGGGTTCCGTACACAAAGGGTGACGGGACCCTATAACTAACCCCTACTGGCTGTCTGACCGTCTGTCCGTCTATCTGTAAGGAGGCAGCATTTTTTATCTATTTATCTTTTCTTACATCTTCCATTGCAGGATTACTCAATGTGATGAATGCCTCTAATTTAGTCGAAACTTATATCAATGTTTTACATATTAACGTCAAACAATGCATTCTTTGTGATGCATCTTATGAGGCGTAATAGATAGACGGTTGAAATCACGACAAAGCGTACTTATACTGTTAGTCTTATTTTTATGATTGCCATCTTAACAAACAATAAAGGAAAATAAAAACAAAAGGAGACCAATATTAAGACACCTTTTTGCGCGTTTTTTGCTTGATGGTACGGAATCCTTCACGTGCAAGGTCGGCTCGAACTTGGCCTGTTTTTAAACTCTATAAATATCATATATTAAATCGTGCTAACACGGCTCGGTGCTAAGCTGGTAACGATTTATGGGGCCAGCACAAGATACCAAAGTTGGGCAGCAAAATAAACACCAATATATCATTTAGTTTATTTTATATTTTGCACGCCCCGCTCTCGATTTGAAATGACATTTTAATTTCCTTGTAAAGTATGCATTTTGTTCAGTAAACGTTGTCGATAACTATGTTTGTGTATTATTTTATAACAGCCGGCCACTCGCGACTTTGTCTGCGTATGTCTATCCTAGAATGTAATACAAATACTATCCTACTTATTGATAAATACGAGTAAAGAGTAAAGTAATTACATACTCATACTTACATACCTACACAAACTCATGCCTTATTCCATGGGAGTAGGCAGAAACACAGAGCGCCATATGCTACGATTCTTACATACTTCTTTTGCCTAGATTACATTCATACATGTTGCCATGCACACACGCGGTTGCGAGCACTACGCATCTGGAAGTTACCTGTCTCTTACTGGTAATACGATTTTCAGATTTAATACACATTTTAGAGGGCTAAGTTTGGCATTACTTTAATCTACGCTTATTAGTACCTTTAAAGCTGGTGTTTTACTAAAGTTATAAATGAAATCAAAATAAAAAGTAATTTACACTATAATTAGATTGAGGATCAGCACTTTTTGAACGTCAAAGTTACATACGACCATCCCCTAAAAAGCCCCTTCTTCGCCACTACCTAGTGTTTTTACTGGGAAGAAGGAATTGAACGACCTCCCCAGAAACACGTCTGTCTGATAAGTTAGAAATTATAATAGGTACTGAAAAGTTTCATTAAAATTCATTCTTTAGTCTTTTGCTTGAATAAGTAAGAAGCAACCATTCATCATTCCTACCTACATACTTTTACATTTACAATATTACTTAGAACTGTGGTATGTTATTCGTGTTGATACACAACTCAGCATCAAGATCAAACCGTTTATCATTATGTTAAGTTGCATAGATCACAGAGCAGAAACTAGGCAGAAGATGACACTTCTGGCATCGTAAAAAAATACAGGTCATAAAACTGGATGTCGCCTTTTTAAGAACCTTTTAAAAACTACCAGGAAAACGTCTTAAATGAAGATTAAGACGGCCCATAATACACAAGAAAACCCTCTTTTTGCTGCGCCCTGGCAACGCCCCGCGCATGTTCAACCAACTTTACTTCAATTAAATCTGCCGGCGTACCATCACAGGGTTTCATTAATTAAACGCTGGTGCTTGACGCACCGTCCTTAAGGGCTGCCCTCGCGCCTTCACTTGAAATAATCGCCGTCCGAAATTATTCCCTTTGATTGTCTATTAAATCCTTGGTCTTTGTGATATAATTGCTGCGGATTACGGATGATTACTGCTGTTGTGAGTCGGATTTGTGGATCAAACGGCGGCTTGATTAAAGATGATTACGGCGACTGTGTTAGCGTAAGGAGTGCTTACATTTTTTATGGTGTAATGAATGAGGAGGACCTTTATGGGAATGTTTGTGATGAGGAGTCGTAATCTGTCAATGCTGGACTGCAAAGTTTTCGGTTAGTTTAGATATTTTATCGTATATTTATGTTGTGCAATGCATTACATTACCAGAACCACCATACTGGATAGTATTGCTACTTTACTACCAGACTGCATACCATTCAGACTTTTCCTAACAAAAATATATCTTTAAAAAATAATTTTGTGTAATTAAGTATGTATTTAGAAATATATAAGTATTTTTTCAGCTATTTAGTACCCATAACACAAGCTCTCAAGCTTAACTTGGGACTAAATGGCGTTGTGTGAAAAGTTGTGGAATATTTATTTATTTATTTATACGGCAGGGCCTTCTTTTATGTTTTCAAACAGCTTCATCTTGAATTCAAACTGCCAAATACTGTCTGTCGCCGCTAATCACAATATTCTAACTTTGAATAGTATAAACTACTTTTTATTGTACACATACAAATAATAACTCTAAAAGCTACATAGAATGCCAAGTTAATGATGTCGAAGTGTATAATCCTCTCATCTTCCGAGGGGTCCGACAGACTATTACTGCCTAAAACTACCTGGTGTTCCATCTCACACATGCTCTGGGGGTCGCGGGAACTAACGATTCAACCACCTCATATCATAACAACCTAACTTAACCCAAACACCTCGTACCTCAAGGACCAATTCACCATCTAAAATGCATCGAATCCTTACGGTGCAACAGTGTCACCCAATCTGTCTACGTCCAAGATCAACTGAGGCCAAAGTTTTAAGCACTTTACACTTTTCCACATACAAACATACATACAGTATAGTTGTAGTAGTTGGGTAAGCGAGACAAGTTCGCAACTCGTCTTCAGGGAAATCTAAGTCCTGATACGGACGGGACGCTCGAAATACGGTCGACGTGTTAAAGCGCTTAGTATCGCTAATAAAGGTTATATGTTTTGTTGAAAATTGGATATAAGATGATGGGGCGAGTGTGTAACGCTTTTTGCAGCGCTTTTTTTGCCTTAGACGAGAAAATGCGAATGTTGTAGTATTTTTTGTGTTGCTTGTCAGTCTTGAAATCAAGAGGCTTAGACTTATACAGATATACATTATCAAAAAGTACACTTATAAATACGTATTACCGATATCCTGATAGCCTCGAGTTTAAACACAAATAAAAGGTACGCATTTCTGGCTTTTTAAATTCACGTTACATGTATTATAATTAATTAGCACATGCTCCAAAAACGGTAAGGAAAACATAATGAAGATCTGAAAGATATTTCTAACCAAAACCAAGGCTTATAGATAACACAAAAAACCTTACACCAGGTGGCACTAACACGTAAAGCAGAGAATTTTGTTAAAGTATCTCCACAAGAATTATTCCTACAACCGTTACTGTAATTTCCATGGATATTTTCAAAAGTGCCAATTTGAATAACACATAATTTTAGGCAGTTAAATTCCGGTCCTAATTCTTTTTCTTCCTTATTCTTCCAGGGGTGGACAACTGCATATTAAATAGACTTTTAGCTAGTTTAATTCTGGTTCTAGTCCTACGTGGTTGTGCCTCTATATTAGTTTACGATGAGGGCAATAACTCTTAGCACCTCATACCACAAAACCACCCCTTACAATCGCCCGCAACTTACTCAGAAGCGTGACAAAAGTACAGTCACACACAGCGTCACCTCGCGCTCTGTAACGGAAGCGGACACCGGCTGTCGTTTACCGCGCACTCTGCGCTTCCGCGACGCTTTTATCGCGTCGACTGCGCTTGACTGTACCCGAGTAACTCATAGGTTTTTATAACTGTTCCTTCTATTGGTTTGTTTTTGTTCTGGTTAGTGTTTATTTATTTATTAAAACATGCACACAATATACAGGGTTATTTGTAAAACACCAACAACCTCGCAGGACTAGATAGCTAAGATCATAAGCAACAACTTTAGTAGTATTTTTGTTCTATAGGTGAAGCGAATAATGTTGTTACATTGTTACACTCTATTCTTGAATAGAGACCAAAAGGCCCTATGCTGTCTTTTTATTTTTTTTTATTTTATTTATGGCTTTAGTTTTTTTTATCTTTTACTGTATTAATTTATAAGTAAGTAAGTATTAAGTTGTTCTTTTGTCTTATGTTCTGTGCGTTCAAATAAAGTATTTTCTTTTTTTTTCTTTCTTGAATAGAGTTGGATTCATTCAGTTTGGTAATGTAATTCCGTTATGATGACATGGTTTGCCCAGTGGTTAGGAGATTAACTGGTGCACCGCGTGTCTCAGGTTTCATTTCTACACGGAAAAAATGATTTTATAAATGCTCTAAAAATAATAAAAGTAACGACGAAAAATACAATAAACATATTTATTTTTATGTTACTTTTATAAATATATTCCTTAACTTGTATGATGGAAAAAAATGTTTATGTGTAATTGGAAACTATTCAGTCAATCATATTTATTATTTTCCATCATACAAACTGCATTTCACGATTGTGCCCATTGGTGCAGAAAAGTTTCAAGTAACGTTACTGGATTTTTATTTATGAAAACAACTCATGTGTGTGCCTGTACAAGTGTACGCGAGTGTACTTTATCGGTTATTGCAATATTTTCTTATTTATGTAAGACTTCCGTGACGCTATATCGAATGAAATTGTAAAATTGATGTCTGATTAACTGTGAAGTGCTTCTACGAATGACTTTATTTTATCGAGTGTAATTTCCTCTGAGTGCGCGAATGTACTTTGGTGACACAAGACATAATTAACAGAGTACGGATTTAAAATATAGGTATAGTATAGGCACTTTGCGCTGGCTAAAATCCTAGGTGATTTGGAGTGAGCCTATTGCCATCAAATGTATTCAATGTAAAATTAACCAATAACACTTTTCCAGGTCAAAAGTCAAAGTAAAATCATTTATTTTAATTAAACCGTTAAAAAGACCTTTGAATGTCATACTTAAAAGTAACAAAAAAAAATAGGAAAATGGTTCTACCTTCCAAAAGGTAGTTTTGTATGGACTTCTCCATACAAAACTACCTTTCGGTAATGGGTAAGAAACTCCATACTTACTGTTTTAAACTCTTCCCGACATGGAATTCGAAACTAGCCGGCCGATTTAGTAAAAGTCATCCTGTGAACATTTGAGTGAAGTGTACTGTCAATGCCCAGCATTAGTCTGGAATGACAGCTCAATAGGGTATATGCATGTATTTTTTTTTATATTTTTAATTCACTATTTACAACGTTTTAACATAGTAAAAAAATATAAACATATTAAAAATGCAGTAATGAAGCTTAAAAAAATATTTAAAATACAGAATAAGTTTGAACTGTTTAAACGCCGCCATTTTCGCGCGCCATTTCGATTGCGTCATTTACTATGATCCTGCTGCTATTACTTAGGGTGTTTTCGTTCTTCTAACCATTTCACCATGAAAAAAGCTCAAAACCCAGTTTACCGGTATTGCTTGTACCCGAATGCAATAAGCATTATCAGATTGGGCTGTTACAAAACCACTTTCAGTAATTTTTCTTAAATGTTAAACAACCTCACTATGAAGCTAAAATTACACTTTACACTTGTACAATAAATTAGTTCACAACACACCCGGCAATAATTATGTTTTCGAATAAAAAGTCCATTCTAATACTTAATGTCATACTTACACATTGTATGTTTTGTAGACGTTGAGTTGTTGTCGTAGTATTTGACGTAATTTTTCGTTATAACCAATGGTGATGCGTTTCACGAATTTGAATTTCCCGCGCTTAATTCGCACTTTTATTTTTAATTTTAAATAATTATGACGCTATTAAAAAGTAAAATAATGATTTAGTTCATATTTTCTGCCGTTAAAGATTCGGGAAAAAAAATATTGGAACCATATTTAAATTACATGCATATTCCCTATTCGTCTTTACTTCACCTATATTTTTAATGCGTGATTTTCACAGTATACGAGTAGCACAGAAGAACCAAATTACAACAAATAACAATTCTTATAATCCTTTACGGATTATGTATCAAACAAAGTTTTTAGGATGATTTTTTCCAGTTTTTGTAGTATTTTAAAACCAATCTATTAAACTGATTGCAACAAAATTCATATGGGACTACGCAGGAAGTAAAACCTCTCAAACAATAATTGAATTAGCTAAATTGGTTCGAAAGTGCAATCGAATTGAGAACCTCCTCTTTTTCGTAGGTTAAATTACAACCAAATCACATAATATACCTACTCGTAATATTTTCTACGATCAACAATATTATGTACGACTTCTACCTATCTATTTCTAAAACCAGAAATTATTCTTGTCTCAATATCCAATTACAATGCCAAGATTAATGTTACATCCCAAAGGGCCAATGAGCTTCTAGTAGCTAAATGCACGTAAATTGACTAAGTTAGGGATTAGTGGTACTTAATATATGTAATTAATTTCACATAGGTAATATTGATTCGGAATAATTAAGTATGTGTTCCATTTGATTTGAATTTCAGATGTTGCTATGTAAAGCATTAACTTATTAAGAGCGGGTATAAACCATTTGGAATCATAAATTTTATTTTACAAGAAATAGATAAGATCAGTGCATAAAATATAAAATCTTTAAGAAATCTAGAACTTACGCGGGCAAGAATATTAGGTAAATAAAATACTCGATAGAAAACATTTCCACAGTCCTTTTAGTTTGTGTAGTATGAATGCTAATCAATATAGCATAAAATACAACATTCAATACATGTTATTTAAAAATATTTTTAAATATGAATGAAACACTGCTTTCTTAACAGTAAATAGATTAAATAAAGCTTTTACAAATAATATAATTTAAGCACGTTGTGGCAAGAATTTTACAAAAATACATTTTTGAACTGAAATAATGAATGAAAAAGGTAATGAATAATAATGCGATACAAAACCTGTCATAAACTTCAATAGCAGAGTTCATAGACACTGTGGTCTTTGATAGTGTAATTTAAGATATTACTTTGTTTACGGAGTGATAAGTTATTACTTAACAATCTTTACACGCACTCTTAACTGTGTTGGGCACAGTTCGGTTGATTCGCGTAGTAACATAATTATTACCAGACATGCTTGCTTACATAGTTATAAAATTTAGCTACTGTGCCTATATTATTAATTAATTATGTTTGTTTGCTTAGGGACGTTGAATTATGTATCTGTAATAGGAAAATGATGTTTCTGTATTCAATATAATTAGCAGTAAATACGAATATCTACTAGAAGATGTAATAATACTGAACATTCGTTTTAAAACCTGCAGGCCTGGCCATATTACAAATTCTATTTCTATTAACGTAATCGATAAGGCGAAAATAGAAAGAAAATGGCGTAGGTATATGGAATCAGCTGTTTGTCAACTGTCAACTTGTTAACAAGTAAAATTTGTAATACGGCTGAAAATGACAGTTGACGAACAGCTGATTCCATATACGCCATTTTCTTTCTATAATAGAAATATAATAGAAATAGAATATAAAATATGGCTAGGCCTGATGATCCATAAATCACACTATAATTTGGTGAAACAATAGATCTAAATAACACAGAAAAAATACTTTTTCTGATTCATATTTGCGCTGGTCAAAAAGTTAATTATAATTATTTAATACAGCTATTATTACGCATCAGGTGCCATCTGTTCATTCAGAAATGTTACCACGTTCGTTATTATAATTATTATCACCATACATTATGATGTTCTATGTGTCTCTGTATGAAATAAATAACTTAGTGAGATTATACTATTTATTTTGAGTATAATACTTTAAGAACCTAAAGAGTTAAAATTTGTGTGTATTTAAGGGATAATGGCCAAAAAATCTCAAACGATTTTAAAAAAACATTTCACTAATTGAAAGCTACTCTGTAGACGAGTGCTATGTCGCTTGTCTTGTTTCTGTTGACTTCCTGCGAACAAAGTCACAGGCAAATGCTAGTTTATTTAGAAAATAGAAACCGCATAAGAAAGTACTTTTAAACCACACCACAATATAGTCTCCGAACAAAATATTCTAACACTCAGTCTCGGAACACCAAGATAGCAAGTTAAATTCCAAAAATTCTTTTAAAGCATCTGCTAGCCAATTCACGAAGTTACCCACTTTTCCATAACGTTTATAGAGATTTTTCACAAATTCTCATACACTCCTGAAACTTTCACAGTCTCTCGCGTGGCTCGCAGTTTTAAATCAAGCGTGGCTATTTGAATTTAGTTTTCTGAATATATGGGTTTGCTAGACTGCTGGAATAATTTTATAAAAAGAAGAAAGAATCAAGAAGTATTACATTAGGGTCATCGTTTTGGCACTTACAAAGAAGTTTGTACTTGCGTATGTGTATGGCAACATGTATGAATTTAAACGAAGCAAAAGAAGTATGTAAGTATCGTTCTTATTATTTTTGTAAATGGGTTTTCACAAACACTTTTACACGTCATTTTTTAACTAGGAAATGAGATCGGAGTTTCTCTCTCAGAAAGGAGATTCGGACTACTTTGAGAAGAAACACCGAAAGAAACTCAGAGGTCATAGTCTCATTTAAAGTCCAGTCCATTATCTTGGTCAAATCATGTAAGAACCATGCAGTTTAGTGTCTGAGATGGTCTTTTGAGGACGATCTTTTAAATTGATGCAACTGCATACCAATGTTCTACATGGAACGAATGCCTGTCTTACCTCCACAACCCAGTGTGTCTGGGTAACACGATATCCCTTGGTTAATATGGCCGCTAGCTGAATTAGACTAAACTTTTCTCTTTAAAAAAAATATCCAGTAATTCTCTTGTGACGTGAATGCGTTTACAAACAAACAAATTCACACACACAAACAGCAACTGGAAGACGACCCTAAAATAGTTGAGAAAAGGTTTGAAAAAGGTGTGTTGAGAAGTGGGCTTTATTTAAAACAATGTGAAGAAACAGAAGTGCAGGTCGCATAGCACGTCACGCTAGCATAAATGACATCATTCGTCGTGCTCTTGTCACCGCCGGGGTGCCCGCTATTTTAGGACCTAATGGCTTGGCACGCGACGATGGGAAGAGACCAGACGGTGTAACCGTAATGCCTTGGAAGTTGGGTAGGCCTTTGGTGTGGGATGCAACATGTGCCGATACCCTTGCGCCATCCCATCTTCCTAGTACGACGGGTTATGCTGGTGCGGCTGCTGCAGGTGCTGCAGGGCCGTGGGTTCCGAATGCCCATATAGTTTTTCGTGACATCGCCAAGCGGTTGATCGACTCTTGGCGTGACCAGAAGGCTGGCCTTTATTTAGGTCAGAGAATCAGCATTGCCATCAGCATTGCCATTCAACGTGGCAATGCGGCCAGTCTTTTAGGCACGTTTCCCGTTGAGAGCGATGCGGATGAATTTTTTGATGCCTTATAATTTTCTTTTCTTTTAGTTTTTATTAAGTATGTAATAAACGTATTATTAAACAATGTCGTATTTAAGTATAAATTATAATGGTCCTATTCTACATTAAGTCCAGTGCCAATAGTTCCTGAATATCAAAAGCTAGTTTCACCAAAACAAGCACCACTCAACTTAAACGGACATCAAATCAAAGTCAACCCACTCGATCCAACGCATTATTAATTTTAATACGAACCTTTGCAAATTGCAAAAAAAAAAACAAAGAATACTTGAGAGCTAATAAAAATTTCAAAGGCGAATAAAAATCCTTTATACATCAAAAGGGAATTAACGTTTGAAACAATTTTTTTTTATTCTCAGTTTGTCTAATTGGACCAAGTTTTTGAGCTCGTCCGTCCAATTCCGAAGCCTTATTGAGTGGGATTTCCAATTTTATTATGAAAAAAGGGACAGAAATGTCAGGAATCTTGTTATCCGAGGGTCCTACCTGTCTTGCTTTATTGAATCAGGTGTTGCTCGGACGAATTCATATATACGGGGATCGGCGACGAATTTGCTTACGACGTCGGATGGGCCGTTCATTGGGTATCGGAATATGTATCGTTTCGTTCCTGAAGGTTGTAGTTTTGGAATATTTTTGGCGGGTCTTGCTCTAAACAGGGTGTAAGGGACATCAGCGCACAACCAGATACCAGTGAGATCAGTTTATTTTTCTGGATCCAGGAATATTTACGTCTGCAACTTCGGATGTTTTACTTTGTTTTCATTACTTATTAGGAAGGCTTATAGACTAATAACATAATAGTAACAATGATACAATTAAAATTGAAAATAAAACAGATTTTTTATTCAACCCAGTGTAAATGTGAAATATGAAGCTATTAATTTACTTCCATAGTTAAAAATCGAATTTTAAAAAGATGTATTTTTCAGACTGCTAAATAATAGAAGGGAAAGCTTACTTACCTAGGTATCGAGAGCCCTTCCTGCCTCGGCAAGATTGTTAATTCAGTAGTCTCGGCTGTAACTCGTTTGGGGTAATCAGAAGCCTAAAAGTCTCACTTCCAGTCTTACTGAAGGGTCTACCTAGGAGGATGAGGAAGTAAGGCATGTGGTATTCGGCAGCATAACATAGAGAAAGAGTTTGGTACTTTAGTTATAACCGACAACAAATGGGTTTACGAAATTCGTTTTATTGCTCTATTTTTTATACTAACTGGATCTTCTAGTGTTATTTATTCTGTGTTTATTTTTGTGCATTTCTCACCTTTTTACTACACCTCCCTCCTCTCATCATCTATCTTTTTCACAAAATAAACATAAATATAAATTCCTTCTTATAAAAACTTGTTTCCAAAATACACACTCGATTTTGCCACAAAATAATTTTGCAACTTCACCAATACCTATCAAGCGAGTTTAAAAGTTAAGACCTCAATGGTGATACATCAACTTATCAAAATGTTTCAAACCAAAATGATTGGCAAGTGACGACGCAATCAGTGGATAAAATACGAAAAGTTCCGAAGTTTCCCGAAGTTGGTGAAAAAATGTTTCTTTTAAAAATGCCCGCACGCTCGCCCGTGAGTAGGGTGTTGATGTGTGTAATTAATATTTGAGACAAGTTAGGAAATTGTACCATTTATATTCTGGTAAGGGTTGGTCATAAAAGCTGGACGAATTTAAGTATTTCAACAGTTTAACACAACACATTTCATAGGGCGTAATAAGGAATTATAATAATGGTTTAATTAGCGTAATGACTTACTTTAGCATTTGGAGCAGGAGAAAAATAATGACAACCAACTTAGTTTTCTTTGCTTTTGTGACGGTCACGACATTTATATGTATATTTTTTTTATCACTGTTTTAAAAAAGGGTTAGTCAGTGTTCTAGGTATAGTACCCCTTATTTACAGTTATGTTTAAGCCCCATGTAATATTGTCATCATCTGGGCACGAACCCTAACTCCAGACTGCCTAATAACACTGTTTAATCTGGAAAAAGAACGCAGGATCTTGCGCTTTGCAGTAGTGCTTGTTACTGGACCATCGAGGCAGTTAATTTGATTACAAGCGGATACTTTTTTCCTACACTTACATTATAAATAAGAGTGCTGTACGAGTTAGCTTATAAGTTACTAGCAGACGTCCCGCGGTTTCACCCACGTAGTTCCTGTTCTCGTGGGATTCCAGGGATAAAAAGTAGCCTATGTCATTTGGAAATAGTGTAGCTTTCCACCAGTGCAATAATTTTTAAAATTGGATCATTAGTTCCGAAGATTACCCCCTACATACGAACTTACAAATATACAAACTCACAAACTTACAAACAAACAAACAAATTTTACCTCTTTATAATATTAGTATAGATTGACAATAGTCTAGGTACATCACAAACCTGTAATATCTACATTACACAAATATCGTCCCAAAATCCGTCACCTCCAAGTCACCGACTGACCGAACCAAAAATAATTCGTCCTCTTTCGTCCCAGGACAAATCCGTAACACGGAGAGCGGATGGCGTCCCTAATCGTGACGTACCGCGCCCCCTCGTGTTGATATTTGACAACTTTATTGGATCCATAATTGAATTTTCACAAGCTTTTATACTGATAAAAATTGGTATATTGGAGAATGTTCGAGAGCCTGCTCTAATTTCGCAGGGCGCTAAAAAAGAAAATGGCAATATTGACAGACACCGTGCAGACTGCTAATTTGATTTTACTCACAACGTCATTCGGGTTTGGATTAGGTTTGAGAATAATTATAAGTTTCAAAGTGAGTTTCGTAGTGAAAAGTAGTTTTACAGTTATCTCGTTACTGTCCGGTAGAAAATGAAACTAGATAGCTGTCTATAGTAATTTGCCGACCTGTATAGCCTGGCTTATAGTAATTCGGCACTTTTCTTCTTTATGCATGTAACTGTGATAGTTCATGAGGATGTACCGTGTATTGATTGCTGTTACTATTTCACGCAAAAACTACTAAACGGATTTGGATGAAATTTTGTAGTACTTTAAAGCTAAAGTATTACAACATTAACAATTTACCATTAATTTATCAAGCCTCGAGCGGAAACCGGCCTTTGCAACCATTGGGTCATTTAATTGTGTCTGTAATTCCGTCAATTGACGGGTAAAAGGTAGCTAGATCAGTAGTACCTATATCCTATACTTCACAAGACTATGATAGGTATATCAAGAAACATAAGCAAACAAAGCTACTACTAATCATATAATTCATAATGCACCTTACCACTGGATTCAAATTTTGTGTAAGCATGTGTGTTAAAGTTAAGATCACATCAAAAAACCGCTGACTCAGACCTCAATAGTCTGAGCACTGAACTTTAGCATCAAAAGCGATGAAAAATAAAGATACGAGTATTCCCAACTAGATTACTAACTCAAATCGCCACATTTTTATACCTCTTAAAAGACTGACGCAAATCCACAAAGATGGCCGTATAAAGTCGCGTTTTAAATCTAATAAAACGTTCACTGTCCATAAATTTGTTGTTGACCAACTCTAGGCATTAAGAATTCAGATGCACTTAAAATCCAGGCAGGTGAATTTTGTTGCAGTTAGCTTTATATCCAGGTAAACTTTAGCACTAAACTTCGCAACAGAATACGGCAGGTTTAAAAATAAAGTTTAACTTTATACTTCTTGGTTTAGTGAATCTGAAAGTTATTTTTTAAGTGGCGAAGTTAACCGGCTAAGTTTTTGTGGAACAAATTTTGAAAATATGCCCGAGTTTTTGGGGTAAGTGTTCTAGTTAATAAAAGTTTTGGTTATTAAGAAGTTAAGTTCTTAAACATAATATAATAAATATCTAAATTTATTATAAGTGAAATAACTAGGTTTCTGTTCCACGCAAGAAGCAAAAACTTTTAAATACATGAAATACTTTTTTCGCGTGTAGGTACTATACACCACTATTTTTTTAATAGTAAAAAAATGGACTGTATCCGTACCTACCTGTTACTGATTACATTTGCGTAATTAAAAGTGAAAAAAAACTAAATTCAATTTTTAATTATATATTTTTACCACTATTTAGTTAAACTTAAATGACGAAAACAGCTGTTGGAGGCTGGGCATGCTTGAGCGAGATAACGCGAACGTGAGCGAGAGATGACGATTACTGAATACTACTATATCATGATATTGCCTGTGCAAAATTTCCATAAGTTGGATGACTTTTTAGGATATAAACAAACGCTAATAACTTTGCTGTTTATGAATATTATTCATTAATACTTTACAAATATAATGAGAAGACCGTGTAGAATAAGCCCTTTAAGTATTAATTTGTACTAATTAAAATTTGTGGTGTATAAAGATTACAGATGTTATATAAAGACGTATATTATACGTAATACATGGTCAACCTGGAAGGAGGCCTGCACCCTACAGTGGGACTAAACCTCACTAGACATAGGGTAAAAACAAGCAGTTTGAAGAATGAAACCACAGCAAAGAACTTATTAAATGATTTTAAGAAGAGAGCAGTCGTTATTTTAGTACCGCAATTTCCATTTCAAATACAAGAAGACTGTAGGTTTGAACATACGAAATTACAGAATACAAGCTACAATAATATCATAGTCTATGTAGCCCTTTCGCCAACTATGTTTCAGTCTAGCCGAATGCAACTTAATACCTACTAGGTATTTTAAATCTATTCTAGACCTTTTAGTAAGTCAGGTAGTCATACAGGTAGTCAGAAATTTGAAAACTAGACAGAATTTCAAACTTCTGACTACCCGTAATGACTGTAAAAGATCTACTTATTAAAAAAAAAAAACAAAAAATCTAAATTCTTTATTCAAGCCAGACTGAGAATCAGCACTTTTTGAAGGTCAAAAAAAAAATACATAAAGACAGTCCCCCAAAAACGGCCCACCCTCCGCCACGTCCTAGTGTTTTTGCTGGGAAGACGAAAAGAATTAAAGCACTGGGGGCTTTAGTGAGGGTCTGAATACAACTAACTCGCGTGGGGTAATTATTAACCCACAAACCCCACAAATATAAAATAACCAAACACAATTAATTAGCAGCACTCTATAATTATTAACGTATCTGCTAGTTTTAACCCAAATTAATGCTTATAATAGATTAGTATCTAGCATTTGAACGTAGTGTTACTACCACAGAAACCACATATTAGCTGTTATCATAATATTACCCTAATCTATTATCAAAGCAGGCACTTAATGGTAATGACAAGTAGGTCTAATTTCAGTCTACCTAGATAGTTTATTATGTAAGTATAAACCTACATAATTAATGATAATAATAGTATTACGAGCATATAACTGGTTCGTTACAGGGCCCCATCTCGTACATTAACTAACATTGATCATCACGCTTGCTAATGGTGAATTGGCCACTTTAGACTGTTAAATACTATTTAGTCTAGGTTTCCTAACAATGTTTTCCTTCACTGATCTCTGAAGTGTCATCGTTGACTTCGATTTATGCTCGTCGTCTGCGCAGGATTAGTACTTCAAGTTGTGTATTTTGTTGCCCAAGATCAAATATATCTTAATAAATTATAGCCGTATTATGTTATTCTATGTATGAGCTATATTTTTGTAAAGTTATAATTACATCCATTGCGTAGTTTTTGCGTGAAAGAGTAACAAATAGGTATCTGTAGAAACTTTCGCATTTTATAATATTAGTAGGATAGGATCACTTGCCTGTATTTTCCTAATACAGGGCAAAGGCGGGAGTCTTATTTGTGCTTACTTTCTCCGACTGTGTGCTTCTGTGTCTTATTGTATCTGTACATGGGGCTGGTACAGACGCCAGCACATCAAGTTACCCCAATTTGTCAAATTTCTTTGATCGTTTTTCAACTTTATGTCAAACAGAATAAGGTACATATTCGGTTGGGAAAATTTGACACATTGGGGTAACTTGATGTGCTGGCGTCTGTACAAAGACATTCAATACTTAGGATTATTTATAGACGGGACAATACAAACTAAATTTTCATCCAATAAGTCTATAAATTGAATTTAGTACGCTCTGCTGCCGCTCCAATATTGCTATGATATTCTAGATGGCGTTACTGAGTCATGGAATCACAGATTTTCTATGAAATTTCTTTGTGTGTCTTCTCTATAGTATCTTAAATCTATTTAGGCTGGAATTATCATTATATTAGAATACAAAAAAAAAACAACATCATACACGCAAATATAAAAAACCGGCCAAGAGCGTGTCGGGCCACGCTCAGTGTAGGGTTCCGTAGAATATGAAAACGAAGTTAAAAAAAAATCTTGCAAATACGATTATACTACAAACTTAGTCCAGAAATTATTTTGAACAACTTTTTGTCTTTTTTGTACAAAAACTGTTGTTTCCATCAAGTTTAAAATAATTTTCCTAGAAAGTCCTTATATAAAGCTCTACTTTTCAGATTTTTTCATATTTTCTAAACTTATGGTTCAAAAGTTAGAGGGGGGGACACATTGTTTTTTAATTTTAGAGCGATTATTTCCGAAATTATTGACATTATCAAAAAATGATTTTAGTAAACCCCTATTCATTTTTAAATACCTTTCCAACAATATATTAAACGTAAGGGTTGAAATAAAAAAAAATCACTTCCCACTTTACATATAGGGACCCTAATAAAACATTTTTTGCCAATTTTTATTTTACCATTTGGCGGCGTGATTGATACACATATTGATACCAAATTTCAGCTTTCTAGTGCTAACGGTCACAGAGATTAAGCGCGGACGGACGGACGGACAGACAGACATGGCGAAACTATAACGGTTTCTAGATGACTACGGAACCCTAAAAATGACCAAAAAAAAATTCAAACGACAAAATAAAGTACGAGGAAATATTTTCCTTAATACACTGCTCCGATAATTTATGGTGCCAACAGGACACGTGCGTTCCTCAAGATCCTCTCCCGCCCAATTTGTTCCAAGTGTCACTTACGACAACTCGCCGCGTTAATGTACCAAGTGTCACTTACGATAACTCGCCCCGTTAATGGGGGCCATCAAGATCGTTTAAAGGGTGCCTGAGTGATATATGCTGTCTCACTCGCACACCAAAGTGCTATCGATTCGGCGATTTTTTTTTCCAATGTAAAGTGGCGAAACGTCGGAAGTGTTCTTCTTGTTGATTGTCAACTAATTGGACAAGATTTATTAAACATGTAATTGCGAGGAGGTTTTACAAATTTTAAAGAATGTAACTGGCTGACGACTTTTTAATAAAGATCTAAACTTAGATGTGCCGAACAATGGAAATTTAACTTTTAGTGCGGTCCCTTGATTTTAAAAACCCTAACAGTAACGGTCGCAACTTACGAAATGAAATGAAATGATGAAATGAAATGATATTTAATTCTGTAAGTAGATCTATATATTACGATACTTTTACATGTCATTTTTTAAACTAAATGGCATTTCCAAAGTGACTGATCCCTGAGAAGAAATGCCGAAAAAAACTCTTTTAAAGTCCAGACATAAGATGGTATTAATGTATTATGCGAGTCTCACAATGCAGGGCAAAGTCTGGAAAGGCCTTTTGAAGAAAGAATCAATTTAGCTTTGAGTTGACCTGTCCCGACTGACGGCATGCATGCTTCAGTCATCGTGTAGCTCAAACCTATTTTAGGGAGCTCGACGACCCACCACACGACGCTATCTGCCGGTCATTTGCGTTACGTGTTGTTGGTCGTAGGTTTGAACCCAGACAGATGCTTTACTTTTTGTAGATTAGTTCATCACCACTGAGTTCTCAAAATGGTAAAGAAAAATATTAAGGAACCGACGTATCCTAGAACCGAATATTATCGAAGAGATGTGACATCTACCAACCCGCATTGGGCCCGCATGGTACATTATAATTATTGGTCACTCCGTCTCACAAAGAGAAGATCCACGTCCCAGTAGTGGATCCCTGATTGATTATGCTATTGATTTCTACTACATATCATACATAATTTACCACAACATCTGTACTCAACCCAACCCACTTTAAACCTAACAGCAGTAATTCAAGTAACATCGTGAAGCTAGATTTTTCTAGGAAACATTAAAGAAGTGGATTACAAAGGGATAGTACGGTGGCCGGGCGACAGCGGACTGGATTAAGCGTGGCGACCACGGCTTAGGGGGATAAGCAGTGAGCCAATGTAATACATATTAAATAAGACTACATTATGTGGCTGCGGATATAATTTTAAGCATGAGGTCGTTTTGATTGAGGGATTCTGAGGAACACTGCTAAGGATTTCACTAAATTGCGGCCATTGTGTGAGCGCTATGGGCCATTAAAAGCAAAGAAAATTGAGACAAAATATTTGAGCCGCCACGGGGCGATTTTGTATAAGTTATATGCATAAAACATCAGATTACGAGAGGAATCAGATACGGCATGATAAAAAGTTAAAGCATTACTTTATTCTATAAAATAGTGACTGTTTATTACATAAATATTAGTTTTATTAAATAGAAGCTTACAAAATTATTTGAAATCACGATTATTTATAATAGGATTAAAAAAAATTATCAGTTTTTTGTTTAGTACCTACCCAAATCACTAGCTAAGGCATAAAGCATAAAGACATGAAGGCATCAAGTCCGCCTATGTACAGACGCCAGCACATTAAGTTACCCCAATGAGTCAAATTTTCCCAATTGAACATGAACCTTATTCTGTTTGCCATAAAGTTCAAAAACTACTCAATGTTTCAAGATCTGCTTACCTTGAGACTAGATAGCGTTGTTTGTGCGTTGTGGAATTATTTATTTTATTTAATTAAAGCCTGGTATTCCGTTGCCACGTCCTGTATCGCCACGCCAATAATCAGGTTGACCCTCACCTATAGAGGTTTCAGTGACAGAAGCAGATGGAGGAACACCGCAGGAAAGTGATGAAGCAGGAAGGTCACGACCCTCAGCATAAAGGAGTACGACGCAAGGAGGTGGGGATAGATGTTTCACATCAAAATGATTCTGTCATTCACTTGTAAACTGTTTCAGCTTTCTAGCGACCAATATAATATCTACTTACCTAAAATTTAACGAAATGTAAAGGCTTCCCCTTTTTATAATTCGTAAGCTTAACAGATTTGAGGGTCCAGGCGTTTAAAAAAAATGCAAAATAAGAAAGGAAATTTAAATTACCGTCCGTTCCAAAATTAAATATAAAAAAGAAAAAATATTTAAAATATTTGTAACACAAACAACACACTCGAATAAAATTCGCATAATAACATAATTTCTATGCCAAGTTTTTATGCCAATTGGCATAAAAAAGGCTCGGTGCGTTATATTGTTTTGAGAGAAAAAGGGTTACCGTAATTGATAACCTGGACACGGAAAGGGTTGAAAATAAAATTATGTACAAAAAAATATGCTTCCGGAGCCATGATGTGAGGTAAAGAGGGTCTTAAAGGGTCTGCAAAGACCCTAGCTAGTCTGTTTTAGTAATGAGTTGTAATATTCTAAAGTCTTTTTTGAATGTATGCATTAAAAAACATTTCACTTGGGTAACAAAAAATAAATGTGAAAGTGATACTCGTACCAGTAAGCTCTATATTTTCTGCCTACTATTATAATTAAAACGAAAGGTATACCTAATTTCGTAGCTGGTAGCATCCGTAAGTTTCTTTCGATGTATATGCTATGTAAGATGTATTTTAAAACCTTAAGTACTCGTGATCATTATCGATTTATTAGAGATAGACTAAAAATGCAAAGAACCCTTATCAGAAACAAATTTTCATGATTCTTACATAATCTGACCAATATAATGTCTGGACCCCTGAGTTTATTTCGGTGTTTCTTCTCAGAATAGTCGGAAAGTAAAAAACCGACCTCGTCTTCTAATTAAAAAATGTCATGTAAAAGGTGTACAATTGCAGAAATAATTATCATTTATCATTACGTCTGTCGTACAGGACAGACGAAATTTTTGTTGATGATCTACAGATCAACAATTTTTTTATGACATAACACTAAAATTGACCATCATTATTGTTTAACTTTAACACTTTTTGTTACCACAATACACTAGTTTATTCATGAAAAACAATACTCATTAGCTTAGAATCACAATTAATCGGTCACCATCCAATTTTAAAATTCGAATCCTAAAAGCAACAAAAAAGGTAACTCTCAATATTGAAGCCAATACTCGCTTTCTAGATAATAATTATTGTAACAGCAAGACACAAACAATACAATTCTTCACTTTGGACCGATGAATCTGAACTCTAGTCTGGCATCGATCCAATATAAGAAAAACAATTAAAACAGCTTGCTCCACTTCTTTTTGCAGCTTACAATGATATCTTCGAAAACTAATTGTATATTTTAACATAGTAATATTTGGAACGAAGCCTCAACAAATTGGATTAAAAAATGTTTTTTCTTTTTATTTTCAAATTGAGTTTTCAGTGACTGTTCTTTGTTAATGACATTAAAATAAGATTTTTTTTACGATGTCACCTTCAGTCTGTCGTTTTGTCCTCTCGATTACCATTTTATTTGGAACTGTATTGTTTTTGTAATGAAATGGAATGAAATGATATTTATTTTGTAAGCAGATTTTTTCTAGGCTTTTTTATCGTAGGTAGGTATTTTAAAAACGAATTTACATGTAAATCGAAGCGTGTTTCACATAAAAGGTGTCCGTGGCATTGCAATGAATCGCTATTATTGTTAAGGACCTACTCATAAACCGCAAGACAGTTAAGAACTCACAAATTCTATTTCTGATATTTTTTTATCTAGGCTACTATAAGTATTGGTTGTAAATGACTCTTAATTTAAAATTTAAATAAAGGATTTGCTTTCAAATACAAAAACCGAATACAAAAGTCTTTATCTATGGCATTAAGTCCGCCTTTGTACAGTTTGTTTTTACTTGTGCATATAGTTTTAATAAATCTATAATTATATATAAAAGAAAGTCGTGTTAGTTACACCATTTATAACTCAAGAACGGCTGGACCAATTTAAATGATTTTGGTATTTTTGGATTTGTCTCTGTCCGGAATAGCATAATAACTAATAAAAAACATGAAAAGTCTTCGGAAAAATAAAATATCAAGAATATTCGTTTTCTCGAACATTTTTCAAACGCAGCGCCATCTTGGACGACGTGACAGGAGTCAAACTTCCCAGTTCATTATGAGGTGACAATTTGACTTTGTCAAATCTTAAGCTAAACGTAAGAAGGTAAGGTTGTCAATTTATACGTAGATACCTACGTTCTGAAATTTATTTTGTTACTAAACTTAGAGGTTTTATGTAGCATAAAAAAGTCTTATATTTCAGAAATCAATTTACGTAATTAACAATGACGACAGAGATGAACTTTAATAATTCTTTGCAAATAGAACTTATTTTACTTTTAGGACTTTAATTAAAGTAGACCGGGTAAACTATAGGTATAAATTGTATGTAACATTAAAGGCAATAGTTCAGTTTAAAATTATGAATTTAGTATTTTTTACATCAATGCATTTTAGTAAGGTAGTTAGGTTAGGTAGTTAGGTTAGCTATAGGATAGGTATGGTCAGTTAGGTTAGGTTATAATATACATGTTGTAATTTTAATTCTATCAAACACAAAATGTTTAAATAAGATCACAGTAAAGACTCGCTACTTAAAAAGTGGTAGTAGTTGTTATAGTTCTGGATATATTTGTTGTCGTCTTATTAAACGTATGTATATCTAATATAGAAAAATTTATAAGCGCAATAAATTGACTCTAAGGCACAACGAAGTTTGCCGGCGCAGCTAGTAAATAAATAAAAGTACAAATAAGCTCAAACACCTGACCAATTCTAAGCATCATGAGCTGCAGATAACATAAAGAATGGCACAATTTCTTCAAAAAAAACTGTCTAAAAAGTATCACATCAAATCTATTCAAATAAATCAAACCGCATTGCGATCGGATACGCGTCCGAAGTCATGGCAGTACAAAAATTCAAATTCAAAAATGTTCTAAAAAAGAAAATAGAGGTAGCTGTGTGATTTATAAACGTTAGAATAGTCATGGCCGTTGAGGACTGGGAACCATTTAGATTGATTTTGAATTTATTGGCAAACTGCTGCCAGACGGAGATATAGGGTGCTTTCATCTAAGACGGACCATTTATCTTGCATTCAGTGAAATGGAATAGAAACATACCTACCCGTATCTTTTTGTGATGCATTCGGATACACGATACAGAAAGTGCTGCTATATTGTTTATGGTTTTGTTGGGGACGGTAAAGCTATGGAAAATTGCGCGTTTTGTTTATGTATTCTATTACAGACAACTGTATTTAGAGGATGATGATTGATGTCGTGTGTTGAATCTTTCTACAAGATTAAATACGATGATCGTCCTGTCATTTTAAACTGTTCTTACTTATCATCGTCCTGTCATTTTAAGCTATTAACTGCTTAATTTATAAATCTGCTGTTAAATTTAGAGCTTAAAAAAATCCTGAAACTATTTTAGTAAAAATATATTATATGAAACAAAATCTAAAAGCTATATTGGCGGTCACCTTGAACATTGATTTCAAAACCCTAATGGCTATTTCTAAATAATAAAACACTTCGTTTCCTAAATAAATTCTTACCGTATAACTCCAAAACCGATGAATGTAGACCCGAATGATATTTCTGATCAAACATACCTGAAACAAGAAAGTTCGTCATTAGTTCTAATTGAATACATAACTCGGCAAATGATCCTAATATTGGTATAATAACTCAGTTTGTTTCAGTTCATTGCGTGGTAAATATCTATTTCCTTGACCTAATCAAATGTATAGTGTTTCTTATCGAAATAGACGTGAAAGAAAAACGTAGATTAGTAATAGGCGTCTATCATGATATCTGACGTCGGATACCGCAAGATAATATACGTACATACCTACTAGGAAGATTCTTTATTTAAACGGTACCCTGACGCGACATAAAATTGCATGGCTCAACGATAGGAAAATGTTATTCTTAACTTTATAAATGTGTGTCTTTTTTGTGTGTTCTTTTTTTGTGTGTGTCTTTTTTATGTGTGTGCGTGTGTGTGTGTTTGATGCGTTCCTTGCGAAGTATGTGTGGTGTTACAATGAATGACAGATTGAGGAATGATGTGATAAAGCAACGTTGTGGTTTAAAAGAAGATGTAGTAACAAAAATTGAAAAGAGTATGCTTAGATGGTTTGGTCACGTTTAAAGGATGGATGAAAGGCGACTAACGGTAAGTGGGAACGCCGGGAGGGGACGCCCTAGAAGGACATTCATAGACCTTATTGGTGAGGTTCTTTAGAAAGGTCAGGTGCGTAGTACTCGCAACCGGCGTGTGTGTATGACAACATGTATTAATGTAAACGAAGCAAAAGAAGTATGTAATCGAAGCATATGGCGCTCTGTTAGTTTCTGCCTACCCCCATGGGAAAAAGACGTGAGTTTAGGTATGTATGTGTATGTGTTTAAATGTCATCTTTACTTTTTGGCGTTGGGTTTTTTTAATGGAGTTTTTATACCAAAACTACCACTAAAAAAAACTGTCCTTACTCAACCTAACGGTCAATTAAAACAAGGTGTCCACAAAAACACTGTAACAGATACATTGGTACACAACATAAAATACCTAATTAGTTAATTTGATTCGAAGCAAAACATCGATATAACAACAAACAACTAATTACAGGAATACGAAAACCATAGCAATAACAGAATTATAATTATTCGTCCTACTAATCCGGCGGCCATTTTTTCGTCCAAAATAGTAATTAAGGCAAACAGAATTGGGCGGACCAATTCATATTTATCGTAAATATCTCGTTACAATGATTTACTGAGCAATTATATTGCGTCGTTACAAACAAATTATTTTTCGGTGTACAAAATATTTCTGAGAGGAATTAATTAAAAGACGTACTGATAGCGTAGTTCGCTCAGTATTTGAAATTGACTGGCCTGTCTGGTCTAGTGGTTAATGGCCCTGACTGCTATGCCGGAGGTCGTGTGTTTGATTTTGACCCAAGACAAATATCTGTGTGATGAGCACGATAATTTCTTCTGTGTCTTGGTGTGTATTATCTATGTATAGTATTTAGAAATATATAAGTATGTTTATCAGTTGGTTAGTACTCATAGCACGAGCTCTGCTAACTTTGGGTCAAGATGGCGGTGTGTGAAAGTTGTGGAATATTTATTTAATCATTTTTAATTCCGTTTTTTCTTGTTCTTCTTCTCCGCATAAGTTTTATTTGAATAACTAATTTCACTCTCTTCTATTTGCGCAATATTCTTAGAACGAGGAACAAAGTTTTCTCTTTAAGTATTTATATTAAATCCAATTAATCAATATTTTTTTCCAATTTTAGCACTTCTACTAACTATTCTTCTACTATTCCTAATTATATACTTCTCTGTGCGCGGAAAATTTTAAAAGGGGATAAAATTGCTTATTAATGTTTACTAATACCAATATTGATTTTAACTAAAAATCTACTTACCTAATCAAATATTTTTAATTTTCTTTACACCCTCGATTTTATCTTTGTTTGATTTTTTATAAATCTCTGATATTATAAATGAACAATAATGCTGTAGGTTTCATTAAAATTCGTTCGAATTCGTTAGATTAATATGGAAGAGGTACAAACATTTATACACCAATTCGGATCTATTTGTGTGTTTGTGTGTGTGTTAGAAAGAATTTTCTAGCACACACACAACACACATCACACACACATATTCTGTCACATTTGTAATACCCATAAAAAGGTAAGATATTGAAATTCAATGTTTCACACACAATCTCTGTATAGGCACCTATCACTACTTACTTTAAACATAAAACGGTCTGCAAAAGATGTCAGTTATAATTAAGTAGGTATCCACAAATTGAATCCTTCTTTTACCATAATATCTTTCCAAGATGGCGACCCGACCCGGGGTCTCATAGACGTACACAAAAGCGCACATGAAGGATTTTAGCTGTCTTACACGTTCAAAAGGAGAATTTCTAATACATTACGCTTTAAATCTATGTGTTCGAAAGACTTTGATGGGGGCTTTAGAGTTTGAGCGATATTACAAGCAAGCGATGAAACGAGTTCTTCCTATATGTATTTTTTTGTTATTTTAATGGAACAAATTTAAGACGTTGCTTCTATTTATGAGTGGGTTTCTTTGGGAATAATTGTTAAAATATATTTTTTTCATCACACACGTTCACATCATTTAATACTTATTTTACTTATTTCTAATGCTGCAAATGTACGAAAGTGGATTTTTTACTAAGCATACTGTCTCAGTTAACCAGTGGTAGCAAAATACCAAAAATAAATGTTAGAATTTATTAGATAAATGGTACATTTCATTAAAACAGATTCGTATACATACAAAGACACAACACATATTTTTTAATGAAACAAAAGTTAATTAATATAGTTGACTGCCTTGTTAGTCGAGTGGTCGCAAGCATTACTAGAGCATGAGGTCCTGATTTTGAAAACCTGAAAGACTTTTTTACTATCAGCCCGAATAGCAGAGCCCGAATAAAAGTCGGCATTTGTAAAAACGTAATAACTAATGTTGTTTAATCTATATATGTATATAAAAATGTTATGTTGGTTTGTGCATGCTTCAAAAACTCAAAAAGTTCTGCACTGATCGAGCTTTAATTTTAGCATGATATACAGGGTGGCAGGGACATCGACGCACATCCGCTTACCATGGATTCAGTACATGATTCTGGACCCCCCTGCGTTGAAATTTTTCGTCGGCTTTTCCTTAAATTTTACGTTTTTTTTTGCATTTTTTTTTACTGTAAACTGTATATAAACATTATTTTTACCTATTCCAATGAGATTTTGTAAATTCACTTGTTTCACTTAAACCAGCAATGAAAGTAAAACAGGAAAGGGCTACCTGATCAGCTGTTTTTCTAAAGTTCAAATGCGAGGTCAACACTTGCATAGTAGGTGCCTTCGCTTGTCGCTTTCTACCTAATGCCAACATTCTATTGTCGGCCACAAAGGACGCCACCGCACCGGGCGGCGCGCGGTCTAGTCTGTACGATATTTTTTTAACCAGCCATTTCCGAGATGAATGACCTTCGTAATTTCATTTATGGCATCAGGTGCAACCTTTTCACGACGTTTGCGCGTCGATGTCCCTGCCACCCTGTATAAGCCGCATCAAGGATCGTTTTTATCTATTTTTTTTTTAACCATTAAATCACAATATTGTGCCACAGCGAAGCGTGGCAGGGTACAGCTAGTATAATATAAAGTTATTCCATTGTACGAAATTATACATAAATAACTACCAGGTGTTTCAAATGACAAACAAATCTTTACAAAAGAAAAAAATATTTAATCCCACAGCAATGAATTCACAATCATACAGCCGTAGTCGTATCGTATCTACGTGCAAAAAAAATAAACCACCGTACGATACTGGTGTTCAACTTACACACTCTTCTAGAACTAACCCATATTTCCATTCTGTCCAATTTAAAATAAAATGAAATATCACGGAACGTAGCGAACTCTATTCCATATCTCTATAAAGCAGTGTCCATGGAGATCCAACACAATGTGATTTTCTGTTCCACTGACTTACAACGCACGGCAAGTTTGCAAATGTCCTGAAATTCAAAGCTGAAACTATTCCACGGGCGGAAACTAAAGGTATCATTTTTCAACTCATACTAGATAAGCATTCAGATACTATGAAAAATTTGGTTGAAATTACTGTATTTTTGACTTGCACAATTCTGGACTGGTCCTGCTCCATAGGACATAGGAGGTTTGACAAAATCAAATTGGCTGCTAAAGTATTTAAATTTTTGTTTGTTTGCTTTTTTCTCTGAACTCACACACTGATCTGCTGTTTGTTTTTTACTTTATTCATTTGTTTATTTAATGAGTATCTCCTTTAATAACATTCTACAGTGTATTGTGTATTTTTGTTAATATGTGAGTACAATGTATCTACCAACATAATATCTTTTTATCAAGTCCATTGCTTATTTTTTATATACCTATATCAGTATAGCTCTAATTACTCTAGGTGCATCGTACTCACATAAAATCTGATTGTTGTATACGAAGTATTGTAATCCTATTTTAAAAGAGTAAGTATGGAGTTTCTTGCACATTCTTCTCCATACGAAACTACCATTTGGAAAGTGCAACTAGAAGCATTCTCTTAATTTATTTTATTTTGTAAGTTAACGTTCAAAAGTGCCTGTTATGGGTCTAACTGAAATAAACGATTTGACTTTGACTTTGACTTTGACTTTATCAAGGACCATATTAGAACAACAGCGCTGCAGTATTTATATTTTTTAAATGTCGTAATTAATGCTTAGAAAGGGATCTTTTTGGCCTCGCACAGATCAACCAAGGTTGCTAACTATTTTTTTTTTTAGACTTCTTTTTGAATTCGAATAATGGCGGCCAGACTCTAGTATTATTAAGGTTATTAATATATTGAAGGTTTCTTATTAACACAAAAGGTATAAAGGGTAGTAAGAAGACCGATACCGACCTACTGATTCTGACTTCAAGAGAAACAAAAACTAGAGATACAAAGAATATATTATTTTTTTGTCAGTTTCCCTCTTATGAAAAGTGACCGCTCGCCACTGCAAAGCACTATTTGTAATCCTAAGATACCTATAAGTTATTTGTTGATTGAGGATTCGGTTCTAAGTCTTGAACATAAACATGTTGCACAAAAAAGTAACCAGTTCAGTAGGCCACTACTTGACCAAAATGTGTGAAACAGCTGATTCTTTTTTCGAGACCTTTGAGTTGTTCCCATAGTGAGTATATGTCCCATGTTTAAAATTACACTGTATAAACCAAAACATATATTAGTGCGAATACAATTAGTCCCACTTCTATTTTCATATAAATATAACTATTCTGAAAACCTCTTATCAAGCTAAATATAATAATTTAAATTGAAATTTAAAAAGAAAATCGGAGTTAAAGAATTTCGCGAACTATTTTCTTCACAAACACAATGGTAAGTACCACTCAATCATGTCACAGCCTATTTTAATTTAGATGTTCAAACACATAACGACAGTAATGCAATCAGTAATTGATTGATTGCCAATTCACATGACGTAAACAATGTTTTTCCATCAATCAGTTAATCCCGGCTTACTAGAACATCAAACGTTATTACAATATATGCACAACAACGTCGTATGTGAGTCATGTGTGACGGTAATACCCCACCTGTAATTAGCTATTGATTCTTGGAAGGACTAATAATCTATTCCGTATTAATTACAGTACGACTGTTGTGTAAATAAGTGTTTACTAAGAAATACTATACTTCATTTACACAAGCATAAGACAGTTAGAACAGTTATTTTTAATGCCCACTTTGTAACGAAACAAGTGATCATTCTAAAATACACACATTAATCCGAAAAGTCAAACACATAATAAAATTATTAACACATAAGTACATAAACTCTAGCCTTTTCTTTATGGGGGTCCGCAAAAACTATAGAGCGCAGTGTGGTAAGATTGATAATTGCCAATCTTATTTGAGAAAGCTTGGCGACCAATGTTTGTGCGTTCTCTGTACGAAAAGAGACCTATGATTTGCAGTAGGATGATAATTAGGCTGAGACTTAACCACTCGTATGCTATAATTATAGAAACAATTAAAAAGCAATTTTGTCTCACGTGGATCCAAGTTCGGGAATACCAAAGGTTAAGAAACAGTATTGTCGCCTAGGTAGAATATTGATCCGTTTGAAATAAATTCAAGATTGACTTAGAAAAAACCGGACTTTTCCAAGTTAAGTGCACAATAGCGTGAAAGAGGGCAATTTGTTTTACTGAAAGATAGCCAAGCAGGTAAATGTGTAGGTACTACTTATCACGGTTTCGTAAGCACGGGGAATAATTGCTTGTTTTACTTAAAGAAGCTACCTATTATTATAGCAAAAACTAAGTCTTCCGGACACACCCAATTTATACTGTTGTAGTTTATTTATTGCTTTGTTAGTTTTGCATTTGCAATTGAGTTTGCAACAACACAACGGAAGAATAATTCGATGTCTAGGTTGAGCTAATTGTAGTACAATCAGGGTGTTCTTCGTATCTTATCTTAAGTTAGATTTTTAAAGTTATTCTTCTTAATCTTTCAATTGAGGTAATTAGAGACATAATAGAAAGACAATGACAGACTGACACCGGTGTTCTTCCGGGGTTTAACGAATGGCGCGTTAGGGAAAAGTGGTGTGAGTAAATTTTACGAAGCGCGCGCATACCCTCACAAAAAACCGACATCCTGAAGTAAGCTATACCTAGTCAACTTTTTAGTTTTTTAGTTATACTTATTTTGGCTCGTTGGGGAAAAAATATCAGAGTTAATTTTAAAACCAGCCTGTTAATGTCCCACTGCATGACAAAGGCTATATCGATTCAGCAGTTTTTGCGTGAACAAGTAACAATCATCCATACACTCGAGTACAGCCATCCTCACAAACTGACATTTGTATTAGGATAGGAATAACTTACTAACTAAGGTAAATTGCCTTACTAGAACAAAACGCATACAGAATTAGCCATTCAAATGGTTGGCACAAAGCAATTATTAATCTTGAATTAAATAAATACGTGTAAGTATTAATTGAAACACGTAGAACCAATATGTCTATGTCCACAGCATCAATATTTAAAAAAATAAATGTTACCGGAATTTCCAAAATTACTGATTCCTGAGAAGAATTGAACTCAGGTGTCATGATCTCTGAGATGAGTTCAGACATTATACTATATTAAAATATTGTGCGTGTCCAACGATGCAGGGCGAAGTCTTCTGAAGGAAGAACTATATTGCAGTTTTAAGTTGACATGTCCCTACAGTCGTATGTACGCATGATAAGTCTTCGTATACCTTAACCATATTTTAGGAAGCTCAACAATCCGTCTCACAAGATCTGCAGAATATTTACGTAGGCCATATAAAAGTACTCAAATACGTTGCCTAAAACCTCATAGCCCAAGTACATCACTCCTATAGTGAAGCATAGTATTGATAAACTGAGAATCGAAGGCGCTATTCACAGCAGCTTATCGCTTCTGAATACACCAATGCATTCTGATAATAATATGGGGAGGATGAATATGTTTGAACCGTTGATTCAGGAAAAGATATACTACCCACAAGTTTTATTTGCAGATAGAGGCAAATAAAACTTGTGGGTAGTATATCTTTTAGCAAAATCAAAATCAAAATAAAAAGTCATTTATTCAAATTAGGCTGAGGATCAGCACTTTTTGAACGTCAAAAATTACATAAGACAGTCCCCCAAAACGCCCACCCTTCGCCACTTCCTAGTGTTTTAGTTTTTTGTGAATTATTAAAATTAATATAGGAAATTTTCAACTTCAATATTAATGTATTAGAAGGAAACCTCCCTCCCCGCCCTAGAAGGACATACAAATACCTTATTGGTGGGATTCTTCAGAAGGTGCGTCGTACTCGCAACCGGAGTGTGTATGACATGTATGAATGTAAACGAAGCAAAAGAGATATGTAAGAATCGTAGCCTATGGCGCTCTGTAGTTTCTGCCTGCCCCCATGGGAAAAAGGCGTGAGTTTATGTATGTATGTGTATGTTTTGTATATTAATGCATTTCATTCTTTTCTTGGTTTTTCTATTTTTGTTCCAGCACTCATAAAACTCACACTCGCTTCCTAGAACACCAACTTAATTTACGTTGATTAAAAATACTCTTTGTGTCAATTAGTGTGTCGTCGTATAAAAGTTTTTAAAATTATTATCACAGCGTAAATGGTTTCCCAATATTTTGTATACTTTGATTTAGGTAACTCCTTGTATTTTTATTATTTATGCGTGTATTTTATTAGTGTAATTGTCACTAAATTAGACACTGTTCCCGACCTTTAGAAGGTTTTCCGGCATAAAGATAATGATGCATAATCATTAGGCTTCAATGTGTGTTTACTATTTAACCTTTTTAATCAATTACATCTTCCATTTTTAAACAAAATATTGACACGGAGTAGGTCCCTTTTGGTATTGGTATTTTTTGTACAATTTCTTTCACCCTGGGAATAAAGTTAATAGTTAATCGACATTACTTCAATATCCGTTTGATTCAACGTAGTATATCTGGGGTTTGATTGTTATTTTCAATTTAAACATTTTCACGTGCACTTTGTTTCGGTATAACACTATAATTTAGATATAATATTGATCATCAACACGATATGAGTCCACGTAAAAACTTCGTTCTCCCTTACAGACTTCCTACTATAAATTACACTGATACGTTTCGCCTACGAAACAGTATCTCGAGCATAGCGCGCATCTTTGTCCACGTCCACCGGCACACGATAAAGTAACACCACACCACACGGCTTGGATTAAGTGGCCCGCACTTGTCTTCCGTATACCATCTGTTACGTACAAAAGAATGGTCCGGTTTTAATCTTGCTTTGTATTTATAACACAAGTTTTTTAACTGTTTCGTTGGTCGAGTGGTTGCTAGCGCTACTGCTGAGCATGAGGTCACGGGTTCGATCCCCGGGTCGGGCAAAGTGTTATTGAGTTTTCCATCTGGAATTTCTCAGTACTAGCCCGGAGTCTGCTTTGTGCCCGATGGATGGCAAATGCTCCGCCCCCTATTCAGTGAGACTTAAGGGGCCGTGCCTGAAATCGACTGATTTTGATCAACTTCAATCATTATTTGTGAGAAAGAGAAGAAGAATTTATACAATCCTATTTGTGATTTGAAAAGACGAGTTCCTTGCTTTGCATGTTGAGGAATTAAATTTTGGGAATAAATTACGTATTCATGGAAAATCACTAAAATACACCCACATGTTTTCCAAAAAATGACACGAGACTGAAGTTTGATCATTTAGTTACAAGAAACTACAATAGATTTTGAAAATTAAAAAACCTTACCAATACCAGTATATAGTCTACTTTCACTTGAGTGAACCACTTTTTTAATTTTTACAACAACATACGGACAAAAAAAATTCAATGTCGTTACTTTCCGGAAATTTCAAGACTAATCAGTATTTTTTTTTCTATTGTTTGAATCATTTTTTAAAAAAATTAAAAGTAACATATTAATCTTCAGTTTATTATATATTCGTACTATTTTTTAACTTGTGTACTTTAACATGTGTACCAACATGGTAAACAAATATCTATACACAAACATTCCGGAGATTTATTTCTCAACCGTCTTATTTTACTTAGAAACTCAAAATATGATTTAATATCAAAACAAACAAGCAAATCACTACGCTCGAGCTTTACGCGTGTGTTCGTGAACGGTACACACAAATATGGCATCGCAATGATGTTACCTAAACTCCAGCGAGCTAATTTTATGCACGGCCCCTTAAACTGGCGGAATGTGGATGTACTACCAAGTACACCTCTGCCTAGCCCTTCGGGGATTATAGGCGTGATGTTATGTTTATGTATGTTTTTGTTACGAATCTGTCGTGGACTAGATTAGTGCTTGTCGTGGACTAGATTAGTGCTTGTGGATCTAACAATGCATCATTTTGATACATTGTTTCGCAGATCTATTGATTTAACTCAACTCTGCACATGTAAGCGGGCACGCCCTTTATACCGGAAGGTTTCTTATTAGTCAGTTACTTTTTCTTGAGTTTAGTTAGCATTATTTATGTAATGTCGGTACCGTAAAACGGGGCAGATAGAAACTCAAGGGTGAATAGAAACAAAACTTTGAGGAGGATTTTTACGCTAATTTAATATCGTTTGATACTAACAAGGTGTCGAAACTATTTATCTCAATTATTTAAGAGCATTACAGTCCTCGTATGCAACAAACAACTTTTAATCAACGTGAATATCCTACTCAAAGTTTTGTTTCTATTCACCCTTGAGTTTCTATCCACCCCGTTTTACCCGGTAGCTATATATTACTAGTAGGTATTCTGTATATTGAGTGTGCTAGCTAACATGTAGCGAATAACTTATTTTAATTATTTTATAATTATATCTAATTGTACGGTGTCAATTCAAGTTCTTCTAACCTATCAGACACACGTATTGCTGGGGAGTTTCTCCCGCCACTTCTTCTTCCCACCAACTTACGTAATTTCGACGTTCAAAAAGCGCTGATCCTCAGCCTAATTTGTATATTTGTATATAAATGTCTTTGATGTTGATTTGATTTTCATTATCTGTTCGAAACCTTAAGCTGTATTTTAAACAAATAATAATTGTCTAAAATAGAAGCTATTTACCAACGAAAGTCTCAACAAATCGTTCTATCCGTTAGGGAAATAAGCCCTAATGAACTGAAAGACAGACAAAAATTACTCTGAAATAATAAACAAATATTTAAATTTTATTTATTTGTATCTGATTCTATACCAAGATGTATAGAAATAGAGTGCTTGTCAAGTTTATAAAACAGACCATTGAATCTTTAGTATTTTGATTACCTACAACAGTATTGAAGTGTATCAAATTTTAAAATTGAAAAGTTATAAGTCTTATTGTATTACTAATCACTAAATTCAGGTTTACGATTTGAGACTCGAATTCATTATTTTTAAAGTCCAGCGGTTTTTTTTGCTGTTTTCTGTGACTGACGTCAGTGATGGATCACTGGCCTGGACTGGCCTGTTGGTCTAGTAGTTAGTTACCCTGACTGCTATGCCAGAGGTCGTGGGTTCGATTCCCACCCAGGACAAATGTTTGTGTGATGAGCACGATCATTTGTTCTGTGTCTGGGTGTAATTTATCTATAATATGTATGTATTTAGAAATATATAAGTATGTTTATCAGCTGTTTAGTACCCATAACACAAGCTCTCAAGCTTAACTTGGGACTAAATTGGCGTTGTGTGAAAAGTTGTGGAATATTTATTTATTTATTTATAGATAACTTTTTGGAGGTATAACAGGGTGTAAATTTTCTCATCCACTATTGAAAAGGGAGGATCCTCCGACCAGACGCGTGTTGTTTCTGGTGGGCTAACTACTGCCTGACGGTTGTTGTCGAGAACTTGTATACTTACGTTCAAATCGCGCGGATAACTTTAATTTCGTAGGATATCAGTCATTGCCTAGTTCGTATGCGGCGAGATAGATGTCGCTACAACTTAAAAGTACATATATTATGAATCGACAAAAATACTATTATTGGCCCGAATTTGAAAAGGCGAAGCATCCAGGTTGACTACCACGTAACAATGTAAACCTAAATTTATCTAAAGTTCACTTTTAGTTTAATATTCACTAACGTACACAAAATTACACGCTCTAGCGTTAACCAACCAGTACTTTACAGCGTATAAACTTAACCTCGCAAATTGGTCGCACAGGTAAATTGATACCGGCCGGCAAATTATCGGCGATTCCACTAATCACCGCGCCGTACCGCGCCGTACCGCGCCGCACCGCGCTGTAACCGCGCCAGGAATTAGGAGCCTGGATTGGTTAATGCTCGAATTACTGTGATAAACTTGTGGGCTACCTGTTTGATTAAGAGGAGCGGCCAAAACTTTGTTAAAATAAAAAAGTACGTATGAAAAAGATGTTTATTTTTTTACATATCTCTTGCTCTGTAAGTACACCCTTACACCCCTGAATGCCGGGGTGTATGACTATCATTACAGCATAGGTTTTGGAATTTGAAAAAAGAACTGTCATACTCATACTGCACGAAGAATATTTTTAAAAAGTTATTTTTTTTTTTCTCGGTATCGATTAATTACTCGAATCGGAATCTAGACAATTTATTTTATAAAGATTTTATTTTAAATATGGAACTATTTGTTTCCACATCGTATGTTAGATGGAATCGATTTAAAAATCAAACTGGCCAGCAAGATTTGACGCACTTGCGTGCGTGAAAAAACAAACTCATATTCAAACTATAAATATACCTAAAAAGAACGTGACCATATCTCTTACAAATTGTAATAATTTTACTATTAATTTTAATTAAATACACATTTTTTTCTTCTTAATAAATGTTCATTGAAACCTGCTGTCTTGTTGTTTACTTACCTCACAATCGATATGTAAAGCAGAGTATTTATCTCGGGCGTAAGCACGGATATCGAGGGATATGGCATGTAGGCGTGGTAAGTGTGCCTTAAGTCTGGTCAGTTTGGCCAAAGTAACACGTGACAGCCGAGAACATTGTCTAGTACTAAATTAGCATCGTAATGAGTCGTGTCATTTCGTATTTTTACGAAATGCCGAATTTTTCAGTTCTATTTTGCAAAAATAGGGTAACTACAACAAACCTTAAGAAAAGTGGCGTGTCCTACCACCGGTTAATAAAAATCACTGCACTAATTATAATATTAATAGATTTTTCAAACATCTCATTGTGAAATATTTTTGCGTGACTGACGCATGTCACAACAAAACATTAGTGGTGCGTAGCGCTTTTCTCTAGATATCGATAAATTATAGAAATTCCTACAAAATAATTTCAAAATTAGGTAGTAATATTTGCAATTTAATATTATTTTGTAAATAAAATGATTTCATTAATAATTTTTATATTTTACAAGTATATATTTATATTTATATTTATTTTTATATCATTTGATTAAATACTTTTTACAAAAATACAACCGACTTCACTCTATATATTGCCACTGGCTTCTGACACTACAACTATTTTATTTTTTTGATGTTATTGTATATGAATGGTAGTTTAGGTAGTGGGAACTTTTTATTTTTCAATTTTTAGTTTTTGGTTATGTAGATGATTTAGTTATTCCAGTTATTTTGATGATAAACCAAATTACTAAAGCGATTTCGAATGGGAAATAAAGAGTATGGGATCACTCGAAAATGAAACAAAAATGACGATGATATGAGGTAATTTGAAACTAGAAATAAAAGAAAACGATTTATTAAAGTAGACCACGTACACACACACAGCTACACAACAAGCTATACCTACAATTACAGTTTACACTGACCTCGCATTGTACGGAAATCCTATATCATGCGAGATGAGCTTATACTGGAAATACATGTGACATCTACCAATTCGCACTGGGCCCACGTGCGTGATAGATTATGGCCCAAACGCAAAATACGCGCTTTGACGTGGAGTTGCGGATACCAGCCCGGTATCTTTATCTTTACATAGCTTGATGTGCAGCCGTATGTACCTACCTACTATCGTCACTTATTTTTTAATATTAATTTCAATATACTATAATCAGTAATCATAATAAACGATACAAACTACGCTCATAGACAACCTCTTTTTTACATTCGGTTTTCATCGATATTTTTATAGATGTAACAAAATACCAAGCCCTATGCATTGAGTGGGCGTTCCTATAAGTAGGAGAGCACGTGGCCAAATTTCGTCGCCACATCTTTATACGGCTAAACGTCGTTCTCATTCCAAAACCACTTATTAAAAAAAAAACATTGTTATTCCTGCGACCGACGCGACGTGAACCCTTTTTGTAATCCCATATTACTTAAAAAAAAAATACTCAAGTGATTTTTCAGAATGTCTAGTCGTTGAATGATAGATTTTAGATTCGCACAAAGTACTCAACTTCGAATACCTGCAGAAGCGTCACACACACCTAGGGAAAATTAAAAATTAAACCAGTGGTCTCAAAAAATAACCGATATGCAGCATCACAGCGCCTGAAAACATGAAAATATTGACATGATGACAAAAGTGGCCCATAACCGCTCCCCTGACCTTTGTGTTCACGTAAACCCAAAATTAAAAATGCGTAATTGTTCTACTAAAGTGGTATTTGGTAATTGGGTTATCCAGTGGAGCTAGCATGCTAAGTTCCATTCCGGGTTTCAAGTGAAGTCCAAGACCACTTTAGTAGAACAACTACGCATTTTTAATTTTGGGTTTACGTGAACACAAAGGTCAGGGGAGCGGATAATGTAGAAAACAATAATATATTAGACTAATTCAGCGTAGGTAGTACCATCTAGTCATGACGGCAAATAATTACAAAATCGTATCGTGGGGTTAACATAGAATCTATGTATAATGCTAATCAATATAATTACAGTTTGCATATTCCTAATCCTCAGAAGTCATTTATATAGAGCTTCCACGGTTTGCGCCGTGGATGAGCGATTGATTGCTGCGCGGCGTGTCCGCGTGTCTCGGGTTTGATTTCTTTGAAGTTTGTGAACGCACCGATCATACAGGACAATTTCCTATTGTGGGATAACGCAAAAATAAATCGTTTTAATCACTGCCGGACTCATCAGTGTTCACAATCATCACCTTAAATTGAAAAATACCGATAATTTTATTTTTTGTGGTTTGGGCTCCTATACTAGTGCCCGCCCCTTTTAATCATGTGTGCATTAAGATAAGAATCATGTGTGGCGTATCTATTCGTTTCGTTTTAGTGTGAGTTTTAGGAGGGGGGACACGGTGGCGACACATGAACTTGAACAAATATTGAGTGAAGGCATATCTCGGGATATCTATGGGCGTAAGCATCAATTGCATACTCGGGTTAATTAGCGCCTTCGCTTCGCTCAGGCGCCAAAAACCTCGTATGCAATTGATGTCATACAGCCCTTGGTTAATAATCTACTATTAGTTCAAACCTACACATCTGTCTTTTCGGATGCATGTGCGTATTGTATAACATTGCTTTCTTCAAAAGCGGTAAAGAATAACAAGCGTGACGAAGCCGGCATGCTTTAAATTTTTTCTCGACGCTGAGGCCCATGAGCGGCATAAAAACTTTCGACACTAGCTGGCAGGCTTAGCCATATTACAAATTCTATTTCTATTATCGTAATCGATAAGGCGACAATAGAAAGAGTGTTGACGAGTAGAATTTGCAATATGGCTGAAAATGAAATACACTTGTTGACAGTTGACAAACAGCTGATTCCATATACGCCATTTTCTTTCTATAATAGAAATAAAATTTTAAATTTGGCTAGGCCTACAGATAAGTCACTAACCATACCTTCGAAGGCTTGAGGCGCAGCTTGCTAAAGCACAGGCTATAAACTTAGTTCGGCAGCAGATGCTAATTTACTGTCGCAATTATGCAATACTTTTAAGCTAACCTATACACTAGCTCATATAAAATAGTGTACCTACTCATGTATTTTTTATCTCAATAAATTTAATTTCTCGGAACCCTCTGGTTCTGGACCTTTGGAAGGACCAGGGGCCGAAGCCAATTCGCAGAGGCCCGTTGTCGTCTTTAATGAAATGAGACACCAACCGCAGATCTTTCCTGTATGCACTAGACAAGTCTTAGTGCACCCAAGGAAAACCAACGGCTGGTGTATGACTATTGTAATTATCATTATTATATGTAAAAGATTATTACACGGAACTTTTATTGTAGGTAGAATAGAATAGAATACTCTTTATTTTAGGTACACCATAAAAACTTAGAAACGATAATTTTAAGGGCTACAAACGGTGATACAATGGGCGGCCTTATCGCTAAAAGCGATACCAAAAATTTGGTTACTACTAGTATAAGAAAGCAATCTTAGTGGAAGCGAGCCGATGACCTTAAAGATATTAAAGTGCAGTACTGCGTGTGCAAATAATGGTGATTTCTCTGTTTTTTTTACTCTCACAGTTATATTGGACCCGTTACTAGAGAGCTACAGAACTGGTGGTTGTTGAACAGTTTGTTGCGCCACTTCTTCTACCCAGCAAAAACACTAGAAAACGACGAAGGGCGGGTTTTTTGGGAGACTAACTTATGTAATTTTGACGTCCAAAAAGTGCTGATTCTCAACCTATGTCTTTTGATTTTAACTGATTTTACGTCAAATATTACATATCCGACATTCAGAACATTCGTGAATAAAAACAGTAAATAACTACGTTTAATTAAATTATAGGAACAAGAAAACACATCTCAGATTAATCAACGAAAATTAATTGCAATTAAAATGTTCAAGTAACGAAAAAAAAAGTAGAAACTTAATCTAAATGAAAAAAAAATCCAATCAATTTGATAAAAGAAAACTGAAAAAGCAGGAAATAAATAAAATGGCCTCTCTAATTAAGGAAAATGTAAAGAATTTTCGATAAAAATAAATTTATTGATAGCAAACGATGCTGACGGGATGAAAAGGGAAATAAATTGAGAATTTATGTTTTCCGTTCAATATGTATGTTTGCCGTAACGTTAAAATAAAAAGTAAAAAATGGCCACGGTTTATTTTGCACAAAAATAAATTTAATAGTCAATGCTTTTTCCGAATACTGAGTTATGTCAATCGAATGATAAAAGTGTCATTTGTATTTGTATTGGTTTTACGTGGAACTACCAACTAATCGATTTTTACGTGTGGTTAAAAGTAATATGGCAGACATATTTTTATGATAGGCTGGCACTTCGCTACGTGAATATCGTTGTTTGCCTTGAGAACCTACTTAACATTCCCTCCAACCCGTCGTAGTTTAGAAAATAAAACATAGCTTAAGTTATTTGGTGATAGTAAGAGTTTTCAAAATTGTTTGAGCAGTTTTGGTGTTAAATCCTTACAAACAAATAACCTCAACACTTTCTTCTTTACAATATCAGTATAAAAGATCAGCATTCAAAAGTTGGTTTCGTTTGCAGAAGAACGGCCATGAACTGCTTACAAATATTATAGATTTCTCTTTTTAAAATAGGTTTTGCTGTTAACAAAGCATTAACAAACTTAAGCTTCATAAAGAAACCTAAGCTTAAAACATAGGTACAGACAAGAGTACACAAATACTAGACTTAGAAATTTGGACCCTGATGTCATGGTCTGTATCTCCTTAAAGCGCCTTTGTCTTATACGGGGGCGTATCAATTGTACAGCCACATAATTAAGTCACATATCATATGGTGCCAGTCTGTTACGAACATCAAACATCTCACTAGACTATATCAGACAGTAATCTTCATATACGAACGAGCTCAGCGGGCAGTTCTTAAAATCATGTATTTCCGTAAAAGGGACTACCCCACGGTCCAGTTGTACTCAGAAGCCCAAGTACTTACGGTGAGGAAACTCTACGTGCTCCGTTCTGTCTTACGCCGACACTCCACGATGCCACTAGATAGCAATCTATGCAAGCGGCGTACTGGCTTTCCAATCTGTGAATCTGTCCAGTGTCGTACTGCACTTGCGCGACGACACTTTCGTGCCCAAAGCTCTCAAATGTACAACAGAACCAACAAAAAGCTTTCAATTTATAAACTGACTTTGCATAAAGTCAAACAGAGACTTAAGCTATGGTTACTGTCGCTTAATTACGAAGAAACTGAGAAAATTATTTTATCCATCACCTAACATTAATGCCAAGATGTGTCAGACATTCAATTTCAAACCTCACTGGCATTGAATGATAACCCTCCCTGATAATTCAATTCACACTCACACCCGCACTCACTATTACACACACATACAACACATTCACACACACACTTGCACACACACTTACACACACGCAGACTCAAACAAATTCACTCAAATTCAATACAGGCTTTTAAACGCTTATAAATTATTTTTTTTTTTTTTTTGTAATTGTTACTATAGTTTTATTTTTCTTAATCTTATTGCAGACGATTCTGCAATATCTCCGCTTGGGAGAGGGCACTGACTTCTGTAACACAGGTCTATCACCTAGCACAGGAGTCAGGGACTTCACACAACTTTGTAACCATTTCTTGTGTAATAAAGATTATTATTATTATTATTATATGATCTATCCAACGTAATGTCTAGGCTGTGTGCTCTGAGTTTCTTACGGCATTTCTTCTCAGAATACTGAGCTCAAAGCTGCTACTGAGCATAAGACCTTGGTTCCGGCATAGTTTTATTGAGTCTTTCTACGTGGAATTTCGCAGTTTTAGTTTGTAATAGTGGATTATTGATGGCAAAAGGGTCGTCACGTATTACGTGGGAATTAAACATAACCATTCTCCATTTACATTAGAAAAAGAGGCTCAGAGTAGCAGGAATGCAGAACATTTTATTTTAAAGATAAATAAAAACGGTTTTTATTCAGTTTTATTTTAAATTTATAAGAAAAAAAGTGAAACGAAGAACGTATCCATGTATTGTTCCTGCCTGCTTCTTTGAGGTTTTTATCATTGACACTACAATTTTCAACTAAAATTAAATAATATTACTAAATAAAATCCACGTCATTTTATATTGTGGAAATGGTTACAACTAAGTGTGACATCTGCAGTATTATTATAAATAGATTAAATAATTTGTTAATAAATGCTTTAAAATTAAACTGTTAATTATATGGTGTTGATATTTCGATTGTTGATGTTTAATCTCCCTCACTATATAAAAATTTAAAATAGCGATTTAAAAAAGTGTTTGTAAAAACCAATTTACAGAACCATTATTAAATAGTCGTGCTCAAATGTAATGGCAAAACACAATAACACTTCCTACTAAAGGTGTCATAAACGAAGCAAAAAAAAAAATATAACTGTGCCTACAATTTTATATCAAAAATGTTACTTCAAAATTTACATGTTCAATAAAATTCGTAGCCAATATAGAGCTGCAAGTATTACAAGTAGCCACTTGCGCAAGCACCCTTCATATAAAGGGGTTATCTGCAAGAGGTTGCGGCCGAGCCACTCAAATGTCGCAGGTAAGTGGGAGGAGGTAACCTATTATAGTAAGTGATATTAGTTTTGTTCGTTTTAAGAGCGTTTTTTGCATTCATTTGAATAAAATTGACTATGGTTTTAATTTTTACTGATATAGTTTAGCCAGCAAGTTTTTTCTTTTGTTTATGGACTAATGGAGACAAACTTTTATATGTATTGCTCATTTGATTAGGACTTCTTATGTAAACTTAATTTTTTCAGCCCTATGTGGTTTGACTTAGAAGCGACCATATAGGTCGCGTCTCGCGCCGGACAAACAATATCGCATCACACTTGTATTCTCAAAAGGATGATGAGGCAGAGGTGTACGTACCCTCAGTTGAATAGTATGTCACACACCGGAAGAATGATCTAGGTAGTAAATAAAAAAAAAACCTCTACATCACGAGAAATTGTAAAGGTAGTACCAACATTTTACAAGTTATGTTTAACCCTCTGCGACTGACGTGACTCAATTTTTACAATTGTACTGGCGTGGTAGTACACGAGACACCATTTCAACAGTAAATATATTTATAGAATTGAATGATGTAGTTTTTTTATTTATATTTATTAGATCTTTAGCCTATTTTTTATGATAAATGAACTCTAAATTAAAAAAAAACTTTGTATTTTCTAAATTAAACAGTGTTTATTGACTTTCCTCAAATCAGTCTATGAATCTCTCCTTAAACATTGATGACACTGAAAAAATTACAAAATCAACTTTTTTTATATTAAACATTAGACATTTTAAAAATTAACAATTAAAATAATCAGTCTTGAAAACATGAAATATATTCATTGGTTGAAATTAAAATTAGACCATTTTCAAATCACAGCTTTTCATGACAATTTTATATAGTGGCAGTGGAGCACTGAAGGCAAATTTGCTTCGAACAATCAAAGGAACAATATTTGGTTTTTGGGTATTGCGTTTCTGGCTTGAAAGTCGGATCTTCATCTTCATCTCCAACAGGTATTGCTAAACTCATGTTCACTTTCCTCTTCCAGCCACTCTTTTATTTGATCTTCGTGATCTACAAAAGTTTCAGCCTTCTCTTACGAGTAAAAGAAGTGCCTGGCCTAGGGTTGTTACTTGAGTCAGCCATCTAAAAAACAAGATGTTTTTTTGTAAATTATGTAGGTAAAATTATCTATCCACCACGATTTCGTCCGCGTGGATTATAAATACTATTTTACTTTCTAGCCTATCTTACTCAGTGATGATATAGCATTGTATTAGTGAAAGAATTTGTATCCTCTTTATAAAAATAGTATAGATGCATACCTATAAATTATGTGAATAAATTCAAATTCTAAAAAAACGCGAATGAATACAAAAAAGACCTTATCGAAGATAGCTAAATTTATTTACTGATGTGGTTGCTTAGGAGACACTATGAAACTATAAACATTTTACTGAGGTGGTAGTATACTAGACACTTACCTTAACACTGATGTGGTAGTCTCGTGGGCACCTTCCTCTCGCTACGCACATGTACGCTCGTTATGGCCGTCCCCCGCACACTGACCGACGCGTGAGCTTACTACAGTAAGGTACTGAGAGCGGCGGCGTTCAAATTTGAAAATCAACGATAATAAACTGAATTGAATAATTCGCGGTGTCTGTTGGACTACCACGTCAGCCGCAGACGGTTAAGTCCTGTATAAAGAGAAGACAAACTACTATAAAACTTTAAAAACAATGAAAACCTTTTTTAATTGAGAGGAATAGAAACAAACCATATAAAGTTATATTACCATTAAACAAGACACCAGTACAATTCCAACCTACAAGAACCGCTCAAAAAGAGGTCTTTGACAATAAACATTAATGACACCACAAAAATTTGCACGCTTCTAATGTTAAGCAAAAACATGTATATTCAGTAAAAGGTCTTTAAAAGATGGTACAAAGATTAAATATATACCGGGTTTGTAAGCAATAAAAGTTTTCTTAAATTATATTCTTTTCTAAAAAATCCTAACACAAAATCAACAATTCAGTATTTGTCAAACGAACAACCTGAAACACAGATCACTGTGTAGCAAGACGTTTCAGCAACTCATTTGCTATGCCTGAAGTTTCAAGGCGAGGCTTTCGCGACGGCTACCCCGGATTTATACTAAGACCCCAGCGGTGCGTCGCTTTTGAAATTTTTATTCGTTACACGGCACTTGTGGGACTTCAAAACGAGTTTAAACGTTATATGGGGAGCGGAGTTTTATTTCATTTCGTACGTTCAAATGGGTAGGCAAGGTGGTTAGTGACGAGAAAATGTTTTGTGAAATTCAATAAAGGTTTTTATATTTACAAATCGTGGCTCTGGACTGCTCATGAGCAAATTTTGATGGTAAACCTCGCAACACTTGTAACCTAAAGACTAACCAAGCAGTCAGTAAATCTATTGTTTAGTGAATACCCAGGAAATCATGTTAAATTCTTTACATTGCTATTAATGGTAAATCTGAGTATCAAAAGAAATGGGAAATCGTAACCTTTATCCTTTGCTATACGAGCAACTTTTAAACCAACTTCTCAAACCATTTTTATTTTAATTACGCAATGCAAATTAAAATCGTACATATCACAATTTGTCACCGCATCCAGCTCCACCTCTATCATACACTGCACCTAAAGTATTGAATAAAAGAAGAAATCTGATGACAACTTACTTTTCCATTCACTTTCTTTTCAAGACTTACTACAATCTCCTCCTCACTTATGTACAACAACATAGGTACAAAATCACTAAAACTCTTTGAAATCTTTTGGAAAATTCTTACTTTTCCTCCTCTCCCGAATGTAAACAGAAAATAAAGGGTCCAAATGGCTCGGCAATACTGTTTTCTAATAATCCCTACAAGGTCCTTTCTTAGGGCCTCTTAATTAAAACATAAACGACTTTCCTATGGGGATGTTTTTACGAGGCCGGTATTAGGAACGTGAATTGCATTTTTTTCTTTTGCTCGAGTCCTTTTGTTTTTCCAAATGACGTGTTTATTTTTATTACGGTTAAGTTTAGTGTGTGTTCGATTTTTGCTGTGAATTTGGGTTAACATTATTTGAGTTTTGTTTTAAGGTGCTACTAAACCGATTAACGATTCGACGTAGTTATTTTATGAAATGTAACATTAAGTATGTAAGATGGTATCTTTACCAGCCAGCCAACCAGATTTTTAAAACAATTATAACACAAATTCTACATTTCAGTAAAAATACAGGCTTTACCGTTTCGCTACCGTCGTGGAGGTGATGCGAATATTTAGTTTCTGAAGTACCTAAGTAACGAAACAGCTAAGCTATACATTTATATTTTTAATATTATCTCATACAAACTTCCATCCCCCCATTTTAGGATATGGGGGGCGAAAGTTATGAGTTTATGATTTTTTTTTTGTTCGTTTACTAAACTTAGATTACATACCAAATTTCAGCTTTCTAGCACTTTGATGATCATCAGTGTGTCAGTGACGAAATCGGTGTATTTTAGTTATCAATAAAATCGAAAGAATAAAACTATTCAATTGAGACTTTGTATGTTTAATAAGTCTATTAATGACATCATATCCTGAGAATATGAACTCTTTAGTACCTCGGAAACCAACTCTATGAGGGTTCAAAAAAACGACGAAACACTTCGAGAAAAGGAGCGCCCTTGCTTGCCCTTCGCTTGGCTCGTCTTGGCGGGGGCACTTCCGTGCGCCCAGATAAACGTGAAAGTTTGTGAGGATGGATGGATGGATGTTTGTTACTCTTTCACGTAAAAACTACTGAATGGAGTTTAATAAAATTAAGTAAGGAGTTAGCTGACACCCTGGATTAACACATAGGCTACTTTTTATCTCTGTATTCCCACGGGAACGGGATATACGCGGGTGAAACCGCGGGACGTCTACTAGTAGTTCATAATTTTGGACCTCCTAGATATTTTTTTATATGTTTCAAATGTTTTTGATTTAGATATCGCATAACAAGCGACAAAATTTTGTATGATCATTTAATTAACTGTAAAATTTTAAATATTTTACATTATCTGCCTCGTTGGTCTAGTGGTCGCAAGCGCTACTGCTGAGCATGAGGTCCCGGGTTCGATCCCCAGGTCGGGCAAAGTGTTATTGAATTTCTCAGTAGCAGCCCGGAGTCTGGATTTGTGCCCGATTGATGGCAATAGGCTCGCCCCCTATTACATGGGACTCAAACATAACTGGCGAAATGTGGGTGTACTACCAGGTACACCTCTGCCTAGCCCTTCGAGGATTACAGGCGTGACGTTATGTATGTGTGTATGTACTATACATTGTAACTATTTTAAGACGAGCCGTGTGATTTCGTCTTACAGTTTTCTTTCCTTATATGTTTATATTACTAACTGCCTAACCGAATGCTTTGTAAATTCAACTTTCTTTAGCAACTTATTCGTAAAATCAATCTATCAAACAACTATGACAATACCTTTGTAACTTAAAAGAGAACCATAAATACGGAAAACTCATTATTTTGTTACAAAAATAATCTGAAGAAACGTATTGCCAACAATTTCCGGGAATTCAAAAAAGCGGGAAACGTGGTGTTGCCTGGGAAAAGTATTTGTTTCTTTTTCAGATTATTGAATACTGAGTATCGAGGTAAAATAATATTGTCGTTATTTAAACAATAACAAAAGTTTTACTTAAAAATACATTGCTTTTTTATTATTATTGATAGGCACGCGTTTGACCATTATCTCACGTGATGGTAAGCGATGATGTGGTCGACGATGAAGCACGCTTGCCTAGAAGCAACCTGTTCACTCTTGACTTGAAGACCCCTAGGTTGTAGCTAAGCTAAATAATTAATGATAATTTAAGTATAAAGCTGCTTGCCTTTACAAGCCTTAGATTTATTTATTTTCTTAGCAACAATATATTTGTGTGTTTTCTATTTTAAATTTTAAAGGACTTTTTGTTGGATATTTTTAATTGAATATTTTTTCAAACTATAAAAAAAATTCTGTTATTTATTGCGTGTTATTAGGCTTTGAATAACCTAATTGCGTAATTTACAGAAGGTGCGGTTCGATAAGCTCATAATATAATGCCTTAGCTACGCGCTACGCCATTGTGCTACGACGTAGCAGGGTGCTACGACGTAGTAGACAGCCGACGACCTGGCCATGCTAAGATCTTAAACTTAACTTATTTTAGACAGTTTTTTTGTGCAAGGATACCAAACGCAACTCTAAACATATGAATTTCCTAGAAAGGTCGTGTAATTATAATAACACTTACTGTTATAATCACATTAGACATTACATAATTTCTTCTAATTTTGTAACTAACACCTTGATAACCTCAATTTGGAAACCGGAACTTAATAGAATGGTTATTGCAACCCGAAACAGGTACTCGTGGTAGTGTGGTCGCGGTAGTATTCTACTTGGGACTAAAATTAACAACGAAGAACTGTCTCTCGGTGTAATGTCTAAAATAATCTTAAAAACTTAGATTTTTTTTTAACTGAATTGAACGATAAATGTATTTTTTTAAATAATGTTATGAAGCAAACAATAATGTTGGACCCGTAAAATGTATGAGTTACTTATTATGTTTATTTAACACCCGCTGCACTAGTCGATCTTTAAGGCTTTGGTCGCTTGCCGAAGTCAGTCTGTGGATGTGTAACCAACACAAAAAGGCAAACAAAGTACTTTAGCATTACTCATCGTCGTTATCTTTCCCTTATACCAATTTATTTGGGGTCGGCGCAGCAGGTTTTTCTTCATTCATTCATTACAATAGTCACCTGTCTCAATACTTATCCTTTATAGACATATATTTATTCACACAATAAACCTATATATTCTTTAGTCTTAGTCTACACTTGTAACCTTCCACATTCATACTCAAAACCCATCAACAATATCCACAATTTTCATACAACGCCATCTAGTCCCAAACTCCGCAGAGCTTGTGCTATGAGTAATACACAACTGATAAACATACTTATATTATATAATATTTCTAAACGTTATAGACTTTACGAACGTTATAGATAATTTACACCCAGATACAGAACAAACGATCGTGCTCGTCACAAAAATATTTGTTTTGGGTGGAAATCGAACCCACGACCTCCAGCATATCAGGTCTTCCTAAACACTCACACTCAAAACCCATTAGTTATTGTTCTCACGAAAAATGGTAAAAGGCAGATAAGGTGCGAAGGTAGTTCCTACTGCACCCCCGAGTATTATTGCAGGAGCAAACATGTTTACTTGCGCCATAAATTATTTTAACTCTTACATTATTCTCTTTTCGCTCATGTTAGGGCGCATTTACGCAATGTGGCCACTAAATAACAATGTTTGGGCTGTTGTTTTGTCTGTCGTAAATGACAAAACAATTTACTATGTTAGATGTACGTAATTGGGGGATAAGGGGTGGGTTCTCAAGACAGGTTAGGATAGATAACCTCATTATAGACATGATCTTATCCATGAACACATAACATCACGCCTAAAATTCCGACGGGCTAGGCAGAGGGGTGTACCTGATAATACATACATTTTTCCAGGTATGTTTGTTGCGCCAGTTGTGGTCGTTGTTGTCCCATGTAATCGGGGACGAGATAACGAACCTGTATGTCTCTTTAACATAACCAAAAGCTGATTAACACTAAGTTCCCGTCAATTTATATTTGCCTGGTATATAATTTAAATAGTCGATATCAAACCGTGAGGAGCTTGTGGCTAAATTATAACAGCCGCATGGGTCGATCGAAGGTTAAGCTACGCTTGACGAGGTCGGTCCGTGGATGGGTGACCATTTATTACATACCAAGACTCCTCCGTGCCTCGGAAAGCACGTTAAGCCGTTGGTCCCGGCTGTCATTTGTAGATCTTTGACAGTCGTTACTTGTAGTCAGAAGCCCGAAAGTCTGACAACCAGTTTAACCAAGGGGTATCATGTTACCCAGTTACTGGGTTGTGGAGGTCAGACAGGCAGTCGCTCCATGTAAAACACTGGTATTCAGCTGCATCCGGTTTAACTGGAAGCCGACCCCAACATAGTTGGGAAAAGGCTAGGCAGATGATGATGAGTCGATATCAAACCGTCTATCGATATCTCTGATTAATCCATCATACCTGTCGGTTTCTAATTTTAATCATGATTGCGCTTTGAAGAATAAAAATTTAACATTTTTTTTTTGATTTTGTGAGCGCAACTAAGGGTTGCGCTTTAAGGAATGATTTGGTTGCGCTTCGATGGTTGCGCTCTGAGGAATACCCCCATAAACAGAGCAATTTTGCCCAGTGACTATTGACTTGTTTAAAGTCTAAAGACTAAAGACTAAAGACTTTAAGCAACATTGTCAACGTTTATCAAATTCTTATTAATATTCAAAAATAAGAGTGGTTTTCTGTCGTTTCTGCATAATATTAAAATAAAAAAATACCGTAAAAATACTCATCCCAACTAAAAGTGCATATTTTTGCCTGTCATTTTATTTGACTTAAATAAACGTTTCATTTTTTATATAAGAATTTTGAAGTATGCTTGTAAATCAGGAAACTACGACTTCTAAAAATAAATTCTCATTTATACAAATTCTCTTTTTTCTTCCTTCTATCCTTCAGCAAACAAGCCCACTATTAAGGGGTTGCCCTATAAAAAATAATATTTTATTTACACTAAGTGCTACCCAATGATACCTGCTCACTTATTCATGTAATCGTGTACTAAGAAACTCCCCTTCGCGTATATTTCTACTGAATTTGTAAGGTTTATTGTCGGGGCAAATAAACAAAATGTGATATGCAGGGAGCACTGTTGTAGTTAGTTATATACACTTTTGTTACTTTCTCAAATGGAATGAAAGTATACTGTGTTTTTTTTTGTTTTAAGTATTTTAGTAGGGCACAATGAGCGTTATTGTTTTTTTTGAATAAAAAATCGATTTTTTATTCACATTAGATGATTGCAGTCTGTCAATGTATCGATTGATGCTTAAGCAGAAAGCATCTCAGGCAAATATCTCTTATTTTGTAGGTTTATAACACAACCTGTAAATAAAATGCAAAAAAAAGTAACGTCTTAATTTAATGCCAATGACATTGATATTGGCCCCTTCTATTATTTTTTGTCTAGTAATAGTTTTTGTACGCCTTTTGTCTAGTAATAGTTACTGTATGCCTTTTAGGTGTGTTTTTAAAGTATAATATCACGACAGTAATCCCCAAAGGGTTAGTAATACAACTACACAGTAAAATCATAATTATGAAAACAATACAACACAAAAATAGGGTAAAGCGCTACATTTCCAGCCAAACTCCCAAATTAACTCACGAAGCTACTGTTAGTTCGAATACATAGCTCGCATGACTCCTGCACAGTCTACAACATTGATCCTTTGCTTACTTCAAAACTCAGAAGTCACAAAGCAAAACTTTCGAGGCAGGCTTATTTAATTTTCCCTCTGGAACGAATTTTAATTTTATTTATGGAAGAGTAACTGAACGTGACTCCTGTTTGCTGAACCATTCTTTTTTTCGTTCATTGTCTTCATACGTTCATTCATTGGGTAGAAAAATGAATGAGTGAACGGCGTATTTATTTGTTTGCATGCATCCTTTTTGCTGCATTCTTCTTCATGGCGAAGCGGATTTACGATTGGAGTTCACTGGCCGTGTGGTTGGCGGCTAACGTGATACTTCATACGTTTCATTATGATGTAGGTATCCACCGTAGTACGTTACAATTTTTCGTAATTTTGCTACTGATTTTGAGGTATAATGCCGTGCTCGTCCGCTGTTGATACTAATAAATTTGCTCCCGTGATCCAAGAAAGTTGAATAGTTTTTCGGGAATTCGATAAGCTTACAGGCTTATAAAAAAAAACGGTGTACCTGACTTTATGGTTTTTTCTAATTATTATTCATCCAATCTTGTCAAAGTTTTGAGAGCATAATATACTTCTTCCGCAGATTTAAGGGCCGTATCCGATTGTTCAAAAAGATATTACGTGGACACCAACTTCAGTTTAAGCCTTGTTTGTACTGTAACTTCACTGAACCTCTCAGGAAAATACGCCTCATGCTACATTCATAAGTCGGTTCGGGAAGTACCGAATCTCATTTCGGTAACTCGAAAAATAAACAAAGAATCCACTCCAAGCCGGCCAAAAGCGCAAACAAACGACAAATCACTACAACCCACCTTTTCCTCAATCATGAATCGCGAAGCACCTGATGTACAAACAGCGCTAGGAAATATATCCAAAAAAAATAATGACGAAAAACATAAAATATTTCTAACAAAAACCTACCCCTCGGTACCCTAATTTGAACACTCATCACTTGGACGGAGTACGGAAACAAAGAAAGTTATTAATGTCTGTACCCATTGTCTACATTTCTGACTGCCACCACTAAAGCTAGGCCTCTCCCCTACAACCAACCAATGAGAAATGCTGAAAGAACGGCAGCTCTACTTCCCTGGTCCGTTTTGTCGGGTAGAATGTAACAGTTTCTTTTGTCCCGCGAGATATTCTTCTTACAGTTTATTTTGCCCGTTTCAATTGCAGCGTTTTGTCTTTATAAATTGTGTTGATTGACGCTGTAGTTAATGAACGGTGTTACAACGTTGACTGGGTAGGCGTAATATATTATTTTAATCAAGAACGTTAAATGGATCTCAAGATTATTTTTGGGAACAGTGACTTAAATTGCCATTTCAAACACTAATCTGCATGGTTCTTACATGATTTGACCAAGATAATGTCTGGACTTTAAAGAGACTAGGATCTCCTTTTCGTGTTTCTTCTCAGAGTAGTCAGATAGCGAAACACCGAACTCACCTTCTATTTAAAAGTGACATGTAAAAGTGTTTGTTTGAACCTATTTCAAGAAATAAATATCATTTATCAATGGTCGGACGTCAATTGGATATTTCACCCTAACGTTATGATCGATGTGAATTCGCATGAATGGTAAGTCTGGGAGATGAGCCCCATAAAATATATGTTGATTAAGATTTTAATAAATATCTTTAGACTCGAACTTTGCCCTTTGCAATAAAAATAAAGTCAAATACGTTTTCTTCAGTTCTCATCATCATAAAATAATATTGGAGACGCAGTCAATTCTATCTTCGTTTTAGATATCTCGAGTTCTATCGCAGACATATATAAATAACTAGCTATTGTTCGCGATTCTATTCACATGCTAACTGTAGTGCCTTGTAAATCTAAAAAACCATCTTTAGGAAATGTACTCTGTATATTGACTGATTTGGTCCCCTCATATCTGTGTACTTCTTTCCTCAAAAGACCATTTCAGACACTAATCTGCATGGTTCATGATAATGTATGTAAAAGAGACTGTAACCTCTGAGTTTCTTTCGGTATTTCTTCTCAGAGTAGTCAGATAGTGAAACACCGACCGATGATTCTAGTTAGTTAGTTAAGTCTAAATGTCAGGCGTTGTACAACTAACATGCTGTTAGTGGCTGACGCTTGCTATTTAGCTGTAGCTGTGTTTGTTGTTAGATAATATCTACTTACTTAGCTAGCAAAATTGGAGTGTAATATTGATACATTTCTGCCTAACTTTTAAAATAACTATAGAGGTGGTGTGGTGCTTTTTACTTATGATAATAATGTTATTTTTATATAACATTATAAAGATGAACATTGTTTCATTTTTGTTTGTTCGAACTGGGTGAGATTTGAAATTATGAAACCGATTATAACCCTTTTTTCACCTTTTATATATTTTTTTCGATATGATAATTATGTTACTGCTTCTATTCTACTTTTTTTAACACACACTAAGTGTGTAAGATGCAACCAAACAAACTTTTACTTGGGTGGAGCCTGAGCCGGGCCGAGTGCTAAGCCAATGTCCATTGAACAGGCGTGGAGGGTATGTTAAAGTTCAAAGGGCAAAGTACAAAATAAAAGCACTGACCATTTTCAAACAAAAAACACCGCTATGACAACAAATTTTGTTACAGACAGCTACCATTTAAGAACAAACGAACACAAAAGATACAAACCACACAAGCTACTAAACAATTTATCACATCATTAATCTTTTAACAAAGAAACATCGACGAGAACTAACTACCTGCTAAACTGCGTATACCCTTCCCATTAACGTCGCAATAAAGAGTAATATATAGTTAAGCAACGTAAACTGGTGTTGACCCTTCCGATGGGACCATCATGGTCGGCGATTACGGCAATATCTTCGAAGGGAGCTGTAATACGTTTTGAAGCTATGGTCTACAGAGGTCTGTAGAGGTTTTGAGCAATAACGACCTATAAAATGTTTAAACAGAGCAATCAAAAAAGTAGCAGTGAGTTTTTTATTACATAATAATAGCGGCAACATTGGACCAGGAAACCGATTCCCGTAATTAAAAAAATCTAAATCTAGTCGCGACCTCATCACAACGACAGTCAATGTCAAAAAAATGTTGATAATTAATTCCGTAAATTGAGATGCGAACGTCCTTATGCGAACCTCCGTCATATTATGTTTGAAACTCTTTTTCCCAATAGATTTTCCATCACTGAGTAACCCTCAAGGTTCATTGGAAGACCAGCGTCAGACAGCATCACCTGTCTGGCATGAATGCTGAAATGGACCTTTTTGGCGCAGCCGTGAGGCACACAGCACATAATGAGTGCTCTGGTATGTTTTGTATCTTTTATAAATGATTGTGTGTGTGTTTTGATGACTGATGTCTCTAAATAAATATTTTTCATTCTTTCTTTAAAAATTCAGGAATTTCCCCTCGTGAGTCCACTGTCACAAATCCAGACTGCTAATGGTACCACATGAAGTATGCTTTCAACATGTTGTGTTACGTAGTGACACACATGCCAAGCCACTTTTGTCTGTAACAATCTAATTCCCTTTAAGTTAAAATATTTGCCACCACGCAACGACACACACCATATGTGTAAACAATTAATGAATTTGGGCCTCCCGTGACGCTGGCTAACGCGTATTGAGACACATGCATATACCTTAAATCTACTTATAAATCTGTAGGGACACATGAATGGTATTGTTGATTAAATAGATAACGAATAGTGCATTAGAGTGTGCCTACGTGCAGCAGCAACCGCGACCGTTGTTAAAGTTAGTCGCATCAAACCATCAAACTTGAAACTCTTGTCACGTATTATCATTATTTACGTTCCCAGACACAATACCTTAGAACAAATAATACATAAATTAAAGTATTCCAAACATCTACATCCATTTACATCTTGCCCAGGACTAAGACAGACCAAAAAATAAACCGATACCTTTATACAATATAAAGCACCACTTGCTATCCAATCGTAGTATTTGGCAAATGCTTAACTGGGCCTTTGAAAATAGTCTGAAAGCAATTTAACCTTAAATGCTTCTAAAGGATGAAAGGACCTCCTCTGCGTAGCTATGAGTTTCGATATTGGTAAATGAATGGAGATTTGGTTTTAACCAATAACATAAAATAAGCGAAAATTGAATATTTGACAACTAGGGTGTGTTAATATTTACACGAGAGTGGTATGGCTATGGGTTGAGCTATACGATTACTGTTGATTACGTGCACTGACTATATATAATAGAAAAAAGGAAAGAAGGACGCACATAATTATTATAGAAAGACCAATAAACAAAACAAAATTTGTCGAAAGGTCCACTTGAATCAGTGCAGTAAAGCAATTTGGTGGCTCTAAGCTGCATGGACCTCATTGATCTGAATATAATGTTTAGATTAAAAAGCTACTGTGATCTCCGAGTTTGTTTTTATGTTTATTCAGAAAGTCAACATCAGATAGCTTACGTTAACCTTACTTAGTTTGGAAATTAAATTTTTGTTAAGCTGTTAAAAAAAAAATAGTTTTTTTTTTCGGAGCGAATGTGTTAGCCCATAAGTAGCTTACGTTTTCAATAACTTATCACGCTGTTTTTTTACTTAACGTTGTTGATCAAACATTACTTAAAGATAAGGTAGATACAATAAAATATGAAGCAACAAGAAAAACTACAAAAAAACAAACGCTACCGGAAAACCGTTTCCAGAATAATTCAGTGTTTACTACTGTGACAACAATTCTTACTAGAAAACAAAGGACTGTAATAATACAGCGTTAACGAGCACAAACTATTGTGGGGTGACCATTATTACGGTCGGGAAAGTCCGGGTGAGGCTATATCGAATAATGTTCGGTAGTATAAATTGGGTGTTTGAGTGATCTGGACGTTCGCTTAGCCCTGTCTATAAACGTAAAACTAAGTCTGTGATAATACTGGGAATAAAACGTGTTTAACTTCGCCTGCCACACAGAAAAAAGTGTCTAGTATATTGCCCTTATTTTTATAAAGGTAAGACCATGAAGCATACCTTTGTTATCAGTGAAAGATAGGTAGGTAAAAAGGACTTATATACTAGAATCCACTGTTAAACCCTTTTACATAATTGAGTAGCAACACTTAAATCCTAAAATACGTTCCAACCTTTATGATGTAAAATGTATTTTTTAATTAGTACCAACGGATTCTGTCAGACTCGCAAAAATCCTTAATTGACACAAATTTGAAGGTATAATTAAATCAATAAAGTCTAAAACGGTACAGAAAAAAGCTTTTAAACAAGCCATTTTACTCTCCCTCAACATCCCTTTACAAATAATTATTTATAAATAGAATTCGCCCCTACCGACATTTTACATCATACGATTTACCGGTAAATTTAATTTTACTCACTTCAAATCAAAATAAAGATCAATATTGTATAACAGGGAAACACATCAAAGAATATGTCAAAAGCCGTACTACACCGGTAAATTGTCATTGACAGGCCATGATCAAAGAAAAATGCAAACAAGAAAGTACCTTGAAACGGTTTCCTGTCGGCCATTTGTTTTTAGTTGATGTCGGATAACTTTATTTGAGGAAGGAAATTTTTGGTACTTTACCCTGACTACGAATGTGAATGACTTGTAAATTTGTTATTTTCCGGATCTTTGACTGAAAAGAGATAAATGTTATCAGACGATTAAAATTATAATCGACACTAAATTATCATTATGATTACCTAAAAATAATAAATATTACGTACAAAAAAAGAAAAGGCAGCTTCATGCATCAAAATCTTTCAACGTTGTCATTTTAAATGGCAATGCTGATTCTCTTACCTAAAAAAAAGACTATCTGGTCACGTGAGGAGTCGACCAACCATTTTTGGCGATATCTAAAAAAAATAGAAGAACACACAGACGCTATGGCTTTAGTTTTAACCCTAAATGGCTTGGTTGGTTTTTGAATACCATTAGAATAACTAAAACAAGTGCCCACATAACCTACACAAAAAAAAAGATTTCATAAACTTTATTCAAAAAAACCTAGTTAAGAATATCCCTAGAAAAACCTCCGAACCGATATCCACAGTAGCGTTCACGTCCACTTTTTGCGAACAGCTCCTGTTTATGATGTTGTAAAATTGTTTTCTCTCGCCCTCTTTAGCGATACATTTTGTTTTTACTCTCTTCAACACTGAATGGTTTTAAGTGTTAGTCACTTTTAGTTTCTTTTGTGATCCTATTTTCGTGCTGAGAATTTAATAAGGCTTGGGAATGTTGTGGAATATTGAACGACGATGTTATCGTTGAATATTTCGATACTGTGTCTTGGGTCTGTTTACCTCAGCCATCAGATAATGTATTAATAGTCATTCTGAGAAGTAATTCCCGTATTTAGAACTTTCTCATTCTACTCTCATTCTTAATATGTCAAAAATAAGTCTGCTTGCCCTAGATTGACATGGATGGTCTCAGACATGGAATAGCGACTAGATTTTAAATGTTTTCAAGTACGTAAATAGGCTTTTCTGATGTCGTGTAATTATATGATATGTTATACTAACCTGTTAATGTCCCAAAGGCCTCTTTTCATATGTAGAAGGTACTTTGGTACGAGTGTTAATCATAATGCTTGTTTTAAGCTGCCGCAGCACTGATGCTTTATTTATGCTTTAAACTAAAGATTATTAACAAAAGAAATTAATTATTTGCTTTTTAATTGATTAAAATTTAAAAAACCCTTGACAAAAATAACTTTTAAAAAGCCTTTCAAATATTTATTAAAAATTGGAGTAAATAATTAGGAGGTGAGTTCTATTGATATCAATCGAACATTAATCTGAACTCTGGACTTAAGTGTTTGTGAAAATTACAACATTTTTTTCTAACCACAACATTGGAATACTGAACTTCAATCACTTCACTCAAAGTCTCTTCTTCAACCATCAAGCATCTAGTAATCACCACATCTCTTCCCCTTATCTACACAGTTCACAATTGTCTTGAGCTCTGACTCAGAACCTTATCTACAGTTAACCCTGCGCCCGCTTCCTTCACAATCGGCGTCTATTTGATCTGCGGTACAAGTTTGATTGTTAGATAGCGAAACTACGCTGCAGGAGTAAGGTTAAGGTGTTAGTTTGAAAGTGATACCGAGGTACTGAAAGTTTTGGACGGAGTAACAATTCTACAAAGTGTCATTATGTTTTACTTGAATAGAATATAATCATATAGATTAGAATACTCTTTATTGTATCCTATCGGACATTTATTTGTTCTCAACTTCATTTGCATATATATGTATCACATGTTTATACAAATAAATATATCTCTATCTTCATCTCTAACCAAGGATCTCAAGTATGTATTGCACTACATTTAATATTAAATTACATCAAATATGAGTTCAATTAAACACTAAAAAACCGAGAAGTTTTATAGTGAGAAGAAAAGGAAATCGGTTGCTATAACATATCGATTTGTAAGGGATTGTAATCGACTATTGTAAATTTATCAACGATGTCGGAAAATAAATGAACAATGAATTAGTGTTTATTTTTTAGTCTAACTAAGATTGTTAATTAGATTTTTATTTATTTTTTGCGTAGAACGTCAAGACGCCAGCACATCAAGTTACCCCAATGTGTCAAATTTTCCCAATTGAATATGAACCTTATTCTGTTTGACATAATGTTAAAAAACGATCAAAGAAATTTGACACATTGGGGTAACTTTATGTGCTGGCGTCTGTACATACAAAGTTATCGCGACACAAAAAGAGAGAAACGTCAAATCGTACTTCCTAGATTGTCCCGAATATAAATACACATTTAAATAAAGTATACGGCATGTTTGGCGCAGTGACTGATCGACTGGCTGCTGCTCTGCCTGTCGTGGGTTCGGACTGACCTCAGCAACCTTCGTTAGATCTGTGAGGCTAAATGATTTAGCCCCGAGTCTTACAAACAACATCGTACCCTAATTTGCTGAAATTCATACATTCCCTTTCTTGCAAATGACCAAAGTAAATATTTTCATAAATTAATAGATTTAATTAATATTTTATAAGGCCAGCCCGTCTCCGAACAAACCTTAGAGAGATTACAAGGCAAATAGCAATTAAACACCAATTTCCTTTCAACGAAACTTGTTTGACAAAATTGTACTCTACAGTGATAACGTTTAGGTTTAAAGTGATATGAAGAAAATGGGGCACTTGTTATTAATTAAACATTATTGGAATGTTCTCGTTAAGGTGTTTGCAGAGGGTTCTTGGATACATTTTTAGTGTCACCCCGCTATTTATAGAAGGTAAGCTGGGGTGACTATGTGGCATTAAAAAGGTTTTGGTTTTAATAAAACTTGTATCACATTAACACCAGTAACAGTGCCACTGCTGGAAAAGGACCTCTTCTCATACAAAGAAGGTAAGAGTCAAGTAATCACCACACTAACTTGCTGTAGGTTGCCTGACAACGTTATCCTTTGCCTCTGATGTCTTAAATTAACTAAAATACTGCATTTAAGTTAAAAAGTTGAGCCCAAACCCAGAACGCGACATATAGGGTTTTAACCACATCAAGGGTCATTGTATTAAAATAATGAAAAAAATATTTCGAAAAAAAATAAGAAACCATAGATTCGGAAGTTGGTGGCAAAACCAAACAAAGCAATTGATGCCACTGACTAGGTTGTATTTTTTTGGAAAATGTTTTCAATTTTTTTAGTTAACGTTGAGAAACGTGAGGAGATGCGTTAGGATAGGAGTACTGTATATTTGTTTGTATTTCCTGAACATGTCTCGAATAAATGATTTTCTTTCTTTGTTTTTAGTACTTATTTCTAAACCCAAATATTGCCCAGTAATATATCTATACATCTATACATATAATAAGACTGTAAAAAAACTGTGTCTGTACATTGAATATATTTAAAAAATAATAATTGAGGGGGGTTTAGAAACAGTAATAGAGCACGAATCCAAAAAAAAAAGTCTGTCTGTTTGTCTGTTTGTCTGTTTGTCTGTTTGTCTGTTTGTTTGCACACGCTAATCTTCGGAACTACTAGACGGATTTGAATGATTTTTTTTTGTTGTATAGATATTAAGTCTGGTCAACACATAGGCTATAATTTATCTTGGAAACTGGAACACCTGATGCAGAACCGCAACAGACCAGCTAAACTATAGGCGATACAAAAATGGTCCCATAGCAAAAATTGTTCCACGTGATGAGCATTTTCTGCTGAGAGAATAAATTTGAAGATCCGGAACACCTGATGCAGAACCGCAACAGACCAGCTTAACTATAGGCGATACAAAAATGGTCCCATAGCAAAAATTGTTCCACGTTATGAGCATTTTCTGCTGAGAGAATAAATTTGAAGATCCGGAACACCTGATGTGGAACTTCAAGAGCCCAGCTACACTATAACATATATTGGAATGACGTCTTAGCATGAGTTGTTCAGCCTTATGAGCACTCGCTGTTGACGTATAAAAATCGAAGATCTGGAACACCTGTTGTGGAACTCCAAGAGCCCAGCTACACCATAACTCAAATAGGAATGACGTCTTAGCAAAAGTTGTTCGGTCTGATAGGCATTTCCTGTTGACTTATAAAAATCGAAGATCAGAAACATTTGATATAGAAATTAAAACTATCACTAATTTCATTGCATAATTATAAAATAACATAAGTAGGAGGTACTACGCGGTGAAGGCAGGAACAGTTCAGGACTGATTTTCGATGACGATGGTATATCGTTGAAAATTAGACTCTACTGGCTAAAACTCCCATTTTTTTTATCGTATGCCTTCGGGCTTAAGTTGAGTGTTTAATTTCCTTTTCCATTTATATTCGTTACACGGTAGCTTACCCGGTAACGCAGGGGAGCAGCCACTTAGATTTTAATTGATCAGGTATCATCACAATAAAACTATAACCATGCCTAGAAAGAGGTCAAATTTTTCCCAATGTTCCAAAGGTGCTAAATGATTAAAGACCATAAGATCCCAACAATCTACCGAAGAGCGTTAGGAGAGACTTGATGCTGTTCGAGAACATGAGGCTGCGACTCGCTCCGTGGAAACTTCTTGGGATCGCGAAACACGCCTGCATTCTCAGCGTATTTACGCATCTACATCCAGGTCTCTAGAGATCAGTGAAGAATATGTGCGCGACTGACCGCTGATCGTGAACATCATGCACTGTCTCGCGAGTTGGAGACGTTCACGGAAAAAGCTTGAGTTTTCAGCGTATATACGCATTGACTCTAGAGATAAGTGGGGGAAGGAGATGCGCGACTGACCGCTGATCGTGAACGTCACGCAACATATTATAGGCTATAATTTATTTTGGAAAATGTAACACCTAAAGTGAAAGAGATATAAAATGGTGCCATTGCAAAAACTATTCCACGTGAAGAGTGTTTTCTGCTGAGAGACTAAATTTGAAGATCTGGAGCACCTGTAGGGGAACTCCAAAGCCCAGAGACAATATAACATATACATAATAGAAATGGCGTCTTAGCAAAAGTTGTTAAGTCTGATGGCATTTCCTGTTAACCAACAAAAATAAAAAATCTGGAACATCTTGAATCGTCTCGCGCATCCCATTGATTTCCCGTCCCCAGGCTTATAGAATTCGACATCAGATGTTTCAGATCTTCGATTTTGACGACCCCGTTGTCGCTGGCATAAGCAACAGGATCCGCGTACGAAGTCGCGGGCAGAAGCTAGTTATGTAATATGGGTATACTTTACCTAAACTATCGGGTAGTTTTATACGCATACTTGAAGGAAACGTCTGTATTTTTATGTCCAAGTAAATTGCTCACAATCTACCTACAAGTCGTAAATTTTACTGCTTCTGTGGCAATTTGTGTACGATAGTGTCATGATCAAATTTGTTACCATAAGCACTACATTTATTTACGAAATGCTCGTTTGTATTGACAATACTTAAGTAAGGAAAAAACAACTTTATTTCTTTAGTATTGCTTTTTATGGCAAAGATGGTTTTTTGAACTGTCGTTTTTTCTTGCATAAAGGGGACATTAACATGACTGAATGAAAAAAATACCAGCTTAGAAGGGCAGTCTAGTTCTGTAGAACTACACCAAAAGATCCACCTGGAATATATTATACCTAACGAGTTTGGGATATAAAGATTTTTGTTTATTTAGAAGTTAGTTAAAACAAATAAATTAGTTTAGTAAAATTTATCATTTTTCGTGTTCATCGATCGTGTTAACTAGAGACACAATATAAAGACAATAACGGCGCGAACGCCGACGTTCGCTTGGGGTTTAATTAATTAAAAAAATGTCTTGACAAGTGATTAAAGAGTAAGTAATTGATTGATTTGTTAGAACATTCGTTTAGTGCTGAGTACAGACGCAAGTTCATCAAACTACTCGAAACTGTCAAATATTCCCAATTGAATATAAACCTTATTCTGTTTGCGATAAAGTTGAAAAACTATCAAAGAAATTTGACACACCGGGTTATCTTGTTGTGCTCAGCTGGCCTCTGTACATCAGAGTATATTAAACAAACAGGTATAGTAAAAATCTGTCTGTTCTATAATCTATAATTATAAATTAACACGTGAAAAGAAAAATTCAGATTCCTTATTGCGAATATTGCGCACAAGAAGGAGTGTGAGATTTGACATGGCAGTTAAAGTTTATATGAAGATGGAAAACAAAGGAATTTCAACCACTAACACCTAAACATAAACATGTTACAAACAGACACCCGTTTAATTCAAAGAAAATCGTGTGTTTTCTTAACAAAAGAGTATTAATACCAATTTGTTGCGTACTCCCCGACGGGCGTGGAATACAAAATACCCCGGATCCCACAATTTCCCGTGGGTGTTGTAACTGAGGGTATGTTAGGATTTATCTAGATAGAAACATCTGAAAAACCTGGTAGACGACAGGTAGGTCGGATGTCGCTTTGTGTAAACGGATACGCAGTGTTATTATTAAATAAAAGACTTCTTAGAAATCCAAAAATAGCCTCCTAAGATTACTAAAGGTTATAACAACAAATCCACGTAGGTGGGTCTGCGATCACGGTTTTTGTGCTATCACAATTAGCTATCAACTATGATAAATATTCCACAACTTTTCACACAAGGCCATTTAGTCCCAAGTTAAACTTGAGAGCTTGTGTTATGGGTACTAAATAGCTGATAAACATACTTATAGGGGGTGTCTCATTCAAATCGGTCAGTATGGGAAAGTCTGAAACTAGAAGACATACGAAGATCTGTTCTGAGGAACCATGTCATCGATTTTAATAACAAGAAAAACTGCATTCATACATTTGTAAAAAACATCTGTACTCCGTTCGGGAATCGAACCCGGTTATTTTAAAAAAAAAAATCCTACACTATTTCTATTTAGACATAGATTGTGTAGGTCTTAAGCAGTAAATGTCTGTATGAAACATGATGTCTAAAATGAATAAAATTCATTGTTTCCACATACTTTAATTTATTTTAGTAGGTGCTCGAAGTGACCACGTTTACAATATTACTACAATAGTACAGATGTTTTTTAAAATGTATGAATGCAGTTTTACTTGTTATTAAAATCGACGACATGGTTTCTCAGAACAGATCTTCGTATGTCTTATAGTTTCAGACTTTCCCATACTGACCGATTCGCGAAATCGCTACGATATTGAAGTAATCAGAAGTTCGGTGTCGTAGTTTTTATTAGTTAGGAAGAGTGTTATCTGCTTTTTAGTCATGATATAAGAGGATTGATGTATAGAGGTAGTTTTGTTTAATCTAGTATCGTCTATCGTCGTTTTTTTAATCTAGTAATCTAGTCCCAGTGGTCATCACTTAGAACTGTCTACAGAAACGTGCAAAAGCCCTGCTTGTAACAGATTTAAACCTTCATTGCCTTTTGAAATATCCACAATTACGAACATTAGTATTAAAACAGGTGATAGCCGTATTGGTAGACATCTTCGAGATGGCGCCTAGATTTTAAACATAGATATGGATACATTTTGATCACGGAATTTAGCCTTCAGTTACAAATTTTAATTGAATTTTATGAAGATATTTAGTAAAAAATAGGTGGTGGAAATAAAACATACGGAAACTATCTATGTTCCACCGTTAAACATACGAAACAAGCATACTTTGTTTCTCAGATTAGGTACGTTACGTACGTTACATGAAATGAAAGGTGTTTTATATTGGGTGCAATACTTATTTTCTTTTTTATTTAACACAAACAAGAAACAATGAGATCAAACAACCATGACAATGTATCAACGTCTTCTATACAATCACTCAATACGTAAATGAACACTTTAATTACAGGAAACGTTTGTAATGTTGATTATAATTACTAACAAGTACCCCTACAACCCCCTTTTCGCAAAACCCCGCGTTCTCGAGCAGTTTAATGAGACATCGTGTTCTTAGATAACGTAATTGCAGATTATACTGTATCTCTACACTTTTGTTCTGACATTATTGTTGAATTATGTTGCAAGTATATGGTTGAATGTTAATAAGGAGAACGTTTGTTGAAGTTAAGCCACGTGATGCTTTAACAGACGTGACTTCTGTAAGGTTACGAAATACTATGATAACACCAGCCTGTACCACAGACCTCTTTTCGTAAAGAAAAGGCAAGAGATTTGATCGCCATACGTATTTAGGGTGGATTGGCGGTTTTAGGCTTAAAGACCACTAGCGCTTCGCTTGCAACTATGTCCGGGTATCAATATCGGGTTTCTACTCCTGCAATTGCGCAATAGCAGCCCGAAATCTGAAATTGTGCCCTACATGTGGCAATAAACTTAGCCCCTATAAATAAATAAATAAATAAATAAATAGTATTTTGAAGTAGGTATATGCGGTGAAAAGGTGTCTATACAGTAAAATGTTTAGAGAGTTAAGGAAACGGTTTGTTGTTCAGCCGGAGAAAATATGTAGAAACGTATTTGGTATTATAATAAATAAAAAAATCTAGGATAATCATATTAATCATCTGAGCAGCCATCAGTGCCAAAAACTTGTCCACAATGTAGTAAAATTAGACATAAGTATTTTTACACAGACAAGAACTTCTTGCACGAGAATATATCACCATGCTTGCTCAAGGCGGGATGGAAATTTCAGATGTCTCACAAAATTAATCATAATTTTCAATGTCGGCTCACAGTGTAGATACGTATAAGACAATACCTTTCAAAAGCAGCTTTGATTTTGGACCAGCGTGGGAAATTATTAAGATCATCCCTAATACGGACTGAATACATCGACTTAAATAGAATAAAAACAATCATCACCATCATCCTCATCGTCCTAGTCTTTTTCTAACTACCTACTTATTTATTTCGAAGTCAGCTACCAGTCTAACAAGTCAGTCAGTCTGTCTTGCTGACCTCCACAACCCCGTGACTGAGCAACATGACGGCTTGACGAATAATAACATATTTATAAATTTGTATAAATAGAGTCATGTAAATCAGTCTGTTCCAAACATAATCCGGAATGATGAGGGATTTGAAAAGGTCAAGTGAAGTGTCATAAATAGGTATTCGTCAATGACGGCGTTACGTGTTTTATACGTAGTCAAAATATAGATGAAAAATTTTTCATCCTAATAAACCCTGTGTATAATAAATAAATAAATATTCCACAACTTATAACACAACGCCATTTAGTCCCAAGTTAAGCTTGAGAGCTTGTGTTATGGGTACTAAATAGCTGATAAACATAATTATATATTTCTAAATACATATATATTATAGATAAATTACACCCAGACACAGAACAAATGGTCGTGCTCATCACACAAAAAATTGTCCTGGGTGGGAATCGAACCCACGACCTCCGGCATAGCAGTCAGGGTCACTAACTACTAGACCAACAGACCAGTCAAATAAAGTTGGAGAGTTATGTTTAAATGCGGTAATCTCTAGAACCAATAAAAAACGGATTCTAATAATTATTTTTGCATTTGACAGCTTAATTTTTGAAAGGGCTTAACATTAGATAACGTAACACAACACTGCTTACAAGCAGGTGAAACTGCGGGGCACAGCTTGTACTAATATTTCAATAATAAGTAGTAGTAATAATACTTTAATATTTAATATGGGCAAATAGGTATTCTGCAAAATTCTTTTTAGATAAAACAATAACTGGGACTAGATAGCGTTGTGTGAGTTGTGAAATTATTATATTATTTTGAATCTGATCATAATATATATACTTGGAGATTACAGGTACTCACGAATAGCGAACAGAATAGAAAAAAAGAGAAATAACGACAGTCAAGTCCAATAAAAATCACTGGAAGCATCTTCAAGATAAATCTACCCATTCACAAAGAACCCGATGACATTTAAATTCCGCAACCAAGGATTTTTCATTCAAAAGTATTATTATCATAATAGATGATGATAACTGCACTCAATATCATTACTTATCTTAAAACTTTGATAAATGTAAACTCAAAGCTCGGTGCACCTGGCAGACAATAAAGATGGTCGCTTTACATTGCGCGCTATAACCCATCTGCTGATTAATGGATCGCAGCCGGGCCGTCGGTCAATACGATAATTTGAGATTGGCACGATTGAAGCTGATATATGGGTAGGGTGAACTCAGCGATGAACTTGCTGAGTAATCTACATTTTCTTAATCTAGTTTCTTTGTTTTTTAGGGTCTGTGTTAGTGAATTAGATGAGAGTGTTTTTTGATTATATCTTTTAGACTAATATTATCAAAAGGTAAACTTTGTAAGTTTGTATGAAGGGGTAATCTCTGGAACTAATGATCCAACTCTAAAAATGGTTTCACTGGTAGAAAGCTACATTATTCCTGACTACACGGGAACGCTAGTTGGTTTCTATAGTCGGTATGGAATTTAGTAGCTCTCAAGATTACAATAAAGCGAGTTTACTATAGAGATTATGGAAGCCTTGTACTTAAATTCTAATTAATGTTGAAACAGAAGTCTATTAAAATAAAAAAAGTATTGAGAATCATCAAATTTGTAAAAGGTTTACCTTTTCAGTAGCCACCGGCACACCGTTAGAATAGGTATAATACTAAATAAAAAACTTAATTAAACTTTGCTAAATCCATTTATCTAGAGCCTCATGATCGACGGAGGTCTAATAGGAAGTCGATCCATGGAATATACTGCCATTCAACTGCATCTGATTAGACAGGAAACCCCTACATATATCGTAAAAGGTTAATTATATCAGTATTTTTTTTATTTGGAGTTATATAAAGATAATAATAATAATAATAAACTCTTTGCCCCCAACAATTTACGACTGATGGAGCTACTGAGGGTAACTGAAACTTTCAGTAGCGCCATCAGGATGGAATTTGGTGTGGACAAATGTGCGGTCATGCATGTAAAGCGAGGGGAGATTATGGAATCCCAGGGAATTCAACTCTCGGATTCCATACACCTTAGATCCCTCTCCTCATCCGAGAGCTATAAGTATTTAGGTATGTTGGAAGCGTTAGGTATCAATAGTACTGACATGAAGCAATCGTTGAGGGAGCGCTTCTTTGGTCGCCTGAAAAAAGTGTTAAACAGTCTTCTTTCAGGTGGAAACAAGGTGCGCGCCTTCAACGGTTGGGTCATGCCGGTTTTGATGTACTCTTTCGGCATACTTAAATGGACTCAAACTGAACTTGACACCCTGGATAGGAGAGTCCGTACACTGCTGACCGCAAATCGGATGCATCACCCACGCTCTTCGGTTATGAGGTTGTACATCCCGCGGAAGTGTGGGGGTCGAGGCTTTCTAAATGCTAAGACTCTCCACAACCGCGAAGTGTACAGCCTCAGGGAATATTTCTTAAAGACCGAAGTGGGTATGCACCGAGATGTGGTCGCCGTGGATAAAGGGCTCACCCCGCTTTCCATGGCTAACGAGAACTGGCGCAAACCTGTAGTGCTTAGTACAGATGACCGCAGGCGGGTATGGCAAAGCAAAGAGCTTCACGGCCGCTTCTACCGGGCTCTTCATGGGCCCGATGTAGATTTACTAGCGTCGGTATCCTGGCTACGTTTTGGTGACCTTTTTGGGGAAACTGAAGGTTTTGTATGTGCAATTATGGACGAAGTTATCCTAACGAATAACTACCGGAGACATATTATGAAGGACGGGACGGTTGACGTGTGTCGGGCATGTCATCGTCCTGGTGAATCCATCAGACATATAATCTCTGGTTGTTCTTGTCTGGCTAACGGCGAATACTTGCACAGGCATAATCAAGTAGCCAGGATTATTCACCAGCAACTTGCTTTGAGATACCAGCTTGTGGACATTGAGGTACCGTACTACAAGTATGTGCCCGACCCAGTTCTCGAAAATGACCATGTCACTTTGTACTGGGATCGGTCTATCATTACTGATAGGACTATTGTCGCCAATAAGCCAGATATAGTAGTGATAGACCGATTAGCGCGCCGCGCAATGATAGTTGATATTACCATCCCACATGACGAAAATCTCGTGAAAGCTGAGAAAGATAAACAAATAAAATATCTTGACCTAGCCCACGAGATCGTCGACATGTGGGATGTGGATTCTGCTGTCATTGTGCCGATTGTTGTGACGGCCAATGGTCTTATTGCCAAAAGCCTCGACGACCATCTGTCGAGGCTATCGTTACGCGGTTGGGTCAAAGGCCTGATACAGAAGGCAGTACTCCTCGATACGGCTCGCATTGTGAGGAGGTTCCTGTCTCTGAGACCCTAACCACCGGTAGCTTGGACCCTGCTCCCGCTATCGGTGGCCTACTATTTTTTATATTTTTAAATGTTTTTATTTTTATATTGATATTTAAAAATGTAATTTATAAGATATTTTAATGAATACACGATAATAATAATAATAATAATAATAATTTATTTAGGTCCTTTTACACATTATTACATTTGTAAACTTAAAATACATAGTCGAACCAAGTTTTTTTTAAACAAAATAGCTTAAAAACTTATAATTGTAAAAAACGAGTTTAATTAACACATATCTCTAAATATCTAAACGAAGGTGCGGTGGAACTGACATTATCTTGTGGCGACCTACCTGAGCTAGGTTAATAAAAACCTGTGTTTCAGGCCATCCCCAGACTAAGCGAACAGCTGACTACAGTTAATACATTGAATTGAATTACATTTCCACTATGCTACTTATGCAAATACAATATAAACAAAAAATACCTTAATAATAATATCTACAGAGTTATTGAAGTACTACTAGAAGTTTTTCTGTATCAGCGTAATCAAGTTTACCCAGATATTCGCACAGCTTTAGACTACAATCTTTGTAGCTAGCACTATAAATATCAAGTATTCTATTGAGCTTATTATATAAAACGGGTCCTAAATAGATATAGAATCGGGTTACAAAAGCATGTCTAGTTTGAGACTTTATGCAGACCAAATCTTTCCTTCTCTTGTCAGAAGGTACTGGTATGTAAGTGATTTCAACGTGCTGATATAAAATTATGTGCAGGATAAATAATTGGCGTACTGTTAGCACGTGACATGCAATGTAAAGCTGGTGCGTAGGAAATCTGAAAGGCTTAAAAGTGGCTACCTTTAGGATAGCTCTTTGAGCGCGTTCTAGATGAATTAAAATTGATTTTGCAGCACCTCCCCATGAAGTTATGCAGTAGGTAAGAACAGATTGGCACAAAGCTAAATATACCTGTTTAATTAATGTGAAGTCAGCAATGTAACGTAAGTTTTTAAAGACATACATTAATTTACGAACTCGAGTACATAGTAACTCAATGTGTTTTCGGAAATTGAGGTTTGCGTCAATCGTAATACCTAAATATTTTATATAATCGGCTTTTGCTAGAGTAGGACACGGGCATGCAGTGTCAGCGTCTGTCGTGCAGTTATGAACATAAATGGTAAGGTTAGTAAGTGGTATGTTAGTGTTTCTCATACTAAATAAAATGTATTTAGTTTTATCTGCATTTAATGTTAGTAGATTCTCACGTAGCCAATTAGACACAATGTTAAAGTTACTCTGAGCATATTTATAGACCTCATCCCGTGATTTAGCCGAGAACAACAGGGCTGTGTCATCTGCATATGACATAACTGTACCATTTGATAATTTTAGGTTGCACAGTTCATTTATGTAAATTAAAAACAACGTTGGTCCCAAAATACTTCCTTGGGGAATGCCGTAACAGCTATTTTTAATATCCGAACTTTTATACTGACCGAGTTTTACACACTGATAACGATTACTAAGATAATCAGAAAAAAGTAGGAGTTGTGTTCCTCTTATTCCAAGTGTTTCGAGCTTGTGCAATAGTTTAGAACAGGAAATAGTATCGAAAGCCTTGGCAAGATCCAAGAAAATTCCCATACAATGTAAGCCATTATCCAGATTAGTCGTAATGTAATTTGTCAATTTGTGTACTGCTTGGCAGGTTGATCTTTTAGGTCTGAAACCAAATTGACTATCTGAAAGTAAATTGTTGTCCTCAAGATATTTTATCAATCTATTATTTATAATTCTCTCCAAAATTTTCGAGAGGCCTGTCAAGACTGAAATGGGTCTGTAATTATTGACGCAGTTCTTGTCTCCAGATTTAAATACAGGGGTGACCACTGCTTTTTTAAGTAAGCTAGGAAAAACTCCATTAGACAGACATAACTGAAAGATATGAGTTAAGGGTTTTGCAATTAGGTATTTTAATTTCTTAAGAATCCTATTTGGTATGTCATCCCAGCCGACAGCACAGTCATCTTTTAACCCAGAAACTATGCTTAAAACTTCCTCGATGTCGGTATCTAATAAAACAAATGAACTAGCTGGATTTACCGTTACAGCAGTGTGGTTTTGGCAATTGGAAGTATTAACTCCAGGTGTTTTGTCAGCCAAAATTTTACCAACGTTGGCAAAGAAATTATTGACGTTATCGGCTGCTTTAGAAGATGAATACTTGCTAAATAAAAAATAAAAAATCATATATTTTTCTTTTCTTTTAATAATTTATCTACATATTTCAGTAGGTACCTATAATTATTTTTTTTATTTAACATGCTAAATCTATTCTAAGCAACAAAAAAATTTAACCATTTTGCTAGAGTAGCAACTATCCCTAAACGTTATGAATCAAATCAGCAAACTAACTCTAGTTACAATAATTCTTCGTTCCTTATAAACCCTAGGTATATTTTTCTCGCAAACTACCAAAACCTTTTTCTTGGCCTTCTTAGGGACTTCATCGAAGATAATACGGTCCTCCCCAGGCCTATTAATATTCCCTGGCCTTGCACATTATTCGCGAGTCCGATCTCCCTTCGAGATAAATCTTGGGTGCTGGTGCGAACTTCATTAATAGTGCGAGTAACAAGCTCATATTTTTTCGCATTGTAGACTCCCCGTGGTTACTGTCAGCGAGAGGCCATATTTAGGTATGGCCTGATATATTAAGGCCATATCTTTGAATGTACGGATGACATTCTCATATTCTTTGTTTTTATATCTAGGAAAGGTAAGGTGGTGGTGATATAAGTTGTAATTTTAATTTTGCGTATGGAATTATAAATTCATGACAATAGTCTAAAATATCAACAAATAAAAAAACATCACCTGAATAAAAATTAATTGAGATAAGTAGGTATCAGGTATATGTGCTATTCTGTTATAATCTTACTGTGGAAAAGAAGATGAAGATAAGGCAAAATGTGTTGTGTCATCCCATACTGATATGCTTACTTGTCACGGGGTATTTTTTGACTGGCTATATACATAATTACATATACAGGGAGCGCGATGCTATGATCCTCATTAAGTTCCCTGAGATTTGTGAGAAATTAAAAATATAACTAAAATATTTCAATGGCCTTTGGCCTCAAGGCATCATTGGGATAATATCGTGACCAAAGTGTTTTTTATTTATTATTTCAAGATCTACACAAGAAACCAGTCACTCATTCTAATTCTACTATCCTGGTGAGTGTAGATCAGCTCATTGCACAAACATATAAAAACAAGCAAAACTAAAAGGCTAATAAGCTAACCTACACCAAACGAATCTAGGACACAAAAACAGAGGTGCGAAAATCATAAATTGTAATAAAACTACGTGTACATTCAAAAAAGTCGCATTGATCTTTTTTCCCTTTTTTTTTTGTTATCATGGCAAACATGCCTGGGATTCCATTTTGGCATGCAAGCTCGCACTCCCTCGTTGGCAATGCTCCAGGCACGTCTTCGAGGTATTCTTGTATGCCGCAAGGTGCAAGCATAGCGTCCGAACTGAATGGAATATTAAGTTAGGTTTAATCTGTGGAGCCTGCTGGTGTCGCTGGGATGTAACAGTGCACAGTTACTGTGAATAGCGAGTCACAGCTAGCAGTATCATACAGGATGATACTGCTATTTGAGGATCGGTCTTGTAGTTGCAGAGTGAAGTCCAGTTGTCCTGTCCAGCTTGGACTACCAAATGCAAACAGTTTTTCTAAATCCCTCCGTTGTTTCAAGAGGCCTTTCAATCAGATAAACTCTTGAGCTGAATTCTATCAGTACAGCATGAAATGTTTTGTTTTCATATTTATAAAAAAATCTCATGGCAGTGGTCGAAAAATCTTTATGAGTCTGCTTTGTGGGAAATCTAAATACTTGTCATTAAAACTAGAATCACAACACATGTCTTTATTTTAGGCTTATATTCCCCAAGGGTCAGGTATCACTAACTAATTCTTACCTGAGTAGAAGACACTCTGTGATCAGTTACATGAAGTTAACTGTCAAATAAGAAGAAATAAGCCAGCAAATGGGATGCTGGCTTATTTCGCCTTCTCATCAATAATATTTTAAAAGGATGGTTTTAGCACCATACCACTGCAGATTGCTATCGACAGTCGTCTGCATTTTAGAGGGTTTCCAAAAAAGGAAGGCTTTACATTTTGGTTCACATAACCGAGTAAATACCAAGAACATGCTCTTATAACTTAAGTCGCACTTAGCACAAAGCTCGACGCATCCGGACAGACGGACGGCCGCACTCTGCCGCGGACGCTACTCAAATTATTTCGCTCATCCTTATATTATATGTGTGATGTACAGCTCCTACTAAATATAGTCTGTGCTGTGTCAGCCTGCACGGACGTGGAAGATATTTCATAGTCCATCATCATTCATCTATAGAGGGTGGCGAGGATTTCAGGGCACATTCTGATACAGATCAATACACGATTCTGTATTTTCTAGTGTTGAAATTTCCCGTCGGCTTTTCCTAAATATTGAGTGTATGTTTTTTTACTTCTAAGTGTAATCGTAATTTTTATCCAACGTAAGATGTGATTTTTTTTTCATATATATAATGGGTCTACTCTTGACCTCAATCTTGTCCTGCGGAATTATTTACCTTGTTAGTATGTTATAACTTCAAGCTTACTTTAAAATTATTTTACCTATCGACTCAAAATCAAAATCAAAAAACTTTATTCAAACTAGGTGAGCATCACCACTTTTTGAACGTCAAAAAAATAAAATAAAGACAGTCCCCCAAAAACGGCCCACCCTTCGCCACTTCATAGTGTTTTTTACTGTAGCCGGTCTCATCAATTTATCTACATAAGCCAGCAGATTAAGCTACTCCAAACTGTACAATTTACACAATTAAACATGAACCTTATTATGTTTGTAATAAAGATTGAAACTAACAAACAAATTTGACACTTTGACACATCTACCTGTACTTACATTCATCTATACTAATATTATAAAGAGGATAGATTTGATTGTTTGTTTGTTTGCATTGAATAGGCTCCGAAACTACTATTACTACAATTTGGAAAATTTGTTGGGAAGCTACAATATCCCCGAATGACATAGGCTACTTTTTATCTCTATATTCCCACGGGAACGGGAACTAGGCGGGTAAAACTGCGTGATGTTTGCTAGTATCAAATAAAGTTATGATTCTGATTCTGGATCACTTTGTTGGTTTAACACTATTGTTGCTTTCGATTCCATGGTCTCATAAAGTGTTATATGTTAGGTTTTTTCATCTGAAATTTCTCAGTACCATCTTGGGGACTGGATTAATTTGTGTTTGCTAAGTGGAATGGACTCATCTGTTTTCACTCGGAACTTAAACTTAACTGGGGAAATACGGATGTATTATAGGTTCACCTCTGCCCAGCCGTTTGAGGAATACAGTCGTGATATAACCTACTTTTATTCTAATCAATTTGAAGTAAACCTTTACAAAACTCCAATTGGTAAGCTTATGTAACAGAGATAAATGTTCTGAAAACTCGTTCGGCTAATTCACATTTCATGTTCTCATTTACATATAGAGAGATTGGTCGCCCCAACAAAACATACCGTTAATTTACACATACAGGATGAAACAAATACGTGTTTCAAATTATTATTTTAATCTATCTAGATCATTGGTTCCGAAATAGTGGAGGGGTTCAAACTTTTTAACCAAAATAATCTTTTGACGCAAAACCGGATTTAATTTATATCGAAATTGTCGTGATGTCTAATAAAACTGTTTTTGCTCCAGTAGGTACTCGATGCTTTTAAATTCAAACACAATAAATACACAAAAATAGCTATTAAAATAATTGAAATCGTAAAAAGAACTGAATGAAAAAATATCAATAATGGTTTAACGTCTAATTACTACGTACTAATGGATCACTTTTAGCAAACACAATCATTGTGTATTTCACAGTTAGAAACAGAAAATAGTTATGAAAATGTATTACGATAAATAAATGTATGTCACTTGTAACAAATTGAGCTTGGGCTGGTCAGAGGGGTTCAGAGTTTCATACACGGAGCGACCTGCTTATAATGGTTTTGTACAAGTAACGTAGACCCTTTCATACACCATGTCTAACAACATCGATACTTAGTGTCAAGTAAGATGGGTCAACCTTTGAGTCTTTGAAATAAAACATACTAAAAAAGAAAACATTAGCATTTCTTACAAAAATTTCTACACTTCCCCACCAGTATTAAGAATCGGTCAAGCGCGAGTCGGAGTCCTGGACAAAAAGTTCCGGATCATGTTGAGCAGAAAATTACGAACAAACCTCGTTTCTTTCATGGGGACCTATATTTCCTAATAATAGTACTACTTACTTTAAGAAATTTTGAAATATCTATCGATAGCCTAGTGATGTGTACGGCGGTCTTCCAAGTCATAAGATTCGAGTTTGAACCCAAAGGCACGCACCTCTAACATTTCAGCTTCAAGTGTGTATTGTATAATTAACTCTTGCTCATAAAAAATCAAGGAACACAGCGTGAGGAGACCGGCATGCCCAAGAGATATTTCTCGATGGCTTATGCAGGCAAGTCAGAGGCCTAATGGGCGGCATAAAAACTGTGACACGTGCAGGTTAGTTACTAAACACACAAAAAAAGAAAAAAAAAATAACATACAGCCGTCTGGCAGCGGATTGACCTATAGACAGCGAAGGCTTAGTAGGCAGTACAGTTTCGTTGGCACCTTACTTTACCGAACCATAAAAAAACAACAAAGTGAAAAGCACTCGATGATCCAAATGAACTGGCCAGCTCAAAGCTGCCCACGATAACTTGTTAGCTTGCAACGGCCTCAAGCACTCCGCAACTAATTTACATACTTTACCGCTTTACATTTTTTCATTATCTTTTAATTAGTTGCTCAGACATCTTAAGGTTGAGTTTAGAAGTAAGCGAGGGGAAACAAAAGAGAAGGCATGAAACTTCATTAGCGTCGTGCCATTTTTTTGGGGTTCCAAAGTCGAAATATGTAAACGGGAGGTTATATTTTGTGCTGCCATCAGAATCTGTCTGTCAGACTGCCTTTTAAACCAATAATGTTGTTGAATAACATACCTAATTGGCGAAATGAGGTTGTACTACCAGATACACCTCTGCCTAACCCTTCAAGGATAACAGGCGTGATATTATGTTGTGTTGCTGGTTTGAAAGAGCTTTCAGTAAATCAGAAAATACCAGCTCAACAACGACCTCTTCTCAAACGGTGCACCGGTTTACACCGCGGTGCGGTGTAAGCACGAGCGTTTATCTCCACGCTTGTAAAAACGCGTCGGTTATTTTAGACTCATATAATATAACATTATAGATTTTACATGGATGTATATTTTAATATCTCATTGATGATGCTCAGAATGATTTGTATCTACAATAGTACCAGCTGTTTTAGATACAAATTCTTAGGTTCTCGCATTAGAAGCGAGGCCTAGGTGGTATTACTAGTAGACAGTAGCGAGGGGTCAATTTTTAAGAGGAAAGCCGACAAAAATATCTTAGTATCCGTATCAGTATTTCATGTCGCTCTTGAAGTCACTTGAGGTCATCGGTCTACCTACCACCGTGTAAACCTTTGGTGTAAATACCTTATATTTTGCAATACAAACCTCCAAAGGGAAGCCAATAGAAATCGAGTTGTATGGACACTTTCTCACTGTTGTTACACCCTTTTCGCATGAATAAAAGCTAATACTTTTTGTAGCGCTCGGCAATAGAATAAGCTTTGAGTTGTTTACCCTATACGAACTCGTATGCATGTATTTCAAAATATTGAAAGGATTGTTCTTACTAAATAAAACTTTAAAATGTTTGTTTTGGGCTTACACTTGTAATTGAGAACACGTAAAGTAATTTTGGTTCTAGGGCAAAATATGTATGGATGCAGAACAATCTTTTTTCCCCCGCTTCAAAACATATTTTATTATTTATGGATAGTAGAGTTGTTAGAAATGTTGGATTATCCGAACACACAACAAAATAAAGGTAACAAGGCAAGAACTTCATTAAAACTTGTTGATAAAAGCTTATTTAATAAATCCTTAGCTTTTATCAACAACTTTCAACCATTCTTGACAGTTTTACAAATTAAAAGGACCGAAACGAGGCAAGTAATCCGCCATTTTATACCAAACCAATGAGATTGGGGGCTAAACTTACACTAAAACCCCAACGATTCTAGCCACTTTTTCAACCCCCCCATTATTATCAATTTTCTGTATTAAATTATATTTATTGATACAAGTCTGAGTGTAAATATCAATTTGGCACGTTCGCGGTACCAGGGAAATATAAAATATGTGGAGAGGGATTTATGGGGCTCTGTAAAGCACACGGGACGATTCCCAAACCCACCGGTGGGATATATAAATTTGCTGTTGTGTAATACAGTGTTTCTTATATAATTTATGGTGTTTGTAGGTTGTGATTAATTTCTGTACGGATTCGAAGGGAAACGTGGTGTCAGGTGTTTATTCTTTTTGCGTAAGCTGGATATATTGGGCGAGAGGTTTGGGTTCTAAATGGTCTATAATATGTTTTCTGAAAAGGTGTTTAGGTGATTTTTGGATTTTAGCGGTGTTAACCAGTAGTTTAGCACGTACAATAATTACAGCAGAGAGTTTCCATTTCTATTTAACAAGTTCGAAGAAGAAATCATAACAACCTAGAGATTTGCATCTACTTTGGTGACTCTCAGCAATAAAGCGTGTTTATTTATATTAGTGGTGGTTGGTCTATATTGGTGGTCTGTATTAGTGGTTTGACTGGCCTGTTGGTCTAGTAGATAGTGACCCTGACTGCTATGCCGGAGGTCGTGGGTTCGATTCCCACCCAGGACAAATGTTTGTGTGATGCGCACGATCATTTGTTCTGTGTCTGGGTGTAATTTATCTATTATATGTATGTATTTAGAAATATATAAGTATGTTTATCAGCTGTTTAGTATCCATAACACAAGATCTCAAGCTTAACTTCGGTCTAAATGGTGTTGTGTGAAAAGTTGGGGAATATTTATTTATATATTTAATGTTGGTCGCTCAGACATGACCTGAGCTGGTTGGTTGGTTGGTATTTGACCATTTTAGGTTTCTGCACTTCATTTCTCTATACATATTATTGTTTACTATGTCAAAAATCGGAAAACATCGTGAGGACACCTCGACTTAAAGTTAATATAAGTTCGAAATCGCCAATTCGCCTTGAGCAAGCGTGGTGATCAATGCTCGTGCCTTCTCGGTATGAGAAGAGGCCTTTGCCCTGCGGTGGGGCAGTTATAGGCTGGTATTATTATGTAAAAAATGCACTCCTCCATGCTATGCGCGTAATTTATTATTTAATTATTTAATGCAATATTCTTAAAATGTCAGTCGAAGCGTTTGCTTATCATAATAGTTCTCTATTTATGAATACAATGCGTAATACGGATCTATTTAGAATATTTTTCGTTTGACGTAATGTTCCTACTCGTTCAATAAACGTAAGGTAATATCGATCGATTTTTGAATAGAAAACGCAGCTCGTACGAGTAACCTTTTGCTTTTATTCAAAGTGACAATCTTAAAAATAAATATCACATCAATAGAAAAGATCGAGTTTCGAAAAGTTTTTAAACTAAAAAGATATAAGGACGTGTGAAATGTCCCAATTCTAATTAAAACAACCTTCGAGTAAGCGTTACTCGTTCACTTAAAACGTTCGTGGCAAGCCCGCAGATGCTAACTCGAGACTTTTCCTACTTTTCTTCATCGTAAACTTTCTCGCTTGCTAGTCGAACTTCAAATTACTAGCTGGTCCTTATAAGCTAGCAAAACTGGTAATTCTTTTGTCTGTGACGTAGCTAGTTTCTAGTTTCACATGAAGCAAGTTATTTGACCCGAGAGGTCAGGTGACCGGTGCTAGTTTAGTAAAAAGGAAATTGGAACGATGTTTTAGTGAGGTCAGGGTATTTTTAATAATAATAATAATATTTATTAGCTCAAGACATGATATTTGAAAGAAAAGAAAGAAAGAAAGAAAATACCTACATTTATTAGCACGAGCTGGATACACGCACAGTAAAAACACAATAACACAAAAAAGAGACAAAAATGGCATGTCTTACGGCTGCGCCAAAAGGTTCATTATTAAAGATGGTAAAAATAAATAGTAAGTACTCATGCATGTTTCGCTCTTAGTTACATTTCAAAATGACTCTCGTCCAAAAAATCTTTTACACTGTAAAAAATATCCATAACTAACCATTTGTGTCGTAATAACTTTAAATAGTACAAAATCTAAAACCTTAAAGTCACTTGGAATGTTATTATATATTTAAACACACATGGTTAAACAGCTATTACATTTTGCAGTCTTGGAAACTTTATTATTTGCACAGCCATTTCTATGTCTGTTCCAAACTATGGTAGGTACTGCCAGTAGTTTAAACCATATAATATGAATAGTTTTGATACCTAAAGTAATTTAAAGTGTGTTAATTTTAAGAGAAGAGTTTTTATTCTGATAGATTTTAATGTTGACAACATTAAAATCTATCAGAATAAAAACTCTTTCGATAAACCTAAAAAAGACAAGTTGCACTGGATCAAGAAGAAGAAAAGTGTTAGTATACAAGTAGATATCTGATTATCGGTACTTCCGTGCTGCCGTGGGAAAACACCCATTAAAATTTCTCTTTTAATGCATTTTAAATGAAACTTGTAACATGTAACAGATATTTAACAATCCATATTTCCCTCAACCGTCAGCAGCGTTCATCATAGTCGTCGGTCCGTCGATGTCCGACAAATTGCGCACATCACTAGCTGTACGTTTATTCCATGCATGTGGACTATGCGCGGACAAAGGATACCCGTTAAAATGCCCGATCCAATATAATAGCGGGCTCAATGGAATTTAATTATACTTTTGTAATAGACTTGTTTCGCACTTATAATATAGACTTTCAATAAAACGGCCGTTTATTCTGGAATAGTTCGATACATGCATGGTTGGGCAAAGGCTGTGTAAATTTGTAGCTCAATGAATTTGTGATAAAGGATTTCAGTAGTCTGCTTTGTAAAGTGTAAAGTTAGATGGAAAAACTTAGATTTTAAAATAAAATAATCAATAATGATTGTACCAGCTCGTTATTGTTCTACTGCAGGACAAAGGCCTCTTCTCATCCAGAGGAGATTCGAGCATTGATCACCAAGGTTGCTCAAAATCAGAGAGGCCTATAGGTCTAGATTTCCTCACGAGTCACAATGTATTCCTTAACTGATGTCAATGATGTTTAAGATAAGATAAGAAAGCACATATGTATAATTCAAGTTAAGAATCAGCACTTTTCGTTTGAAAAGTGCTGATTCTTAACTTGAAATTAACGATTCTTGATCATTGCCACATTCAATTGTTAACCATTAAATGTACTACATAAAAATACCATCCACAATCTTTCTGTAAAATCGACAAAATACGTCCAGCCATGGACATTTCCATTCCCAAAGCCGAACCAACTCATAAATCCCGATGCCAGAAAATCTATGTTTTCCGTTACACATTGGCATGCAAAAATTCCCATATATAATAATGACATGGTATAAATCCGAAAAATCTTTTGTTCAGACCTAAGTAATAACGAATATCAGAGACAATAACATTAAATCATCCCTTTTTCGTTTTTAGGGTTCCGTACCTACCTCAAAATAAGAAAATGAAACCCTTATAAAATCCCTTTGTTGTCCGTCCGTCCGTCTGTAAAGACCCAATATCTCGGGAACGAATAAAGGTATCAAGTTTAAATTAAAACCACGTGCTCTGTTTTACAACACCACGAAACTGTAAAAAAAAATACTAAGTTAAAGTAAAAATAGATGCGGCCGTTAATGCCGCAATTAAAACGTATAATTATTGAGACACTCTCAACAATTAAAATTTATAGGGCACTTTCTATTGACCATACCATCTCAATTTCAAGTTACAAGTCATTACAAATCTCATTCCAACCCATCTCATCCCGTGGGTGTCGTAAAAGGCGACTAAGGGAATCTGCCGGAGTCCAATTGTGTTCCTCTGAGCGGTGGCAACGACTCACCCCCAAGCTAAGGTTGCCGTGCCGAGAGCTGCATGACTAGGGGAGAGCCGAGTCGTAAGCGTGCCTGTTGTCTGGGGCCAGGCGTCCCCAGGCACTAATCCAGCCTTACCTCTACATGCGGGGCTCTGTAGAGTGTGGACAGATTATTTCCCTAGCTATTCGTGGGAACTATATGAGTATTACAAAACAAAATCAACTCGAAGGCGGCGGTGGCGCTCGCCACACACCACGTCAGTTGTTCTCACGGGGCGAAAAGCGAGCTGCGGAGTGTCGTTTAGCTACGCTGAATGTTCAGGGAGGCCTAAAAGATAAGATGGATGAAGTTTGTGAGTTAGTGAAGGACAAAAGGATAGATGTGCTATGTTTGAATGAGACGAAAAGAAAAGGGGTGGACATCTCCATACACGGTCCCCTGACCGCGATCTGGTCCGGTGTTAAAGAAACACGTAGGGCCTGTCAGGGTGTGGGAGTTGTTCTCTCTGAGAGAATGATGAAATGTGTAAAAGGTTATGATTGCGTTAGTCCCAGAATTCTTTGGGTGAGAACCAAGGTAGGCTTAAACCGTATTTTTTTCTTGTGCGTTTATGCACCTGATATGGGAAGCTCCCCCTTGGAGAGAGAAGAATTTTGGGACAGTTTAAGAGATGTTATGAAAGGATGTACCGCAAACGAGAAGATTGTTATGCTTGGAGACTTTAATGGTTGGGTTGGTGTGAAGAGAGATGGGTATGAACAAGTATTAGGTGCATTTGGAGATGATAGAGTGAATGAGAATGGGTTAAGTTTATTAGAAATATGTATAGAAAAAAGATTGTGTGTTATGAATACTATGTTTAATCATAGAAAGATTCACAGGTATACGTGGGAAAGGCAAGATAGTAAAAGTATGATAGATTTTGTGATTGTAGATGAAAGGTTAAAGAGTAAAGTTACGGATACAAGAGCTTATCGGGGAGCTAATGTAGGTACTGATCATCATCTGGTAATGTGTCGGGTGCATGGTTTATTCAAGCATTGGCGCCATCGAGTTCGAGTACCTGTGACTGCTCTAGAAAGGATAAAAGTAGAAAGACTGCAAGAAGTCAAAGTAAAAGAGGAATATAAGAGGGAAGTAAAAGAAGAGACGGATAAATTATTTGATGAGATGAATGATTATAGTTTAGAAGAAGTATGGGATATAATGAAAGATAGTATGGTGCAAGCGGCTACAAAAGTATGTGGCCTAGCACGAAGGAAATGTGGTAGTAAAACGAATGATTCTTGGGTAGATGGTGAAGTTAAAGAGGTTGTGAGAAAGAAGAAAGAGGCCTGGCTTAACGTGCTAGCCTGTAAGGCCCAAAATAGAGTGAATCTGGCAACAAATGTAAATAGAATAGATGATTTAGAGAGAGTGAAGAAAAGTTACACCGAAATGAAAGCGAGAGTGAAAGAAGTGGTAAAAAAGAAGAAGGATGAAAAAGATGAAGAGTATAACAGGAAGTTCTCGGATAACTTCAGGGCCAATGTTAAGATGTTTTGGAAACAGGTAAGATTGGCTCGTGGAGTGACAAAGACTTCGAGTATGAATGTTATAAGAGCAGAGGATGGTTGTTTGATAAGCGAAGAATGTGATGTCTTGGAACGCTGGAAAGGATATTTTGAAAGTTTATTTAGTTTTCAGGATAGTGTGCAAGGAGTGGGTAACTGGGCAGAGGAGAGTGGTGAAAACCCAAACCCGGATGTAGATGAAGAGAATGAAATAGGAATGGATGAGATCGTAAGATCATTAAGAGAAATGAAAGTTGGAAAAGCTGCAGGGTATGATAGATTGTCCGCTGAAATGCTGAAGGGCGGTGACGGGGTAGTAGCAAGCCTGTTGTGCCGGATCTTTAATATGTGTTGGAGATATGGTCGAGTCCCAGATGACTGGTGCAAGGCTGTAATCGTACCACTGTATAAAGGAAAAGGCTCACAGCAGGAGTGTAAAAACTACCGCGGCATTAGCCTTTTAAGCGTAGTTGGTAAACTGTATGCAAAGGTTTTGATTAAAAGAGTGATCAGACTGACAGACGAGAAATTATGGGACGTGCAGGCAGGGTTTAGAGAGGGAATGGGATGTATGGATCAGATCTTCTCCTTGAGGTGCATAGCCGAAAAATATCTGGCTAAGCACAAGAAAGTTTACTGTGCTTTCGTTGACTTGGAGAAGGCCTATGATAGTGTGTGGAGGGATGAGCTGTGGTCGACACTATCCATGTATGGTGTGGACTGGTGCTTGGTACGGGCACTGAAATCTTTATATAGGGATTCCAGTGCCTGTGTCAGGATAAACGGGGCATACACAGACTGGTTTAACATCTCTAGGGGAGTTAGACAGGGCTGTGTAGCGTCACCTTGGCTGTTCAACTTATACATGGATAGTTGTCTGACAGATTTAAAAGAGAGTGAGTGTGGATTGAGGATGAATGAGTTGCCTGTCAAATGCCTCCTCTACGCAGACGATCAAGTTCTTCTTGCATCGTCAGCGGAACAGTTGCAAGACATGGTGACCAAGATGAATGAAGCATATAAGATGAAAGGGATGAACATCAATGTGAATAAGACGAAAGTCATGGTGTTTGAAAGAGACGAAAACGTGTCGTTGTGCAATGTGAAAATAAACGATATGAGTGTAGAACAAGTGAATGACTTTGTATATCTGGGAAGTCTGTTTACAAGGGATGGAAAGATTGAGGCGGATGTGGAAAGGAGAGTGAATGCAGGAAATAAAGTGAATGGCGCTATACATGGCGTTGTGACCAGCCAGTCTATGTCCGAAAAGGCACGACTGGCTGTTCACAATGGTGTGCTGGTGCCTACACTAACGTATGGAAGTGAATGTTGGGTGTGGCAAAAGAGACATGAAAGTAGAATAAATGCTGTAGAAATGCGTTCCTTGCGAAGTATGTGTGGTGTAACAATTAATGACAGATTGAGGAATGATGATATAAAGCAACGTTGTGGTTTAAAAGAAGATGTAGTAACAAAAATTGAAAAGAGTATGCTTAGATGGTTTGGTCACGTTGAAAGGATGAATGAAAGGCGACTAACGAAAGGTATTTACAAGGCAGATGTAAGTGGGAACGCCGGGAGGGGACGCCCAAGAAGGACATACATAGACCTTATTGGTGATGTTCTTCAGAAAGGTCAGGTGCGTAGTACTCGCAACCGGCGTGTGTGTATGACAACATGTATGAATGTAAACGAAGCAAAAGAAGTATGTAAGAATCGTAGCATATGGCGCTCTGTAGTTTCTGCCTACCCCCATGGGAAAAAGGCGTGAGTTTATGTATGTATGTATGTATGTTTCTATTGACCTAGAACTATGAAATTTAGTAAGAAATATCGTCTTTTACTAGAAGGTCAGAGAAAAATCTGAATACATTTATAATTAAATTATAAAAAAGACATCAGCGGTTTTAAGTGGCGTATTGTTCCCGGTCCCGTGGGAATACAGGGACGAACGGTAGCCGGTCACCCGGGGATAACGTAGCTTCCCAATGGTAAATATTTAAAAAAATTAAATCGGTCCAGATATTTTTAAGTTTATTCGATACATACAAAAACACAAATCTTTCCTCTTTATAATAGTACAGAAGCATAGAAATAGTCTTTAAACTTAACTTTTGAACAATTTTATGTCTTTACTTTGTACGGAACCATCAGTGGGCGAGTGCGATTCTCACTTGTCCGGGTTTTTTTTTTATAACCCCTTACTCTGGGAATGATCCAGGATCGTATTTTTTTTTCATCTGCAGCAGTAAAAGTTTCGATGACTAAGATTTGGGGATGGAATTGAATGAGCTCTTTTGTAAGCATCTTTATTAAATCTTTACGTAAGAACACGAGTTTTTTTTTTTGTATGGTGAACAGGGTTGTATTATATGGGGTTTGAGATATTTTTATTTCTTACTAGCTGCCCTGCCGACAATCTTCATTTCACCTTAGAATAAACTTATGCTGTCTTATCTTCTTAGTGTTCGTTTAAAATTTGACAAAGGTCAAATTGTTACCTGAAAATGGACTAGGCAGACCATTATTTTGTCACTGTCCGTCATGACCTCAAAAATGACGTTGAATTTAAAAAAGGTTGAGGGGAACGTCCTATTGTTTTATATAGACAAAATATAACCTATGTCCGTCTCCAAGGTATGATTTGCATCTATGCCAAATTTCATGACCATCCGTTCAGCCGTTTATTTGTGAAAAGCCGACAAACATATAAACAGAGATACTTTTTCATTTATAATATTATGTAAATATTAGCATGGGTAGCCTTAACTTTCCGGGGATTCAGGTAAGATGTTTTTGTAGTACATCTATCACAAAACATATTTCTACTGCAAAGCTACACAAGTTAATATGGTAAATAAATTATAACCCTATCAACATAACCATTATGCTAGTTAATACAACTTACAAAAATATTACCACATTGAAACTAAAAATAACTTCAAAAGAAACTCAACAGCTACATTCAAAGAACACGCATACTTGCCCAACTATACCTCACCCTGGCAGATGTCATAACACCAAATTGAGGTAATTTTGCTGATCGCGTCAGCTTACGCGCGATTTGCGTAAATTAATTCCAATCACTCGTGTAATTGAACATTTGTTCGCGTATTAACAAACGCGTGCTCGGACGTATTGTGTTCACTAAAGGTGTGTTCACACGGGCAACTGGTTTGTTGCCGAAGATGGTGGAGCGTTCTAGTTTTGACGTAATAACATCTTATGAATCGATGAACGCGGCTGCGCGCACTAAAAAGCATGGCTCAGTGTCACGTTCCGCCTGAGCTAAGCGTGCAAGTGAGAGCGTGGAACGTGACACAGAGGAATGATCAGATGACGTTTAACAATGCATGCTTGTTATTGATTCACTGTATGGCTAACGCCTCTTCTTAAACCAAAAAAGTACGAGCATTAATACCACGTTTGGCCAAAAAGGGATGGCGTTATTAAAATGTTAATTATAAATTCAGTTAGACATGTTATTATTTGACTAGTTACGCAGTAAATTCTTTATAATTTTCCGGATTTCACCATTGATAAAAATTACGCAAATTAAGTTGCCCGTGTGAACGCACCCTAACGTGTTGCGTCGCGTTACGTATTAATTGCACGCGTACGAGTTTGTTCGATCGATTCTAATTATGCTCCATTGTTTGTTTTAAATGAGCACATGGCGTTTGAGGAAATATGGGAAAGCCGCTTATGGCAATATTTTAGCTACGTCGTCGGTAGCTTAACGTTCATAAATATTAAGTAACCAAAGACTGAAGGAACGAGCAGGAAACTTTCGAGTATACTAATGATAACGATATTTTATTTTGTTAATTTGGCATCAGAGCAATATAGAAAAAATAATTTCATCAACATTTTACACTGTAGGCAGGCATCCAAAATTAAAAATAACTTATTGCATAGTCAAATAATGTACGGGGTTTTGATTACTGTCAAAGATCTACAAATGACTTAACGTCCTTTCCGAGGCACGGAGAAGTTTTTCATCGTAATGGGTGCAATTTATCTATAATATGCACATATGTAGAAATATACATATAGTACAGTCAGTGAGTTGTAATTACAAAAATATATAAGGGAAGATAGGTCAGGCAACGCAGCTCGCTGACTGTATTTACATAATTATGTTTATCAGTTGTCCATCCAGTACTCAGAGCACAGGCTCTGCTTAGTATTGGACTAGACGTGTTGTGTGAAAGCTGTGGAACATTATCATTCTCTTTATTATCTTCAGGTAACGTTTGGAAAATCTATACTTCTATACTAATATTATAAAGAGGTAAAATTTGTAAGTTTGTAAGTTTGTATGTAGGGGGCAATCTTCGGAACTAATGATCCAATTTTAAAAAATATTGTACTGGTGGAAAGCTACACTATTCCCGGTGGACATAGGCTACTTTTTATCCCCGTATTCCCACAGGAACGGAAACTACGCGGGTGAAACTGCGTGACGTCTGCTAGTTACTAATAAAAATCGTGTTACGAATAAGGATTTTTGTTCCAAGCTAACTAACCCACTATATATCCATTCTCCATAATTGATAGTGTGTCGATGTGCCAAGACTGGGAGCTCTCGTTATCAACTACTTAAGTTTAACTCCTGCGCCCCATTTATCAGAGGAGTCTTCTCTAAGATTTATACAGTGCACGCTTTGGCGCTTAATAACCTAGTGTTGGAGGCGTTATCTAGATAGGAATGACCTTCAGTATTGTAATGGTTAACTTGGTCAGAAAGCATGTTCAAGATGGAAAGGAAAAGTGTTTATTGAATTAAATCATTTAAAAAAGTATATTCTCAGACAATTTCATGATTGTCATCATCTTCGTCCATAGGTCAGTAAAAAATCAAAAGGTCAGTAAAAAATTTGGCCCAGAAGTTAAGAATGCACGAAGTTGTGGTTCAAATTCGAGCAAGTACCGATGTGACTTTTTCAATTTCATTATGTACTTTACTTTCTAAGAATATCTTAGAAATAATTGACATCGCTGAAGGAAAACATCGTGAGGAAACCTGGACTTAAAGTAAATATTTAAAATCACCAATCCGTCTTAAGCAAGTGTGATGGTTCTTTGTATAAGAAGAAGTCTTTGGCCTGTAGTGGGACAGTAACCGACTGGTATTATTATTTCTGTTACACTGACAATGAGAATAATCGAAAAAAAAAACAAAAAAATATCTTAACATTACTCTGTACGTTAACCAGGCAGCAGAGGGTATAGCATACTGTCAGTCAAAACGCTACTTAAAAGCTATTAAGATACTGTTGTGGCTGGCCCGCACCCTATGCATCAGGGACGTGCAACGCTTGCGCATGATTGTGTGATAGCAGTTCACATGCACCTCGCCAAAGATCCCTGACATGCTACAGAAAGAGAAGAGTTGGTGTGAATAAGATCATCCGAAAGTTCTCAGACTGTACACCTCATGGAAAGCTTTAATTCTAAATCTAAAATCAAGTCCTTGAATGCTTGTTGCCATTAACCGAGAACTAATCCAGAATTCCAAGCTACTAATAAAAATTGAGGTGAAAAAACTGGACCTCCTGACCTACGACCTGTAAGTTTTATTTTCTGTCGTGTATTCCCAGTGCATTTCTCAATTAAATGTATTTCTTTCTTCACAACACTTTGCAAGACCTTGAAGTCGAAGCCATGACCTTTTGCTCAGCAGTAGCGCTTACGACTACTAAGCCAACGAAGTATTTTTCGGTCGTACTCATTAAAATCATGCCTGCACACCCACGGCTCCTGCTAGCTCCACAAAAACAAAGGAGCACATACCGCCCCCACATCTAATACGCTAAGACTTCGTACTGGCGTGACACTCCATTTATCACGTCACCGCATTTATACAGCGTGAACGTCGAACCACCGCAATTTACACGTAGGGAACACTTGATATTGATGATTGCCTGAAAAATTGGGCTTGAAAACCATCGGGTTGGGGGTTAGGAAAAATTGAGCTCACCTGAGAGGTTTTAAACTTGTTTCAAAGGACATTAATCTGCCGCAATTTTACATGATGTATTGTTTTATATAATATTGAGTTTGTGTGCTAGTTTTAGAAGGTTAAACAATAGATTGAGATGCACTGGAAGGGCCGCGCGTTAAGAAATGATAGTCATGCATCTGGAGTTTGCATGCATAGATAGATATTTTAGCCACTATTATCGAAAACAATTTCAATAACGAACATAATGCTAGTCAAATATTCAGGATAAAATAGATAATGGGTATATTTATTTCCATGCACACATGTCATGTCATAAGTTTCTATTAAATAATTTGAATGTTAAATATTGTTACATTAACTATTTTCCCACTTGCTTCTTTGCCCTAGTGAAGCGCCTACGTTTATGTACAACTTACTTATTTAAGGCATTATAAATATTAATGAACTCGATAAATAAATATAAATGGTTAGTCTCTATAGATATTAAAATATTATTTACACAGTCATTCACTATTAATTTGTAACTTATAAAATTTGTTTTTATTTATTTACATAGATATTTACAAGTATTTTTTTAAATAACTTGTACATAGTTATTAAGTCAGAGAGCTGCGTTAGATGGCCCATATTCCCTTTACATTTTTTCTAAGTTAGATCAGGTAACACAGCTCATACTGTACATTAAAAAACAAACTAAAAAATATGGCGTCAAAAAACTCATACGCGTCACTGTTCACTGGTAGTGTATCCAAAAGACTGGTGGCATTGCCACGTTGTATGGCAATGCTTATCCTTTGAACAATAATTAATTTATAATATTATTTGTTGTTTATTAATTTCTCGACCTTTTTTGATTGGTTGGTTTGGGATTGTATTAGCTAGTTACTTAAGTTGCTACACAAACAAAGTGAAGCAATGTATTGCACCTTCCATATTCGAATCGACATAGCCTCTTTGTTTTGTTTCTGACCAGCTACGAGACTGGCAAGCTTTCGCTTCATTTGTCACCGTCAACGGGCGTGACTTAACAGTCGACTGCTGACGTTACAGCATCAGTAAGTGAAGGGAGAATTGCTTGTTGTTTTGTGCTAGTAAACGTAGGTATACCTAGTGTTTGGATAAGAACATTGTTTTGGCCTTTATACACATCATCGCTTACCATCAGTATAATCACAGTATAAATATTAATACAGTAGGACGACGCCTTTGATCTCTGGAAAAATGCCGACAGCGTCTACACGCGTTAGCCCTGAATAATACCTCACGAACTAAGAACATCGTTTTGTTCGCAGTTCGGGGGCGGCTTTTCCGCGTCTCGCCCCTCACACCCCGCACGATTGCCCTGTCTAGACGGCTTCTTCGGACGACAGTAGGTTTTTAGAGTGTAGTATAATCATGCTTCTGCGGTTTTTTTAGAAACAAAAACTTTTTCGGCCGGCCCAAAGTCTCAGTACAGACACAGTATATCAGAACACGGAACAAAAAGTTTTTAGATTTAATAAGCGCTAATTTTTAGTTTTCGAAGCTAAAATGTACGTCATCATTTCATTTATTTTATAGAATAAACAAATTATTTTTCTGTTTTTGAATTTTCGCTAAGCACTGTAATGGTCATACTGCCAGCTATACAATCATGTGATTTTTTTTCATGGAATGAAAACTCCTGTGTGTTAACTTAGGACAGAAACCATAAAAACGGAAATATTTCGATTATCCTGATGTAATAAAAAAAACGCATTGTATTTATTTTTCTTAGTTTCTTTTATGACACTATCTTGCCATCACCGTAGAGTAGACTGATAAAAAAACCTAACGTACCTAATACGTCCACTTTTACACGGTTATCTTTATATACTAGTGCATAAAGTTGCAATTAATTTAACACAGAGTTATTCAAATGAAGCGCATAGATAAATCAATTTATTCTGCGAAGGAGTTTTAGGCTTTCAAATATCACACTGGCATGTTATAATTTAACAAATTTAATACATTTTTACTAGCAGACGTCACGCGGTTCCGCCTGCGTAGTTCCCGTTCCCGTGAGAATACGGAGATAAAAAGCCTATGTTACTCAGGATGAATGTAGCGTTCCAATAGTGAAAGAATTTTTGAAATAGTTCCAGTAGTTTTTGAGTTTATTAATTACAAACATACACACACAAATATTTCCTCTTTATAATATTAGTGTAGATGTATATTGCTTTGATGATTTATTTTACTTACTTAATTATTTAGATTCATGCAGTGAATCTTTTTGCGAGTCAGGGTAAGCGAATTAATAACTGTTTTGAAAACCCGACTATTACAAATACTACAAAATGGCGCACAACTATTAAACTAATAGCCGATACCGAATAAAGAATTCACCAAATTTGTTTAACACAAACACTGGTGCCCCAATCAAACAAATGGCCGGTGTCAGTGCAGCGCTGAGCTAAACTGCGGCGCTTCACCGCTTGCGCTGTAAATGCTTTGCGGTAGGAGTCGGTGACAAATTGAGTGCACGATAGTACGGGTACCTTCAGTCTTGGTGAATTGGAAGTGAAACACGGCATTTTAGGGATCAACTTGCGTAAAGGATGGTGTGTTGGTATTTGAATTGAGTGTGCCTGTCGTGTCTTGGAGGTGTACAACGTAAGTCATATAATGGAGTGAAAATGGAGAATTGATCATAACATGACATAATATCGGTGATCAGCGAAGGGTTAGATTGACTGGCCTGTTGGTCTAGTGGTTAGTGACCCTAACAGCTATTCATGAGGTTGTGCGTTCGATTCCCATCCAAAGCAATGTTTGTGTGATAAGCACGATCATTTGGTTTATGTCTGGGTGTAATTTATCTATAACATGGAAGTGTTTAGGAATATATGGGTAATATATAAATATCAGTTGTACTCATATCACAATTGTGCTTAGTTTGGGACTAGATAGCGTTGTGTTAAAGTTGTGGAATATTTATATTTAATCTAATTTTTATTTATTAATTAAAACTTTATGCACTAGTAAAATAAACTGCACAAAGGCGGACTTACCTTAGGCATTAAGTCCGCCGCTCTGCATCACCTTAAGGTAGACTTACCTTAAGGTGATGCAGAGACAGAACATGGTTGGCGCAAGAATATAACATAAACTTGAAAATTAAATAAATTATTAATTAGAATAAATACACATATACATACATATTATATAAAATCCAGAGATATCTAAGTCAAGAGAAAAGTCTAATCTATTTTAATATTAAAATGAAGACAGATTTGATTGTTTGTTTGTTTCTTTTGCATTGAATAGGCTCCTAAACTACTGAAACGATTTGAAAAATTATTTCACCGTTGAAAAGCTACATTATACCCGGATGACATAGGTTACTTTTTATTCCTTTATTCCTACGGGAACGGGAATTATTTTTATGTTTAGACAGTAGTCAACTGCTGACGATTAACAATATCGGGGCCGCTCTAACCTCCCACAATACGACACAGTAATCACGACGGCTCTCAGACTAATCTATTAGTTTTATCATGAATCTGTAGCTGTGTCATGCAGAGAATTACGTTAATGCAACAGAAGCACCACGTCACGGTGATGTGCTGGCGTTCTATCATTTATCACCGTCTAACTATTGGTAAGTGTAGTTGGAGAGAAAGGGATAGATGATTTGTTGAGTGGACAAAAAATCGTTATGTGAAGTTGGCAGCTAAAGACAGAGGAATACGTTGTGATCGTAAAATATTTTAAGTGATTGTATTTTGCAGCACTGACCGTCTGCGTTAACATTTAAGATGTTTTTTTTAAAGGAGACTTTCACAGGGTGTATGAATAATGATCTATTTTCTCTATCAGCCCAATTTGGATATCATGAAAGAAACAATCAGCTGTTTAATATATTTTGGTCGAGTACAGTCGAGTTCATTAATATATTGGCCCTTTCAGGCTTCAAAAATATATGAACGTCAAAAGAAAACATAATATTGTGACAACTATAAGCATCGTTAAATTGTGGTCAAGATTTAGATTCATTAATATGTGACTAGTTTTTCTCATTAACATGTATACGGCCAAAAGCACATTATTATATGAATAACATTAAGATCATATTATCTGAACATTGTAGGATTCACAATTATGTATGCACACATGAAATGGCCATGCTGTACGAAAAACATACGGCATTGAAAGACACTCATTTTAAAAACAAACGCAAACGCGATGAAAACAATGGAAACTACTGTCATTTCTGTAACAATGTAAACTAGATCTTATTTGTTCGAGCAAATAATTGACTTTCCCATGCATGTAGAGATAATTAAGAAGCTTACCCTGCTCAGATATTATAAAAGCCAATACTATATTTTTGAAAAGGGTGATCACATATTATTGCCTAACGCACAGCATATATTATTGAACCGTTCATGTACACATATTATTGAACTGTTCATGATCACATATTATTGCACAATGCACAGCATATATTATTGAACCGTTCACATGAGGACATATTTTTGATCTATAGCTTCTATAGAATTTATTGAGCTTTCCAACGCTCACAATATTTTGAATCCTTGACAGTGCCAATATATTAATGAACTCGACTGTACCTATGTAGGTACCAAACTTTTGTATGCAACAACTGATTGTTTTTGCGAGATTTTTGAGTTGGTCCGATAGCGAAAATCGTTCATACTCATGGGTTTTGTTTTTAACACCTTCACCGCCGGAGTCGGTATTTCCTGATAACTACAACTCAGGGTTCTTTAAAACATGAGGGAATAGGTTATGTCTACGCAAGTGGACATTATCGACAATCATCATCGCTTACGATCAGGTAAGAAAATGAGCAAACGCGAACCTATCAAATCATCGTGTGAAAATTGGTTACGGGGTTAATAAGCCTGTTTATAATAATAATTGAAGAACAATTTAGCTAATGTTTAAGTAGTGTCTCCGTCTATCACAATTTGTTGCGTACTTTACATTATGCACCAACAAAATATTTGTTTACTCTATGTTCTAGGCTTAGGACACTTACCTCCGGACGCAGCGAGCAGGCCGTGCGCGCGCAGCAGCGCCAGCAGCAGCAGCGGCAGCAGCGGGCGGCGCCGCATGCCGCGCGACACCGCTGCGCCCGCGCCGCGTCGCCGCTCGCCCCCGCGGTCGCCCTCACCTGCGAGACAAGGAGAGGATACAGTTAGTTGTGTTGCTGGAAGTCTATAAGACGACAAAATAGCTGTCGAAGTGTAGAAACTACAGCGAATCATGTATGAGAATTGTAACCTAACTAGCTGCCCAAGCAAACTTCGAACGGCCTTAGAATCAATTTATTAGTTACACTTAATTTTTATATGTTTACGTCTCATTCCCAAATCTATAGAATATACACACAAAATGTCATAAACATCATAATTACATAAATTTGACAAGAGAAATTTACGTCTGGGGTTTGTTACAGAATAAAAAAGTATTTGAATTGTTGCACTATGTAGTAAATCACATAAGTACCGAACCCTTGCTGTGTTCACTTTATGTAAATTATATTTGAACCATCATCGAAGAAGATTTAAGTTAAGCGCCGATCAAAAACAGAAGAAGACAATTTGACATCTCTAACATAATTCTTATCTGTCATCTGTCATTCAACAGCTTCAACTCTTAATTAATGGCGTTTGTGGGAGGGACACCACAATTTCACCAATATTTTGTGGGTACGATGATAGACTATCAAACGCTAGCTCAGATTAAATCAGTAAATGTTGTTTATAGAATGACACAGACTGAAAATACTTATAGATTTTTGTCCTTTTATTGAGCCAGAAACAGTAATCAAGTTTTTAATTGATTTGACGTTTAGTTTGTAGACAAGGAAATCATATCTAGAAATCACAGAATTACTGTCTTTTTTATTTTCTAAAACACGTCAAATGACCAATATGTTTAACATGTCTCTGGAGAATTAATGAAAAGGAATATCTCGTTTATTATTATTCATCGAAGTACATTTTAATTAAAAAAACACAATACGCAGGACACCACGAAATGATTAAATTAGTAACACTTCGATTATTTTCTTCAAATACGCTTGAGGCTAACAAAAGGACCCCACAAAAAAAAAAACATTACAATATCATTGTTCAGTAGGTACTAGTCACATGGAAAAATCTGCTTCTTTCAAGGTAGGTATGTATTACTTTAGATTGGAAATTCGACGAAATTCCATTAAATGTTTTCGCCAAGGGTTCCGGGAAAAGAATTTCTAAAATATCCTGTTCGGTGTCGAACAGTTCGGGCGTGGTTGCATGAAAAGCGGAGGCGGGAGCGTTTATGGTTAAAATTAATACTCTCTACTATTGTAACACTCTAAACTAATAAGTACCCCGGAACTTTCTTAATTGTAACGTAGTTATGTACAAAGTAAAAAACTAAAAACATTATTATAAAATATTTTACAATGGAACTGGCACCAAAAACTTAAAAAAGAAACATTAACTACACAATCATACATGCTCTCTTTATAATCAAATCACAGGCAAGTTTTTTTTACGAAAATGTTCAGTTATTTTTGGCGCACCTTGCACAAACGACAAGCATTGCTTCAAGTTATCCAAAACTTTAATTTTTTTCTCAATAGAACCTTAACTTTTTATAACAAAGTCTATAAAAAAAATTGACAGAGTAGGTTAAACTACAACTGGCCTCTGAACATCAAAAATCTCATAAATAGTTAATAAATCAATTTCGGGGTCTAATACGTGAAAGAAAAGAGCCTTGATGATAACGTAATAGGTCGACTTGTATGATATTATACACAATATAACACGCGTTATTAAGATCAATTTCCGTTATCAAGATATCTGCCTTCATTTGCTATTTATAATCCGCGCTATTTATATCTAATAAGAATGAAGAAGACTCCATTGTACAGACGCCAGCACATCAAATTACCCCAATGTGTCAAATTTTCCCAATTGAATATGAACCTTATTTAGTTTGCCATAAAGTTGAAAAACGATCAAAGAAATTTGACACATTGGGGTAACTTGATGTGCTGGCGTCTGTACTTGATTATTCATAATTATTCGACGTAGTATAAAATTATGTGGTAAGTAACTAAGATTATATTTTTCTTGTGAAAGATTGTGTTCATTAAAAAGTTTTTCAAAACATGTTAAATAAAAAAATAACAAACGTTTGTGTATGTGATGTGCAGACGTTGGTGTCAAAACTATCAAGGGATTTAAACGTAACTGGAGAAAGTTGGGTGCATTTATAGGTACAACTCTACAACTCAACCTTACCCTTTGAGAAATAAAGGCGTGGTGATGTTATATTTTTAAAAACCCTTCCAATATGTTTATCATACCTATTACTAATACATTTCTAATTTCATAGCCTCATTCTTTCTACTTCATGATATATTCATTATTACAACGGCAACCTTAGATTTACCAGTTCCTTGCAAACCTTCATAAAGAAATCACGCCATGCATACATCAAAATATTCCTCAAAAACAAATCAATCCGGACTTTGCAACAACACAGATAGGGCCCCCTTTGAAACTCACACACCCCATATTTTCTTTTTATCAAAATAAACCCGAACATGTTTGTCCAAATCAAATGCGATATGGAACGTCAAATCGAGTTTGTAGCTAGAGAGAACGAGAAAAAAAAAACTCGGTACAAAAGTGGTACATTGTCTGAATCAATCGGTTGGGCTCAATATCGGACAGTGGAGTACAGCCTGTTGTTTGTAATTGAATTGTCAGTTTATTGGACCCTGGACGGAGATTGGACCTCAGGAGTTGAGGGAAAAGCGGCAGCGGGTAGTTTCGTGAAACTTTTTGATGTCACTTCGTTTGACGTACGTTTAGTATAGGATAGGGACTTGATCTAACCAAATTAATAAACGGGTGATGCTTACTTACATTTATAATGCTTTATAAGCAAAACGTGTTCACTTTGATCAAAGTACTGAGGGCATAAAGACGAGCATCACGAAACCTAGCATTGAAAAATAATAAATATTCCACAACTTTCACAAAACGTCATCTAGACCCAAACTAAGTAGAGCTTGTGCTATGAGTACTATAAAACCGATAAACTTACTTATACATTTCTAAATACATACATATTATAGATAAATTACTCCCAGACACGTGTTCATCTTACAAATTTTAATATTTGTCTTAGGTGAGAATCGAATCTACGACCTTCGCCATAGCAGTCAGGCCAGTAGAAATAAGTTTTTACAATTATTGAAACTGTGCAAAGTTTTTAAATCCTACTAATATTATAAACGCGAAAGTTTGTGAGGATGTTTGTTACTCTTTCACGTAAAAACTACTGAATGGATTTTAATAAAATTTAGTATAGAGTTAGCCGAGACCCTGGATTAACACATAGACTACTTTTTATCCCTGTATTCCCACGGGAACGGGACCTACGCGGGTGAAACCACGGGACGTCTGCTTGTCAGTTATATTTTTGGTAAACCAACAATTTCATCAGATTTAATTACAAAATACACCATCAGAGTATCTTGAACAATGAAGCTGTCATTATAATTCTCCCATGACAAAAATCAATGTCCAAAACCCCACAGTACCGATTCGTTTCGAAAACGTACGTCGCACCCTCCCAAAACTTGCCCCGACAGGCGACCCTTTGGCAAAAAATCACCTTCAGATAAAAAAAGAGATTCTGTGAAAAGGTCCCGGTCCTAGGGGCTCTAAGACATTGTTGTATAACTGTTTAACACACTTTCCGAGCGACCCTACCGAAAATATTTCCATAATATTTTGTCAAACAGCGAATCAATGGCACGAGATTTGTTGGATGAAGATGGCAAAGTTGTTTTGATAAAATCTTCGGTTGTGTGCTTTTCTTTTGTTGGAAATGGGACAAGATGAACTAAATAAATAACTAGTAGTCCGTAACAGCTCTGGACCAAAAGGCCAGTAAATATTTAGATAGCACTGATGGATAGAAATATTTACAGACTGTTCGTACTATCGTTTTGTAGTAAAATTATTCTAGAGCTATTGGTTTAATGCTGCTGAATGATTTAAATCCTGGGTTTCATTCTCGAGTTGGGCAAGGGGTTATTGGGTTTTTTCAACTAGAGTTTTGCAGCAACCTGGATGTTGGGCGAGCCTATTGCTACCAACCGGGAAACCTAATTACCTGGCTCACCTTTGTTTAAAGAATTTCAATATAACTAGCACAATGTGGGTTTACTGTAGTACACATTACTACCTAACCTTTCGGAAAATATAGGCGTTATGTTATAAATTAGCATTTTAACTCATCTTTGAAGCCCAATGGCTAAGACATCGGCTTGGCAATCGAGAGGTCATAAACAGTGAATGAGTGAGTTCGATCCCCAACCTTTGCACTATACTTGACGTGATCTCCATAATGAACGTGATTAGACTACGAGTAATGTGCAACCCACATCACTGGTAAGCTTTTTTAAAAAAAGCATAATAGCTAACCAAAAATCAGCTTAGTTAGACTTACTGATAAAAATATTGACAAGGCACTAAAAGTCTTTTAATTTAATCAGAGCGATCAAAAGATAAAAAAAATATTTCAGCGTCGACATTGAATCTTTTCCAAAACCCTCATCTAATTACAAAAGTTAAGAAAATAACTTGTAAAGTAGAACTATAAAAAGTTATGAAAAACTCCATCAATCTTCATTACATCTGACTTTTATGACTAATATGAGTGATGACACTAAATTTCTTCGTCCAAATAAACTAACATAAAAAGGGAATTGTTTTAAGACAATTTATTAGGAAGAAAAATGTTATGTCTCTGGGAATAATAATGGAATGAAAATATTACGTCGGAGCTATATTTTTCTACCCGACTTGGAAATCGAAGGAAATTTATTATATAAAATATTGGTTTCCAGTTAACCCATATAAGTTTTAGTTAAGTATAGAACAGACGCCAGCATATCAAGCTACCCAAAACTGTAAAATTGTTCAACTAAAATTAATTTAATTTGTAATAAAGTTAAAAACTATCGTGGAGCTCCTCAAGTTCCGACTTGAGCTCACGATTTCTGACAAATGCTTGCACTGACTGATCTGATCTCCTCATATCTATGTGGCTCTGTTTTCAAAAGACAATTACAGACACTAATCTGCAAGGTTCTTACATGATCTGACCAAGATAGTTTCTGGTCTTTAAAAGAGACTGACCTCGAGAGTTTTTTTCGGTGTTTCTTCTCAGAGTAGTCAGATAGCGAAACACTAACCTCACCTTCTAGTAAAATATGACATGTAAGAATGTTTGTATGGCACCTATTTACAGTAATAAATTTCATTTATATATATATATATATATATATATATTTATATATTTTTTATACTTCTTTGTGGGCTATTGTACATTTATGTATTCATGGCATTACAGTAGGCCCTATCAGGATAACAGCGCTGCGGTATATATTGTTTTTCTTTAAATATTGTGGCATCATGCTGAGAGGGGCCTTTTTGGCCTCGCACAGGTCTTTTTTTATTTAATTTATTAGTTTTAGTTTTTAGGTTTGAACTGTTAAATTCTTGTGCGTGTCCCAAATATATATTTTCTTTCGTTATTTTATCAAAGAAATTTGACACATTGGGGTAGCTTAATGTGCTGGTCTCTGTACTGGGTGCATGCACAAGTGCTTCACTTACACAAGCGGACAACCCACTTTTGTTTCATGTGTTACGGAGTCCATGTTAAATACATATCACTAGCACTTTGCACGCGACTTGGTTCCCGTTTTGCACTTTAACGTCCACTTCTCCCTCGCTTAGTTTGGTTTTTGAAAATAAAACATTGCTTATGACAATAACAAAAAATGTGGCTTTCTATTTCACAACCACTACTGCTGAGCATGAGGTTCGGGTTTGATCCCCCATGTCTAGCAGTGTTATTGTATAGTTTTTTCATCTGGAATTTCTCACTCGTAGAGTCTGGATTTGTGCCTAATTGATGGCAATATACTTGCCTCTAATACATAGGACTTAAACATAACTGGCGAAATGTGGGTGTACGCAGGTACACCTCTGCCTAACTCTTCGGGGTTTACAGGCGTGATGTAAGTTGTTAGTTCTTCCAACTTATCAGACAGATGTGTTACTGAGGAGTATTTTCCGCCACTTCTTCTCAGTAAAAACACTAATAAGTGGCAAAGAGCGGGCTTTTTGCGGGATTGTCCGTCTTATGTAATATTAACGTTCAAAAAGTGCTGATCTTCAGCTTAATTTGAACAAATAAATGATTTTTGATTATGATTGATTGATTGTTTATGTTACTAAAACTAAATATTTGACTTATAAAACTATTATTAAACTTATTATTATTTGTTATTTTTTTATGATTACTTTATTCTATTAAAATTGTAATAAGTACCATTGTAGACAATTTGATATTATATAATTTAATTAAGTGTGGGCAAGTGACATTGAATGTTTTCTTTTTTTATGTTTAAAACTATTTAAATTGCAATGCCCTAACAAGCAACTAAGTTATAAGAACCACTTATAATGTTAACATCTAGAAATTTTATTTTTCTGTACATTTAGATCGCATTAAAGAATTTGAATTTGAAAACTAAGTACGTATCCACGTGATAAGACTGTCTATGAAAACAGAAAAATAAACTTTTCCAACACCCAAACGGGGTCATATAAACGAGAAATCCATCTCAAACCCAAACTGCATACAAACGCTTGAATTCTTCTCATATAAAAAAGAAAGGACCAAAGCTCCACACGTTATTAGGCAAATCACCTCTTACTAGCCGCAGCTGACTCGACTCCAGACCTGATGTATGGCTGATGAATTAATCATATCCGACCAAAGCCTCCATCTATGTGGAAATGAAGGAAAGATTCTTGAAGGACCAAAACGTACGGCGTATCAAAGGACCAACAATTTTTGGGACTGTCAGCCATATTTCTTTTCTTTTGTTTGATTGAGAAATTTTGATGAGAGTGTCAGAAGTATCAGTTGATAAGTATGACGAAAGATAATCAGGAAAAAGCGAGTCAGACTGGCCTGCCAGCAGTTACGTATCTTGGTAGGAAAAGTATTTCGGTATTTATAAAGTAAAACCATAGTGCAGACCCTAGTTGCAGACTTTAATCACCTTTATTTTAGTCATTAATGAATATTTTCCTCAAATGCTCTCCGAACCTCAGAAAGTATCTTAAGTTTTTGATTTTTCACAGTCGTTGTGGAAATTCAGAAGACACATCTAGGTATCGTATAGGTATAAGGTATACATAATGTAAAGGCTGGGCAGATGGTGATTAATTTGAAGTCCAAAACCAACCGAAACCCCACACACAATAGAGTAATATCTCATCAGATAAACTATACAGTAATAAAAACAACAATAAAATTTGAGCAATAAAACCATTTTGTGTAGTCAAGAGACATTATTGCCGTTACAATGGAACAAAGGACAGAAGTTAGCTAATAATGCCTAGTAAGTAGGCAATCTTATGTACTTTTGACTTTTAGTAGCAGAGGACTAATATGAGTTGTTTAAGATTATTGTTTGTTTGTGAGTAATTTTGTTATTTGAATACAGTCAACCACTGTACTTCCTCAGTTTGAATTCGACTTTAGTTCAGCATAACATCACGGTTGTATCTCCCTAAAGGTTAAGCAGAAGTTTATCTTTAGCTCAGTCAGATTGATTGCCATTGTCCATTAGTGACAACACTAAGGTGTTGTAATCATAATGGGTTGTTGTGACAGGTCCAAAAAACTGTCGCCTATCTTTTCAGTTTGGCTGGTGGGATAAAGTACCTACACTCACTATAATTGCTTACTTATATTTAAGGCCCATGTAAAAGGGGGCGACAATATTGACACCAATGGTGCTTAAAACCAAACTCCGGACAGCTACTGAGAAATTTAAGATGAAAAAAAAAAACAAAAACAGCTGACCAACCCAGGATTTCATGCTCAGCAGGAACGTAACATCTATATTTCGTTACAATAAAATAGGCTTTGGTAGATCAAGTGCCATATATTGCAAACCGTCAACATAATATTTCTAGTAAATTGGTTTTCATGATGGCAAATGCAATTATCTTTTTAACTGCAGAGACCATTTTTATAAGTGAGTTGCATTAGTTATGCGAGGTCAACATTCAGGCTATTATTTTTATGATTTACTTCGTGATGGCCCAATGGTGGAAGACTCACCCCTTACACAGGAGCTTGTGTGGACTCGAATCTCCAATCTACATTATGTACGTTTTGATTCTATGTCGTACACTAATGACTTCAGTTAACATCAAAGCAATTATGAGAAAAGCTGCATTTCGTAGAATAATAACGCATAGAAACCGCGTCTAGTATGACACCAGCAAAATCGTGTGTCCACTTTATGTTGAATCCGACGTCCGACGGAACGTGACTTTGAGTACCTACTGACGGCTCGCCGAGCAAAAGAAGACCACAGATCACTTTGGCTTAGTTTAATTCCCTCACTGTTCGCGTTATTATTCTAAACTGCATTCATCAAATTGTCACCACGCCTTGAGCGAGCGGTGACCTGATTGCTTGTTCTAGAACAATTACAGACTAATAACTACATTACTTACATCTCCAAAAACATCAGACGCACTTTTCGTATAAAAGAAAAACCAATCAAAATACACAAAGAGCGAAAATCAATTTTGTATAACAAGATTACAAATGTCCAAAAGTTGGGCTTGCTCTCAGATTTGCTGTCAGTCGAACCGTTTTATCGCCTCTCGTTTTATCCCGAGTACTTGTCTAGAAGTTTTTGCTAAGATCGGCCCGCCAAATTGTCTGGCACTTTACTTTTTCAAAGTCTAGTTTTGAGGTGAAGAGCGGATTCTCGGCCATTGCGATTGACATACAATTTTTCATATTTTTGGTTCTTTTCGATCTTTATCTTTGGAGTGTTGAAGCAACCTTTGACATTGTATTAAACTTGTCACTCACCTTTGGCAAATAAATTGAACTTTGAGGTTGTTTTCTCAACAAAAGTGAAGTGAATTTAATTTAATGTGTCATAAAATTAAAGCGAATTGACTCAACTCATTGACGCTGCCAAAATGTTTGCTTCTAATTATTCGAAAAGCACGTTAAGCGGTCCGGGTATTCATATTCACATCTTTGACAGTATTTATGGGTAGTCAGAAACCTGAAAGCCCGACTTCCATAGGTATGTTTGAGTATGTGTGTTGTAACTGTGGTGTAGAGATCAGATATAAAGTCACTTTACGTTTTTTTTTTTAATTATTATTGATAGGTACGCGTTTGACCACTATCTCACCTGATGATAAGCGATGATGTGGTCAACGATGAAACATGCTTGCGTAGAAGCGACCTGTTCGTTCACTCTTGACTTAAAGACCCCTAGGTTGTAGCTATCAGAAAACACCGAATTCGGCACCGAATTCTACTCCTTAGCTATACGCACAATGAATATGATCCCAAAACGTTTAGTACGTAAATGCTGGTATTCAGTTGTATCCAGTTAGACAAGAAGCCGTCAGGAAAATAGTTGGAATAATACTGATCCACAGACGATGATTAGTGATGGCATGGTGACACGGCAGTTAAGTAGGAGATGTATGCCAGCAGTGGACGTATTACAGTTCAAATGGTAAAGTCAGAAATTTAAACTTCGATAATAATAATATAAAACAGCAAACATTTTATGTGCCGAACGCAGAGCTAACTTTATGAGAAACTGGTGCCTGAAGTAGGTTTATTTTAAACCTGTATTACAGGTTACCAGGGCCCTAGCGCGGCTAGATGCCTATGACTAGGACCATCATAATAAAGCAGTATACATAACAAGATAAAAAAGAAAAACAATAATAATAAAAATAAAAAAGAACAAAACCAGACTTTGTGGCTGAGTGAGTGTGTGTGTGTACTCTAGGTGCTTATGAGAGTTGTGAGAGTACATGTAAGTGGTTGCTAGAGTGAGTGTGGTGTGTGTGAGTATAGGTAGTAAAATAATGTAGTACGATAATGGAATCTATTATATTTTATCTTCTTCTGAGTCTGCCACAATGCCTTCTAGCTGTGTAATGGCTGCAAGTGGTGGTTATTTTGGCCCACTTTAGCCCAGGATCGAAAAAACTGGAAGTCATGGGGAGAGGCCTTCGCCCAGCAGTGGGATGATGCAGGCTAGCAGTATCAGTAACAGCATATTATATTGTTTTCAATGTATTTATGTAATTTTCTTTTAAACACTTTTCCGGAGCAACGTTCATCTTTTTATCTCGCTTATGGCAAGGAGCCAGGGTCCGACTTTATTACGACTTTACTAAGGAATGTGTTTAGGAGCTGCAAAATTGTGAACTGCAAGAAAGATGTTGACGCACGCTTCTTCGTTATAAAGGTCATTGCCGGCCTTCCAGTAATTAATAATGCAGTTAATTGCTGAAGAATGGGTTTTAAGTTTAAATTAATTTATGAGCTCACTGAAACAAATATTCCCCAAAAATTCGAATGATACTTAGCATGATAACTTTGTGTTTTTCTGTTCCAATGTAGCACCTTAAAGTAAAAGAACAAAATGTCCAGTGGGTTGTGTAGTTTCTCGTCAATCAATTGACGTTTATTTACATACACCAGATTATGGAAACATGAACAAGAAACGTGAAATACAAAGGTACTGCTTATTTATTTCATTAGACGTTTCTCCTTCCACCTCAGTGGTACAAAATGGGTTGACGCAGCAACGAAGACGCAACGCTCAATATGAATATGTCGTGGCGAACGATATTCAGAAATAAGAAGTTGTGAAGTTGATTACATTAGTACAGAGTCTGTGGTAAACGCCGTGACGTCAGCTGTCATTTGCAAATGGCGCGAGCGATGTCACGTGGATGGAGTCGTATTGGGAAGTGGAAGCTAGACAGAGCTCAGTTGGATTTGAGACACCAACGAAGACACTAGTCCAGTGCGAAACTATCTGTTTACCTATCTGAGTTATGTTGTGATTACTTTTATTAAAGTAAGGTTATTACTGCAATGAAGATTATTATTCAACGTTATGTACCTACCTGGTACCAGGAAACCCCTAATGTCGGCCCATACCGCTCAGCCATCGCTCACGCCGACATCAGAAGTGAGGATAAGGACTTGCTTCCCACTTGGCTGGCGTGCTTTGTCAAGTCGTCAAGATATATCAGAAGAAAATGATCGAAGCTTGCTTGATACTGTCAAGGCTGCGCTGGAAGCGCTGGCATGGCGAACGAGCAGCGATAGCTACATGGGCTCTAGCAAGAACGTTTGCGAGGTACAAGATGCAAGTGTAGCGGATTTGCAGTGGCGTGGCGCGGTGGATAGACGCGTGCAAAATAGCTGGTATTGTGGGCAGTCACAGCACAGCAATCCGGTGAGTCGTGCAATTATTGTTTTGATCGACTGATGTCGTTCAGAGTTTGTTCGTCATTTTAGAGGTTAAATGCAGACGTTTGTATAAAAGGGTATGTAGGATACCTATGAAGTACAAATAGACCGTACTGTATGTACCTACTTAACGAGCAAATTCATTGCGACGTTTTGGTTTATGGTCTTTGTTTACCTGTTTTATTTTGGGGTACCCACGTATTATGATTAATTATCATTTGAAATCGAATGTGACAGGCGGTCACGATGTATTTCTTGGTTTTTTCTAAACAAAAATGTGAAGTGGATTGTAGTTACAAATCTAACCAGATAGGTAATTGAAATACGTTACGTAAAATACCTACGGTACGTAAAATAAAGAACCTCTGATAACTTTGCTTAATGAATATTGCCATACTTTTATTATTGGTTTACCGTGCGTACGTACGTCTATCGGCGCCTTACAAAATTAGCTTAGACAAAAGGCTAGTAATGCGAGCAACGGTCCAAGAACTAGTAGATGCTTATTACATACGCTTTAGTAAGCCTCCGTTTGGGAAACCTATTCGCTTAGCAAAACATTAGACAGGCTATTTGAAGTTAAGTAAACTAGCAGAGGGCTATTCAGTAGTGCTATCCTAATATTATTTAACGTTTGATTTACGTAGCCATATTTTGTTACGTTGTGATACAACAGCGATCGAAGTTGCGACAATTAAAACTCAGTAAGTAAATAGACGTAAACAACGTGACGCGACAATATTTACTACTATTGGTATCACCGCAGTGAACCGAGAAATAGGCTTCAAAACCTTAACCTCTGACGTCAACCTTACAGACTAAGTCTGACGAAAGTAAAGTAGTGTGATAGGTACTCGGTTCAAAAACTATTGTGTGCTAGGTACTGTTATTTGCCCCTCTAAGTCCTGCTACTTTAGCAAGGATTGAAAGGCTGCTCGGTGTATAATAATTCAATAAACGCCGGTTTGAACATTTCGAAGTGTTCATTTGTGAAGCGTTATGTAAAGTTTCTAGGCTATGATATCACAGCTACAGGTGAGCTGAAGCTTAGTTAAGCTGCCTCTCTTGATAACATTCACCATGTTAGGCGGTTCATAGGTAGTACCATATTTTCGGAAGTTAGTCAGTTGAATTTTTCGTTTTTTAATGTACCTTCAGTGTTTACATTGATGACTAGTAAACAATTTGGTCCATTTATTTGGAAATTGGGACACTGACAGTTATAATGACAAATAATTTCAATTTTAGAGACCTGGTTTTTTACCTGGTTGATTATTTTCTTATTATGAACTCTCAATTTAAATGAGATTGAAATTCAAACTGATGCAAGTGCGGCGCTCTTCCCTTTACTTTTTTTGTAAATCGGATGGAAACTTGTTGATATCACCACGGTATCAGAAAGCTGGTTGTTAGCCTAACTTTAAATTAAGCAAAGATAAAAGTCGGTTTGACCATAATATTAGGCTCAGGGTTTTAAATTAGCTTAATGTGTTTTAATTGAAAATGTTGAAAGAAGTCAAACTAAATTAGATTCAAGTATGAAGGCCCCGATCACAAAGTTCCTCGAGAATTGAATGTCATAGTTAATGACAGTGGTAGTGAAACCACATCTTAAAAATAGCTTGTATACTCATACTCGAAGCTTTCGACCCCGCCTCATGAGTAACATGTGGCGATGGGTCTATAAGGAATCTTGGGTGCGATTTCGGTCTGTGTTGGTGCACAGATTTTAATGAGTTGAGTATGCATTGCTTGTAAATGATGATAAAGAGTAATAGAACTGTTAGAATTACTGGTTGTAACTTATTGGTCAGATCTTTTCTAATTACTAATGTAGTGCGCAGTACGCTGTGAACGAAGGATAAACAAGGTAGTGTAGTTATTCGCAGAGTTCAATACTGTGCTTAGACATGTTAAGTAGGTACCAATAGGTTATCTTGTTTATTAATGACACAAATTCATTTGAATAAACTTAAACCGATGTTTAACCGACTAGACGACTGTCCAAGATAGCCGTGAGTGTCTATTGACTGAATTACAATCGGGATTTATTGATGGTTTACCATTTACTTGGGTAACGTGCAAAAGTTCCAACTCTTATTGTTTATCGCTGTCTTTCTACACGAAGTAGATAGTACGATAATCCGACAGAGTGGTTCCCACTTTTCTAAACCTGTTTTTGCTTCTCGAAAAGCGTGATAGTTTAAGTAATAAAAACGTTTCTGTAAGTCTCGTTTTGATAGTACCTACTAAAACGAAACTTAAGTGTTAGTAACTTGGTTTACATTAAAAATGAAGAGCCTAGCTAAACTAAGCTTGACCCAAAGTAAAGGTTTCTTTTAAACGCTTGCGTGCGACCAGTATGTTGTAAAGTCAAGTCATGATACCAACCTGTGAAGTTCAAACAAGTTAGAAGTAGAAGACAATGTTTCTGAGGGCAAAAGAATCCCGATAGACCTATGATATGCTTGTTGGCTATCCGGTCAATCCGCATCTATAAGATGCAGTTGCAACTGCGTACGTTCTCGTTCAGGGCGTGATGAGCGGCTTGTGGTCTGGCGGGGACCCAGGCCTTGAAAGAGACTATTTGTACGGTCATGTAATGACTCGAGAGTCGTGGACCCTAGAGGAAGTGTTGGTCGTATCACGTGAGATGATAACGATATGAGTGGCAATACCGAATTGTCAATGGCTGTGGCAGGGCCATGAGTAGTGTCTTTACTTTTGAAATTTGATAATTAAGAGGCTTTGAAGAACCTTCTATGTTTAAGTTCTTAAAATGGCTTAGTTAAAGTTCGTTTAGTTATTGTGAGTACGGAGTAGTCATTTCTAAAGATTTCCTGTAAAAATTTGGAAAACATTTCATCTAACTTAACGTATACTCTATGGATTAAGTGTGAGTGTTTGGTGACCGATCCAGTTGCGCCGGAGCATGTAAGAGGTGCACGTGGTCTGCTTTTTATGCGCAGCATATCCTTTCCGAGGGGTAGCACTTACGCGGCTGAGATGGTTAGCTTCTGGGGATGGATCACTGGCCAATGCATTGGCAGACTATGAATAGCCGATGGACTGGCAGACTATGACTAGCCGATGGACTGGCAGACTGTGACTAGCCGATGGACTGGCAGACTGTGAAAGGCCGATGGACTGGCAGACTGTGAAAGGCCGATGGACTGGCAGACTGTAAAAGGCCGATGGACTGGCAGACAATGAAAAGCCGATGGACAGGCTGACTATGAGAGTCTTTGTACTTACAATTTATGTCTGACGACACCAAGTGACGTTTATTTAAAATGATCTCATGTAAAGTGATCTCATGTGTTTTATGGGATGATTCCCTCCTAGAATTTTACCTGTTTGGTTCTAAAAGGCTGGATTATTGTGACTTCCTTAATCCTTGAGACCTTGTCAACGCTGGCTATATTGTACAGCTATAGTTGTTAAGATTTAACGGCAGGATAGCCGAACGGATTACTTTCAGAATGTATCTGTTGTCAGATCAGACACACGAGGACGTGTGAGGGTCATGATGGCCGTGTCGTGGCGAACGATATTCAGAAATAAGAAGTTGTGAAGTTGATTACATTAGTACAGAGTCTGTGGTAAACGCCGTGACGTCAGCTGTCATTTGCAAATGGCGCGAGCGATGTCACGTGGATGGAGTCGTATTGGGAAGTGGAAGCTAGACAGAGCTCAGTTGGATTTGAGACACCAACGAAGACACTAGTCCAGTGCGAAACTATCTGTTTACCTATCTGAGTTATGTTGTGATTACTTTTATTAAAGTAAGGTTATTACTGCAATGAAGATTATTATTCAACGTTATGTACCTACCTGGTACCAGGAAACCCCTAATGTCGGCCCATACCGCTCAGCCATCGCTCACGCCGACAAATATATTTTAATTAAGTAATGATTGATAAAGGCGTTCAATCCAGTTTTTTTTTTATATATATAATGGGTCTACTCTTGTTCTGCGGTCAGAGATGAGGTCGACGATGGAATGAGCTTACCCAAAAGAAGCCCAAAGTGTGTGTGAGTGGTGTGTGTGTGGGTGTGTGGTGGTGTGTGGTGTGGTGTGGTGTGGTGTGTGTGTGTGTGTGTGTGTTGTGTGTGGAGTGGTGTGTGTGGTGTGGAGTGTTCAATCCAGTTTAATTAGTAAACTTCAAAGAATTCCATAACTTCCTTTTTTGGCTTTTGGTATAAAATATAAATAATGGTGTCATTATTTACAAAACAATTTTTTGGTAGAAGTCAACGATGATCCATTAATAAACTATCAACGCAAGTTGCATTAATAATAACAATGGGCATCTTCTCATTCAGAGTAGACATGAAAATTGATCTCAATGCTTAGTCAAGGCGGATTACTGATTTTCAACATAAATTCATTAATTAAGATTTTCGGTTTTCTCAGATGTCTAAATGATGAACTTACAGCCAACAAATAAAAACACATAAATATTCTACAAAATAAAGAGTTTTTTTTCTTTTCAATAAAAAAGAGACTGACCACTTGTATCTCCTTACCTATTATAATGGCGTTTTATTTATCTCATGAGTGGAGGCGCGTGACGATGCATACATTATCTTTGATTTATGGAGGAAGAGTTATACGTAATTATTCGAGTCCATGTCCATGTCTACTAGAAATATCAGATAAATACAAGTCCACTTATGAATATAAATAATATAATAGAACACTCAACGCTCTTGTAATATAATTTGAGGAATTACTAAGTTATTTCACAATTAAGCAATACGCGGGTTTAAGTTAGGGTTATAAAAGGTGGCTATAGTTTTTAATAAAATTAGACTATTTTTTTTTTAAAGGATAGTAAGAGATAGTAGTAGTAGCAGTAAAATAGATAGTAAATAGATAAAAGTAAATAGTAGTAGTAGTAATAGTAGTAATAGTAGTAGTGTAGTAGTAAATAGATAGTAGTAGTGGTAGTAGTAGTAAAATTCCATGGATTTTAGTTTTTAGTCCCTCATCTAGATTACAAAAAAAAATCGAATTCGATTTTTTTTCTTTTTCAAATTGATGATAACTGTTTAGATTAAGCGCATTAAAGTAGAGGAGAGGGGGCTTGTAACGTCATTATCTATTATAAACTGTACTGGCTAGTGACGTCATGCGACATTTTGACTCAATGTACAGACGCCAGCACATCAAGTTACCCCAATGTGTCAAATTTCTTTGATTGTTTTTCAACTTTATGTGAAACAGAATAAGGTTCATATTCAATTGGGAAAATTTGACACATTGGGGTAACTTGATGTGCTGGTGTCTGTACTTATCGCCGTTATATTTAGATTACGTGAAAAAATAAAAAATAAGTGTCGAATATTTTCTTGTAATCTAGATGAGGGATAAAAAATTACATTTAGTACAAATAGCCCATTATTTACATCACCATATACTTACTACTCTATCCTAACTCATTCAGTTTAATCGAATACACAGTAAACAATTGCATAAAATATTGCGCCAAAATCTAAAATATCAGCACGGCAGCCCCTACCACTAATTACTAAAACTGTACACTATAGATACCTTAATCTGTACTTCAACAAACAAATAAGTTGCTTTCAACCATTATTTCTTTAATAAAATGTGTATTCAAAATCAATTCAAATTAAACAACTAATAAGGTATTTATAACTCGTAGTAAGGTGCGAAAATTAATGACTGTTAAGATGTAATATTTTAAATTCAAAATGAGAATTAAACAATAAGAGTGTATGGAAATAAAATATATGCATCACATTTATAATAAATGAACTTTAGAAGTTTTCCAATTTCCTCTTCAAAGTATTTCAGAAGCTAAACGCTTTTAAATACACAGGTCTTCTTGACTGTAACACACTAAGTAAACAAACTTCAACATGTCATACAAACATAATTACAAAACCTTCATTAACACACATTCCAAACTCAAAACAAAACAAAAATAAAATCTCAATTACCAAAGAGCTTACATCCGCATCCGCATCCGCCGCGCAACTCAAACACAAGTCAGGTGCGAGCACCAGATCTCGTGTTGGTCTTGGACCCGAGTCTAATGTAATCGCAAATACATTACACTGATGCCTCCAAGTTGGTTTAATTGAAATTGTTCGAAGTGTGCTTATGGTAATGCTGGTGTGGCGAAACGGAACTCTTGAAACTACTCCAAAGTGTTCATTCACACGTTCTGCTCTGTACTTGGTTTTGGAGATTATCGTGGGTAGTCTCAACTGAGAGTGCTGGATCTACAGTTTCATACGATTATGGAAAAGGATATTTTTCTTTTATTGCCTCGTTGGTCTAATGGTCGTAAGCGCTAATGCTGAGCATGGTCTGGAATCGGCCAAAGTGTTATTGAATTTTCCATCTAGATTTCTCAATAGCAGCCCAGAGTCTGGATTTGTGTCCGACTCATGGCAATAGGCTCGCCCCCTATTACATGGGATTGAAACATATCTTGCGAAATGTGGCTGTACCTCTGCCTAGCCTTTCGGGGATAACAGGCGTGATGTTATATTATTTTGCTTCAAAAGTATGGCTAACATTTTAAACTTTTTTTTATTCAATACCAATTCCTCAAATGTAACGCAAGCGTGGCTAATTGCTTATTGCTATTAACCGGGCACTAATACTGACTATTTGAGTAAAATTATTACGAAAAAACTAGTAACACAAGCTCTCAAGCTTAGCTTGGGACTAAATGGCGTTGTGTGAAAAATTGTGGAATATCTACTTTTTTTTTATTTATTTATTGGCACTCAAAAACACTTTACCCCACCTTAGAATGAAACTCAGGACCTCACGCTAGACTAGTCGATCCTCTAATCCAATCTTTAATTTTTAATAACTATGGTTAAAAACTTCATGACGAATCCAACCCTTTTACTTGGTGACAAAAGTAGGTCGACCGACCTCCTTTCTCCAAAAACAAAAGAACAAAATTTGACAAAGAACTAGAAGTGAATGAGTATAATTATTTATCATCACTCACACCCGCACAATTGGGACAGCGATGTACCCACCAACCAGTCAACTAAGTTCTGAAATAATACTTATTGTTATTAAAAATGCTTTAAAACGTACAGTCGAAATAACACGAAAAGCATCTGCTGCCGTCCCACTGAAAGAAATTTTTCATTATTTTTAGTGAAAATAAAAGATTTCTTTCATAATTCCGCCAACAAAGAAGCTTGTGGCTGCGGACGTCTCAATAACATTTAGGTTGATATTTTCACAAAAAAGTGGGGCTCGCAACATTTTTGTCGTTCGGAAATGTACCTGATATTTTAAATGATACGCTTGTTTTCGTACAGTTTACTGTTTTTAACTTTTTTTGGTCCTGCGGTACAGTTGTAAAACTTTTTGTACCTATGTCTTCTTGTAACTTTTTCTTACTGGGTGCCGCGAGTAAAAGAATCGGAAACTAAGTGTTTTCGTTAAAAGTGACTATTGAGCTTTTATTCATAGTAATATGTCCTGTATTTTCCATAGGGGTGCCGCTAAATTACATTCACATACTAGGAGGCGAACGTAAGGTCATCGACTGAGCACACATTGGAACTCCGGGCAGTAACTGCAAAATTCCAGCAAGGAAAATAAATAACACTGTTCGAGTCAAGAATAAAACCTAAGACTTTATGCTCAGCAGTAGTAATTTTACACTAATTTAGAAGGAAGATTTTCTAAGAAACGCTTATGCAGCATTTTTTGTATCTAATACACGTACCTTTTATAACAAGATTTAAGAAGTTCATAAACAACAGTTTCCTTATCGACGTTCTCATCATTCCTACATTCAAATGACATATCTACAAATATACAATACAAATTAGAAGTCCGTGGCGCTTCACAAAGGGGGCATTATTCAGGAGCCTACAGACAGACGACCATTAGCGGATTGAGAGCGGCACCGCAGTGCTGTACTGGGGATTATGGAAACGAAAGATGGTTAGACACGTTAATAGAAATAATGACGCGATTATAAATAATATGATCACGTCAAATCGTACCTTGAGTTTGATCAGTGAGGAAGCCTGTTATTTTCGCGAAAAGAGATTAATTTCTTTTTGCTTTGTAATCAGAGCGTTGCCTCGCACTAACAATTTGACCTGTGTCCTGGATGTGTTTACGAACATTGAATCAAATAATTGGTAAAATGTTTTAACAAAAGTGGTATCGTTGTAATCAAATAAAACAGAGTTTAAGAATTTAGCTCCAACGATTACCGGCAAATGCATGCAGGTCTACTAAAAAATCTGTGATTTGTTACTCTTAAGTGCAACTCAGATTTATTTTTTAATGATCTCGTACACTAGTGCTTGACTGCAATCCCACCTGATGGTACGCAGTAATACGATCATTGGTAATAAAGCGCACTACTTTGTTAAGACCTTACTATCTAAGACATTAAAATTTATCCTCTAGAAAAATATACGTGTATAGGTTTGAACGAACAAGTATTTTCAACTGCACAACATGAAATTTGTTACTATTTTTACAGCGTAGTCCTACTAATGTTATGAAAGTTTGTGAGTATAGATGGATGGATGTTTGTTACTCTTTCACGTAAAAACTCCGGAATGGATTTTAATAAAATTTGGTATGGAGTTAGTTAACACCCTGTTTTAACACATAGGCTACTTATAATCCTGTATTTTCACGGGAACGGGACCTACGCGGGTGAAACCGCGGGACGTCTGCTAGTGGTTTATAATCAAAACGTGTTCACTTTGATCAAAGTACTTAGGGAATTAAAACGAGCATCGCGAAACCTAGCAATGAAAAATAATAAATATTCCACAACTTTCACACAACGTCATGTAGACCCAAACTAAGTAGAGCTTGAGCTATGAGTACTATAAAACCGCAGGACGTCTGTTAGTTCTATACATGTTATGGTAATAAACTATGGTTAGTTATTCATTAACTTAAAAATAATAGACAATAATCTATTCTATGCTGCAGACAATAGTCTGTCAACGACGGCAAAAATATCAGTTCAAACACAAGTCACGACCAACTCACTTCTAACACTATATACAACTTGTCAAAGCAACAAGACTGTATAAATAAAATATTATAATGACTTCGAAAACTTGTTGTGAAAAGTACAAATCTTATTTGTAACCTAGCAAGCGCTGTTACATCGTAACATTGTTACAGTTTCAGACTGTAACGTGTCTATTGTAACCTAGCAAGTCTGAACGAAGAATTACGCAAATTTCTTGAGTATGAAACAACTGTTGTGGAAGAAATGTGGCTTCAGAAGTTTTGTTTCGTTCTCGTAAGTTCGATATTTTGGAAGGAAGACTTGTTTGCTTCTAGTTGTTGTTGGGGTGATACTTTATTTCGTTTGGTTTAAGTTTTGACGACGTGGTACATGACAAAAGAGTGTGATTGAGGAGGGATCCAAAAATATACGAAGATCGAAATACTCCACTTCGAAAATATACAAAGGCTTTGGCTGTTTATATTACTCGTACTTTTAAAACAGATAATTTCTTAATTTATGTTCATTCTTTTGTTTTTTTCTTATGTATGTTGTCTGAGAATGTGAGTGCCAAATTAATGCTGTCTCCCAAATGGTTTTTTTATTGTTTAAATCTGTAAGCTTTATTGAACCTTGGTTTTCTGTAGGCTTTATGAATATACCGTCTCCACATTATTTTACAACGAATTTCCTCATTAACATCAGTCAACACAACATAGGTACTAACTGAACAAAAAATCAATTATTTAAGAAGAGCGCGTTAACAAATTCACAGGAAAAGCAACAAATGGTTTAAAACCAAACAGTGTTTGTTTCAAACAGCAATACTACGTATTTGTCTTAATAATGCGACTTAAATGCTCCTTTTGATTGCATAATTACTGAGTGGCTATGAGCCCAGCGGGTTCAGAAGATCTGGAAACAAAATAACCCAGCCTTTAAGTTTTATTTATCTTGATATCAGGAAGAATAATTTGTGATTAACAGCTCTATCTGTGTCTATCATCTCTAAGCCAATTTTGCATCGAGATATTTTGATCTCAAAACAGTAACAATTTTGATCGTAAAGATTTTTATTAGAAGACTGTTTTAATCACAGACAGTGGTGTAAAACTATCTTCTAATAAAAATAACTGTATTTATATCAGACGCTTATTAATAAATTTAAATAACAATATTAATTTTAGTTATGAAAATCTCAATAAATAAAAAGTTTGGACCTTTACGGAGTTAAGGTGCGCCACCAGTTAAAGCATAACTCATTACGATGATGTTTGGCCATTAGCATTCATACAATATTAAACTTTTGGGGACTCAAACTTACATCGACATGAAACCCGATATTATTACAACAGCTATCAACAACTCACTGCTAAAAATACCTAAAACAAATCAAGCAAATCCCCGCTTGTTTCAGAGCCGCATCCCTCGTGAGACGTAAGCTTATTAAAGATGTCTCCACAAAGACTGTCTTAATTCAACAAACGAGCGCCCATTATTATTCCTCTGTTCTGTTAGGTAAGCTAAACGATGCCTTGGATTAGTTAGTAGGTGTCAATTTTGTGAAGAATTAAATTAACTGCAAATAATAACTGTGGGATAATACCTCATTAGACTAGTAAATTGTAAGCACTACGATTGAACAAGTGACCCTTGCTTCGATGTTCTGTTAGGGCAGTGTTATCGGGTTTTTGAACTAAAACTTCTTTACACACGCTTGACTAAGAGAGTAAACTGGTAAATGCGTGAAGAGAGCGTTACAAAAAGTGTGATCGGGCGAGACGAACGGAAGTTGAGAGGGAGATATATGTTGTAAGGATAGAACGAGAGAAAGTTACGTTTCATATATTACTGTAGGGGCAAGATGTGCGCACATTTTCTTTACAAAAATGTTACTTCAGTCGTGTGATCATATTTATTTACTATCATTTTTATTTACTCATATTTATTTCTATTCATCCAAATATCAACTTAATTAATTTATACATAAAATTGAAATTAGATTAAGTGGGAATAACATAAATTGCCATTCAAAATTTTAAGAGACTTTACGTATTTATCACACCATCTTGGATAAACAACAATAGGTCCAATGTTTTACAGTACCCCATAACTTTAATGGCGAAATGATAAGACTAAGGCTCATAACCACGTGTCTGTTATAATAAGAAACATTAAATTACGTTTGAGATCAAAGACATCAAAACATCTGGTATTATAAAATGATAATGTTCAAGATTATTATACTTTAGTACCTAATCAAAACATCGTTATTATTTAATCGTCCTGAAAAGAGAAACAGGTTATAATTATAATCAAAATGCATCAATGGGCAAAATTCTAAACAGAAGCACCGAACTTAAGTAAAGAAAATAATTGTTCAAGGAAATTTGGACCTTACGAACATATTAGTTACATGGACAAAAATCACTTTTAGTATGCGAATAAATTTTCCGATGTTAATTGGGTGAACCCTTCATTAACAAATAAATAATTAATTTACAGCATTAATTTAATTTAAATACATACATACATACACTCACGCCTATATCCCATGGGGGCCGGCAGAAACTGTAGAGCGCCATATGCTACGACTCGTACATACTCCTTTTGCTTCGTTTATATTCATACACGTTGTCATACACACACGCAGGTTACGAGTACTACGCACCTGACCTTTCTGACGAACCTCACCAATAAGGTCTATGAATGACCATCTAGGGCGTCCCCTCCCGTAGTTCCACTTACATCTGCCTTGTAAATACCTTTCATTTGGCGCCTTTCTTCATTCGTTCAACGTGACCAAACCATCTAAGTATTTTTATAACTACATCTTCTTTTAAACCACAACGTATTATATTTAAATAATCATTGGTATTTGACAAACAACCTCCATTATTCCCAAAAGCGATATCATTAATTAGTGTAGACATGAGAATTGACGAAAAAGCAATTTCAATAAACCTATAATGACTTATAAAGCGATCACTGCATAGTTTACAAGATACCCCAGAACATCCCTCAGCGCCAAACCGCACCATTATCATTTATACCCATTCGTACCCCTATTTACCTCTATTTGATAACTCATAGCTCAAGCTAGGGGGTAACTTTCCACCCGCCATCAATAAATGTCTGAGGGCGCATTAATTACAGTGCTCAGGTGCTCAGAAAAGAGCACGATAGAACTTCTAAATAAATACGGGTATCTATCAATCTGTTAGGTCAGACTTTTTTATAGAAACAGGTTTTGAAAACTCAGTGAAAACTCAAAGTAATAAATGTTTTGTGGCAATTTGGTGAATTAAACAACACTAGGCTAGTTTAAAAATATGGGGTTACTTTTTCAATCCAAGAAACCAAGCAAGAATTCGGTTAAGAGTACGTTTCCATGTATGTAGTATTCACAGCTATTCTCTATAAAGTGTATAAATAAACAAAGTTGGGTTTGTTAAAACTAAAGAACTCGAAAACTGCGGATTTAGGATGTTGATTCATCTTCGCCTACATTAACAGAATGAATATATTAAAAAAAATAAAATGAACCAAAATCAAAATCAAAAGTCTTTATTCAAACTAGGCTGAGAATCAGCACTTTTTGAACGTCAAAAAAATACATAAAGACAGTCCCCCAAAAACGGCCCACCCTTCACCACTTCCTAGTGTTTTTGCTGGCGAAACAAATTGACGACAGCGTTTGATATGTTATGACAGCTCCCATGGTGCGCGCAATGACAATTAATACGGGGCTAAAGACAGTCCACCAGGAGTGCTATTTTCTAAATAAAACAGGACGCGTGTACAAAAGCAAGCTTTCCACGTTAAAAACAACGGTGTTGAAACAAAAACTTGTATAGGATAAAACAAATTGCAACACAAAAGCATATAACTCAAGCACAAAGAGAGTCGCAGACTAAACGAAACAGGTTATCGCAAAAACGCAACACCTGAAACGAAAAACAAGAACGAAACAGAACCTAGTTGAAATAAACTGCTTGAAGAATGTTTTTACTTTTATAGTGAACAAAACACTTCCACCTCCTTGCGCGGGAGATGTAAAAGTAAAAACCTTATTCCAAGTGTATGGAGTTAAAATAGCGAGCTGCATTCTAATTATGTAGCGCCCGAATTTCTCGCGACTCACGTTTGCTAGGTGCAGTGTTGATTTACTGGTGTGTGATTACGGGTATAGGTTGTGTGCAGGGCGGAGCGGATGTGGTTTTAGTGGCGGAGTTGATGTTATCGGTATGCTGACCCTTCATATTTTATATAAGAATATTATGTAGTTGCAAACTGTATTTTAAGATTTTTATATCCCAAAAGACATAAAGAAAGTGACGTTTAATAAGGATCAACCACGGTTAAGTAATAGTTAGTCGTTCCAAAAACCACGTGACATTTCGATAGCGCATGTGAATGTTATTGACAAACATTATATTCAATAGCCCTCAAAAAACAACAACAATGTTTGACAAACAAACTTTTTACTTTTAGTAAAGATATATGAAAATAACCTGTTAATGGCATTAGCGATAGAATAAAACATGAAAAATCTAAGTGAGTAAGCATCTGGTACAACAAAACCGCTCCGCTACTCATGGCATTCACAGCTCAGTTCGCACCCTAACACATTTAATTTAAATATACGTGTGAATTTCACAACGCGACATTTTCTAATGGTGAAACTTCACTACCTTATTTTATTCAAAACCTGATGTTTTTTTAACGACACACCCATTATGTGTGGGATGCAATGATGCATCCATCATACATTTTGCGCATTGAGTTCATTTAATTGTATTTTAACATTGATGCTGACGAATATTGATGCCATAATGATCCTGTGCAAATGTAAACGTGGTCTTTTAACAGTAATTTTACTGTTAAAAGACCGGGTTTCGATAAAAATAAAATATTTAGACACGTTCCCAGGTAAGCTACGATGATGATACAAAAAATATATCAATATCATAAAGAGGTAAAGCTTTGTGAGTTTATGACGTTATAGCGTTTAATCTACAGATCTGCTGAACCGATATTGAAAATTCTTTTACCAATAGAAAGCCACATTATTATATTATTTATTTCCACAATATTTTATTTCCAAAACTAAGAGGGGTTGGAGGGATGTGTAAGTACCTACAAAATGCACGCGGACGAAGTCATGAGCGAAATGCAAGTAATAATAACTACTAATCGTAAGTAATTAATTACTTGCATAAATATAATATTTACTAGCTGTTGCCAGCGGCTTTGCCCGCTACAACTCTAAAAAGAAATATAATCGGGATAAAAACTATCCTATGTGTTAATCTAGGTTATAATTACTATCAGTGTACTAAATTGTATCCGTAATCCGTTCAGTAGTTTATGCGTGAAAGAGTACGTTTATATTATTAGTAAAATTCGTATTTTCGAAATTGTGCCTACCACCGTAATTTAATTGACAAACCTTTGATGTTTTATTCAGAATCTCCAAACCCACACAATAATTTTATTTTCGTTGCTCTATAGCACTTTATTTATATTGAGTGAGTGAATGCACAAAGCACGTCCCATACACCCAAAATATTCCTACCCACGCCACAGACTTCCTCTAAAACATATCTCTCACCTTCCATTTTCGTCAAAGGACCACCTAACATCACCCCATCCGTCGACATTTCTTGTATTTTTTACTAATTACTCACACGTGTGTAACGTTTCTGCTCAAAGATAATAAAGAGCTCGTTTTATTCGAGAAAGTCATATTTTTCTTGCGGAGTTTTGTTATTTCGCCTTGCTTGTTCATACTTGCTTCTCCAAGAGTTTTGATTTTGTACTCTGACCTATTTTTGTATTACCGTGTGGGGAACGGGTGAGTGGATTTTTTTATAAGTGCTGCTTTCTGCTGTTGTTATAAAAGTCTTTAGTCTTACAAATCGTTTGTAAGACGCTCCGCTCAATAAGTCATACATAGCTGGTGTAGTTTTTTTGTTGTTTTTTTGACTGGCCTGTTGGTCTAGTAGTTAGTGGCTCTGACTGCTATGCCGGAGGTCGTGGGTTCGATTCCCACCCAGGACAAATGTTTGTGTGATGAGCTCGATCATTTGTTCTGTGTCTGGGTGTAATAATATATATCTATAATATGTATGTATTTAGAAGTATATAAGTATGTTTATCAGCTGTTTAGTAGGTACCTACCAATAACACAAGCTCTGCTTAGCTTGGGACTAGATGGCGTTGTGTCAAAAGTTGTGGAATATTTATATTATATTTTTTTTAATATTATTAATATTTATTATTTTATTACAAGCCCATATTTTCCTACTGCAGGGCAAAGGCCCCCCTAATTTTCCATCCACCTCCAGTCAAGGGCTTTTTGAGTCTAGTCTTTAACGAAGGAAGCCATCTTGTCTCGCCATCTTCACCTGGTGTAGTTGTGTAGTCATAAATCGTTGGTCCGTGGGTGGCTGACCATTCATTACAATACATATCAAGACTCCTCCTTGCCTCGGAAAGTACGTTAAGCTGTTGGTCTAGGCTGTCATTTGTAGATCTTTGACAGTCGTTACGAGCAGTCAGAAGCCAAACAGTTTAACCATGGGGTATCGTGTTACCCAGTAACTGGGTTGTGGAGGTCAGACAGGCAGTCACCTCATGTAGAATCATGATATTCAGCTGCATGTGGTTAAACTGGAAGCTGACAGCAACATGTTGGGAAAGGGCTAGGAAGATGGATGACATTGCTAATGTTTAAAATGTTCGACCAAAGTGATTTCGATTTGGAGGATTGGAATTATCGGTTAGATAGCAAAGTTATACATAAAGTGTTACAAATAGGCGTACTATAGAAGGCTTTTACACTAAATCCTAAAGAGATGTCCGTATTGCAGAAACCAAACTTCGCGCTAATTGAAATCAAATTAGCCCGAAAATTTGAAAATTTGGTAACGCCACAAACACTTTAAAAGAAAATTATACCAAAAGCCGATTTACTTATAATTTCACATTAAAATACACAAACCACTCGGCCAAATTAGATTCGCCATTTCAAACGCTCACATTTCTCATTACTATCGGCACATAATTTGGTCCTTGGAGTCAAATTAAAGGCGTCTTAAGTTACCCTCTGCCATAACACACAGTCTTTGATCTCGAATTATTTGATGTCGGTAATTATACAATTTACTTGTTTGCAATCATTACTGACGCCATTACGCTTAAGTACCTATGGATGTTTCACTAAATGTTTTCTAGAATAGAATACTCTGTAATGTACAGACGCCAACACGTCATGTTACCCTACTGTGTCAAATTTTCCCAATTGAATATGAACCTTATTCTCTTTGACATAAAGTTGAAAAACGATAAAATAAATTTGAGACATTGCGGTAACTTGATGTGCTGGCGTCTGTACAACACACAAAGTTTTCAGGAACCTGAAATTCTTACATGTTACTCAGTCTGGGTTGTTGCAGTCAGATAAGCGGTCACTTCATGCAAGGTACTGAAATTCAGTTGCATACTGATTCCAATATATTTAGTTGGGAAAAGGCTCGTCAGATGGTAAAGGTTTAAGACAATTTTTATGCTCTATACCATGTCAGAATAAGACAGAATCAATAATAATATCCAGATTAGAAACGCATGGATTCTAAAAGGGTTTCAGTTACATACAGTGAAATGTAATAACTTTGTAAATACTGATAAAAAAGTAATATTGGAAATATAAAATATTAAAATATTTAGAAGTTAGGAAGCCAAGAGCTGTATGTCGTAATGACCCAGAGGTTAAGACGCCTACCTCTCATGCAGGAGGTTGTGGTTCAGATCTGGGCAAGCGCCAATGTGACGTTTTCAATTCATATGTACTTTCTAAGTTTCTTTTAGACAACATTGGCATCGGTGAAGGATAACATCGTTAGGAAACCTGGGCTTATTGTTAATATAAGTTTGAAATCGCCAATCCGCCTTGAGCAAGCGTGGTGATCAATGCTCGAACCTTCTCTGTATGAGAAGAGGCCTTTGCCCTGCAGTGGGACAGTAACAGGCTGGTATTTATTATTATTATTATTAGGAAGCCAACTAGTCTTTGGGAAATTGACAAGGCGTCTCCAAAGATTAAAACCAATACGTTTCCTCTTTAAAAAACTTTCCTCTTTAAAAGTCTTATTTTATCCAGAAACATCGTTCTAGTTATGTTCAATGCTATTTTGTAGATGTAAAGGAAGTCAATAAATTGGAAGTTTCCTTCGATTCTAGACACATTTCCTACCGCAAATAAAAATGCAATTTATGGCGTAGATAATAAGCTGAAGCTGCGCTCAATTGCGGATAATTTGTCAAAAAAGCTGATCGCATTGCTAAGTTGATTGGCAATAACCGTTTTAACAATCTAGTCCTTTGCTTACTAAAAAAGCTCGGTGTCTGGTAATTTGTGATTTATTTTTTATCTGAAATACATTTTCGTACTTTTCCAACAACGGAATATATTTTATACCTGTTACCATCTCATTCGCCAAATCCAATATCAGTTTGTATCATTAACAACAACGCGAACAAAGCCTCGATACTCAAACATCGGTTTAATTAAAACTCATAATATATGCTTAACTCAGCCGCAGCGAATGAGCATGCCATCGGTTAGAAGCAGTCAAATGTTAATGTGTACCTACCGTCAAATATATTCAGTTACATCCTTGAGCTGTGATGGTTGGAACTGTTACTGATATAACTGTTATTTAGAACACTGTTATGATATTTGAATGTCTCTGTTGTGTCATTGAGACTGTGGGAAGATGTTGATACTTCCTACAAGTAACGCAAATAAAATGAAGATGCCACAATTTTCTGCTAATATTATTTGTGGTGTATAGTGTATTATATATTTATTTGTTTATTATAGTGTATAGTATTCTACTAGTCAATCCTTTCATTTGATACTGATATTGAGAGACTTGTGAAAAACTCTGCACCATTTTGTAACGGCGGCCATCTTGGACCATGTTTCATCAAACATAAACAACAACATCATGAAATCGATTCATCCGTTCGGGACCTACGATGCCACAGACAGACACACACACACGTCTAACTACATCACTCCGTCATTTTTGCGTGGGGTGTTAAAACAACATTATTAACCCAAACTACATTTTGTAATAAAGTCTTCTACGGTACTGATGTTGAGAAAACGACACTACTTGAACGTTTTATCCTGTTCGTCATCTTTAAATATTCTTTATTAAATAATGACCCAGGGGTTCTCTTATGTGTTATATTTGGGTCATACAAGGCCAGTGCCAATGTTTCTCTTATAAATAGTAAAATACCTATATTTTCTAACCAATATTACTTTTTATGAAAATAACCATCATGAAGAAAATTCTAATTAAAAATGATATAAGTCTAAAATCATTGGTATTTAATGTTCTTGCATGGTTTGTGTAAGAAGACGCTTTTGCCCAGTATTAAGACAGTTAAAAAAAGTTGGAAAGTTGAACGGCTGGAATCATTGTTCAAGTTATTAATAAGTAAGTGAGCCCCTGTGAATGCTGAGCATCCTGTATTTGAAATAGCAATATTAAGGCATAATAAAAAACATATTTTTTCAATTATACTTTTTTTTTTATTTTTACAAGTGCACCAATTGCTTGTTACTAAACAATTGACATTATGAATACTTTAAAAATAAATGTGACAAAGTCAATGTAACAAAATCTCTGTGGCAAAATCACTATGCCAAAATCACTGTGACAAAATCATTGTCACATTATTACCGTTTTTACTTCTTTTAAAACACATCCTTACTTCAAACACTTTGAAGTGTCAACGTATGTACATACATAATTCGCGGTGTTGCCAAACTCGTAATGAACCGGGTAAAATTAACCTCTACGTCTTGTTACCAAGCAGGAATTTCTTGTATTGAATTCCGTATATTGGATTAGGAATTTCCACTTTCGCCTTTGTGTCCTCGTTAAGTTCGGTATGCCTGTAATTTCGGCTATTGAGCCGATAGCTAATCATAAATCTGTTCTAATTTACATAGTAATGATGGTGTTATATTGTTTGAGAAGAGGCCAGGGCGATATTAAAAACTTATAGGGTGTGAAGTGATTTTGTAAACGTCTTATTTTTAACTGACTTAACAGACAGCAAGAGGTTCTTAGTTTTTTTAATTAGAAGTTTGTAAAGACAAAGGAAAAACTTATGGTACGTCTTTATATATCTGTTTGTCTGCCATGGTTATTTATTACCGAAACTGTAAAAGTTCGACAGACTTCACAGAGGTTCTCAATCTTGCGGACATTTTTTTAAGGGTTTCGAGAGGATAAAATAATAACATATTAGGAGGGGCTTCACTTTTCTCTTTGTTCAAAATATCTTGGACTTATTATATAGACTTTATTAGTCGACAAACTTTAGATTTTTCAAGTCATAATTTCATTTGTACCAAGAAGATTTTGAAACCAGACATACCCTCTATTCTATAAAGGATTAAAACCGAATTAAAATAAAAATACATTTTCAGCTGCCGCTATAACAATTTTCACCAAAAACCAAAATAAATTAAAAAAAAACAGATACAAAACAATGGCATTACCGCTTCATTTGAGTAATGGGGTTATAATCCTTCACGGAATTCATTTTCCGTCTCCACCGTAAACTTTTTATTTGCCTGGAATGTCCAGGCTTGTAAACGTTGTAATTTAAATAACTTTGATTATTCTGGTCCCTGACCTGCAAGGCTATTATTATATCACTGGGCAAAGTCTTCAACAATTAACTATCAAACAGCAAGTTTCGTATTGGCTATCATCAGTGTGTATCTAGGATGGCATACTATAACTGGCATATTATAAATTAGAAGATTATATTCTGGATAGGAATGCTTGGAAACATGCTGGTCCTGCTCCATAGAACAATCACTGGAGTCTTGACAAAATCAACCTGGTTGCTAATCTAATAATGTATGTATGTATTGTTTTCTATTTATTTTTTTTATTTATTCACTTTTTTTTTTGTTAATTAATGTTAATCGATTTGTAAATATGTGAGCACAATGTATTCTAGCTGTACCACATGTAATTATCAACTCCATCGCTTATTTTTTTTTTGCTTAAACCTATCTTAGTATAGTTCTTTTATTCTAGGTGCATCGTCCACACATATGATCTTATAAATGTATACATAGTATTGTAAAATCGATTTTAAAAGAGTAAGTATGGAGTTTCTTGCCCATTCTTCTCCATACAAATCTACTTTTTGGAAGGGGCAACTAGAATCATTTGTTAAAGTTAATTTTTGTTCGACGTTCAAAAGTGCCTTATAGGGGCCTAATTGAAATAAATGGTTTGACTTTGACTTTGAAAGATGTGGTGAACCACACAGTACCCCGTCGAAAGTCACCGTAACGTGAAGTCCACCTAAATGCATTACCATTTTTTTGGAAATTCTCACTGGTCATCAAAGTTCAAGGTTAAGCTACGCTTGACGAGGTTGATCCGTGGATGGGTGACCATTTATACATAATTATCAAGACTCCATCGTGTCTTGGTAAAGCACGTTAAGCCGTTGGTCCCAGCTGTCATTTGTAGACCTTTGACAGTCGTTTCATGTAATCAGAATCCTGAAAGTCTGACAACTAGTTTAAAACTAAGGGGTATCGTCTATTGGATCTGAGTTGTGGACGTCAGACCGGCAAACTAGAATGTAAAAACAAACATTATTAATAAATTTTCTTTTCATTCTTTAAATGTTTTTAACAATTGGTAACATTAAACCTATTGCTAGTAGCACCCACATAAATAATACAGGATTTTTTCAAAAGAGATGAGGGTTCTAGGCACAGAGAAAGGGTAGATACGGGATAATGTTAGATAAATCATTCAGAATCCCAAAAACAAAACAATACCCAATCATTCACACCTATCTTTGGGTGACCGAAACAATAAATACTTTTCCGTCCACAAAGTTATATTTAACCCTTAAACGCTATCGATGGTCGGTAGGCGGAGGGACAAATTCCATCGGTTTATCCGCCGGATTAATACGTACGCCGGACCCAACTATTCGACGTCACAAAGCCTTCGTTGAATGCCAGGTGAATATTTGTACCGTGGAGGAAGGGTTACGTGGAACTCTAAAACAGATGTGTAAATTGTACCCTACTGTTATGGATCACAGTTTTGAGTTAAAAGGATGTGGAGAAATAAATGAAGAAAAAGGTATATTTTTTTTAAATCTTTTACTTAGATAAGTTGTTAATAAATATTACTTCGATGAAAGTAGTTTAAATACATCAATCATCATCGTCATTATCATCGTTTATTATACATCATAAAAATGATACTTTCTAAATGAAAATGCTTGATTTGTTACTAAAAATGTTGAAATCGGTGCATGTGTGCCTATATTTTTTGAGGAGTTCCCTCAATTCCTCGAAGACCCCTCATCAGGTATGAGTTTTGATACAAATGGGACCAATCTGTTAGTATACCCTATCAAACAAAAAAAGAATTTTGAAAATTGGTCCATAAATGACGGAGTATTGAGGTAACAAACCCAAACAAAAAAAATATACAACCGAATTGAGAACCTCCCCCTTTTTTTTTGAAGTCGGTTAAAAAGTAGAGTGACTTTTAGACTGGTATAAAATGCCTAGGATATTAAGGCAGTCATTGTTTGTCTTTTTTTTGTACTTCTGCATAAAGTTTTAATAAAATAAATAACAACTTAAATAGGCCGCAAAACGATAAACAAATTTCGCGGAATTTTACCTGACAAAATCATTTGACGTCAAAACCAATTAGATTAATAATATGATCAATCAAGCCGTTCCACACAATTGAATCAATACCGGAGAAGTACCAAAATCAACCCAATATTGGTACCTGACCTGTCTATCCGTTGACATGGGTACCTAAGGCCCCGTCTTTTTCTACATTTGAGAGTGAACAATATTGGAGATATGTGGTGTTTTTCGGAAGAGTTGTGTGTTTTTTAGCAATGCTAGAAACAGAAGTAGACACTGACCTAAAGGCATTAATTTATTGTCATAGTCACCGGGATACGACACTATCTCCATTAATACAGTGTATACTAGCACAGGACACAGGGTTAACAAATCATTGTAATATAAAACGTATGTCAATAATGATTTATAATTATTAATTTTCATAATTTGAAACGTTTGAAATCGAAATAGTCACAAATTCATCTCATTGACAATCAATGTCAAAAACTTGTCAATGATGTAGGAAAATTAGACGTAATATTGACAGAGCGAGAATAAAATTAAAATGAGGACGTTATCTATACATACATATAATAAGACTGTAAAAAAACTGTGTCTGTACATTGAATATATTTAAAAAATAATAATTGAGGGGGGTTTAGAAACAGTAATAGATCACGAATCCAAAAAAAAAAGTCTGTCTGTTTGTCTGTTTGTCTGTTTGTTTGCACGCGCTAATCTTCGGAACTACTGGACGGATTTGAATGTTTTTTTTTTATTGTATAGATATTAAGTCTGGGCAACACATAGGCTATAATTTATTCTGGAAACTGGAACACCTGATGCAGAACCGCAACAGACCAGCTAAACTATAGGAGATACAAAAATAGTACCATAGCAAAAATTGTTCCACGTGATGAGCATTTTTTGCTGAGAGAATAAATTTGAAGATCCGGAACACCTGATGCAGAACCGCAACAGACCAGCTAAACTATAGGAGATACAAAAATGGTACCATAGCAAAAATTGTTCCACGTGATGAGCATTTTCTGCTGAGAGAATAAATTTGAAGATCCGGAACACCTGATGCAGAACCGCAACAGACCAGCTAAACTATAGGAGATACAAAAATGGTAGCATAGCAAAAATTGTTCCACGTGATGAGCATTTTCTGCTGAGACAATAAATTTGAAGATCCGGAACACCTGATGTGGAACTTCAAGTGCCCAGCTACACTATAACATATATAGGAATGACGTCTTAGCAAGAGTTGTTCAGCCTTATGATCACTCGCTGTTGACGTATAAATATCGAAGATCTAGAACACCTGTTGTGGAACTCCAAGAGCCCAGCTACACCATAACTCACATAGGAATGACATCTTAGCAAAAGTTGTTCGGTCTGATAGGCATTTCCTGTTGACTTATAAAAATCGAAGATCAGATACATTTGATATAGAAATTAAAGCTATCACTAATTTCATTGCATATTTATAAAATAACATAAGTACCTCCACGCGGTGAAGGCGGGAACAGTTCAGGGCTGATTTTCGATGCCGATGGTATATCATTGAAAATTAGACTCTACTGGCCAAAACTTCCATTTTTTTTTATCGTATAAATATGCCTTCGGGCTTATGTTATTTGAGTGTTTAAATTCCTTTTCTATTTATCTTTGTTACATGGTTGCCTACCCGGTAACGCTGGGGAGCAGCCACTTAGATTTTAATTGATCAGGTATCATCACAATAAAACTATAACCATACCTAGAAAGAGGTCAAATCTTTCTCAATGTTCCAAAAGTGCTAAATGATTAAAGATCATAAGATCCCAACAATCTACCGAAGAGCGTTAGGAGGGACTTGATGCTGTTCGACAACATGAGGTTGCAACTCGCTCCGCGGAAACTTCTTGGGATCGCGAAGCACGCCTGCATTCTCAGCGTATTTACGCATCTACCAGGTATCCAGGTCTCTAGACACCAGTGAAGAACATATGACTGACCGCTGATCATGAACATCATGCACTGTCTCGCGAGTTGGAGACGTTCACGGAAAAAGCATGACGCTTGAGTTTTCAGCGTAAATACGCATCTACTCTAGAGATAAGTGGGGGAAGGAGATGCGCGACTGACCGCTGAGCGTGAACGTCACGCAACATATAGGCTATAATTTATTTTGGAAAATGGAACACCTAAAGTAAAAGAGATATAAAAATGGTGCCATTGCTAAAACTATTTCACGTGAAGAGTGTTTTCTGCTGTGAAACTAAATTTGAAGATCTGGAGCACCTGTAGTGGAACTCTAAAGCCCAGCGACAATATAGCATATACATAATAAAAATGGCGTCTTAGCAAAAGTTGTTAAGTCTGATGGCATTTCCTGTTGACCAACAAAAATAAAAAATCTGAAACGTCTTGGATCGTCTCGCGCATTCCATTTTTTTGCCGTCCCCGGGCTTTTACAATTCGACGTCAGACGTTTCAGATCTTCGATTTTGACGACCCCGTTGTCGCTGGCATAAGCAACAGGATCCGCGTACGAAGTCGCGGGCAGAAGCTAGTTATAAATATGGGAATTACCCCTCTGATTAGTGGTGTTCTTCAAAAGTCCGGACATAATAGATTAACCCCGTTTACATGGGACTCAATGTACTAAATGTATGTGGGTGTACTTATAAGTATAGGGTACATCAAATCTTCTTACTTTTCGAGCAAATACAGGCGTCACGCTATGTCATATTTTAAATATGTTAGCGTTTTTGTATTATGTGTTAAACCATCCTGTGAAACTTAATTGATTTTAAGAACAAAGCCTGAAAATAATTATGAAAACCTATTCTCTACGGATTCCATCAGGCCTTAGAACGTTCTATTTATTTAGAAAACTCTATTGCAACAAAATTGTATTTTAAGGCAGTAAATCCTGCCCCAAAAATCTCCCGGCTGCTTTTGATAATTTCGTAAAATAACATATTATGAGATCAAGCTTTTATTTCCCTAAGGGGTACAACAATGTTTATAGTTGTAGTATATTACGACAGATCTGTTACAGAGCAACACTGCCACGCAGCCACTGAGAATATCCTAATAGAAAAACACAATAGCACTTTACTCGACAAGGAAATCGAACCCGGGAGTCCAGCTGGCCACCACGAGGTTTTATAGTTTTTCTGGCCTTTACAGCGTACGGACAACAAAACCAATAATGGACATTACTCCGATTTCCAAAACGTGGTTACAGGACCTTATCAATCCTCGTGAGGGTCGTAGAATGTGGCTAAGGTACAGTCGTAAAAAGACCGAAGTAGAAAACGTACAGACACTCGTATATAAATAATAATAAGTGATGCTCTATGGACATGTACAGTACATACACATTGTTTTCCCTTCTTTCTATCTCTTTGATTATTATGTATTCCATATATTATATTTACAGTGTACATGTTTATGGATTTAAGCTCAAAATATGTATTATTATTTTATTTTTTTATATATACTATAATGGGTCTACTTTTGACCTCAATCTTGTCCTGCGGTCAGAGATGAGGTCGACGATGAAACGAGCTTACCCATAAGAAGCCTATTAACTCGCGACTTAAAGAGATTGGGGTATTATTTTGCTTTCTTTTATTTTCTTTTTAAATTGCACATACCTACTACTGCTTTCCCTGCATCACCTCAAGGTTGACTGGTAGAAAATGCCTATGGCGTTAAGTCCGTCTCTGTACATTAGTTTGCTTGAAGTATTAAATAAATAAATAATACACAAGATATTTCAGTCTTGGTGGGCACCATTACAATGAAAAATATATTTTAATTATTAATGTCTATAACGGGTACATTTCATCAGAAATAATTTTCTTACATAAATATTTTTTTGTAATCATTTAAACGTGCTCCATAACAAACAAGTTAAGTGTTGTCTGTTCACAATTTAGTTGCTAAAAACAATAAACAAGAATTAATTTAAACGCCCGAAAATAAAGTATATTTTAGGACTTTATTAATAAAATATTGAAAGTTAAGCAACGCTTGATGAGGTCGGTTCGTGGATGGGTGCCCATTCATTACAAATATCATTCTGTGCTTCGGATAGCGCGCTAAACTGTTGGTCCTGTGTGTCCTTTTTATAGATCTTTGACAGTCGCTACAGGTAGTCTTCAATCTGAAGAGTCTCACAACCAGTTTAACCAAGGTTATCGTGTTACCCAGTAACTGGGTTGCGAGGTCAGAAAGGCAGTCGCTTCATGTAAAACACCTGCCCTGACTGCTATGTCTGAGGTAGTGCATACAGTTTAAAAGATAATATGGTGTAAGTATGAAAAAAATCTACCGTCTGCGTTCTATTTAATAAAAAAAACAATTTTGGAGAGTTTTTAGAAAAAAGATATGTTTAAATAGGACATGGGAGAAGATAATAAGCTACGACAAGTACTAATTCTGCACAAACAAAGTCGCGGGCACCAGCTAGTAATAATATAGTTTCTGGCATTGCTTTCTTTGTCTCCCACCAGCAGCCTTCTCCCTCTTAAAGTGTTATTGTCACTGTCAATACAAATATCCTTGACGGTAGAAATAAGTAAGTTGTTTTATACTTTTCTCAACGATCTTTATCGTGAAGAGCGTAGAGCTTTTGACTTTCTAGAAAATATGAAGAGGAAAATAACAAATAAACCTTGACGCTATAAGGATTAAATTCTATGTACAGTAAAGAGGAAATTCACAATAGCACCATTCAGATACTTGAAATATATAAATTCATGATAAATATATTTTCTTGTAACTCTGGCTTATATAAAACGAAGCAAGCTCGAACAGTAAGATGTGAAGATCTAGTACCATTCTATTTGAGAAATGCAACGATTTAGTTCAACAATACACATTATTCAAGTTGTTGTTGTTTCTTATTATAGATTTGTGATTTGCGTGTGCTTGTATTTATCGTTGGCATGTGAAGACAATTCAGTGGCAATGGGCGGCACAAAACCTCTGACACCGGGTAATTTAAGTCACTAACTACTCGAAAAACAAACTAATAGATTTGTAAATTTAGTATTTCACTCTAAGCACTAAATGTTATGCTATTCGTACAGTAGGTGAACACAATAAATAGATCCCACCAAAAACATATCATGTAAAATGTTGCCAAGACGACCACATAAGGTTTGCTCTCTGAAAAAGATATCAGATTTCATGCAGGGCCAAGCTTCTGAATCTACACGGCCTGACCTACCGCACAGTCTAAAAACCTACATAACAGTCGTCTGACGAAGCCGTCTAGACAGGGCAATCGTGCGGGGTGTGGGGAGCAAGACGCTCCCGAACTGCGTACAAAACGATGTTTGTAGTTCGGGAGGTATTATTCAGGGGTAACGCGTGTAGACGTTGTCGGCATTTTTCCAGAGATCATAGGCATCGTCCTACTGTATTTATATTTATACTGTGCCTACCGACCCTAACTTCACAAATTCTACATATCAGTAAAAATGTATGACTTCGCCGTTTCGCTACAGTCGTGGAGGTGATGCGAGTATTTAGTTTCTGAAATAAGTAACGAAACAGCCAAGCCACATTTTTACTGATACATGCCCTAATGGTCTAACAGTTGCAAGTGCTACTGCTTAGCATAAGATCCTAGGTACGATTTCTACCAGGTTGAGCAGTGTTATTGGGTTTCTCAATCTGTGAAATAAATAAATACTCCACAACAGGAGACACAGGATTCTGACAGACTCTTACTGACTAAAAACCACGCCACACATGCGCTGGGAGTCAGTGTAATAGAAGATACTTCCGTAACAGTGTACTAACCTGCAGTGAGCCTTGTCATTCTCAGAACCAACCGTCCGTCGCACCGACGTGTAACCGAGCAGTGTCTTTCAAACAGTACCTTCCGAAACATCTTGTAGGTACATAAAACATTGTGTAGATATATAAAAATAGTAATAATAATCAGCGCACACAGTGATCCGGGCGCACGTGACCCCACATAATCAAGCCGTCTCAAGTGAGAGCAGACCGCTCCGCTTATAGGCGCAAGCGACGAGCGATGAGCGACAAAACAGTAGTAACTCATCATCATCTGCCTAGCCTGTTAGTGCACGTCATGCACTCCAAGCTACCCTTACCTGTCAAATTTTCAAAATGATAAAGTTAAGAAATTTCAAAGAAATTTGACACAGCTTGATGTGCTGGCGTCTGTACAAAAGTTTGAATAAGTTTGTGGTATTTGAAACACATTGAATAAACATAGAGAATAGCTTGCCTAGTCTTGCCCAACTATTTTGAAGCCGGCTTCATGTTTAACCGAACAAACACACAACACAGAGTGTCTGGGTAACACTCCTTTGTCATACTAGTTGTGACTACTGGGAACGACTATCTAAGATATACTAATAATAACCGGGTGGCCAACCGGTTAAAATGCTTTTCGTAGCACGGAAGGATCTTATATTGTTATTTGTAATTATGGTTACCTTTTTCAAAAGATACAAAAGGCTCATAATACAAACAGCCAATAGTATTAAAACAGAGACTTGGCAGTTTATGAGACAGCATATTACCCTAAAAATAGTCGTATTTATGTTTGAAATTTCAACTTATATTTGATGCTGAAAAATTACGTGACATTTGAATAATGAAGGCAAATACTAAATAGAGGGAATGAGCATGCTGCGCCAACCCAAAAATAAATTAGGATAAGGACAAGACTGATTGATGGAAATTAATCAAATAATATAAAAGTACTTCGTTCACTGACGAGAAACAATAGCAACTTAAAATCATTGCTCAAATTACCTTACTTTTCAATATAGTGAAAGTAGTCATGGTTTGAGAAGCAGATAGGTGCTAAGTAACACTCATAATTCGGTCAAAAATTCTCAACACAGCAACTAGTCCAGTCAATAACGTAACAGATTGTTTCTAGGCACTTCTAGTAGGCGCTTACACGCACTTCAGAGTCACGTGGTGTGGTCACGTGCGACGAACGATCGAAGATTATAACTTGGGGCAAGTGAAACAATATCCAAAATAGTCTGCGTGTTGATATTGAAGTGTTCCCTTCAGAATAACATTAGGTCGAAAGAGCTGAGTAGGCTTGTGATAAACTTGCTTATAGTGTTATTGTTACATCTCTCAAAGCTAGACGATTTGATGGTACGAAATCAAAGGTCAAGTTATGCTGAATTTCTCAGTAGCAGCCTGAAGTCTGAATTAATGCCCGATTGATGGCAATAGGCTCGCCCTCTATTACATGGGACAATAATAACTTAACTGGCGAAATGTACCCACATTTCGCCAGTTTGTCCGGTACAAAAACACTAGGAAGTGGAGAAGGGTGGGCGTTTTGGGGGACTGTATTATGTAATTTTTGACGTTCAAAAAGTGCTGATCTTCAGCCTAATTTGATTAAATGGCTTTTGATTTTGATTTTGTACACCTTTGGCTAACCCTTTGGGGATTACAAGCGTCATGTGATGTGTTATGTTTGTGTGAAATAAAATGTAGGGTACGTTCATTGCACCTGTATTCTGAGAAGAAAGCCAACTAGTGGCTTAGATATTTTCTCTATAGTTCAATACAAGAGAAGTTCGAATTGCCTAATAACACATTTCTTGTCCTCAACCGCCAATCACTCTTATCTTGGACCATACGTCCGCGCCGCGGGCGTCAGGCCCAGTCATCTCAATCCGTGTTTGTAGGACGACCCCCTCCCCGCGCCTGCCCGCGACCCGCCAGACCCCACGACCGATTCAGTCAGTAATCAGTACTGGAACTGGTATGGAATAGTCTAGATTATCAGTAGCATTGCTCTGACATTCGTGCGATTGAGTCTATCTACTTAGATTGGACTGAATAGAAAATATGGGTTTTAGGGTTGCGTACAAAAACGGTAATCATGGAAAACTAAAGCGACTTCGACTGTGTATCTGTCATAGCTTCTTGTTTTAGGTGCTACTAATGCTTGGCCACTTAATATCATAGTTTGATTTTAGTCAATGTAATCTGATTTCTGTGCAATGAATGATATTTTACTCCACTAACAAAAGATTATAAAACCCTTTCTTGGACAAGTAGTTCAGTCTAGAGTATAGTAGGGCTCTTTTAATAATAATTTAACTTATGAAACTAGGGGCCACTAGAATATTAATTTTCTATTTCATTTTATTTGTATGTTTGAAAGTGTCTTTTAAATGCTCTAATTGACCATTAATAAGGCACATTTACACGAATGAGTCTATGAATGTATTTTGTTTTTAAAGTAGTGACGTGTATTGTCTGGAAAAGATCTAAGTACTTACCGAAAAAAAACGTTAGATATTCTAACGTGAGGTTTGAATTGAGAACTACTTCCATTACTATCACATGCAAGAAGATGAAAATGGTCAAACAATAGATAAAATAGATAATTTTAAACGTTCTACATTTTAACATAAAAACATTAATACGTTAAGATACTAACTTACTGAATAAATAAGAGTAAACCTTAACCGTATAACCTAAGAGTGAAACCGTGAAAAAGAGGTATAGTACCAACTTACTGTGTTTAAGATTTAGGTTTTTGGTCACTTTTGGGTCTAATGGTGCCTGACAGATCTACTCTCTACCGTATTTGAATGCCTAAGTGTCTGTTAGTTGATATTTTTCACGTTAGTTAAAAATTGTTAATTACACAAAGACCCCTAAACATCATAATTTTGCCTAGCCTTTTCCAACTACATGTTAGGGGGCATCCAGTCTTTCTAAAAGCAACCAGTTACTGGGAACCACTATACCTAACATAAGGATTCTAATCAAAATCAAAATGTATTCTTCCAATTTCAATTAGGCAGATAAAGGACACTGTAAGTGTGTCAAAGTTAGATAGGACAGTACCTTAAAAAGCCCGCTCTTCGCCACTTCCGACTGTTTTTTCTAATAAAAAGAAGTGTCGGAAGAAACTCTCCAGCAGGATAATTATAAATGATAATGTTTTTAATAAATCGAAATTAGTCATTTCTTCACCGCTACAAAACTGCATAATGTTGCCATCTTCGATGACATGACAAACGGTGACAAATGCTTTCTCAGTCCATTATGAGGCGACAATTTGACATTTGACCATTCTCAGGCTAAAACTAAGATGATAACACAACATACCCACACAGCACATGATATCTACTAGATGTTAAATAATAATCTACCTAGATCTTAGATATCAAAGACATGTAATTAATATCTAGTAGATGTCTACACCTGGTCTTGAAATAGTCTCAATAAAAAGATATTACTTCATATCTAGCAGATATCTATAGCTGGTCTTACGATTGCCTCTTAGAAATAATACCTATTGGAATGTATCTATGTAGGTAGGTATATATTTTATTAGATCATTTTATGAAGGTAGGTATAATTCTTTCATTGGTTCTGAAAGAATTAAAACACGAAATTATGAAAAAATCCCTCGATAAAATTTAAATGACCTTTACGAAAAATACCTAATGTTTCGCACATCGCTGTAATGCCTCGCTACTCCAACGTACTCTGTGGCTACTCCATACCTACCTACCTCATAATGTCTAAGAAAAAAAAAACTATTTCTCTAACTGCCCGGCTGCCCGTATGAATTTCGCGCTAGGTTACCTTGGTTGGACGTTTACGTTTCGTTTCATATAATTATAAGCAAATCATAGTTTGTCTGTGCTGATCATCGCGTTGTCAATCGACACGACCGAATATAGGAGGTGGTATTTTTAATGTTTGTGGCCATTTTTGTGGCAGGCTTTGAGCAATACAGGAATACAGTCCTTGATGGTGACAGGTTATATCAAGCGCTGTCATTTATTTCCTTCAAAAGTGAGCACGAACGAAACGTACTGGCTTGGCCGTAAACGGGTAAAGGACTTTAAAGAAGGAACATTCAATGTAGGTAAGGTACTCTGTGAATTGTGAAAGGAACGTTGAAGTTGAAATGAAAGAAGGACGAAGCCTCGGATTCGGATCTTGAAGATTCTTTTCTTTCAAAATTCAACGGGTCAACGGCAATGGCGGTGTGCCCTGTGTTAATGTTTAATCTTTTAGTGTTATGTGTTAGTGTAACAAGTGTTTTTAGGTTGTGTTCGAAACGGAAAAGCCTGGAACGAATACCAAAAGTAAGAATACCTACCAAAAACCTATGTAATTTAAGTCTAAGTGTGGTGTGCAACAACATTTGTTGATGCATGGCATGAAATCAGGTAAAACATCACCATAGATCGGAACAAGCTTGTGATCGGAATGCGTTCCTGAAATTCAACTCGCGGTTATCCGCCAGATGCCGGCCGCCTATTACTAAAGAACTATGTGTACCTACTTATTTGAAACATCACAACATTTTGATGGTCCAGTGACAATTGTGACAAATGGTAGGTACTCGTACTTGTAATGAGTTTGCTATTAATTTGCAATCAGCTGCTGATCCTGTATTTGGGTTGAGGGGCACTAATAAAATTATGAAGATTATGGATATTGTTGAGAAAGATGGCCAGAACTTTGTTGTAGGTCAGAAATTAACATAAAAATACTTGTTTTCTACTCCGTTCTTGTCCCATGTCTCTATATATAACATATTTTTATAATTTGAATGTAGATGTTTAATAACATAAATATTTCTTTCAGAACCTCTGATATTGTTACGGAGAGATGATTTGGACATAAAGTTAAAACTAAATATATAAATGGAATCATTTGATGACCTGAAAAATAAAATACTTAATAGTGTTCTTAATACTGGAGTAACTGAACAAAACACTGAACAATTTGAGGAGATAATCTCCATTATCAATAAATTTCCAATGTCTGAAGAAGATTTGGAGACAGTAGAAATAATTTTGGAAAATGCTAAGATCAAGAATAATTTGGTAAGACATTAAGTTATTGCTTTACATAGTCATTGTCTGTCATCCCAACATGCCCCACCTGCCCCTTCGTGTTATGATCCTTCATGCGCTATCCAAAATTATAACTTCGTGTTAACTATTCCAGCAGTGCGTGCTTTGATTTGATGGTACACCTACTATATTATTATACAGTAATCACAGAATGTGGCATTTGATATAATAGGTATCATGTAATTGAAGGAATATTATACTTATAAATCACTTTTGTTACTTTCAGATTAGTATTTGAAGAAATATGGTGGAAACAATGTAAAGACTAGATGATGTCTTTTACTCTTTTGAGAATGATGAGTTCAGATGACACTGGATCCAAATTCCCATGAGTTGGAGCTAAAATAAAAAGTTTTTGCCACCTTAAGGGTTTTTGGAGCTATGTCAGGTATAGTACAATTATTTACTAAACCCTATTTTTTTTTGTGATTTGAATACATTACTATAGTAGATTATCACCTGCAGGTATGACGATTTTATACTGACTGTGGTTTATTTTAATTTTAGATGCAATACGGGCTCGCTTCCCAGATTCAACTATACAAGAAATTTCCACACTTATGAAAACATGGCTGCGGAATGCTCCCATGCGTATTCTGCTTAAACAGAAAAAGAATAGTGGCCTACCTATGTAAATTTACTCCAGTTACAACCTAACCAAATGATTTTAAGTTTTTTTTTTAATAAACTTCTGAAAATACCTGTGGCTTTTTTTTCAGTTTAAAATGAAACTCCATTACAATAAAACTTAAGAAATAAAGCCTACTTTGAACAAATGGGTAGGTACCAAATAAGTAAATATAGTACTATAATGTGTTGGTGATGGATTCTAAATTCAGGGTTTATATGTTTAGTATGTATCAGACGTTTTTGACCATCAATCTAGCCTTGAAAAAAATCGTTAATTACAAGTATTTAAGAATATAGTGTGTGGACATATCATTATAATATACTATCCAATTTCTTTGTAATACTTATTATGTTGATTTATTAATTTAATTTAAAATTTCATAATTTTTCAAATTCTTTATTTACATTTTCTAAGTTTGATTGAAATTTATTGTATCTTCTAATTTCTACTCTTATGCCCGTGCCAGACTGTTGTAAACAAGCCTTCCACACATTCCACACTGCACGCACTGTAGTAAACCGCCGGTGTGTGGAAGGCTTGTTTACAACAGTCTGGCCCACACTTTGAACACCTAGAAGACGTCTAGAAGATATTCCACTTACTTTCTAATAGACGTATGGCAGATAATCTACAAGATGTCTTCCATACTCTTAGAATCGCCTAGCAGATATCTAGAAGATATTAGGATATGTTCTATTAGAGGTTTAGCAGATAATCTAGAAGATATCTTCCATATGTTACTAGCATACATCTAGAAAACATGTCTAGTAGATATGTAGTAGATATACATTTATAATGTCTGGAAGACATTTAGGAGGCGGACATAGAGTCATCTACAAGATGTCTAGTATACTACTTATAAATATCACAAGATATCTCCTAGACGTTTGCACTAATATTTAATAGATATTTTTTAGATATTCTGTAGACATTATGTGCTGTGTGGGTATATTGATACTGAGGCGGAACAAAGTTTGCTGCGGCAGCTTTAACTTATAATAATGTTTAAATTTTAACGTTTTTTGTATAAGTTTAATAATAATAATAATAATAATAATAATTTTTTTATTTGCCAGAAACACGGTACAAGGTTGTAAAATTAAGTTTAAAACAGTTCTTCATGTCTCGCTGACACAGCAGCATGCAAAATAAGATTTATATCAATTGAAATGTTGCCAAAAGAAAAAAAAAACAAAATTACTACAGATTATAGATTCATCCTATCACCAAGCAATAACTTATAACTTAAATAATCATTTATTCCTGTATTTTGATGCCAGTCCAATCGAAAAGAATTTACAGGGACACTTTACAAAAAATATGACAGTTATACTACTACACTTGTGTAGTACTCACAGCCACCTGTTATTATTATTATCGTGTGGTGACCACGTTATTACTGTATGTGGCTCACGGTGTTGCCAACACAATGACCGATATCTGTGACCGATCCATATCAGTTGTGTGGTTTTTTAATACGAATATAATGTTGCCAGTGCTATTATCAACATTATATTAAAAAGCCACATCATTTCTGTTGAAGGTGGATATTCCACAGTAACCCGCGAAATTTAAATTTTCTTTTCATTTTTGCGATATGCCGTTGAGTGTCAGGTTGTATGTTGATTAAAATATGATTGGTATGTAATGAATGGTCACCCATCCACAGACGAACCTCGTCAAGCGTAGCTTAACCTTCGACCTGTGCGGCTGTTATTATTTAGCCACAAGTTTCTCTTTTAAAATAAGTAGATCTTAAAAACTACAATGACATAAAAAAAACCTTCAGAATTTACTTAAAGAGATATTTGAATAAGTTGCTTTTTTGTACTGTTTGCTCACCTGGAGAGTCTATAATAAAATAAATAAAATTATAAATATTCCACAATTTTTTCACTCAACGCTATTTCCCACACAGCACATAATGTCTACAGAATATCTAAAAAATATCTATTAAATATTAGTGCAAACGTCTAGGAGATATCTTGTGATATTTATAAGTAGTATTCTAGACATCTTGTAGATGACTCTATGTCCGCCTCCTAAATGTCTTCTAGACATTATAAATGTATATCTACTACGTATCTACTAGACATGTTTTCTAGATGTATGCTAGTAACATATGGAAGATATCTTCTAGATGATCTGCTAAACCTCTAATAGAACATATCCTAATATCTTCTAGATATCTGCTAGGCGATTCTAAGAGTATGGAAGACATCTTGTAGATTATCTGCCATACGTCTATTAGAAAGTATGTGGAATATCTTCTAGACGTCTTCTAGGTGTTCAAAGCGTGGGCCAGACTGTTGTAAACAAGCCTTCCACACACCGGCGGTTTACTACAGTGCGTGCAGTTGTAGCTCTTTTGTAAACCGCCGGTGGACACCAATGTGTGGAAGGCTTGTTTACAACAGTCTGGCACGGGCATAAGAGTGGAAATTAGAAGATACATTATATTTCAATCAAACTCAGAAAATGTAAATAAAATTATAAAATTTTAAAATAATAAATCAACATAATAAGTATTACAAAGAAATTGGATAGTATATTATAATGATATGTCCACACAATATATTCTTAAATACTTGTAATTAACGTTTTTTTTTCAAGGCTAAATTGATGGTCAGACTCGTCTGATACATACTAAACATAAACCCTGAACTTAGAATCTATCACCAACACACTATAGTACTATATTTACATATTTGGTACCTACCCATTTGTTCAAAGTAGGCTTTATTTCTTAAGTTTTATTGTAATGGAGTTTCATTTTAAACTGAAAAAAAAAGCCACAGGTGTTTTCAGAAGTTTATTAAAAAAAAAACTTACAATCATTTGGTTACGTTGTAACTGGAGTAAATTTACATAGGTAGGCCACTATTATTTTTCTGTTTAAGCAGAATACGCATGGGAGCATTCCGCAGCCATGTTTTCATAAGTGTGGAAATTTCTTGTATAGTTGAATCTGGGAGCCCGTATTGCATCTAAAATTAAAATAAACCACAGTCAGTATAAAATCGTCATACCTGCAGGTGATAATCTACTATAGCAAGGTATTCAAATCACAAAACAAATTAGGGTTTAGTAAAAAATTGTACTATACCTGCCTTAGCTCCAAAAACCCTTAAGGTGGCAAAAACTTTTTATTTTAGCTCCAACTCATGAGAATTTGGATCCAGTGTCATCTGAACTCATCATTCTCAAAAGAGTAAAATACACCTAGTCTTTACATTGTTTCCACCATATTTCTTCAAATAACTAATCTGAAAGTAACAAAAGTGATTTATAAGTATAGTATTCCTTCAATTACATGATACCTATTATATCAAATGCCACATTCTGTGATTACTGTATAATAATATAGTAGGTGTACCATCAAATCAAAGCACGCACTGCTGGAATAGTTAACACGAAGTTATAATTTTGGATAGCGCATGAAGGATCATAACACGAAGGGGCAGGTGGGGCATGTTGGGATGACCGACAATGACTATGTAAAGCAATAACTTAATGTCTTACCAAATTATTCTTGATCTTAGCATTTACCAAAATGATTTCTACTGTCTCCAAATCTTCTTCAGACATTGGAAATTTATTGGTAATGGAGATTATCTCCTCAAATTGTTCAGCGTTTTGTTCAGTTACTCCAGTACTAAGGACACTATTTAGCATTTTATTTTTCAGGTCATCAAATGATTCCATAAGTAAATGTATTTAGTTTTAACTTTATGTCCAAATCATCTCTCCGTAACAATATCAGAGGTTCTGAAAGAAATATTTATGTTATTAAACATCTAGGTACATTCAAATTATAAAAAGAGACATGGGACAAGAACGGAGTAGAAAACAAGTCTTTTAATAAAAATTTCTGACCATCTTTCTTGCCATCTTTCTCAACAATATTCATAATCTTCATAATTTCATTAGTGCCCCTCAACCCAAATACAGGATCAGCAGCTGATTGCAAATTAATAGCAAACTCATTACAAGTAAGAGTACCATTTGTCACTGGACCATCAAAATGTTGTGATGTTTCAAATAAGTAGGTACACATAGTTCTCTAATAATAGACGGCCGGCACCTGGCGGATAACCGCGAGTTGAATTTCAGGAACGCATTCCGATCACAAGCTTGTCCCGATCTATGGTGATGTTTTACCTGATTGCATGCCATGCATCAACAAATGTTATTGCACACCACACTTAGACTTAAATTACATAGGTTTTTGGTAGGTATTCTTACTTTTGGTATTCGTTCCAGACTTTTCCGTTTCGAACACAACTTGAAAACACTTGTTACACTAACACATAAAAACACTTGTTACACTAACACTTAACATTAAAAGATTAAACATAGGGCACGCCGCCGTTGCCGTTGACCCGTTGAATTTTGAAAGAAAAGATTCTTCAAGATCCGAATCCGACTATGGAGAGGCTTCGTCCTTCTTTCATTTCAACTTCAACGTTCCTTCCTTTCACAGAGTAGAGTAGGTACAGTCAACAGCAAAAGTAGATGATCAAGATCAGAAAATCAATACTAATGAACGGAGTTCACGCCAGAACTGTGTGGCGTCGAAGTGATTCAAAAGTATGTGATTGTAAATTGTACCAAACATTTACTACCAGTACAGCTGCCATATGTTTGCGATCAGTTTTGACTCCAAAAGTTATAAACTCAATTCGCGTCAGAACTAAGAAGTGAAAAAAAAATCAAAACTAGTGAACAGCTAAAATCAAAATTTAAATAATGAAACAGGCCACGTAATCGTGAAGCAAATAATTTATCCATACGTATTTTTTTATTAACCCAGGAATTAAATTTGTTATGTTTAAAACAGCTGAATTTGATAAAAAAAATGCATATTTAATATATGCCAAATTTCATCCAATTGAAACCCTAAAAAAGCACAATGTTCATTAATAAAAACTTATTTACAAAAAAAACAACCAACTTTCAAAAAAAACACTACAAAGTGAAAAATATTAAAGTTATTTTTCACTTTGAAATGTTGTTTTGGAAGTAGGTTGTTTTTTTTTGTAAAAATGTTTTAATTTTTCACTTTTAGTGGGTCAGTTTGTAATTTATCTAAGTTACATTAGGCCAATGACAACTGTTCATCACCTCTTACAACATATTGCTTTTCTCGATACAGGGACGTTAGTTGTTGAGGAGTTCTCCTAGTAAGATCCAGGAGAACTGGAGCTCCATGGTGAAGGCATCATCACCACTATGCATTTTGACAAGCTTAAATTACTTAGCAACTACATTAAAGTACCTAATCGAATCGCAACCCGTGAAATACTTAGGTATAATTGAGTAGTTCCGATGCCCATCTGTGGTCTTCATCATCAGTTCCACTTTAGCAAACGGTGCTTTCCGAGAGCGAATGCACGAGTTACTATACAAAATACCCAAATCACTATAGGTGTTCCTATAAAATTTGAGGTTTTTCCTTGATTTCCATAGGATCCCTTCATCAGATTCTGACTTGGTGACAATGAGACCACAGCGAGACCCTTTCTTAAAAAAAAATAATTTTGCGAAAAAAACGAAGTTACGCCCAAACATACATAAAAAATATACATATAGATATCCGAATTGATAACCTCCTCCTTTTTCAGAAGTCGGTTAAAAATAATATAATTCAAAAACTTTAGTATTTAAACTGGTTTTTTTTTGTTACTTCTGTCAAATGTTTAAAAGTAGCTGATGTGATACAAAACGATAATTGAATAAATATTATCATCTTTTCATATTTGTGAATTTATGTCAATGTTCAAAAGCAGCTGATGTGACACAAAACGATAATTCAATAAATATTATTATCTTTGCATGTTTCGAATTTATGTCAATGTTCAAAAGTAGCTGATGCGATAAAAATCATAACTCAATTATTGCTTTTGCCCAGTCGGCTACAATATATTAAAACCGGAAGGTAGATTGATATTTTATCGAATTATCGTTTTGTATCACATCAGTTACTTTTGAACATTGACACAAAATTCAAAAACATGCAAAGATATTAATATTTATTGAATTATCGTTTTGTATCACATCAGCTACTTTTGAACATTGACATAAATTCGAAACACGCAAAGATAATAATATTTATCGAATTATCGTTTTGTATCACATCAGTTACTTTTGAACATTGACACAAAATTCAAAAACATGCAACGATATTAATGTTTATTGAATTATCGTTTTGTATCACATCAGCTACTTTTGAACATTGACATAAATTCGAAACACGCAAAGATAATAATATTTATCGAATTATCGTTTTGTATCACATCAGTTACTTTTGAACATTTACACAAATTTCAAAAACATGCAACGATATTAATGTTTATTGAATTATCGTTTTGTATCACATCAGCTACTTTTGAACATTGACATAAATTCGAAACATGCAAAGATAATAATATTTATCGAATTATCTTTTTGTATCACATCAGTTACTTTTGAACATTGACACAAAATTCAAAAACATGCAAAGATATTAATATTCATTGAATTATCGTTTTGTATCACATCAGCTACTTTTGAACATTGACATAAATTCACAAACATGCAAAGATGATATATATATATATTTATTCAATTATCGTTTTGTATCACATCAGTTACTTTTGAACATTGTCACAAAATTCAAAAACATGCAAAGATATTAATATTTATTGAATTATCGTTTTGTATCACATCAGCTACTTATGAACATTGACATAAATTCGAAACATGCAAAGATAATAATATTTATCGAATTATCGTTTTGTATCACATCAGTACTTTTGAACATTTACACAAAATTCAAAAACATGTAAAGATATTAATATTCATTGAATTATCGTTTTGTATCACATCAGCTACTTTTGAACATTGCCATAAATTCACAAACATGCAAAGATGATAATATTTATTCAATTATCGTTTTGTATCACATCAGCTACTTTTAAACATTGCCAGAAGTTACAAAAAAAAACCAGTTTAAATACTAAAGTTTTTGAATTATATTATTTTTAACAGACTTCTGAAAAAGGAGGGGGTTATCAATTCGGATGTTTATAATATGTATATTTTTATGTATGTTTGGGCACAACTTCGTCATATATAGCCGGATTTGCAAAATATTTATTTTGTTTGAAAGGGTATACTCTCGCTGTGGTCTCATTGTCACCAAGTCAGAATCTGATGAAGGGATCCCATGGAAATCGAGGGAAAACCTCAAATGTTATAGGAACACCTATAGTGATTTGGGTATTTTGTATAGTAACTCGTGCATTCGCTCTCGGAAAGCACCGTTTGCTAAAGTGGAACTGATGATAAAGACCACAGTAGGGCATCGGAACTACTCAATTATACCTAAGTATTTCACGGGTTGCGATTCGATTAGGTACTTTAATATAGTTGCTAAGTAATTTAAGCTTGTCAAAATGCATAGTGGTGATGATGCCTTCACCATGGAGCTCCAGATCTCCTGGATCTATCTAGGAGAACTCCTCAACAATTAACGTCCCTGTATCGAGAAAAGCAATATGTTGTAAGAGGTGATGAGCAGTTGTCATTGGGCTATTGTAACTTAGATAAATTACAAACTGACCCACTAAAAGTGAAAAATTAAAACATTTTTACAAAAAAAAACAACCTACTTCCAAAAAAACATTTTAAAGTGAAACAAGTGCTTTTTTTAGGGGTTTAATTGGATGAAATATATTAAATATATTTAATATGCATTTTTTTTATCAAATTCAGCTGTTTTAAACATAACTAATTAAATTACTGGGTTAATAAAAAAATACGTATGGATGAATTATTTGCTTCACGATTACGTGGCCTCAGTTTCATCATTTAATTTTTGATTTTAGCTGTTCACTAGTTTTGAATTTTTTTTTCACTTCTTAGTTCTGATGCGAATTGAGTTTATAACTTTTGGAGTCAAAACTGATCACAAACATATGGCAGCTGTACTGGTAGTAAATGTTTGGTATAATTTACAATCACATACTTTTGAATCACTTCGACGCCACACAGTTCTGGCGCGAACTCCGTTCATTAGTATTGAATTTCTGATTTTGATCATCTACTTTTGCTGTTGACTGTACCTTACCTACATTGAATGTTCCTTTACCCGTTTACGCCTTTACGGCCAAGCCAGTAGGTACGTTTCGTTCGTGCTCACTTTTGAAAGAAAATACATGACAGCGCTTGATATAACCTGTCACCATCAAGGACTGTATTCCTGTATTGCTCAAAGCTTGCCACAAAAATGGCCACAAACATTAAAAATACCACCTCCTGTATTCGGTAGTGTCGATTGACAACGCGATGATCAGCACAGACAAACTATGATTTGCTTATAATAAAATTATATGAAACGAAACGTAAACGTCCAACCAAGGTAATCTAGCGCGAAATTCATACGGGCAGCCGGGCAGTTAGACAAATAGTTATTTTTTCTTAGACATTATTAATCATTATGAGGTAAAAGGTATGGGGAGTAGCGAGGCATTACAGCGATGTCAGCGATGTGCGAAACAATAGGTATTTTTCGTAAAGGTCATTTAGTTGTGGAATATTTATTTATTTTTTATTTTTATTTAAGTATATTTTATCGAGGGAATTTTTCATAATTTTGTGTTTTAATTCTTACAGAACCAATGAAAGAATTATACCTACCTACCTTCATAAAATGATCTAATAAAATATATACCTACCTACATATATACATTCCAGTAGGTATTATTTCTAAGAGGCAATCGTAAGACCAGCTATAGATATCTGCTAGATATGAAGTAATATCTTTTTATTGAGACAATTTCAAGACCAGGTGTAGACATCTACTAGATATTAATTACATGTCTTTGATATCTAAGATCTAGGTAGATTATGATTTAACATCTAGTAGATATCATGTGCTGTGTGGGTTATTCCCAAGTTAAGCTTGAGAGCTTGTGTTATGGCTAAACAACTGATAAACATACAAACATATTTCTAAATACATTCATATTATAGATAAATTACACCCAGACACAGAACAAATGATCGTGCTTAACACACATACATTTGTCCTGGGTGGGAATCAAACCCACGACCTCCGGTATAGCAGTCAGGGTTACTAACTACTAGACCAACAGGCCAGTCAACAGTAACAAAATAAATGTGAAAGTATGTATAGATGTTTATTACTCTTTCACGCAAAAACTACTGACATTGAAAACTACTGAGATTTTAATGAACCTTTATAAAAAAAACGATAAGTGAAAGTTCTGCCATCTGCGAGCTATTCTGGCGTGCTAATCCTGCGCAGACGAATTCGCGGGCACCAGTTTGTATATAATAAAAACTTATTCGACCTCTCCATCTGGTTATTGATCTTTATCCTCAAATGATTACCCTCCCATTAAACCAAAGATCAGGGTTGCCAGACAATCGGCTAGAGACAGTTCAAAAAAATAGATTTCAACCCCTCAAAGACTTTGGTAGAGCCCTCGAGGCAATTTAAAAGGTTTCAGAATACCGTCTAGGTTAACTTTGGAAGCCTTTTTACTGAACAAAGGGTTTCATCAAACAGTTTTGATCTAACGAAGTTCGGGTTATAGGTAACACTTGAGAAAATCTTATTCTGAATTGGAATTTCGTAGCTCTTTATCTTTTAGAGTGAAATGAGTGTATTTAAGTAGATATTCTGTGTAGGTATAAATCACTGCTAACTGAACTTTAAATTATCAGATTTTCATGCCTATCGGGAATGCTTGACGTAGAAACGTCAGTTCAAACGATTTCCTAATACTCTAACAATTTCATAATACTTATATAGATTAACTTAAATGTTGGAAGTGTATCAAATTATAACTTCGTGGTGGGTACTTGTTTTAACTTAATCTTGGTTCATGTATGGTTCTTCGTCAGTTCACCAATTGAACGGTTATAGGTATCTAGATGCCATTTAATTAGTTAAACCATAAAATTTCAAGTTCAAGATGGAAGTCGGCTAAACACTACTTAGTAAAGGTGTCACAAAGTCTATATTTTATTTAGTCCATCAACTATGTAGCACCGATAACTTTTGTTTATATTTAACCAAGAAAACGACTTAACTGTCGGAAACAAAATCAAATTTAATCACTATGTTATTTGTTAATCATAAAAGCATCTTCTAAAACATCTTACCATTCATTTTTAACCGACTTCTTCCAAGGATACAGCTTTATTTCATGTTTATTAATAAAAAAGGTTTGTGTCAAATTGGACGTTTGAATCGATGACATTCCGATACTTCTAGAAGAACCATGTTCACACCGTAGTTTCCCCTAACCGATGATGCACCTACCACTGTTTTTCTCTGCATCACCTAAAGGTTGACTGCTAGAAAATGCCTATGGCATTAAGTCCGCCTCTGTACATTAGTGTGCTTGAAGTTTAAATAAATAAATAATGACGCCATTCTAGTACCAACAACCAACTAGTACGTTTCAACACAACTATGAAAATCTTAGTACCCAAGAAGTGACTCGTATTTCAATCAGCCAGCCACCATCGATGCAGAAGCACGAATATTCTCTGATTACGTAGTCGACCCTAGGCGATTAATCAATTCGTTTGTTTCCCCGCGGGCATGCTCCAATGACGGCTACACACCGCTGATTGACTCCTTTGATTATCTTGCCGGTGAATGAATAATAAACATTCGGTAGCATCCGATATTTTCGGTCGTGTCCCGCAGATCGTGAGATATTTACCTAAGGGTTGACGACAGGGAATCTTGTCTAGGTTAAATATGTGGATAAAAAAATCGATCATCATGATGTGTTAAAGTGATACACAGAAATAAATGACACTATTCAATCTTTTTCATATCATCATTCTATTTTATTTTAAACTTAATTTCATTATTTTATTTCACTTTGGAGACATGATTCCTAGTGGATTAGGTTTTCAAATTTTGATATTGGATTGATATTCGTTATCTACAGGAAGTCAGCAGCCCTAAAGACTGATAACAAGTATATCCAATGGATATCACTCTTCCCTGTAACTGGTTGGTGAAATAGACCACCAGATACCCAATGAACAATCAGGCTTTGTCGCTGGAAAAGGAACTAGGGAACAAATATTGAACGTACGCCTGCTCATTGAGAAATGCAGAGAGTTCAACAAACCGTTGGTCTTGTGCTTCATTGACTACGCCAAAGCATTTGACTGCGTGCAGTGGAGTACCATGTTTGATGTGCTTGTGGATGGGAGTCCCCTTGCACCTCATTTTCCTTGTGCAGAATCTATACCTTGACGGCACTAGCTTTGTGAAATTAGAAGACCATCAGTCGAAGTCCTTTCACACTGAACGAGGCGTGCGCCAGGGCTGTATTCTTTCGCCTAAATTATTCAATCTGTACGGCGAATACATAATGAGAAAAGCGCTTGAGGACTGGGGCGGAGGTGTATCAGTAGGTGGCCTACGCATCACTAACCTCAGATATGCTGATGACACGACTATAGTTGCATCGAGTGAAGTAGAGATGGCAACTCTGCTGAAGAAAATAGAAGGTGAGAGCGCCAAACTCGGTCTTAAGATCAACCATTCGAAAACAAAGATCATGGTGGTGGACCGAGCGCAACTTCTACCAAAAACCGATGCACTCAACGGCTACGAGAAAGTCAGTCAATTTGTGTACCTGGGGTCTATGATCACAAATGAGGGCAACTGTACAGATGAAATACGCCGAAGGGCCGGGATGGCCAAAAGCGCTATGGCGAATCTGGACAAAATCTGGAAGAACCGCGGTATTCGCCGGAAAACCAAAGTGCGACTCGTTCGTGCCTTGGTATTTTCCATTTTCCTGTACGGCGCAGAAACCTGGTGCTGCAAGAGCAACGATAGCAAAAAGATCGATGCTTTCGAAATGTGGTGTTGGAGAAGATTGCTCAGAATTCCATGGACAGCTATGAGAACCAACGAATCCATACTGCAGGAGCTTAACATCACGACGAGGCTCTCAGCAATCTGCCACCAAAAGGCCCTTCGCTTCTTCGGACATATCATGCGGTCTCCTAAGCATAGTCTGGAGAAGCACATCATAGTGGGTCAGATGGAGGGTAGACGAGCCAGGGGCAGAGCACCCTCAAGATGGATGGATGCCATCAGGAAAACTGTGGGGCCGGACATCCAGACGGCAGTCCACAGCTGCTACAACCGCAGCGAATGGAGAGCTCGCTGTTGTGGTCGCGATCCTCAGCATTGAGGGACCGAGGAAGAAGAAGGGTTTTTTCTAAACAGAATATGTCACCCCGATGATTGGATACAATTAATTATTACTAAGTACCAACCCGCAACCTTAAACCCATAGCAATAGTATGTTAAAGTGTTCTAGCCTCATCCAATAGCGGTGAGGCAATAGCGATTCTAAAAACCTACATTAGGATTATTGTCAAAAGCTTGACGTCTTTGGACTTCGACACGAACACTCCGACAGGATATTATAATATATGGAATTTCGAATGGTTTTTTTTAACTATACTTGGAGAGTACTCTTAATATTGGTGATAACAATTTCTTGATAAAAAAAGCATTCTTGTATTGTCAACGAGAAATTTTAAAGCTTTTCGAAAATTTGCTTGCCAAACTCAGAAAAATTTTTAAAATTAATAAAAAAAATACAAAAGGTGCTTATTATCAATCGAAAGGGTCAATTATAGGCTCAATTATAAATCAAATCTGGCCACATACCGCTCAATAGTTTCGGATTCATGATGCGCAAAGGTGATTCTACCAATTGCGTTGTGTGTGGAGTAGTAGAAGACGTTCATCATTTAATACTGGCAACTTAGAACCGGACTATACTGTAATTTTTACAAGAACCCTCTTGACTCTTTGTCAAAAGAACGCCCAAGTAAAACCCCGCTCCCGCTACCGCTTATCACCCACCTCTGTCAACATCTTCCGTTCGTCGGCCATCAGTTGCAGTACATAATGTAAATAAGTTTTTCCTCATTGTACCAAAGAGGTCGCCTTTGTGTCAGAATTACTTCACTTTGTACCCTTAGATAACTATTATACGTACGTTTTTATATTTTAACGTTTGAAGTTTCTCAATATTAAATCTATTGTAGTGGATTTTTTTATCATGTTTCACAGTATTGTTGCCTCTTTGAAATATCTGTGTCAGATGTTTGTTGATTAAGTTCTGCGCGAGGAGATTGCTTGTGTTCTGTGTTTGAAGAAATGTCAAGGTACTCTAGATATTTGTAGGCTTTTTTCGAATGTACATATAAGCTAGGAGCTGTAAGCTGAACACTACTACTTGTAGATAAAAGGGTGAGCAATTGAGCATAGGTACATAAACATCATAAGGGAGAGATATGAATCTGATGTGCGTGTGGTGTGAGGGCCACATGTATTGCTCGGGAGTTTGTTTTGCCACTTCTACCCAGCAAAAACACTAGGAAGTGGTGAAGGGTGGGCGTTTTGGGGGACTGTCTTATGTATTTTTTTAACATTCAAAAAGTGCTGTTTTTCTGGCTAGTTTGAATAAAGACTTTTGATTTTTGTTTTTTTTTTTTGTTAAAACTATTGAAAATGTGCTTAGGATTTAGTGAACGTTACCAAATAATTGTGAAAGTTAAAATCAAAATTTTTGAATGTCAAAAAAGCGAGTTATGGACTGTTGAGTTAGGCTGTTGTTACAGCCATACAACGCCATTTATGTTTAAGTCACATGTTATTTGGGGCGAGTCTATGAACATCAATCGGGCACAAATCCAGGCTCTTGGCTTTCACTGCAAAATTCGAGATAAGAGAACTTAATAAAGCTTCTCCGGGAAAAAGTACCTAAGAAATAAAAATCCAAGTCCAAAACACATAGTGAACTTTATATTAAAGTTATTTTTTAATATTACATATTTCTTTACATTTTTAAAAGCAAATTTGCACATGCTGGAAATGTTTCCAAACAAATTTCGTTGTTGTTTTTCAAACCGGTTTTTAAGTCGGATTTTACTTCAGTAAATAAAGCACTGTGCTTTAGCACAGTGCTTTATTTACTGAAGTAAAATCCGACTGAAAAACCGGTTTGAAAAACTACTTAACGAAATAAAGAAATGGAGAAAGAAATAAGCAACACTTCAAATTAATATCTTTCAAAATGATCCTCATGATTGTTTATTTATAAACTTCATCAGTTTCAAAAACAAACCTATTTTGGGAAGGAAAGTTAAACGAACGTCAGAGACTTTACGCCTACGCAGTTATTTCACGAATATATTTACTCCCAAAAGTAAATACCAAAATCACTGTTATTTTTACATTAATTACAGCGGAAGTAGAAGCAATACGCGATACTAACAAACGAAAGCTTTTATCTCGACATCGTGCAACCCTTATTTACGAAAAAGGAAACAGGCAATGCGTCACGCCTTACGCATCTGAATCAACGACCAATATTACTAGAACTCTGCCTATATCTTAATCAGTACAATTTCATCCAGGATTTCGATAATCAACGTGATCGGCGAGTTCAATATAAATTGGATGGTAGTTACATTTGGAATGTATCCAAAGTGTCTGAAACGGCACTAGTCACGGTGACATAACGGTTTCTGTTGCGAAAAAGACAAATAAATAGAGGGCGTATTTACGCAAGTAATGCGTTCCTTTAAAAAGGTATATTTTGCTATTTGTCGCGCTGTGGTGCCAAGATAAATTTAGAACTAAAGTTGCAATTTACACAACTTGTTCGCATTTAGTTTGCCGGTACCAATTTCCTCATAGCGGCGGCTGCATCGGAGTACCAGAGGTTAATGGTCAACGTTGCCAGGCACTTCTATATCCTTCAATCTTCAAGTTTTAAATTACTAACAGAAGAAAATTGACAACATCATAGGTAGGTTTCAGACGAAGCATTAAGACGCCTTATTTTGTAAATAAAATTTATTTTTTTGTTTGATTCGTTCCATAGTTCTCAAAAAAAACCTCGAGAGAAGACATCAAAAACGAGGCTAGGAGAATGTCATTCAAAAAGCTAACGTGCTAAATTTAAAAGTACGAGTACGACTACCTTACCTAACTAATAAGAGTAGTGGCTTGAAAAGAAGTATATTATATTGTTAAAAGGAATTGAGTTGGACACGTTCGACATGTCAGACGATCAATACCCTACACGCATTTGTGGTCTGCAAAATCCTTAGAAAGTAAAGAGTGGAACGAGAGTCAGAATGCCTTTACCCTGCAGTGGGAAAATCCAGGTAAGGTAAGTACAATGGGAAATAAGAAAATTCCTAATTCCCCTTTTCAATAAATGAAAAAAATCGCTGAAAAGCAACCGAAACGCATTGACACAGCTCCAATTGACACAGTTCTCAACAAATTTATGAGTGAGTGTACCTACGTAGGTACATTATGCTTCCAGTGGCCTTATATGACAATTTAATTTAATATTATACTCACAAAGGTACAAGGAGTTGTGACAGTAATTTAATTCCATACGCTGCCATTCGCTTGCGACAAGACCCGTTTTTATTATGGAGTATCTGGATCATATTGTTATACGTAGGCAGTGTCTACGTGCCTCGGCTGTCGGCTTGTAATGTAAAATATGAGCTGAGCTGTGATTGGATGTTAATAAGTTTGTGGTACGTTGTGATTGGTAGTGATCAGTACAGGCTCTGTGAAGCCACATGCTTGCGTTAAAGGTTGGTTTAAAAAGCTAGTATTGACTTCTATACCCGATATTGTGGGTTTGATTCTTACCCAACATAAAATTTTATATGATGAAACGATCATTTGTTTAATGTCTGGGTGTAAACTAAGTATCTTTAAAATGTATGTACATATATTTAGATATATACAGAGGTTTTTATCAATTGTCCAGTACTGATAGCACAAGCTCGCTTAGTTTGATACTAGATGGGGCGTTGTGTGAAAGTTGTGGAATATTTATTTATTTATTAATCAATCTGTGTCATTGTAGATCGAAGTTTGAGCTGCGCTTGCCGACATATTGGCCTGTAGTTGAGTGACCATCACTGAAGTCACGGTTGTCATTCTCAGTCGGTTGTCATTGTCATCTTTAACAGTCATTACGAATGTCAGAAGCCTAAAGTTGATCTTCACATCTAATTTTCCTGTATGTCCTCAATTATCGCTGAAATGAAATTGCGATTAAGTTATGAAAGTTTTTAATTACTATAGTACGAGTATTAGGCTTCTCGTCTGTAGACAAAATAGCCTATCAAAATCAAATTACATTAATCTCGAAATAGCTTACGTATGTGAATGCATTCTATTTCACGAAGGTCACCGCGTCGCGTGCGACACGCCACAGGTTACAATATACAGTGCAGGTATAAACTTCAATATCACATTGGACATTGTGTATGCATTTTATGTGTCCTACTTATATTATAAATGTGAAAGTTTGTGAGAAATGTGAAGTCGAAATGTTTGTTACTGTTTCACGCAAAAACTGTTCAGCGGATTTTGATGAAACTTTACAGTGTTACAGTTTGTACATTTACATTATTTTAGAAAAGCTTTCTGAAGGCCTTAGCTAAGCAACTGAAAGCTCTACTTGTAAGGATTTTTTAAAATGTTTTGGTGCGTACCTAGTTTTTTGTGTGTGTGTTAATTTTAAGTTACTAACACGTAGATTAGGTAAGCTCTTTACTAAAAATTGGACGAATGTTGTAGAGCAATTAAATAAATTATTATTATTAGACTAACACAAAATAAAGATACATAGGCTTTATGAAAATATATTAGGAGAATACTTAGTACCATGCTCATCACCGTACTACTCATAATGCTATCGAAAAGAACCATTTTATTTGTAAATAATTGTGTTTTTTTTCGAAATGTTTTTCCGGTTTCAAAATGATGCTTAAAGAGTAGTAATAAAGCATAACCGACATGGGTTTTATGAATTTAATGCTCGGATAAGAAAATTGACACGTAGGTACTAATGGTTTCCTGGTAGTCACAAAGCGACTGTTTTAACCGCACTCTTTCGTCATGTAAACTTATTTATGAAAAAGTTCGCAAAATTCTCTTCACTGGATTTATTTGATTGTATTTATTTCTGTTGCAAGGACAAAAGCAGTTTATTTACACTCAGTCTATGATTTTGACAGGGGCTGGAGTGTTGAAAGGCAAAGCAATAATTACCGAGTCGTCGATTTCAATGGATTTTTTAAAGACTAAAGTGTTCAGAATTTGATAACTCCGTGGTCTCGCGTAATAAATATTTGAGTAGATTATAGAGTTTCACACAACTTGTACTGATTATTTTCCATTTAATTTTTAAAGAAAGTTCATGAAAGTTGCTCATTTATTCAACCTAAAACACTAGTAACCTATTATACTTGTGGAATTGAAAAAATATTGTTTTTTTTAACGCATAAAACATCCACGTGAAGTGGCTCCACATTCGTTATCTTCGTTTTAGACTGTTGTTATTTCCTATCAAAAATATTAGAAGACTTCTGATTTAATATTTACCACAAACCACCTTTAGAAAATCAATGAAAGCTCTTCTTACCATAATAAAGAATAAATAAATTGTGTTGATATTAATTACTTAATTGCAAAACAGCTCTGGCAACATCGTTATAATCATCGTAGCTACACAGCTCTATTTCAGGCTATACGAAATTCTTCGAAATCCTGTCGACCCCACAAAAAGCTGAACACATTCCAAAAAGACACTAACATCAAAAACAAACGTTCATTTTCCTCATATCCCGAGTCACAAGCCAATTTATTATCAAAACTACAACGGCTAACGAAGCACAAAGAAATAGTAACCAATATTCTGTACTGTACGACAATCATGACAGAGAGCCATGTTTCGAGGTAATTTACGGCCCTCTGAGGCCAGAGGCATTGCCCTCGCCCTTTTATTACACAGAGCCTTCCCACACGATTGGGGAAGACTTGTAAAAATATTTTATTAGGTGTAAGATGGTAGTTGACAACTTGCAGGATAGTGTGGTTCGTTCTAATAGTAAAGGAGTGGCTACTGAGTAACGGAGTGTCATTAAACCTTATATCCGTATCCTAATAATAATAATCAGTCGGTGAACTCTAAAATGGATGCATCTAAGCAGGTATTTGCAATTAAAATAATTATTGACATATTTTATGAATAAAATTATAAGAATCTTTAACTGTTATTATTGCGGGCAGCGATGCAGAAGAAGTTTTCGACGCTTTGTAGTTATTTATTGTTAGGTTAGCAACTATACTTTACATAAACAAAAAAACAAATAAACTAAAATTTGTTTTTTTTTTGTAAAATATAGTTTAGGTGTCCATACATTTTACAGAAAACAATAACTTATGCACATATAATGCAATTATAAATTATTATTGTAAAATTGAAAATAATTGACATTGTAATAGTTTTATTTAAAACTTTAAGTTTTTTAGTTTTGTTTAAAACTGGAAGTCATGGAGAGGGCTTTGCCCAGCAGTGGGATGATGCAGGCTAGCAGTATCAGTATAGTTTTATTTATTTTTTGAATTTTAATTTAATCTAGTTTTAAGTAGAGTTTTAAATTTTATTATTATTAATCTGTACGACACAATTATGTATATTTTTCTGAATAAAGATACTACCACTATCTTGCCTGCGTGAAATTATAGACAGCAAGGAATGCACAACTATTGCTTAAGTTTAGAAATAATTTTCATCATACCCTTTTCTCTTTCACTCGTATTGTATAACCTATATGTAAAGAATAAATCAGTAGTTTTTTTCTCAGTATTTTTTAAAACAGACCATTTGGAAGGGGTAACTACAATATACATTTTTTTAAATGAAATAATTAAATACCTGAGACTTAGAGCTTAAGATTTCTGGTGAATATATCTCAAAAACAAAAAATCTACGAATTTTGGTAGTCCAATTTGAAGAAGAAAAATATAGTACATAAAAACCAAAGGCGACGTTCTACGTTCTAAGTTATAATACGTCCACACAATTTACGCCTTTATGTATAGGCAAAGATAAACAGCTACACTTTACCAGTGACGGTAATAAGTCCCATGCGGCTGGCTAAAGGACATTTACGGGCACAGTTCCAAAACATTCTCCAACAAAAAAAAATACTTCTCAAATTACACGCACCCCATTTATAATGACAAAAAGAGATAAAAATCCCATAAATACAGCTCGCACTACAAAAGATTCAGTACCACTTACACTCAAAACTAAAGTATCGTCTATTTCTCTTTATAAGACATAAAAAAATAATGTCAAAGTCACAATGTCAGACGTAGAAGTCAAGTAATAATAAGGGTACTACAGGGCCTCAAGTCTGCTATTACAATAGTGTCAGAATGGTCTATCATTGATTTCATAATTGTTGATTTTGACATGTTTGGTAATCTACTAATACAATGGCGTCATTATGACTTTCCAATGATCGACCACTGACACTCCATTGAAAGAAATGACATAAATGGTAATCTCGTACATAATGACAACTGAATGACTGACGTATACGGTAATCTGCTAATATTTTGACAGTTGCTTTGATCAGTGACCGACCACTGTAACGTCATTGTGCAATCATTGCTTTTATTTCGTTACGCATCCATAGAGAAGAGTTGAAGTTGAAGTTATTTCGTTACGCAGGTCGTCGGTTGACAAATATTAATGATCTGATTAATGGGAATTGATTAATTACCTAATTATTATCTAATTACTTGGATAATAATATTACAAAAAACGGTTTAAAGTTTAAAAATGTTTACTTGTATTCCAAGAGTTTCAACTTTCAACCAAATATGGTTTTCCAAAACAGAACGTGCCTGAAGTTAAACTTTTAATATTTGTCTTTGACAATTTATTCAAAACAAGTTATTCATCCTAACGTTGCATTAACAAATAAAATTCTGTTATAATTTTTGATTAAGCAAGAAGCTTCTCAGGGGACTCTCAATTTGGAGATTCCGGCGCCAATTAATTTATAAAATAATCTAGCCTTATACTTTGTATTTTTGACTTCGAAAATCTCTTTGCCGCATGTTCAATTTTAATTAATAGTCCAGTCATTTAAATAACAAATGAAGATAAATAATAAACTTAATACCGGCCTTTAAAAATAAAAACAGATAAACATCACTTGGTTGGCAGTAATGTCACATTTGACTTTGATAGTTAAACAGATAGAATATTATTAAGTTGCATAGTTTCAAATTTATCGTTACACATACATTTTAATGTTTTGTGTTTCAGATTCCATAACACGAATAAATAATAAATATAAATGAAATCCGGCATAAATATATGAACAAACATCGTAGTAATTTTTCGAAAGTCATTTCTACCAACGGGTTTTATAATAATGACAACACTACAGTGTCATTATGACACAATTCTATTACGAGACCACTGACCCATCAATGATCGACCATTATGAATTAGCAGATTACAAACTTTTAGCAAAATGACAATGGGATCGCGTTGGAATGACAATATTTATAAAAATAGCAGAATTGAGGCCCAGGTCTGCAGTATAATGTACAATGCACAGTAAAATCAGGTCGTAAATTCCAAGATGACGGGCCCACACGTCTCAATGTTTCTTGCGAACCCTACTCTGTAACATTTATGTTATTTAAATTATGAATCATATTTATGGCTCAGGTATGATATGTGGGTTATTTTTTCATATTTCTTGAAGATTAGATTTAAACCCTTTATGTGTTGTAAATATCTGGGATGTTCTTTACGATTTATGTGGTACAGGTTTTTTATAGCTTGTCAGAATTATACGAAATGGGACCATCTAAATACAAAGATTAAGATAAGCTCATTGAAATATTGAAGGCTCAGGGTAAACTTTATCTAATGTTATGAATGATCGAATATTGAAATAGTAATATTTCTATCTCAATACTTCAACACAAACCAGAAGTTGTTTGCGCTAGAAAACTAATCTATCAGTACTTATCTATTGGCCATCTGTGAATGTGTGTCACGACAGTTGTATCAGAGCTAACGAATCCGTTCTCGGTTGGGACTTAAATCTTTCCTCTTTTTATACTTTTTCTTTAACAAAATGGATAAACAAATGCATGTAAGAGATCACAACTGAGATACGACCTAAAGTGAATTAAGTCAATGACGAGAGCAGGATTAAAATATCAGAGACAGAAAGACATTTCTATACGATGTAGAGGATTATCTGCTCTCAGTATAAATCGCAATCCAATTGAACTATAAGCCTATAAAACATCTCCCACGTGAGGTTTGCCCCAAAAAGGGGCATAACGTAACAAATTCACTTATTTATTTTTACAACATCAAGGTGCAAATTTCAGTGCTATCGAATGACAATTTATGTGCCCCTGATATTGGCAACCCCCAAAATTTTATTACCAGCGTAATACTGTTATGAAAATACGGCAGATTCTCGTGGTACCAAGATTTTGTGAACACTTTAGTTGTTACTGACAAAAGCAGGAATTCCTCGTGTCAATTTGGCTTGAGCTCAATATTAAAACAAGGTTGTCAGTGCATTTTGAATGGAGCTGTTCCGTAATGAAGACACTGGAATAAACTATTTCACATTTGAATTTTGTTCGAAATCATTTTTGAAAATAGGGTGATATCTGAAAAAGCTATCTATGTGAATGTTAAACTAAATAAACTCAAACTTTATAACATTCATGTAGCTACACGCATTGCTTAGTAATTGTTACCTACATTTAATGATATTTAGTTTCAGCATAAAACCCATGAAATAAATGAACGTTCATGAAAAAACTCAATTATTTTTTTAAATTCAATCTACAAAATGTCAACCTTAATTTTCAAACAAAACTTTTTGCTATCATAAAAATACAAAATCTCCTAAACTTAAACTATAAAAAAACTCAATTTTCCATCCCTACATAAAGTGTCAAACAAAAACAAAATAAAACCAACTTACACACCCATAAAACCTTACCTAAGCCTGCCAAATACAATTCTTTTGTCGTCAATTGTGGGTTAAAGTGCCTCTGCACTTAAGTACCTGCCTAGGCAATGTCTAATGTCTAACCTAACTGCGTCAGGACGTGGTTAATGCTATCGTTAAGTTAGGACCTGCCCATAAGTTGGTAGGAACAGACGCTTACGTAATTACATGATGGTTAAATGTACCTGCTGTTAAATGTTATAGAGTCAGAAAAAAGTTTTTTTACGGATAAGGATTTTAAGATTAAAAATGTGAATTTATAGATTTAAAACGAAGACTTTAAACTGTCAAAATGAGGATTTAAGTACTTAGAAATGATGATTTTAAAATTTAAGTTAGGTTTCTTAGTTTTAAGTTTTAGGTTACGGGCGTTTGAAAGCTTTCGATTTTGTATGTGAACAACGTTTTATGCTACCCAAAAAACCGGTTTTTATTCGAAGCATAGATTTAATGTCAGTTTTCAGATAATTTTTCGAACAGTAGTAAAACTGCAATTCGCTTTTCATTGTTAATCCACTTTATTGCAAGTGGTAGGTAACAGTTTTATATTATATTTACGAAAAAGAACCTTTTCGCCACGTCGAACAAAGCTTTAGAAAGAAAATAACTGAACGGCATGTAACAATTTTACTAACACGGTATAATCTAGCGCAATTACACTGTATGCGATTAACGTAGCGCGCTACGCCGTAGCACCGTAGCGCCATAGTACCGTAGCTCTAATCGCTACGGAGATTAGTTCCTGGGGAGGCACGGATTGTTTTGTCCGTGTGTATTTCGTGGGAAAGATTTTCAGCTGAAATTTCACTTTCTGCAAACTAATTATTCGGTCTTAACTGTAATGAGTTAATTTCGTTTTCAGTGTCTGTTTGAGTCAGAAATGTTTTAAATGCAATATGATGGTTTTTGAAATGTGTTTTTGTAATAAAAGAACAAGTTGTTAGTTTGATTTTTTGTAGTGAGTTGCTGCAAATCGCATATTTTACCAAAACTCATAATCAATTTTACTAAGCGCAAATCTTTTTCATTAGTAGGTAAGTCATTTCTGTTTTATAGTCTTTGTCAAAAACCCGACTAAGAAAACCACAAAAAAATATTTTTTAAACACGTTCAGAATTTTCAAAATATTTTAACAATTTTTTCCCATCATCCGACCATCGTTCTAAACGCCCATAATTACGTAACGTAGCGTCTATGTTGCTACGGCGTAGCACTAATTGCTACGCAACTCGTAGACCGCTACGGTTACGCCAAAGAGCGTAGGTTAATTGCTACGCCGCTTTTCTGCTCAACCCTGTGCGGTTGGCGATAATATTCAGTGTAAGACTTGAAACTAGCAAAAATTTTAGTAAGAATTTCATGAATTTCGCTTAAATTAATTTATCCCAATATATTTTACTAAGTTTTCTATTTGAATAATAAAAACAGGTTAATCTTTTATTTAATTTTAAAAAAGTAGTAATTTTCAAGCTAAGTAATTTTTTGGGTACTAAATAAAATTGTTTAAAAAAAAAGTATATCTGGAAACTAATTATTTCATCTACACTAAAACGTACCCTTATACTTTACTACTTAACTGCCGTTACTAAGTTTCAAATGAAGAATCGAATTTTATTTTATTTTTTAATCCAAAACCCTGAAAATACAATCATCAAAAAAAATCAAAAGTGAATAACCAACTCTAATAAAAAAACTAACTACAAAAAAGCACATTACTCACCGATGATCACTATAATACCACAGATACGTCATTATAATACATTTTGTCGTTCACAAAACTACTTTGAAAATTTTGAACAATTTATAAGTGATGGCGACACACACTTCCACTGTAATTCGTTCTATCCAAACATCACGTACGCGTGGACACAGTCATTTCGCGCGAGAGACAGTTCTCGTCATAATCGGCCGCGCATGACGCGTCCGTCTCGCGCCGTAGTCGGCCGCCGACTGCCGCGGACTGGCTGTGTTGCCCCCCTCCTTCCACCCCGCGCTACTACAAATTTTCTACCATTTTCCCTATGTTTTAGTAGATTTTTTTGTAAATTTTGTGACTGGACATATTTTTATTAATGGAACACTTAAAACTTTCCGTTAATAGTGGTTTTCTCATTCTTTGTCAACTGTACAGAAACTTGATCGTTAAAGTATTTCCTTATTTATTTTAAGATAGTTAAAATATTCATAAACAACATAATTATCATGTATAATAAGAATAAAGCAACATATCAAACAAAAAAACGAGAAAAAAAAACCCAAATCATATCGTTATTTCGTCCTCAAAGGTGCTCAACGTCAAAATACATTTGCCAAGTACTTTAAAATTAAATTCTCAACAAGTAATTGTTCCCGGAATTATGGGGAAATCGTATTTCAGAGGGGAATACATGAGCGTTCGTACGCATGCGCGCCGGAGCCCCGCCCTGCCCGGGTTTACTCCGGCAAGTTTCGCCGGCAAGTTGAGTTGGTCGCCGGTTCGGTTACCCGGTAGTACACTGTGACGTCACAGGGACGGAGTTTTATGGTGCTGTTTGTTCGGAAGTACATATTTCTGTATGTAGGTAATGTTTTCTGAATCATGTGGTTTCTCAATTGAGTGTAACGGTTTGGCAGAGATTACTGCTAGCTTTCATTTATTTAGTCATTTTTTTTGCATAATTTTGATGTTCCAGTCTTCGATCAATAATAGCACTAGTACTATTATTGATCTAAGGTTCCAGTGTTTAATGCCTTGCCCGAAATTAAACAATGGGTTGCCATGGAGTTCGGGCTCAAAATCCAAGACAAAAACAAATGATTTTTTGAATTCATATAAGATTCTTTCTAATTTTATATGAGCAAGTTTATAAACGAATGTTTTCTTTTGTACTACAAGAGGTAGCGGGAGGGGCCTTCAGTGTAACAGTAGCATGCTGTTATAATTATTCCAAAGACATTTAAGAGTTTAGGTGTCTTAAAATTAAAAAAATAAATGTTAATGTCAATTTCAAAAGGCATTTCGATGACAATTTTTGAATATCTCTATTTGAACAAGGAAGTGGGAGTTTTAGGAATCTCCGCACTACCACTTATCATTTATTTAATGCAACTAAAATTAATGTTGGTGTTAGAATTCTTAATGGTTTTGTTAAAATTTTCACAATTGAACATGAACCTATCCTGTTTGTTATGAAGTCGAGAAACTTTCGAAAAAAATTGAAACATTGGAGTAGCTTCATTTGCTGGCCTCTGAACTATTTAAATTACTGTAACAATATATAGCAAAGGCTCGGATTATACCAAACTAGAGTTACTCTTCCTCCATATATACAATTTATCTTGAAATTGTACCAAAATTATTAGAGCGTACTGTCAGAATTGTGCACCTTACAATTTGTGTGACGTCATAGAAACTGAATACCTATTACGTACCAAACTTCAGGTTGGGGTATTATACACTGAAAACTTAAGCTTTAGTACGGGGAAGTACTTGTCGGCTTAGGAGATACTCGTACCTAAATAGAGTTGGACTAAACTTTCGAAAATCTCTGCTGAGTTTCAAAAACATATTATGTTTCTTTTTCTCTATGATAGAATTGCGTGTTTCTATTTTTGCTTAAACCAGTCAACAGATTATGATGAAACTTTGGTTGTGTTTTCTGAGAACGCTTGAGAGAATTTCTGAGAATGTTAACTTATTAACTTCTGAGCCACAGTAACGTGTAGCCGGGTCAGCTAGTTCATTATAAATTAGTAAAGTGATACACATAACTAAGAAATAATCCTTTGTTAATTTGGTACAACGGAAGACCGCATGACATGGTAGGAGAAAGTAAAATTATTATCCCGGTATTCTCGTGGGATAATAATAACAAGTAATAAAATAACGATCACCTGTTAAACCACTGTACCTTAATACTAACTTTTGCTGGATATGTTTTGTGGGAGTGATTTTGTGAAAAGGTACGAAATTATGTAACAAAAAGCTGGGGAAGCGCGCGCTATTTGATTTGACCAATGATCGCGCGCGGCTGATTTGAGATTGCTGTGAAATGGTGCCAACCCATTTTGCGTGAGGTTGATAGGTACCACATGGGACTATATTTTTATTTTATGGCAATGTTATTACCTACCACCGTCCGAAAAATGTGCCAAATCACTTGCTGAATAGTACCCAAGAGAAGGCAAAAGGAGGAGAGGGCGTCCGATACGGTCAAAGTCAAAGTCAAACCATTTATTTCAATAAGGCCATTATAAAGGCACTTTTGAACATCGAAAAAAATTAACTTTAAAAAATGATTCTAGCTGCCCCTTCCAAAAAGTAGATTTTTATAGATGAAGAATGGACAAGAAACTCCATAAGGCGGTGGGATGAGGATCTGAAAGTAACAGTGGGGCCAATTTTGGAAAAGGGGAACCCATGACCGGGAACTATGGAAGAGTATGGGGCCTATGCGAAAGCAAAACAAACTACGAATCCGAACCGAAACCGATGTCTAAAGAATAAAATTCTTTTCTTTTATAAAAAAAATATGTATGTAACTAGATTGTAAGTTTGTTAATACAGATTATTATTATTATTCCCATTTTTTTCTTTTATATACGTTTAGTTACATTTTTAGAAATTGATACAAAAAATATAAAAATATTTAAAATATAAAATGTGGACCACCGGTGGCGGGAGCAGAGTCCAAGCTACCGGTGGTTAGGGATCCAGAAACAGGAATCTCCTCACGATGCGGGCCGTATCAAGAAGTACTGCCTTCGGAATCAGGCTCTTGACTCAACCGTGCAACGAAAACCTCGAAAGATGCTCATCAAGGCTTTTAGTTATAAGGCCATTGTTTATTATTATATACCACCGCAACACGTCAAAATGTTGTTACTACTGGTAAAGCTCACATATTCTCAGAAACTCGATAGCTATTCCACAAATATTTGTTCAAGTAAATTAGAATACCATTAATTTGTTTGTTATAAATAATATTATAAGCAGCGTCTTCAAACATTGCAAACAACCTTTATTTAACTTGATTCCGCTTACTTGTGAATAATAAAAATCTGTTAGCTTTGTAGCTATCTACATAAACAATTATGTACCCGAATAATTTCTTATGTAACTTATATCTTTGGGTGGTGGAATTGTTTTTAGCTAAGAGGTTTTTTTTGGTAGACTGTTTAGCGATTTGTGAGTTATATCACTTACCCAGCTCTAATTTAGTTATTGTTGGGTCTAGCTAGAGCATTTGTTATTCAGTGGTAATGTTAAAATTGGCTTCTGCGCTGCGTCTAACGAGTTCGATTTCCATACATTTGTACGGCCAAAGGTATATGTTCCGGGTCTAGCTCTATGTTTGTGTGCATTTAAATGTTTATAGACGCACCCACGAAAAAGGAGAAATTCTTAGTGTGCGCAACGTTTTTTTTTAAATGAGGCTTACGAGTCGTAGTTTTTGGGTTCGAACACAAGAAACTTTTCTTAACTCAACGTATCACAGTCCACTGCTATACACAGGCCTCTCCCAGGCTGCGCCACACCACCCTGTCCTCCACCTTCCGCGGCTAATCTGGCCTTGCCACCCTCTTCAAGTCTTGCCTTGGTCACTGACTGCTACGACGGAGGTCGTGGGTTTGATTTCCAACCAGGGCAAATTTTTGTGTGTTGAGCACGAACATTGTTCTGTCTGGGTGTACGAGTAATTTATCTATAATATGTATGTATTTAGAAATCAATAAGTATGTTTATCAGTTGTTTAGCAACCATAACACGAGCTCTGCTTAGTTTGGGACTAGATGGCGTTGCGTAAAAATTGTGTTTTTTTAATTATTATTATCTAGTTTATCTATCACACTACACTTGCTGATACGCAGTCTCCACTACAGGGTTAACGTGCTCCAATGGTCATCGGTCATTTGACAAACATGGCCAGCCCACTGCCACTTAAGTTTAATTAAACTGTTATCTTTGTCGGTAACGCCTTTAAACCAACTTAAATTCGTGTAAATTATTTCGTTACCACTGCATTGCTTAAAAAAAATGTAAAAAAAATAAAACCGACTTCAAAAAAAAACACTAAACGGTGTAAAATAACTCTAAATTCGGAAGTCTGCGGCTTTGGTTGGCTTGTCTTACTCATGATGGGCCACCGACTTCCGAATTTAGAGTTATTTTACACCGTTTAGTGTTTTTTTTTGAAGTCGGTTTTAGTTTTTGCAAAAAAGTTTTTTATTTTTTTCATTTTTAGTTGTTACCATAAAAAACATTTGCCATGAATTTATTTTATATTGTTAATTGTTAACAATACATGTCATCATAATGGGGTTTTCCACTAATCCCTAATAAATTAAAATTAACATACCTAACTGACGAAATCTAGGTATATTGTACCCACCTGCGTACCCCTCAGAGCATACAGGCGTGATGATACGTCATTATGTTGTATAAACAATAAACATCCAAGCGATTCCAGCAATCACAACAAATTTGCCGTTTATTTTTGAAGAGTTCCGTTGTATATCTCCGAAGATCAGCACCAGATCTTCACCAAATTAAAATGGGACCACCTCAGGAGTATACTCTTTCAAATAAAAAAAGAATTTTGAGAATCGGTCCACAAATGGGGGAGAAATCAGGTAACATACACAAAAAAAAAAAAAAAAAAAAAAAAAAAAAAAAAAAAAAAAAAAAAAAAAAATACATACACACGAACATAGAACCTCCTCCTTTTTTGAAAGTCGGTTAAAAATAAAGTGTTCTAAGGAAATCGTAACCGCTTACCATTAAGTAGGTCTACTTGTTTACCAACCAATATCGTAAAACTGACTGAGAGTAAAATAAGCTTGCACAATGAGGGTTTCGTACGCTTGTAAGAATAATATTTTCATTTTCAAATTTATTACAAAATTGTTGTTAATGGACATCACTTATTACTAAGCGTTTGACATCCACATTATTATTATTTATGAAATAATTCTTGCACATGGAGCAATGCTTGTTTTAGATTTTTACTTAATAAATGGCGTTATGTTAGATTTTACGTACCGTTATGGGAAAAGGTGTAGGTTTTTGTATGTAAATTTGGTCTTGAATACATAAACAAGAAACCCTAAATCCCGCAATAACATACTTTAACCTACAAGTAATCATAACATCAAGAAGTTCCAAGAAAAATGTGCTTAAAATTGTGTGTAACACGGAATCCCTTTCCCTCCCTTCACCAGGGTGAGGGAGGTACATACGCGATCGGAATATCTAGCGCCAAATGTTTTAATGATAGCTCTTTGATTGTGGCACAAAAAACGTGAGATGCGAACAATTTTGAACACGTTCGAGATTGTTATTAACGATTCCTCAAGGCAGTGTACTCGGCCCGAACCTTTTCTTGATCTACATCGACGACCTCTGTCACCTTAACCTTAGTAATGACCAAATTTTTACATTTGCCGATGACACTGCCTTCTTTTTTAGTAGTGATAGCTTTGATGGTTCTTTGATGGGGCTTGGGAAGAGCTCAATAGGTTGTTACGTTGTAGTATTGTAATGCGCTGACTCTAAATGTTACAGTCTGATTGTTTCATCACTTCTTCTTCTTCCCATCAAAAATACTAGGAAGTGGCGAAGGGCAAACATGTTAGGAGGCGGTCTTATCTAACTTTTAATGTTTAAAAAACACTAATTATTTGACAAAATAGAAATGATGGGATTTACATATTTTACATTTTAATGGAACGTGCTTCTCCTACGTTTAATTTATATCACAGCCCACACATGTTGGTTATCCAACTAGACTTGCGCAAGTTTTTCTCTTTTAAGGACCGATAACATTAACACTTTCACTTTCCACAACTGTGCTCACTGTCCACAAAGTAGACACAATAGTTTAACATTCAACATGAGTCATATGTGACTTATGGGACATGGAAGTGGTTAAATATCTTGGAATCATATTAGACCAATTGTTTTGCTTCAAAGAACACGCAGATCTATCTGTTAAATTTAAGACCTTACACATAATTGTCTTGCTGTATACTCGTGTTTTACAATAAAATATATTCTATTCTATTCTATTCAAACCACATAATATACTTAACCGTCTTGGAGACGGGCTTATATTTGTAAGGGTATAAAGACGCTACAATAAGAACTTGTATGAGAAAAATTAAATTACCCGTTCTAAGCCTTGGGACAGTTGGATATTTGTGTCAATAAATACTCAAATTGACATAGTTATTTTCATGGCAAGTGCTATTTAATAAAGTAAAATCTACAACTGCCTCTTTGGTTTTTGTTTTCATTATTTCTTGTTGCAAATGTCACTGCTCACCTAGAGGTCGTAGGTTTAATTCTGGTGTTAAGCAAAGTATTATTTGGTTTTTCCTTCTAGAATTTCTCAGTAAGCCTTTATGTCGGGCTTTCGCCTTCTTTGACATGGAACTTTAACATAACATGGCGTAATGAAGGTGTTTTTAGTAACACTTTTGCCTAACCGTTTAGGGAATAAAGGCGTGATAATATAGTGTTATGTAGGTTATTATGCAAGAAAAATCAGAAATTTTTGTATTGTCGAATAAATAACCTATCACTAGTCGGTATTTATAAATAGGCCCCAGGCACCTACTTATTTTATAAATGGCGAGTGGCTTTTCCTCTGTGTATAGCATACTTATGTACAAGCTGCCATAATGTTAAAACTTAGACTTAAAGTTCTACCTAATAAATCTGTTTTTACGTCTAAAAACTGTGTTTTTGCACAAAATGTTTTCCCGTTTGGGAGAATAAAACAAAACAATAGCAAAATAAATCACAAGTTTCAAGTGACCAGCACTTTAAGCTGTATTTCTTTATGAGAAAAATATAATTTATAAAAAACCAACGCAGACAGTCTGCCTATTTCTAAAAACAGCGAAGTTTCTGTTACCTTGCCTAGCCATTGAATACAATCAAAACGTAACATAACGCTTTTATTCGCCAAATGCTTAAGCTGGAGTACACCAATGTTTTTTTAATATTATCGACTGGGCACAAATTCAGATTACGAGCTGCAACTGAGCAATTTCAGATGGAATAACCCAGTTTAACCGATTGCAGGTGAATTCCAAGTTTTTAACATGAAGCGATTGCCTGCCTGGTCTCTACAACCCAGGTACTGGGTAACTCGATACCCCAAGTTTAAACAGGTTTTTAGACTTTCGGGCTTCAGACTGGAAATTCACGACTGTGATAGGCCTACAAATGGCCAACAGCTTCACGTGTTTTCCGAGGCACGGGAGACTCTTAATGTGCAATGAATGGACAACTATACAGACCAACCTCGTTACGCTAAGATTAGTAGCTTAACCATCCATCGAACCGTGAAGGTTTGATTATTAAGCCACAAGCTTAAAGTTGCAATATACACAAATGAAAACATTCAATAAATAAATATTCCACAACTTTTCACACAACGCCATTTAGTCCCCAGTTAGGCTTGTGTTATGGGTACTAAACAGCTGATAAACATACTTATATATTTCGAAATACATACATATTGTAGACAAATAGCGCCCAGACACATAACAAATGATCGTGCTCATCACACAAACATTTGTCCTGGGTGGGAATCGAACCCACGAGCTCCGGCATAGCAGTCAGGATCACTAACTACTGGACCAACAGGCCAGTCAGAAAACAAAATGAACCTTTCCCCCTCCTGTAATCTTATTATACCTCAATAACCCTAACTTTCCGCACTACACACTTTTAGCCTACAGGTAAACCACGCCTACACGCTAAACACGAATCCATCAGTGATTCACAGCCAGACACATTTACTTCCAATCTGAAATTACCAAAAGGTACCGAAGCAATATTTTGCGAGCAGCTCACAAATTGATTGTGCCCCGACACGACCGGAGGGCATTGGTACAGACGGAAATCGAATCCGCTACCCGATGGACACCTGCGCGAGACGCAAATTCTCGTTAACCAAAATAGAGTGACGTATAGGTACGTCGTGTTGTGATTAAAAGTGATGTGTGTTGGGTGGGGACAGTAGTGACTTTGGAGTGAAGATTGTGAGTAAGGAAACCTGTCAGGTATTCATTTATTTAATAATCTGCACACAAATGCAGGAAGGCAGACTTAATGCTGATGACTGACTTAATAATGGTGTTATTCGGTGTTGTTGAAGTAGGTACCTACGCTTGTTTATCTTGAGTACGTAATATGCCATTCATAAAGTGTGTCAAAATCAAAATCAAAAGTCATTTATTCAAATTAGGCTGAGGATCAGCACTTTTTGAACGTCGAAATTACATAAGACAGTCCCCCAAAAAGCCCACCCTTCGCCACTTCCTAGTGTTTTTGCTGGGAAGAAGAAGTGGCGGAACAAACTCCCCAGCAACACATCTGTCTGATAAGTTAAAAGAACTTGAATTTAAATTACAAAATAATTAAAATAAGTTATTCACTACATGTTAGCTAGCACACTCAACATACAGAATACCAGTAATATATAGCTACCGACAATAAAACTAACTTAACTCAAGCAAAAGCAAGTGACTGTAAACTGTAACTCGCATTTTCACTCGTCCCTAAGAGTTGTAGCGTGATGTTAAATACGATAACTTGAAACCTTCCTCGAGAATAATTGGTCAGCAAAAAGAAGACTGAAGAACTGAGAAGAAGAAAAAAGAAAGTTTCCCAATTGAATATGAAGCCTATTCTGTTTGACATAAAGTTGAAAAACGATCAAAGAAATTTGATACATTGGGGTAACTTGACGTGCTGGCGTCTGTACAATGTGTTCCTTAGTCTCGCTTAATTTCAAGAACGGCTGGGCCTATTTAGCTGATTTTGGTTTTGAAAGGTTTGTGAAAGTTCAGGAAAGGTTTAAAAGGTGATAAATATGAAAAAAATGCTTAGAATATAGCAAAAACACACTGACTTGATGTTAGTCCCGTCGTTGTCGGTACAGTAAACTCCTCTCAAATTAAAGAACGTATTTAAATAAGGATTTTGAATCGACAACATATGTGTAAACTATTGGGATTAGTGCGTATTTAGATTTAAAAATATACGAAAATTTAAATAGGGTTACATCGACAGCGGATCAACATGATTATTTTTGGTTGTCTTATATCTGTACGTTCTGTAATTTTTTTGTTACTAAACTTAGAAGAGGTTTTATGTAGCATAAAATAGTCTTACATTTCAGAAATCAATTAGCGCAAATAATAATGACGACAGAGACGAATTTCAATAATTCCTTACAAAAAGATAACCATTATATTGTTTGGACTACAACAGTAGACCTAAATAAGTTGCATGTAACATAGACAGCGCAGTAGTTCAGTTTAAAATTAGGAATTTTGTTTTTTTTTAAATCAATGCATTTCAGTAAGGTAGTTAGGTTAGGTAGTTAGGTTAGCTATAGGATAGGTATGGTAAGTTAGGTTAGGTTATATGTATATAGATACATTGTTATCATTTTAATTTTATCGAACACAAAATGTTTAAATTAGATCACATTGGAGACTCGCTAAATAAAAAGTATCACGTAAAAACTACAGAATGGATTTTAATCAAATTTGGTATGGAGTTAGTTGACACCCTGGATTAACACATAGGTTACTTTTTATCCCTGTATTCCCACGGGAACGGGACCTACGCAGGTAAAACCGCGGGACGTCTGCTAGTCTAACAAAAATCCTCCGTAACGGCTTGACCGATTCTTATAAAATTTTGTGTGTTGATTTAGTAGGTCTAAGAATAGGAAGTAAACTAATAAAAACTAAATAAGACTAATTAATTGATTGTAAGGCGGAAAGAAGTTTGCCGTGGCAGCTAGTAATCAGATAAAAATCACTGCAATATATAATAAAATAATACAAAAAAAAAACAAAGTAAATTTTAAATACTCCGGTAGTTCTTATTTTTATTTTGTTGATTTAGTTGGAAAATACAATATATCAATTTAGTTATGGTCTTATACTGAGAGGAGAATGCATAGCAGGGTGGTTAGATGCTCCATCGGTTTATCTTGTTTTATTCAAATTTAATGATGTTATTTAATAGAAATAGGTAGCAGTAATTATAAATATTGGTTACTGCTATAGTGTGTCTATTTTCTGTTAGTTTTGCCGTAGTTAACATACAAAAATTTCGTACAAAACTTTAAAAAACCCTAAAAATATCAATTTCGGTATTAGTGACAACCTATCTGGTTCCTGCTTCAATGTACCCTTCGAAAACGTGCTCGATTATCTTCTTTTAGATGGCCCTTAAGAATTAGCCCTCTGACAGTTAGCTGCCTGGTTTCCAGTTGACTTGAGAGCAAATCATCCGTGTGGAGGCCGGCGACTGCCCCCGTCAGCCCGCATTGTACCTGCGACGCGGCATATGGTGTAACAGCCAACTAGTCTAGAGGCTTCACTGAACATTCATAAACGGGAAATTGGGAGCGATTACAAGGACCTACAATATGATTTTTTAAATGTCCATTTTAGGTGAAGTCTTGGTAGTTTAAAATACCATTTTCGAGCTTCATAAGTTTGTAAAAGCACATGTTTTAAAACCTGAGAACCACATTTTAAACTTTACCTTTGACTACCTCATTGATCTAGTGGTCACTTAAGAAAGAAGTTTCGGGTTCGATCTCCACGTGCGGCAAAGCGTTACTTAGATTTTCCATCAGGAATTTCTCAATATAACCCCGGAGTCTGGATTTTTGCCAAATTGATTGCAAAAGGATTCAGATTCAGATTCATTTATTCATTTTGTGAACATAAGTGATGACAGGTGTTTTTCGATATTTTAAGCTCGCCCCCAATTATGTGGGACTTAAACATGGCTGGCGAAATGTGATTGTACTACTACTGGTACACCTCTGCCGTACCCTTCGGGGATTACAGGCTTGATGTTATGTATGTACTGTTTACGACTTTGCAATTATGTATTTGTGTGCCCTTTCTTTATTTAAAGTTACTCGTGGTGTTTACATTTGTAGTTAGTTGCTAGTAAGTAATGTTTAATGTAGTTTTAATTAAGTATTTTGTTTGTGCTTAATTGTTTATACGAACAAAGTATTTTTTGTTTCAAAGGTAGGGTTATAAGAGTCGAGAAAGGTCAAGAAAATGATGGATGGATTGTGTGAAAATAGTTTTTAACCAGGAAGAGCGTGACTATTGACTAGATGTCGACATAAAGAAAATAAGACGAATAATCAGATAAATTGGGATTATGATGATAGCTTATTACCTTTTATGTCGTAGTTTGAGTAGGCCCAATAACAGTATTGTAGCCGGAGATTAGTTAAAGATCACATTCAAAGTATTATTTACATACCCTATAAACTTTACCAATCTTTAACTTTACAAATATCTAATAATATAGATTTAGATGACCTTAAACACCGCAGATATTTAGTAAAACCTATTTCAACTTTATCCACCTAAATACACCTAATTTCAAGCATGTAATGCTTCTTCAAATTGTAATAGTTCTGTCTAGAATATTTGCGAATATGTAAGCGAAACTATGCGAATCAGAGGTCGAGACCTTTTGTCAAATACTCAAAGGTCAAATGTTAGGTAGTAACGACCTTCTGTCACTTACAGAATTTAGGTACCCAAGTACTAATGTTGTTACCTACTTATTTCAATAATTTTGTGTTAGGAAATTGTAGTTTTGTTGGTAAGAAAATGACTTTGTTTCGTGAAGTTTTAAATGAGATTCTTGTTTGTACGGTCTCATCAACCGTACAGTTACTTTGCAAACGCAGCAACCTACTTAGATGTCGTGCGTCACAAATATCATGCTATAATTGTAACGTTTCAACTAATGCAAATGACAATCAACAGTGTTGTGAGCGAGCATAGTTTGTATCGTGACGAAACCGGCATGCTTCAGTGATATTTCGCGATGGCATTTGAAGCCAAATCAAAGGCTCATTGACCGCATAAAAACTCTGACACCAGGATATTCCTTCACTTCACAAAAAGAAGTTTGCATGCTTTTGTTTGTAGTAGGTAGCGCTCCGCAGAAACTACTGCTTCCAAACACCTAGGTACTACGACTCTTACACGTTTCTTTTGCTTCGTTCGTAAACAAACACTCCAGTTGAGAGTACCACGCACCTGATCTTTTTGAAGGACATCTTTAAAAAAAGTCGGTGTCTTTTCCTCACCCGGCGTTTTCACTTACATCCGCCATATCAAAAACTTTTGTTCGTAACCTTTCATCCATTCTCTCAACGGTACCAAACTATAAATAAAAATAAATAAATAAATATTCCACAACTTTTACACAACGCCATCAAGTTGCAAGCTAAGCTAACTAAGCTAAGCAAGCAGAGCTTGTGTTATGAGTACTAAACAGCTGATAAACATACTTATATACCTCGATATACATACATATTATAGAAAAATTACACCCAGACACTGAACAAATATGATTGTGCTCAACACAAACTTTTGTCCTGGGTGGGAATCGAACCCACGACCTCCGGCATAGTAGTCAGAGTCATTAACTACTATACTAACAGGCCGGTCACTATATCTAAGCATACTCTTTAACAGTTTCAGTCTCAAAATAACAGTTTTATACAATTTTTAATCTAAGTCTCAATCTATTAACTTCCCAAAACATTTCCAACAAGTTTTTGACATTGATTGTCGTGTCGCTGACACGAGATTGCGACAATATTTCGAACGTTTTCAATTACAGGAATTGGCCTCCTGTTCAAGAAAAGAAGCAAAAAGCAACAACTGATAAAGAAGTATCGCCTCTTAATCCACACGGCAGATAATTACATGCACATTAACTAAAACACTCTCACATCTCGAACCGTCGTTTAATCTCGTACCTGGAACGCACGCTAACCAATCGTTAAGTTCGGATAATCGTTTCTTTTTATTGCCTGTTTACCTTTCGCCGGGTCGTTGCTCCGAGGCGATATCTTTTGTCCGGCAGTATGTTGCTCGCCTTAAATGTAATTAGTAGTGTGTATAGTGATTTGGGAATTGAAAACGATAGGAAATAAAATAAAAAAATAAATATTTCCACAACTTATCACACAACGCCATTAGTCCCAAGCTAAGCTTGAGAGCTTGTGTTATGGGTACTAAACAGCTGATAAACATACTTATATATTTCTAAATACATAATTACATATTATAGATAAATTACACCCAGACACAGAACAAATGATTGGAAGACTGCACATATATCAGCGACGTTGCGGCAGGCTTAGGTGAATATGTAGGAATGAGGTGGCTTCTTTCGATAAGGACTGGTCTGGAATAGCCTTAAATAAAGAAAAGTAGAAGGAAAAAAAAAAAATAATACACAAGTTTCACACATCGCTGTCTAGTCCCAAGCTAAACTGAGCTTTTATGGATACTAAACAACGGATAAACATATTTATATTTCTCTTAATGTTATACCTACATATTATAGATAAATTACACCCAGTCACAGAAAAAATGATCGTGCTCATCACACAAACATTTATTCTGGGTGAGAATCGAATTAACGACCTCCGGCATAGCAATCAGGACAACTAACTACTAGACCAATAGGCCAGTCGTAGGTAGCTAACAGAAAGTAGGGAAATCTTTGCTTTGCAGTGAAAACCCGGGTCAAAAGGCCATATTAATTGCCTAGTAACTCGGACCTGTTCCTACGGCAGACAAAAATTAAATTAAATTTCCAAAATGTATTGTTCAAACGCCTCTTGTCATATAGGGAAGGCAAGGTCTTTCATCAAATGTGGTAAAAGTCCTGTACGACATTACATTAAATTCACTTTTGCCCTAAGATTTTTAAACGTATTCAATGTTGTGTGCCATGAGCAAAGTCTAAAACTCGTCTCATTATAGTAAGCCAGCAACATTAACATAACTACTTAATACTTGTTTATGGAATACATCTATCTTCCTGTATACATTTAACTTTTTTTCATAAACTTAATAATTTTTCATCATCTAGGCATTGGGATATCTTTGTTAATGTGTCTCTGTAAACAACGTGTACAATATCTTAGGTCACAATCTAATGTTTTTAAACACTTAAATAAAATAAAAATGTAGAAGTTGTTTCGTGCTTACCCTCTTAGTTATTATTTATTCACTTAAACAGATCATGTGTCAAAATTCGCATAAATTTCCGTCACTCCCATCGCACCGGTTTTCGCACGTCAAAACCATAATTTAACCCTCTGACACTTCTAAACCTGCCACAAACTGCATTGTACATACAAAATTTAAATAGCCAAAATGTTTGGTGTGCTCCCGAAATTTTTCCCATTCACGAAATTTTTCCCACTCTCGAAATTTTTCCCGAATATTCCTGAACATTGTGGAAGGTGTTATATTTGAGTGAACCGTCTCTTCTACGTACGTGTGTATAATTTAAGACCCAGCAATTTCCGCACGTCCGACAGACCACCCGTCCGACGCTAAGGCGGGGGGCACACTCGGTGTGCTTAGCACGAATGCATAACGTTAACGTCAATTTAAACGATTTTCAAATTGAAAATACTGGTTTCGAAAACGATTTTTTTTGCTTTTAAGATTTTATTTGTATTTATGAGTGATGCTTGTTGTGCTTACTTCTTCATCAATTTAAACTTAAACTTTACAGGGTCGTTTTTTAATCTTTTGAATCTCGGTCTTAAAATCAAGGTCAACCAACGCCTGCCCGACCCAGTACATGCTAAAGCACGTTTCGTTATCCTATCATTTTTTTTTATCTTTCATGAAGTCAATATGAGCTGTCAAACGAAAACCAGTGTCTGTAAAATTTTAAAAACCAGACTTGATTCCTGTATTTCGTATCTTAATCTTAAATTCATTAAAACAAAATAAACGTCAATTTGTCCAAATTTCGACAAGTTTTTTTGATATTAATTTTCACCGAGAAAAGATTCGAATGATTTTATGACTTTTTATTACAGGAGTTGGCTTGCGGATGGACTGTTGTTTGACGGAAGGTATTGGTATTAATCTGCATGCATTGAGTCTTAAAGTTGACCCCATCTAGATTAGCAAGAAGCTTAACAAAAGAAGTACCTCAATTTGAAGTGCCAATTAATTCACAAAGATTGTCACACGGCAAGTATTAAGAAAATAAACAAAGGATAAACTTGTTTTCTCTTTTCAGTAAGCACGTGAAAAATATCTTAAAGGCCACAGAATTTATGAGGAGGTATATTTGAATACTGAAACGACAGGCAACACGCCCTCCTGTCATACTCCCCCATGCTTCTTATGGGCATTTGTTTTAAGGGTACGTCTTTTGATGATGCCCCATAACTAAACATACATGACGCTATAAAGTTCTGAAGTAAAGAAGTTTATGATAAAAAATATAACCTCTTCTTTTAGAAAAACATGTCATTTTTCTTTAAGCTTTATTAAGGTCAGTTATGTGCCAGTACTTTTTAAGTTTATTCATTACATACTAAAATACAAACATGCAAAAATGTGAATCTTTCCTCTTAATTACGTTGTTCCCGTTTTGGTGGAATTACGGGGATAAAAGTAGCCTATGTTACTCAAGGTGAATGTAGCTTACCAATGGTGAAACAATTTTTAAAATCGGCACAGTAGTTTTTGAGTTTATTCATTACAAACATACACACACACAATCAATTCCCTCTTTATAATATTAGTGTGGATTCATTATTATGAGTTTGTTTCGGCAATCCTTCTCAGGATTTTTCAAAAATAAAAGTGACTATATTATTGTGTTTTCAAAGATCTGACTTGTAAAAGTATCTGGAAAGATCTAACTACGTAAATAAATATCACTGTATGACTACAACTCACACTTGCTTTTCCCCATCTTAAATCCCTTTGTGTCTTTAACCTAACAGTTCCGAATTCACGCAGGTGTTGGAGCGCGCAAACTGCAGTCCCCCAGATATACACACTTGTATACAAGACTATGTACACATAGAAGTAGTCTAAATACTATTCAACAATACTGGATTAGGTTTTAGATTAGTTGGTGACAACATTGAGATGTGTGCTTACATGCATTTTATTAGGTTTTTTTCGAAAGCCTCTGAGTTGTACAAAACAATCAAAACTCTTGTTCATCAATCTCGCTACAGAAGAAGTAAGATGTAAAGTATCCTATTTGACGACTACATACCTATATCACAGTCTTAAAACATACAGTCGTCCGACGAAGCTGTCTAGACAGGGCAAACGTGCGGGGTGTGGGGGGCGAGACGCAGGAAAGCCACTCCCGCACTGTGAACAAACCGATGTTCGTAGTGCGGAAGGTATTATTTAAGTCTAACGCGTGTAGAAGTTGTCGGCATTTTTCCAGAGATCAAAGGCGTCGTCCTACTGTATTAATGTGTATACTGTGCCTATATGCTGTGAAAGGGTTGGTAGAAACAACATAATGCCACCTGCACCCACCCACCCACCCACCATAATGCTACGACCCTTGCATGCTCTCTTGACGATACACCAATAAATTATGATTAGAAACGAATGTCGATATCTTCTGTATGACTCATGTTAACCTTTTATTTATACGTAATATAGTAATCTATAAAAGGTCAAAAAGTCACGTCAAAAACAACCATAACTTCACGCCTGTAAACTCTTAAGAATTAGGCAAAAGTCTAGCAGTAGCTTACCCACATTTCGCCAGTTATGTAATAGGGGGCGAGCCCATTGCCATCAATCGGGCACAAATTCAGACTCCGGGCTGATACTGAGAAATTTCAAATGAAAACACACTCATTAACGCTCTGCCCGACCCGGGGATCGAACCCGGGAGCTCATGCTAAGCAGTAGCGCTTGCAACCACTAGACCAGCGAGGCGGTCGAAGTATTAAATAAACAAATGCATAATATCCTATCCCTCATTTAAATGCAAATAACGCCTTATTTCCAAACTGCTTATCTCAATCTATTTATTCAACGTATACTCCACTACCCTATACCCAGTAACGTTTAAACCTGAGTTTACACTTGTACAGCTCAGCCATCCCCCAGTGTATCTCCTGCATATGTGGATAGCTCCTGACATGCACTATCCCCCGGCGACACTCCGTACACACGTTATTATTTTCATTAAAATTTTATGAACTGGGATGGTTTAGCGTCGTTGGTCTAGTAATCGCAACCGCTACGCCACGCTTGTGGTACTGGGTTCGACTCTCGGGTGGATTTTTCCTTAAGGAATTTTCCAGTAGCAGCCCAGAGGCTGAATTAATGTCCGATTGATGTCGTGAGTTTGAGCCCCACCCGTCGCACTATTGACGAGACGACTACTAAGTCGTCGCGTTAACCCCTCCAACTGAGCTAAATATGCTTGTATTTGAAGTGGGTTCGCGTCCACTAGCAATGTGGCAACCCACATTGCTAGTCAGTTTTTTGTTTAAAAAAAACTAAAATGACGAAATGTGGGTTTACCTACTATTATTATAGGTTCACCTCTGCCTTACTCTTCCTAGAATACTTTTATGTATTATTTATTTATTTTACCAACAGGTTTGGTGCGGGTTTGGTTTGGTTTAGATGGGGTCGAAAGGTTCTCGAGTGGAGGCCACGAATCGGCAAGCGCAGCGTAGGACGTCCACCCACAAGGTGGACAGACGACCTCATTAAGGTCGCGGGAACTCGCTGGATGGTTTTTTTTTTTTTTTTTTTTTTACTTTGTTTATTCTAGATACATCGTATTGACATATAATGTATTTTTTATTGTATACAAATATTGTAAAAACTATTTTAAAAGAGTAAGTATGGAGTTTCTTGCCCATTCTTCTCCATACAAAACTACCTTTTGGAAGGGGTAACTAGAATCATTAAATTTTATTTAACTTGTAAGTTTAACGTTCAAAAGTGCCTTTTAAATGGCCTAATTTTTTTTAATATATTCCACAACCCTTTGTCCAGCAGTGGACAATCCTACAAAACAGAAAAAAAACTGTTTGATTCTTTTTCAACTGAGAGGTGTAGAAATAAGAACATGGGTGGCACTCTTGATCGCTTATTTAATACAGAGGTTTGACAGACTAAACACTCACACATTTGCAATATCTATGTGTGAGCCCCAAGCACAGACACATCAGTGTTCCATGTATTTACAAACCCCTATATGTTCAAGTACACATTCACAATTATAATCCCCACACGACAGACCTATTTTAAATCTTCCACGTGTGGATAAATAAACATACACAGCACTTGTGTATATTTGTAAAGTTGTTACACACACATGCTTGATTCCTTGGTGACGCTTTTAAGCCTTAACTATTTCCGTACATACTTAAAAACCCTTTTTGGAATAACTTGACATAACTATAACAAAAAGTTCACACGCTTTAAGACATTTAAATCTTCTAAACATTTATCATTTTGAATAGGTACTTCGTTTTTGAAGATATTTTCAACCTAGAACTTATAAATAGTGCAGGCAGAGACGAAATACACTGACGGTATCTAATATAAGTGGTATTTACATACTTACTAGATAACATCATGTACTGAAGAAGAGGTACAATGGCGATACCATAGTGTAGGGGTTTCAGCTCTGCTGCGTGTAGGGAGACTGAAGGCTTGTTTAAAGAAGTAGGCGACACCATGAAGTACTTTGAAATATGTATATTGCGAATTTGGTTACATTAATTAATATGAAGTATGCGAGTATGTGCGTGACAAAATGGTAAGTGACCATACAAAAATCGAAGATGACGTTGAAACGCGGCTTGGTGGTGATTGGTCGACGGCATCCGTGGGCTACCAATCACTGTAGGACAGATGGCAGCACCAGTGGTAAAGGCAGTGTCTAAACATGCCCCCGGCCTTGGAAGTAGGTACCGACGTCCAACGCCTACTCATCATCTCCGTCATTAAACAGGGGACAGATTCGAGGGAATGCGCGTCTGATGACTCCTGACTTTGTCTGGATGTCAGCCACTCGAGAAATCCCATCCTTTCCTGGTACTGTAGAGATGATCCGCCCTAAGCTCCATTTCAGTGGCGGAGTGTTATCATCCTTGATGAGGACCAAAGTGTTTGGCTGCAAATCACGCCCATGTTGTCTCCATTTCATCCTGGTTTGCATTTCCGAGATGTATTCCTTGGACCATCGTATCCAAAAATGTTGTCTGAGCTGCTCCAGCCTCTGGTAGCGTGTCAACCGGTGAGCAGGAACATCAGTCAGCTGTGGCGTTGAAGGCGCTGTCAAGAGACGACCAACCAGGAAGTGAGATGGACACAAAGGAAGGAAGTCGTTAGGATCTGCGGATAAAGGACTAATGGGACGGGAGTTGAGGACAGCTTCAATTTGTGTTAATACAGTGCTATATTCCTCGAATGTTAGATGTGCGTTACCAACGACTCGTAACAAGTGGTGCTTGCACGACTTTACTCCTGCCTCCCACAATCCACCAAAATGAGGCGCGTAAGGCGGTATAAAAGAAAATTTAATGTTCTGACTAGTCGCGTATTCAATTAAATCGTCAGAGCATGTGGATAAAAATTTAGAAAATTCGTTTGCGAGACCTACAAAATTCCTACCGTTATCTGACATTATTTCATCAGGTTTGCCACGTCGAGAAATGAATCTCTTTAATGCCAGTAGATAAGCATCGGAAGAAAGGTCACTGACAAGCTCTAAATGTATTGCGCGTGTGACTAGACAAATAAATAGGCAAATGTAACCTTTTATTAATTTAGAGCCCCTTCCCTTGCGATTCAGTACGAGCACTGGCCCGGCATAGTCCACACCAGTACGTAAAAATGGGAAGCTTGGAGTGATCCTCTCTTGCGGTAAGTTGCCCATAATAGGAGATAAAGATTTACCTCTCAACCGTGTACACGTAACGCACTCGTGGACAGTGCGCTTAGCCAAGTTCCTACCCCCCACCGGCCAGTGGGACTCGCGTATGTTGTACAGCAACGCCTGCGGCGCAGCGTGCTGCAGTCGCTTGTGCTCGTACCGAAACAATAACACTACAAACCAGTGGTTGGAAGAGATTAGTACAGGATGTTTCTTATCAAAATTAAAATCTGATGACAATTTTATTCGTCCACCGACTCGTAAAATGCCATCATTATCTGCGAAAATGTTTAATTTACTTAAGTAATGTTTATTTTTAAGAGATTTGTTACTACCTAACAATTTACATTCTTCCGGAAAAGATTCGTGTTGGGACAACTTTACTAGAGTTATGCGTGCATTTCTCAACTCATCAACAGTAAGAGGACCGTGGCGGATGTTATTCTTGTGGCGAATGTTAAAGATAAAGCGTAATACATAAGCGCATGCGCGTTGCATACGATTAAATTGAGAGAATCTCTTAAATGGAAACAATGAAGTTTCCGTAGTAGAAACAAATGCGTGAGTTTTAGCTGGCTTCACTTCAGGTAAATCATATTGTGCTACACACCTACCTAAGGTAGCTTGACTACTATCAAAGCCTGGCTGTCGTAAAAAATCTGGGCCTTCCCACCATAGCGTGGAAGATTGAAGATCTTCCAGCCTGACTCCACGAGACACCAAGTCGGCAGGATTATCTTTACCGCTGACGTGACACCAAGGAAGTTCTTTGGCGATTTCGTGAATCTCAGCCGCTCGATTTTGCACGAAAGTCTTTAATAAATTGGGCGCCATGCGTAACCAACCCAATACAATGGTGGAATCACACCAGAATACGATGTGATTAAATTGACAGCGTAGTGATTCGCGTACTTTATTGAATAGCCTAGCACCTAGCAACGCCCCGCAAAGTTCGAGCCTAGGGATACTCACAGGATTTAATGGTGCGACCTTGCTCTTTGAACAACACAACCTAACAGACACCGATGAGTCACGATTTATTGTGCGAACATAAATACATGCTCCGTACGCGGATTCCGATGCGTCGGTAAATATGTGCAGCTCGATAGAAGCAGGGTCGCTGCCTATGACATGTCGTGGTACACTTATGTTGTTGAGAATAAGCAGAGAATTAACAAAAGTGTCCCAAGTACGTTTGACGTCACTGGGAACTTCATCATCCCAGCCTATCTTCACCAGCCATAATTTTTGTAATAAAATTTTAGCTATTATTATCATAGGGCTCAATAATCCTAACGGATCGAATATCTGTGAAATTGTTGACATAATATAACGCTTCGTAATAATTAACTGGTTAGAGTAACTGTTAAATTGCGTGTCAAAATAAAAAACATCATTCATATTATGCCAACCTAACCCTAAAGTTTTGGAATGGACATTTTCACCTAATGATAATTCCTTGGTTAAGTCAGATTCATTGTTTTCAATGTTAAAATTAAACATCCACTTGCGAAGGGGAAAACAACCTGACTTTAAAATATTCGCAACTTTTTTGCAAACATCTAAGAGTTGTTGTTTATTATCACTATAGCGTTTACTGTGTGTCACTTGCAAGGTTTCCAGCACGTCAGCTCGGTCTTTAAGAAAGTTCATCATATCATCCAGTTTAAGCTTTCGTTTAGGTTTAGAATCGCCATTTCTAGTTAATCCTTGTGCGCGTTTGTATTGTTCCCATTCTTGTTCGGTGATTGGATTAAAACAAAACAGAATTAAATAAATAACCAATGTATCCCATGCGTCGGTTGGTTCGTCAAGCATTTTTAATGCGCGTAAATTCTTTAACACGGTATCTATTAGCTGTCGAATTAGATCTGGCGATTCTTTGCTTAAGTTCTGCATCGTGAACAAAGACATGACGTGATTATGCACTAACAACTCGCTATTATTGTACCGATTGAGAAGTAAATCCCATGCAACCGGGTAATTAGCACTAGAAAATTCAACGGCATTAATTACTAGCTCCGCACTTCCCTTCAATGATGATTTTAGGTAGTGAAACTTTTCTATATTACTAAGGTCATTAGAATTGTGCACTAATGATAAGAAAGTGTCCCTAAATTCCAACCAATGCTCGTATGAACCGTCAAAGGTGGGCATAGAAATCGTAGGTAATTTAACGGCGGGTTTGTGGTGATGACTACATTTACTAGAACTGTAAGTAACCTCGCTCGGATTTAAAAGACACTCAGCTTGAGATAGTAAAGTGTAGTATCTATTTTCCATCAATTCTCTTTGCGTTAATTGCTCATCTACATCGGAGACTGATTCCTCGATTTGTCTTTGAATGTCACTGAATTCATCAAATAATCTAGCGGCTCCCTGAATCCGTAATTTAAGATCTACGCGTGTTTGACTAGACAAAGTTTTATCAGCAATACTAGACAAGTAGTTTGAGAATTTTGACAATCTACCTTTTACTATGCCACGTTTTTTTACAAGATCCCTAATAAGTGGACAATCGTCGTTTGGATTATACTTAAAAGGAGATTTATCGCGAGGCTTATTAGGTATTGAGATCTCTGACGTATTAGGTTGGCTCATTTTGGTGGAAAGTAGAAGGAATGAAGTACTCACGTTTGAATGTGACGGTTACGATGAAACTCGTCGTTAGCAGCACACAATTTCACAACCAGAATTTCACTGAAATTAAGTAAACAGCACGGTATCACACAAATGAAATGGAGATGAATAGGGCTGGGTAGGATGGCTGGCCGTACCTGATATGCGCGTTTTCAGGTTATCCAAGCAAGTCCAACGTCCGGCGAAAAAGGTCCAAATGTAGGGGTTTCAGCTCTGCTGCGTGTAGGGAGACTGAAGGCTTGTTTAAAGAAGTAGGCGACACCATGAAGTACTTTGAAATATGTATATTGCGAATTTGGTTACATTAATTAATATGAAGTATGCGAGTATGTGCGTGACAAAATGGTAAGTGACCATACAAAAATCGAAGATGACGTTGAAACGCGGCTTGGTGGTGATTGGTCGACGGCATCCGTGGGCTACCAATCACTGTAGGACAGATGGCAGCACCAGTGGTAAAGGCAGTGTCTAAACACATAGGAATACTGAGACTAGTGCGAAGATATTGTGAAAGGTAGTTACTAATGTAAGGTGTCGACTGTCAAGACTGGTCAGCTCATTGAAGTGTATATTTATGTGGCAAGGCACTTCTTACCACATAAATATACACTTCAAGGGGTGGGACTCCATAAGTGACGATCACACACATGGTCCTTATTAATCTTCCTGTTTGAGTCTTAAGAAAATTTTAATAATATTTTCGAGACAAATATTTTTATCTTGAATCTAAAATTTATAACAGTTCATTTATACCAATCTTCATCCGCTAATAACACTCTCGACTAATTCACCTTTGAAACAATAAAAACAAAATCAAAATAAGCTTATAAGTGCAGGAGATACTATGCCACAGACAGACAGACACACGCACACACGTTAATCTTATAAAACCCAGTTGTTTTTGCGTCGCGGGTTACGTGAAATCAAAAAATATATTACTGAAAGAAAATTGGAAAAAAAATCAAGAATTAATTTTATAATGATTTCAAGTATCCACATAATATATTTGTGAAGAGTTCCTACTAATAATGTAATACAAGTCTCTTGGCCTCGAGTTTGGAGTACAATAATGTTGTACAAAATTTTCTAGGAAATAATTATAATGTACTGTACACTGTACATTGTACACTGTGTACTGTTATACTGTTATGTACTTTGATGATGAATACAAGCATCATGTTATGTCCTATTTTCCAGTATATAATGAATATATCTAACAAAAACGTATCTACAAATCGACAATTATTTCTTTCTTTTTCCTGTGGTGTAGTGTCAAAGTAGTGTGGTGTAGTGTCAAAGTAGTGTGGTGCAGTGTCAAAGTAGTGTGGTGTAGTGTCAAAGTAGTGTGGTGTAGTGTCAAAGTAGTATGGTGTAGTGTTAAAGACCTGGTGTCAAAGTTTTTATGCCGGTTTTGCACAAATAAAGTACCTAAGTAATAATTAAAGAATACATGAATCTGAAGAGTCGGAGATATGTACCTCGGGTTTGAACCCGAGACCTAGAACTTTTGAGTCTGCTGGTCACACCACTACTTTCTGCGGTACTTGCACTGCACTACAACAAACCTTAACAATAATGCCAAGAATAAACAACAATTTTGCGTTTCGAGCTAAAAATAGAATTTTTAAGCCATTTTGAACGGTATTTTTATCTGTTTATTCAGCGTTTCGCGCAAAAACTAGGAAATAAAACGTGACGTAGTTTCTGCTCTTTGAAGCTTAGGAGTAAACTATAAGCCTGAAAGTATAACTTGAAGCCAAGTGCAAAGGCTTTGCATTTGCAGCAAAATAAATGAAATGGCCCATTGGTTTGAAAAAAATACATATCTGGAAACCGAGTAGGGTAGTGTTGCATATTAATACAAGGTACAAAATGGTAAAAATACCAGACTGTTACCATTTTCCCACTGTAGGTCAAAGGTCTCTTCTCATACAGAGAAGTGATGAGCGTAGATCTCTTGGCTTACTCAAGATGGATTGGCGATTTTAAACTTATATTAATTACTCGTATTAAGTCAATTATGTCTAAGATTATTGTTTTTCTTTTTGTTAGTCTGTTCTGTCCCACTTCTAGAGAAATGCTACCCTCAAAAATCTATACAATTCATCCCGCCATCTACTTCATGACCTTTTTTTTATTTCGCAGGGTGGGAAATTCTCATGGATGTCCCCTTCCCCGGGGACGGCCTCCGTGTGGTGTCTGTCCGACTCTTACTGACTGAAAATCATCCCGGTGTGCCATCTTACACCTGCACCGGGGGTCACAGAAATAGAAGATACTTCTACGATTCTTCTACTATTACGACGTCTACTTCATGGCTTGCCGCAACCTCGTCTTCCTGTCTCAGGACACCAGTTCTGTATTAATTGAGCCCACAGTTTGTACGGCATGCGGGAGACATGTCCTGCCCAGTTCCACTTAAGTTGCGCAGCAAAAGACAAACTAAAATGTTACATCAGAAGTTTTGAAATTTGAACCCACAACGTCATGTATGTCGAGCTGACGGCTCTAGGTCATAAAAACCTACTCTTTGTATTCCAAGTCTGTTATTAAGGACAAAAATAAGAAGGTAAACGCCGTATATCTTATAAAATGCTTCCCATGGAAGTTCCATGGAGTTAATATTAACGTAGTCTCGACCGCGCCGATGGGGGGAGCTCTACCTTCAAGATGCTGCAGATTTTAAACGAAGTAAATTTATCTTCGCAAGTTAGGAAGTGTTACCACCTTAGACTTTGAGAGGAGCCTTAAGAAATAACGTAAAAGTTAATGTAGAATAGATGTTCGGATTCCTTGTAGTGTTGGCGTGTTAAGGAAAGTTATAGTGTCGTATTTATTTCTAAATTATTTAATAAAGACTGAAAAATCAATGTTTCTTAGCTGCCTACTCTGAGAAGAAATACCGTTAAATACTAGACGACATTTCCGATTACAGAAACAACAAGAAAATGTTAGTAAGTAAGTTCAAATAGTGTTTATATTTTTTATATGTAGGTTTAGTATTTATGCTAACGACCTGGTAACTGGAGACTGCTGGATGCAAGAGGCATCGTAGAGATTCTTGAGGAGGCCTTGGCTTTGGCTTTGTCCAGGAGCGGACATCTTTCAGCTGATAATAAACATTATGATGATTATACATAACACGTTTAACATTTTTTCTGTACTTTTTGTCTTACTATCATCCAAAAGGGTGATTGGTAGAAAATGCGTGTATTTGTAAGCTTGAATCATTATTATTAAATAAATAAAAAATCAATAAACAAAGTCACATTCTTCAGTACTCCTAACCACAAAGCTGGCCGACTTTTGAGATGAAGTGAATTTATCGTGTAAAGTCACCCCCGCGTTAGAACCCTCCAGTTTACGACAAGCTTTATTGCGATATCAAATGGGGTTTAATTTAAAATTTTAACACCCCCACCATTTATGGGCGGCAAGGGCACGCTATTGGGCAGGTAATAGAAAAATTATCGGTTGCTTGCAGGTCTATATTGAAACAATATATTGTGCTATCGTGATGTTTTTTTACCTTTTTCAGAACATGGTTTTATAATACTTTAGTAACTCTAGAATGCTTGACGCAAACGTAACGTCGAAACGTAGGATTTTAGCTTTGAAAATACTCGATTCTAACACAATGTTTTAGTTACGATTTTAGAGTTGAAAATACTCGTCTATAACATATTATATTTATGTTACTATTATAGCATTGAAAATACTCATTTCTTACATATTTAGAAGTTAGTTTAAAGCAAAGACTTTTAACACTTACCAACTTTAATAGACAGGACATCACAAACAAATTGACTGGCCTGTTGGTCTAGTAGTAAGTGACCCTGACTGCTATGCAGGAGGTCGTGGGTTCGGTTTCCACCCAGGAAAAATGATTGTGTGATGAGCACGATCATTTGTTCTGTCTTGGTGTAATTTATCTATAATATATTTATTTTTATTTTTTATTTTTATTATTTATATATATAATAAGACAGTAAAAAAACTGTGTCTGTACATTGAATATATTTAAAAAATAATAATTGAGGGGGGTTTGAAAACAGTAATAGAGCACGAATCCAAAAAAAAAAGTCTGTCTGTTTGTCTGTTTGTTTGTACACGCTAATCTTCGGAACTACTGGACGGATTAGAATGATTTTTTTTTGTTGTATAGATATTAAGTCTGCGCAACATACAGGGTGGCAGGGACATCGACGCGCAAACGTCGTGAAAAGGTTGCACCTGATGCCATAAATGAAATTACGAAGGTCATTCATCTCGGAAATGGCTGGTTAAAAAAATATCGTACAGACTAGACCGCGCGCCGCCCGGTGCGGTGGCGTCCTTTGTGGCCGACAATAGAATGTTGGCATTAGGTAGAAAGCGAAAAGCGAAGGCACCTACTATGCTAGTGTTGACCTCGCATTTGAACTTTAGAAAAACAGCTGATCAGGTAGCCCTTTCCTGTTTTACTTTCATTGCTGGTTTAAGTGAAACAAGTGAATTTACAAAATCTCATTGGAATAGGTAAAAATAATGTTTATATACAGTTTACAGTAAAAAAAAATGCAGAAAAAAACGTAAAATTTAAGGAAAAGCCGACGAAAAATTTCAACGCAGGGGGGTCCAGAATCATGTACTGAATCCATGGTAAGCGGATGTGCGTCGATGTCCCTGCCACCCTGTATAGGCTATAATTTATCTTGGAAACTGGAACACCTGATGCAGAACCGCAACAGACCAGCTAAACTATAGGAGATACAAAAATGGTACCATAGCATAAATTGTTCCACGTGATGAGCATTTTCTGCTGAGAGAATAAATTTGAAGATCCGGAACACCTGATGTGGAACTTCAAGAGCCCAGCTACACTATTATTATAACAAATATAGGAATGACGTCTTAGCAAGAGTTGTTCAGTCTGATAGGCATTTCCTGTTGACTAATAAAAATCGAAGATCAGAAACATTTGATATAGAAATTAAAGCTATCACTAATTTCATTGCATAATTATATAAAAACCATAAGTACCTCCACGCGGTGAAGGCGGGAACAGTTCAGGACTGATTTTCGATGACGATGGTATATCATTGAAAATTAGACTCTACTGGCCAAAACTCCCATTTTTTTTACTTTATCGAATAAATATGCCTTCGGGATTATGTTATTTGAGTGTTTAATTTCCTTTTCGATTTATCTTCGTGACACGGTAGTCTACTCGGTAACGCAGGGGAGCAGCCACTTCGATTTTAATTGATCAGGTATTATCACAATAAAACTATAACCATGCCTAGAAAGAGGTCAAATCTTTTCCATTGTTCCAAAGATGCTAAATGATTAAAGATCATAAGATCGCAACAATCTACCGAAGAGCGTTAGGAGAGACTTGATGCTGTTCGAGAACATGAGGCTGCAAATCGCTCCGTGAAAACTTCTTGGGTTCGCGAAGCACGCCTGCATTCTCAGCGTATTTACGCATCTACATCAAGGTCTCTAGACACCAGTGAAGAATATGTGCGCGACTGACCGCTGATCGTGAACATCAGGCGCGTCATCAACTCGCGAGACAGTCTCGCGAGTTGGAGACGTTCACGGAAAAAGCATGATGCTTGAGTTTTAAGCGTTTTCAGCAGAGACTCTAGAGATAAGTGGGGGAAGGAGATGCGCGACTGACCGCTGATCGTGAACGTCACGCAACATATAGGGTATAATTTATTTTGGAAAATGTAACACTTAAAGTAAAAGAGATATAAAATGGTGCCATTGCAAAAACTATTCCACGTGAAGAGTGTTTTCTGCTGTGAGACTAAATTTGAAGATCTGGAGCACCTGTAGTGGAACTCCAAAGCCCAGCGACAATATAACATATAATTATAGAAATGGCGTCTTAGCAAAAGTTGTTAAGTCTGATGGCATTTCCTGTTGACCAACAAAAATAAAAAATCTGGAACGTCTTGAATCGTCTCGCGCATCTCATTGTTTTCCTGTCCCCGGGCTTTTAGAATTCGACATCAGACGTTTCAGATCTTCAATTTTAACGACCCCGTTGTCGCTGGCATAAGCAACAGGATCCGCGTACGAAGTCGCGGGCAGAAGCTAGTCTATAACATATTATATATATTTAGAAATATATAAGTATGTTTATCAGCTGTTTAGTACCCATAACACAAGCTCTTAAGCTTAACTTGGGACTAAATGACGTTGTTTGAAAAGTTGTGGAATATTTATTATTTATTTATTATTACTATTTCATTTTTTATCCAATACGTGTGTCCTTGTGGACACAAGTCGATGAGTGTAATTTAGTTCGCCCCGCTGCCGCTCCAATATTGCTATATTATACTAGATGGCGTTACTGAGACATGGGATCACAGATTTTCTATGTATCTTAAATCTATTTGGTTAAAAGACTTTATTTATATCTAAGGGTGATACTAAATTGTGCTTACCTAAATTTTAATGCCTTTCGACTTGACGTTAATAATAATAATAATAATACCAGCCTGTTACTGTCCCACTGCAGGGCAAAGGCCTCTTCTCATACAGAGAAGGCTCGAGCATTGATCACCACGCTTGCTCAAGGAGGATTGGCGATTTCAAACTTTTATTAACTATAAGTCCAGGTTTCCTCACGATGTTTTCCTTCACCGATATCAATGATGTCTATGAACAACTTAGAAAGTACAGACGCCAGCACATCAAGTTACCCCAATGTGTCAAATTTTCCCAATTGAATATGAACCTTATTCTGTTTGTAATAAAGTTGAAAAACGATCAAAGAAATTTGACACATTGGGGTAACTTGACGTGCTGGCGTCTGTACATAAATATGAATTGAAAAATTCACACTGGTACTTGCCCGGATTTGAACCACAACCTCGTGCATGAGAGGTAGGCGTCTTAACCTCTGGGCCATCACGACATCATCGTCATCGACATTGACGTTATGCTTGTAATGTATATCAAGAATTCATACTAGGGCTGCAGACGTATGAAGTAAGAACCTTAACTGTATAAAGAATAATGTAGCGTGGTGACTCGTGCGTTTTGAATATAAAATAGTTAACTAGCTACCCGCCTCACGGCTGCGATCTGCTGACGTGGTGACATAGGAAAATATCAAGATTTCTACACTAAGTTATTACATATATTTTCATACTAAAATGAGACCGTAACATGCTGAGATAGGGGCCTTTTGGCCTTGTACAGGGTAAATTTCGTAGTGTTATTTAAATCTGACCTTGTTGTTTTTGTTTTTTTTTTACTTTTACATTCTTTGTAATAAAATAACATTCAAAAACAAATTTTCTAAAATATGGTGAAATTCCAAACCTATTCTGCAGATCAGAAGAATTTAAGTAAAGGTAGGATACAGACAGACAAACACAAATTAGTATGACATTGTTCTAAATTACAACATAACATCATAAAATAAACGAAAAGAAAACGTGGGTTAGTTAAAGGTATATTTAGAGTTAACTAGTATTTTTATAGTTGAGCTTTTAAAAGGGGACTAGCCAATAGCAAAAAACCTGATAAAAATACAGACTCTAGGCTGCTAATATATTTCAAATGAAAAAATCCTAATAAAACTTTGTTCGATCTGGGAACTGAAATCAGGATATCATGCAGCAGTAGTGCCACAGTAGTGTGTTACGACACAGTAGTGACAGCGACTGCTAGACCAGTCCTGGTTCCATTGTCATCATCTCGTAAATCATGCACCTTTCCTCCACACAATTTTATAATCCTCCTGAAAATGTCTAGTTACAAATATGCGTTGTGTCAAAAGGTCTATAATATACCTGCGCCATGACACCTCGGCCACACAAAAGCGGGCTATTTCGGCGACACAGGGAAGGGAACTCAAATCAAGTGGGCGCTGACAATGTACGGGAAATAAGCAACAATAGCCGCTTGAAGTATAGCCTCTTAGCCCGGAGATACGTATAGCCGGCGTATAGATTATAAAGAACGGCAGCTAATAAAATTGGATGGAATTGTTAAAGGAGGTTGATCAATCAAGATGGCGGAGGTAATGTATTTAACTTAGTAACAAGGATGTTGACACAATATGTTACTTTATGGTTACCGTTCATGGTAAATGGAACACCATCTGCCTAGCATTTTCCTTACTATTTTGGGGTCGGCTTCCAGTTTAACAGAATGCAGCTAAATACCAATGTTTTTTTTAAACTTAAACGGATTGGGGTCATATGAACTCGGGAACACTGATGCAGGCAGGGAATTCCACTCCTTGGCTGTGCGCATGCTGTGCAATGTTTCCATAAAGAGACTGCCTGTCTGACTTCCACAACCCAGTAACTGGGTAACACGATACGCCTTGATTATTTTCGGGTTTCTGAATATCTGTAACGACTGTCATAGATCTACAAATGACAGCCAGGCGCAACGGTTTTACGCGCTTTCCGAGGCACAGAGGAGTCTTGATATGTTATGAATGGACACCCATTTACGGACTGACCTCGTCAAGCGTAGCTTAACCTTCGATAAACTCGTGAGGCTTTTATTATATAGCCACAAGCTCATCTTTAGCCACAAGCTTCTCATTCATTCTTTGTTACTATGCCAAGTCGAACCATATGGTTGACACATCCCCGGTATCTAAAACAAGAGTTTCGACAAAAAATTGAAGTGCAGGTTAGTTTTACAAGTGGGATAAAAATGTTTTAGAATCGTGTGCCGGGCAGAGTGCGTTTGGAGTGCTTTTGCTGCACTAGAGTGGCGATATTGTGCATATGATGATTTGACACAGTACTACCAACCAGGTGACTTGCTTACCCTTTAGCATGGGATGAGGTTCAATGTGTAGCTATGAAGTTATTTGTAAAAACAGTAACTTCTAGGAATTCTCAGAGGTCTGATACACCAATGAAATGGATCAATTCATGGCTTTTCATTATTATAAAACCTTCTTTCGAACTGCAAGACAAAGGCATCTCTTCATTATGAGAAAGCACGAGCATAAATCACCACACTTGCTCAAAGAGGATTGACCAATTCAGACTTTTATTGAACTGAACTGAACTGACTTACCTATTTTCACTGACCTGTTAGTCTAGTGGTTAGTGACCGTTGTGGCGGTCGTGGGTTCGATTCCCGCCCAAGACAAAAATGTTTGTGTGATTTTTGAAGTAATAAATAGTGTAGGCAGAGACGAAACAAGTGACGGTATCTAATTAGTGGTCTTTACATATTTACCAGAGAAGAAACATAACACTTGAGATGAGGTACATAGCATATTAATCTATTATTTTTGACTGGACTGTTGGTCTAGGGTTTTATGGTCCTGACTGTTATGCTGGAGGTCGTGGGTTCGAATCCCACCCAAGACAAAAGTTCGTGTGATGAGCGCATCATTTGTTATGTGTCTGGGTGTAATTTATCTATAATTTGTAAGTATTTAGAAATGTATAATTAAGTACAATTGTCAGTCGTCTCAAAGCACTAGCTAGCTCTGCAAAGTTTGGAACTAGACGGCGTTGTGAGAAAGTTGTAGAATATTTAATATTTATTCATTGATTATATAATCCTGGTTTCCTCACGATGTTTTTCAGCAACGATGTATGTGGTGTCTAAGATAAACTTAGACTTGACAAAATCGCATTGGTATTGGCTCAGAATTGAACCATCAAACTCATGAATGAACAAGGCAAGGCAACACCTGGGTTATTTATGAATTTAATTAAACACCGTTACATGCCAATTTTATTAATAGAACCCTATGTTAAAATGTCCATCCACTTCCTGAATTGAAATATAAAATTAAAATGAATGACCTGCACCGCGGAATGTAAAAACGGCGTGCATCCCTCACCTTTGGAATTTACAATGAAAATAATATTTAAATGTCGGGAAATTGAATTGAAACAATGGGAAATGATGATGACCCACCAGGCCCCACCAGCAGGTCTAGCCATGTTACAAATTCTATTTATTTTCTGTTTCTATTATAGAAAGAAAATGGCGTATATGGAATCAGCTGTTTGTCAACTGTCAAGTGTATTTCATTTTCAGCCATATTACAAATTCTAATCGTTAACACTTGACAGTTGACAAACAGCTGATTCCATTTACGCCATTTTTTTTCTATTGTTGCCATATCGATTACGATAATAGAAATAGAATTTGTAATATGGCTAGGCCTGCAGGATTAGCACACCACAATAGCTTGCAGATGGCAGATTTTTTCCTACTATTAACACATATCGTTATATTTTGTACAATTAATTCAATACCTTGATATATTATAGTCTATGTGTTATTCTGATGTATCTATATCTATACTTCTATACTAATATTATAAAGAGGTAAAATTTGTAAGTTTGTAAGTTTGTATGTAGAGGGTAATCTTCGGAACTTATGATCCAATTTTAAAAAAATATTGTACTGGTGGAAAGCTACACTATTCCCGGTGGACATAGGCTACTTTTTATCCCCGTATTCCCACGGGAACGGAAACTACGCGGGTGAAACTGCGTGACTCTGCTAGTAAGCTATATTGTTGTAAAGTTTCATTAAAATCCATTCAGTAGTTTTTGCGTGAGTAGAGAGAGAGTAACAAACATCCATACAATCTTTCGCATTTATAGTATTAGTAGGATTATTTTATGCCGTTTCACAGAGCACTGCGGCACACGCCCAGTTATTTAACACGTATGGACATATCCCACGCAAAGTGATGAATGGGTGACAGCCGATGTTACTGATAAATGTCCAGGTAGACTAGTGGCACATTTAATACGGACACAATAGGTTTCATTTGAATATATGGCTCTTTTTTTGAAACGGGGAAAGTATTTTTTGTTTACTCGTATTTATTTTTTAATGTTGTTTTTTTTACGAAATGGACATCAAAGTCAAAGTCGTACTAATAATTCAAATAGATCATTATAAACACTTTTGAATAACAAACTTAAGTTAAATTAATTATGTTAAAACGATTCCAGTGTACCCTTCCAAAAAACAATTTCATATCGGCAAGAAACTCCATTCTAATTATTTTCTAAATGGGTTTTTTTTACAATATTTGTTATCTTTAATCAGATATAGTATATATGAAGATGACGTAGGTACCGTACTGTACCTTGACTTAAAACAAATATGGAAAACTAACAGAAAGAATTTTGATTTATAATTAATGTTCACCCATCTAAAAACCAATCTCAGCAAGTGTAAATTTACTTTCGATTGCTATTGGGGCACATTTCACATCAAGCGTACAGCTAAAATAGGTTTGGAAGAAAGTGATATGACAGTTTTGAGAGAAATCGTAGCATGGCTATACGGCGTAGCACTACGTTACTGCATTGTGCTACGAGAGGCAAAGTGAGATGATTTCGCGGGCATGCGTGCTTCAACTATTATCTTAAACAGATTTTGTTATATGTCATGAATATTCAAATAGGTAGAAACTTTAGGTAAATAATTATATTATAAATTAGGGGGAAGTGTTTAAGCACAAATGGTATTGCCGACTTTGAATAAATCGAGAGCTCACCAATCGAACATCTAACCAATAACACAATTAAAACCACTAAGAACCTGGAGCTATGCCTCTCTTTCAGCTCCTACACCTACCAATACATACAAAGTAAATACGAAAAATTCCCGTGTATGCAGCAATCAGTTGGAATTCGGTCGTTTCGCGAAATCCCCGCTAGAAACGCGACGACCCGTGAACGTTCAAACTTGCCTACATACCCTCATTAGGTGTTTGTCCTCCTTATAAAAATGTGCCGTCTTTAAGGCAATATTTAACTGAATTCGAAGCCATTATGGGCAATATTGCCCTCTTTATTTTTTTTTACTTTGATTTTTTTTAAAGAATATTTTTGTAATATGTTTGAAGGCGCTGGCGATTTGATTAGGTAGTGTTTACGGGTGGCAATATTTCTGTTTCTTAAATCAACTCTGGGCAACCAGAAAAAGCGATCAACGCGATATAAATCAATGTGTCTGACTAGAGTTCTACTCTACCTATTCTATTCTATTGGGTTTTTGGGGTCCATTGTGCGTGAGCTATGGCGGCCGTCCTTCATTCATTTCAACCTAGCATAAATGTGTGACGTTTACAAAATTGAAAATACAGCTCCCTTGTAGCATTTAGGGTTTTTATGAGTTTCTATAGATATTGAAAAATTAACGATAATTTATTTAGTTTAATACTTAATGTGACTTTTTCAAATCATATGTACTTTCTAAGTTGATCTTAGACATCATTGGCATCGGTGAATGAAAACATCGTGAGGAAACCTGGACTTATAGTTAATATAAGTTTGAAATCGCCAATTCGCCTTGAGCAAGCGGTGATCAATACTCGAGCCTTCTCTGTATGAAAAGAGGCCTGTGCCCTGCAGTAGAACAGTAACAGGCTGCCACTATTATTATTTAATACTTAATCAGAAATTTTGACCGTCAAAAATAGCATAATAAAGTCCCACAATACCAGCGCTACCTGTCTAAATACCAGCACCTCTGCAAGGGAATACGCGATTGACATGAATAAAAACTAGCCATGTGTATACTGTGACGTTATAATAGAAAACAGCATTTCTAAAGCAGATCCACAGTAAGTACCTAATTATGTCATTGTAATTGGACAATAAATATTTTGTTCTTATTTTTGGACACATATGTCTATTGTCAAAGATCCAAGCTTTTCCTTAGCTTGGGTAAATAGTGCGTGTAGTTAACTGTCGATCAGCTGACTTCGCCTCAACCTCACCTTTATTACTCACTAGCAGACGTTTTGTGGTTTCACCCGCGTAGGTCCCGTTCCCGTGGGAATACAGGGATAAAAAGTAACCTATGTGTTAATCCAGGGTGTCAGATAACTCCATACCAAATTTTATTAAAATTTATTCAGTAGTTTTTACGTGAGAGACATGCATCCTTCCATCTATCCATACTCACAAACTTTCGCGTTTATAACATTAGTATGATAGTAATGGAATAGCACTGTACCTAATCGTAGAATCTGACAAGAATTGAAGCAAAGTAAACTACAAAGTGGAATTATTCATTTTAAATGGGTAATTTAAAAATATTGTAGTTGCGCCTTCGAGTTAGTTTCGTTTGGAGAAGAATGGGCAACACAACATAACTATAGAATTTAGACAGGCCTCAAGAACGTCGTTCAAATCAAATCATTTTTATTTGTATAACATAGGTAGTAAATACAGTTCTTAAATTAGAGTTTATAGATCGCTATATATAGTCGTTGAAATTTGTACGTTCACAAAGGACCAAACCTAGATCCTCCGGCCCCACGTGACACCTCCTCAACCGGTCTCATATCGTTCAATAAAAAACTTGTTTCCTCCAATACTTATTAGCTCGGTGGAATATATTAAATTCCTCGCTCGGCTGAGTATTTCTCGCAATATTCATATTTTTCATATTTCCCTCTGTATTATGATTCTCTTTGTGTTTTTACGGGCTGCTGTGCTCTGAGGGGATGTTATGGAACCAGGAATAGTAATAGGAAATAGCCAGGTTCGTGATAAGTGCGAGTTTTTTTTAATGCGAGTTTTTTTTTAAGTACGAGTTTTTTATTTAGGACTTGATGTAACCCGCCTTTTCACTAGCTCTTGGGATCGTAGCGTAATTAAATAGCCTTCATCAGGAGTAGTTTGTCAAGAGAATGGCTTAAATCGGAATATGAAATAAATAATAATAATATATAATAAATAATAATGAATAGGAATGGTAGAAATGAAATAAAATAATTATTTGACGGTGAGTTTCATATGGAGAAGAATGGACAAGAAACTCCATACTTTACATCAATTAATCAGATTATGTTACCTGATTTTTTTTTTCTTTGCTTTACTAAACTCTGCAAATGTTTACGAATATATTTTAATATACGTAAGTAGCTCTACCTGAATCAAGAAGGTAAACTAGGTGGAAATTGATATTCCTGTTCTGTATCTCGATGGCTTTTGCACTGAACAACTAATTGTAGTTTCTCGGAAAATTATTATCAAGTATTCTTACCGAATAAACTGGTTTCCAAGTAATGACCTTAGATCAACTTGTAGGTACATGCATACAACAATATTATTTCGAAATACTAACTGTATTTTGGGCCACGTAGTACAAGACATACTTCTTTAGAAACAAAACCGAATCTTAAGAGTGCAAGTGTAAAATATATTAATTATCTTTTTTTTTCTTATGACTTATGAATTTTCATCCTTTTCATAGATTTTTAATATAAAGAAGAAAGAAAAATTCATAAACCAAATTCTGCACAGTAAAAATATTTGTTAGAATTTAGTTTTTTTTTGTAACGTAGGTATAAGCTGTTAGCCAAACTAACAAACACGGAGCCATGACAAAACTAGAAGGTTTTGCATCAGACCCCGAAGAAGATGGCGGGACGACCTGGACAAATTAAACGATCAGTGGCCCACTTTAGCCCTGGATCGAAAAAACTGGAACTCATGGGGCCTTTGCCCAGCAATGGGATGATACAGGCTAGCAGTATCAGTATCATTACCAAATAAATGCTTTTTTTTCTCTTTAGTCTTCCTTTTTTGATATTATCTATGCCTGTTACCAAACAACAAAACTAAAGGGTCAAGTGTTTAGTTAATTTAAACCATTTCTCGGCAAGTTGTTCGTTAATCGCTTCACGCAAGTATAAGTAGATCTCTCCCGACGGACAGATAACCCGGGCTTGATGATAGATGCTGTTGAATAAATTATGTTGCGGTTAATCGAAGCTAGTTGGGAGGGGATGTAGTTCTGATGCCTCATTGATTACGTGATTAGGCGTAAACTGTTTTAGTAGAATAACTCTCTCAATTTCAAAATACAAAAGGAACTTAGCCATTGCAAAATTATTATACCTACCCTTGTATTTGTTTCTTTTGTAGTTACTTGACTTTCTAATCGTCTCAGTCTTATTTGAATTTTAAACTTGACATAGCTTCAATAATATAATTTAATGAAATAGCAAAACTTTTTATTTTCATTTTTAATTCTGTGAAAATATTATTTTTATTTTGTTATTATTTTTATTTTGTTATGTGAACCTAGTTATAAGTGCATGCTGTGGTCTCCTATAACTGAAGGAGCAAACTTAAATGAACATTTGTATCATTGTCTTATGTTATATCTGTGTATCCTTTGTTGGAGATCCAAATAAACAAATAAATAAGAAGTACGGCGGAAGAGAAAAGTATGTCGAAAATTTTATCATGTCCATTTCATCGAAAAAACAAACAAAAGGTTTAAAAATAAGTAAAAAAAAATGTGTAAAACAATGCATTCAACGTCCATACTACAGTTACTTCACAATATAACGTGACTTTTGTAAAAAAAAAAAGGTTCATCGATTCAGTGTTCATTTTGTAAAAAATATAAAGCTTAAAAAATTTCTTTGTGTTTTTGGATGGTGATACTAAGAAAGATTTTTTTGTATATTCAATTAGTAACATTTTTAGGTTTCAAAAAGGTTTAAGCAAATGTAATTCGAACTACATTGTTACCATTAGTATTACCGTTATCGAATGAGGCAGACTTAAAACTAAAAAATTCAAAAATCTCAAATTTAAATAAAATGTTAACTCACTTGATTGTGATAGCATTGATGATGTTGGTGTAAGCAGACATGAATCTGAAAAGAAGCAAGGAATAATAATTAGTAGGAGAAAAAAGAGATGAAAGTATGAAAATGTCGTAAAATATTGTAAAATTTTATGGGCAGGTTAGGCTTGCTTATGCTGGGTTCGCTCGGAAGTGGCGGAAGAATCATACATTCCTGCGACCAGTAGGCGACTAGTTCAAGTGTGGGATGGAACACCGGGCTAGTTTTTAAATAGCAAGGGTCTGTCAGGCCCCTCACATCCATGAGCATTTACTTCCACGTAATATCATTTATCACAAAAGCCAAAAAACCACTACCACTGTTTGTCTCTGCATGACCTAAAGGTTGACTGGTAGAGAATGCCTAAGGCATTAAGTCCGCCTATGTACATTTGTGTGCTTGAAGTATTAAATAAATAAATAATAAAAAACACTCGTCGCTAAATGGTGCAATTTATAGGTTAGTGACATCTAGCGGTGATTGCTGTAACGGTGTCATCATATGCCCAGTCCAGATGACAAAATGTTTTTGTTATTTTTAAATCAAAGGTTAAATTGATTGTTGTTATATTAGACTGAATTTTTAGATACCTGTATGGCGTTTCATTATACTAGAAATGCTTTCTAAACTCTTAGGTTTGAAGATTCCTTCCTGTGCATAGAATTTCACGATTTTACAAAAACAATCATCTGTTTGTGGACTGTTAGGTCAAGTTTTAACAATATTTCCACATCACTTTTACACTTCAATTGAGATATACACTTATCTAAGAATTAAAGTGAGATGTACAGACTAAGTCACTTTATTTGGTTTATTGACTAAATTAAACAAGGGAGACGATCGAAATGGTAGCACAGAGGCGCCCCCTCATTTCAACAAAGAGGAAGATTTAGATATACTGTACAACACAAAACAACTTAGTTACACTGCTTCAGAAATTAAATAATTTACAAAATAGCCGATTCTTATTCACTAAGACTAAACAAAAAAAAAACATGTATATTTTAGAGCAACAACGTGATAAGAGATGGTAATGTTTAATAACAAAAGTTTCTATATTGTAAAAATGGTTGACATTTCAGAACGCATCGACACAAAACGCGTCAAAGGTCAAGTCAAAAACTAAGTCATATCTGTTACCTTATCATGAGCTGTTCGAGAAACAAATAACTAACAACAACACAACGTTGACATATGAATCCCGAATAACCAAAATGTATACTATCAGTGACTGGCAGAGCTATTAAAAAAGATAGATAGGTAGATAGATAGATAGATAAAACATTTATTTAGTACACTCAAAAGACACAGACAAACACACAATACAAAATCAAAAGTGATATAAAAAAATGCGTCTCAAGGCTGCACCAAATGGGAGTCCAGCTCAGCATGTGCCAGGCAAATGTACCTGGCGCTGATATTCTGCTGGATCCGGGCAGTGGTGTGCAAAAAAAAACTTTTTCTTCCAACTATGCTTTAATGCTCTAGAGCAATAAAAATGTATGAAATTTCATTATTGCATAGTTTATTTTTTAATCGCACCAAAAGGTGCCAATCTCAATGGATTAGCTCTATTCAGCCAGCCGATATCAATACTTTTTTACGTACGTATTATTCGTTTCTATCCTACTTGTTCCAAATTTAAAAAATGATTGCTGCTAACTCTGATTTAAAAATGAAAGAATCTAAAAAAGTGATTTGGCGGGAACTTTGTTAATTTTACTTGACAATATTTTTAGAAACGATAAAGTGTGATACTATCTGATTTTGACTGCTTCGGCTTCGAATTAAAATGGAAACATCTAGCGACACATTAACTCCGGAAAACATTCTAAATGAAGCCGACAGTGTTGTAGAAACTTCTATTTTAACTGTTAGATATGAGTTTCTTTTATCTACTATTCCTATAAGTAATAGTTGAAAGAAAAGCAGATTATGCACCTCGCCTTAACTAATTTATATTGCCCTCGTGCCTGTTAGATTAGAGCCCTCGCTAACACTCGGGCTCTAAATCAGGCACTCGGTACAATAATAAATTATTTTGTGCTCGATGCGATAATCTACTATTATTTCGAACATAATAGTCCTGCAGCAGTGTAAGTTATCCTTTCATTGGAGTACTAACTGGCGTCCAGTTGCACACACAACTTTGATGACAACTGAGAATAACACAAAAAAATGGTCTAGCACTTTAAGACTTCAACTTACGGTGACTATCAGACGGCGTACGGTGCACTTCGTCGCACACCTGCGAGAGCAAATGACGTCATCCTAGATATACACTGATGATAGCCAATATGACAATAGCTGTTTGACAGTTTAATCGTTGAACATTTTGCCCTGTGATCATTACTGGAAGGTGATTTTGTCGGAATGTCTGAAGTACTGGAAGGAGAAGGCATGCCAGAGAAATTAAATAAATAAATAAATATTCCACATCTTTCTCACACAACGACATTTAGTCTCATGGTAAGCTTGAGAGCTTGTGTTATGGGTACTAATTAGCTGATAAACATACTTATATATTTCTAAATACATTCATATTATAGATAAATTACACCCAGACACAGAACAAATGATCGTGCTCATCACACAAACATTTGTCCTGGGTGGGAGTCGAACCCACGACCTCCGGCATAGCAGTCAGGGTCACTAACTACTAGACCAACAGGCCAGTCAAAATTAGTTTTTAAGATTTATATAGTCAATGTGTGTGTTGTTGTTTTACTGTGTATTTACTTTAATTGGTTTTGTTTTTACCATAATAAATAAGTTAATAAATAAATCACTATGACCTATCTCGACATGCCTTTCCAACCTTTCTTTTATCCGACCTTTGATCCATTTGTATGGCTGTTATTATTGTTGGCCAAGTCATGTTATAATTTACGTTGGAAAGACATTTAAGAAATATTATATTACTTCTTAGACCTGCATTAGTGAACGAAAAACTTCATGAATAAACCTGGATTTACGATTAATAAAGGTACTTAAGTCTGAAATAGGCAATACTCCTTGGCCAGCCGTGGCGATTATAGCTCATGCATGTCTCTTTTCCCTGCAATTGGACAATAATTGCTAGTATCTCTTTATTTTTTATTCGAACGAGACATAGCATCGACACACCCCCGACAAATTTGAATCTGCAAACAAACGTCCCATTACCACTCACACACAAACACTAAATAATTAATAACACAAGGGAGGCACCGTCGCCAGATTCACACAACAGTTCATACATAAAGCGAATCACGTCTCTGGAGGGAAAAACAATCCATCAGTTGTTGGGTCTCTCAAACGGTACTCCATACACCGCAGAGCATGCACACATACCCACACGACATGAAAAAACACACACACATACAAAACCAGCCCATATTCCCACATGAGCAAAACGTACACTCAAAAATGTAGGGAAACTCACACACACGCTCACGCTGGGTGTATCGACACACATTGCATCTCGACGTAGCACACAGACACAACACAATACTCAGTTGGAATACAAATGTGTGTGTCATAAAGGTGGTTGCAAATGCCAGATTCTGCATTTGAACGTATCATTAAATAAATGTGGAAATGTTAATTGTGATTTAAATATTCATAGTTAATAAAGACAGGGCGTTTATTTCTGGATGTGTAATTAAACTAAAAATTTAATTTCCCGCGGGTCGTCAACTACTTTTTCTGGCTTCACCATAATTCGTTTGATAAAACATCTAACTTAATCGTCATTTTTCAAATAGTCTTCGCGTCGAAACATTTCCGTATTTAAGTTGAGACTAAATTGAAAAAGTTCAACGATTTTAATTATTGCAGAATGCTGTATTTTGGCAACATCAAAGCGAATCTTTATTTACACAGTCCACGTGAAATTAAATTGTTTCCCAGAAACCCGTGTGTCCCACTATTTACACGTAAACAAAGTACCGGGCATGAAATTAAAATCGTCACTAACAAACGCATGGCATATTAAATGTACTCCCCAAAGGGTTTGGCAGGGATGTACAGACGCCAGCACATCAAGTTACCCCAATGTGTCAAATTTCTTTGATCGTTTTTCAACGTAATGTCAAACGGAATAAGGTTCATATTCAATTGGGAAAATTTGACACATTGGGGTAACTTGATGTGCTGGCGACTGTACCTACTTGTAGTGCATCCATATTTTAACAATCATGTTTAAAGTCCCAAGTAATAGATGACGAGCTGTTCTCCGACTCCAGGTCTTGGGAGTCGGAGAACAGCTAGTGCTGTTACTCAGGACCTGAGGATCCAACCGAAAAGTATAGGCTTAACAGTAGCACTGGCTCTTACTACACTAACAAGGTGGTACTTAACATAGAACTCTAAAAATCTAGCCTGAGCTGGTTTTTAAATTAATAACATCAAAAGAATATAATGACTAATTCACTGCATCAGCAGCCTAGCCTTTTCGCAACTATGTTGAAATTGGCTTGCTATACTTTACATTACGCGACTGCCCCAGTAACTGAGCTGCAGAAGTCAGACAGGAAGATACACCCCTTGGTTAAACTGGGCAGCTTTTGGGCTTTACGGGCAAGTCATGAAATAGTCACCCATCCATTGACATCAGCAAGCTTAACCTCCGAGCGACCAGGATGGCTGTTTCTATTTATCACACATAAATTCATCGCACATTCGCAAGTCTGCAGTCGCCCTAAAGCGCCCCTTCCGAGTTTCTCTTGACCCACATTGGGCTGCAGGGAAAAACTTGCAGATTATCGGGTGCGGTGAAAGTTGGCCGCAGCCCGTAATAACGCTGACCAGTTTGCAGTTAGCACCGTTATGTACACCCAGTATGAATCATATAGGAGTACCGTTTATGTAGGCAGCTCGTATTTTTTACAGAAGACAGTTGAAACTCAACTGTCTTCTGTAAAAAATACGAGCTGCCTCGGCCAAATTCGTTCCGTCTTAGAGTTAATAAAACTAATGGTAGGTATGTGTTACTTTCATAGTTTTAGCTTAAGCCTTTTCAAATGTCCAATTGTCACCTGATAATGAACAGCAACAAATTTTACAGTTTGAGATAGTTCAAATAGTTAAGTATAAATGTTAAAAGTAAATAAAGGAATAACTTCATGGTGTATTCCCTCCTTTAAATGCATCTAATAGTTGCATTTATGAGATCGCTCTTAGAAAAAAGGCCGCCCGTCCTAACCCTATGTTGTTCTCATAGTTTTTCAGGCAATAGCAATTCTGCCAGCCTGCACGTGTACTTTTTAGGGTTCTTAACCTTTTCAGAGCGTAAAGTTACACGTGCCGCGTCCTAAAATGTCAGAAAAACGATAAAAATAAAAGTACAGTCGCACAAAACATAAGTGCAAGAAACAAATTGTGTAGTACCATCGAGTGACTTCATATTAATTTTCCGGGCGGCCTGCCACAGACGGATTTCAAAGAGAAACTTTGATACCTCCAATTTTTTACATGTTCCTTGAGTACTCAAAGTATTTGTGAGTACTCTAGGGACCGACCTATTGCCAATCACTTTTAGTTTAGCATTATTAACGATACAGCGAACGTACGGATCTCTTGATCCTTTCTACATGTAGAAGTTTTCTTATGTATGAAAATTGCTATAAGTACCTAATATGAGTACATATTTTATGTTGAAATGTTTATGTAAATGTCAGACCACAGGTCGTTAAGTAACGTTTTGTAGAATCATGTAGCTAAAGCCACTGAATATGTTTTAAGGTGTTCTATTGACGTTTAATATTACCTAAAAAAGTTTCCTACTACTTACATAACACTCAAACGTAGGCTTTGCGAAGGCGAAGTGAGTAGTCATCCCAGACAAATATAGCTATTTTGGTCTTAACCATTTACTTTAACGTCACTTTACCCACATATGCATTGGGTCATTTACGGAATAGAATAACTGTTCAAAAAGACTAGTGGTTGCTTCTCAGTGGTCAAAATTTAACCGATTTATGATTCTGCTCTCTTTTTTCAAATAAACTTTAAGTACCTATATAAGCCAAATGTTATTAACCTCCTTGCGATTTTTTATAAAAGGATCAGATTTTCAGTACAGAAAAGTAATATTTTGTAATGATTTTAACAATCTATGTGTACCTTAACCATATTATTATTAAACACGTACTGAAACCTATAAAAGTTAACGATAATTTTGACGGGATCAGTCTTTTAATGACATTATGAAACTGGAGTTATTGTCACTATAAGTTTGAAATCGCCAACCCAAAGAAGCGTGATGATAAATACTCTAGAGATGAGAAGACGACTTAGCCCTGCAGCAGGATAGTAATGGGCCAGTATTACCATTATTTAATTCTCATAATTTAGTTCATGCAGATAAAAACGAAGATGTTGAAGATTAAGATAGCAGTCGTACTAAAGTAGGTACACTACATAAATATATACACGTTCTTTGTCGACGTACTCAAGTTTTCAGTTGCCCAGATCACATTTAGTCTGAAAGAGTTTTTCCCAGACATGTCTCCTAAGGGAACTAAAAAATACAAAAGTATTCGCAAGTAAGTCGTAAGCGAGGATGCTAAATTAAAACTATTATACTGAGAGCGTCTCAAAGAAAACTAACTGTACGACCGTTTCGAATTATTTCATGTTTTTATAAAAACAACATTTCTTTTGTGAAGGTTCTTGAAGCCTTTTCTACTGACAAAGGACGGACATTTGGGATAAATATTTAATGAGTGGAAATTGGATGCAACTACAGAGCTATTGCAATTTCGTATGTAATTTACACTTAGATCAAGACAAAGTATAGTCAAGTGAAAATAACACTAAAAGTGGGGAAAGATATTACTACTTATATCGAACAGAACAACAAGATATTCTAAATAACAGACTACCTTGCTTTGCACAATCTACAAATGCCAACACATCAAGCTATTAAAAAAACATAAGGTTCATATTAAATTGAAAAAAATCGACAATTTAGTATAGCTTGATGTACTGGCGTCTGTACCAACTGTACATAAAAGACAAAAACTACTGACTGGCTATTACCATAACCAAAAAACCGACTAAGTGCGTGGGCAAACCTTTTCTCAACTATGTTAGAGGCTTCTAGTTCAACCAGATCGAACTGAATATCAGTATTTTGCATAAAGCAATTTGCATTTTTAACCTTCACAACCCATCACAGGGTAACATGATATTAATTGGCCAAACTTGTAGTCTTGTCAGACTTTCGGACTACCCGTAAAAACAGTAAAAGAGGTGGGACAGCTGGGAGCAACTACCTGACATGCTTTCAAAATACTGCTAGCGTAGTTTTAAATCAACCAGATATCACCCACCAGGCCATTTTTTCTTACTATGTAAAGAAAGAAAGAAAGAAAAATATTTATTTTACATCAGACATTAACACAGCACACAATAATTTATAAAACATACAAAATATACAATACTTAGTAGGTACACATTATGTGCTGTGTGCCTCACGGATGCGCCAAAAAGGTCCATTTCAGCATTCATGCCAGACAGGTGATGCTGTCTGACGCTGGTCTTCCAATGAACCTTCTATGTCGGGGTTGGCTTCCAGTGTAACTGGCTTTACATGGACAGACTGACCTTCACAATCCAGTAACTGGGTAACTCGATACCCCTATAAACTGGTTTGTCAGACTATTGAGGGCTTTCTGACTACTGATAACGACTGTCAAACAAATGATAGCCTGAGCTGCCAACGTGCTCTACGTGCTATCCGATACTTTTCACACAACGCCATCTAGTCCCAAGCTAAGCAGACCACAAGCGTGTTATGGGTACTAAACAGCTGATAAACATACTTATATACTTCTAAATACAGACATATTATAGATAAACACCCAGACACATAACAAATGATCGTGCTCATCACACAAACATTTGTCCTGGGTGGGAATCGAAACCACGACCTCCGGCATGGCAGTCAGGGCCCTAACTACTAGACCACAGGCCAGTCCAAAAAGAGTATGCCCTCGAGAAATATCTCGGGACGGGACATCACGAACAAAATTTTCATTCAAAACTTGTGTCCCGCTGGACACAAGTCTATGGGTTTTTTTTTAGGACGCTCCGCTGCCGCTCCAATATTTTTTTATTCTAGATGGCGTTACTGAGACATGGGATCGAAAGTTTTTCTTTGACATTTTCCTCGTATATCTGCTCTATAGTATTTTTAACCCCCGACGCAAAAAGAGGGGTGTTATAAGTTTCACCGCTATGTGTGTGTGTCTGTCTGTCTGTCTGTCTGTCTGTCTGTCTGTCTGTCTGTCTGTCTGTCTGTGGCACCGTAGCGCCCAAACGGGTGAACCAATTAAGATGCGATTTTTTTTATTTGAAAGCAGGGTTTCTTGCAATGGTTCTTAGACATAATTCATCAAAATCGGTTCAGCTGTTTCGAGGTTATCAGCTCTTTTGTATTAGCTACCGTTGCTATTTTAGACGCTATGGGTATTAACTTTACTTTAAAACATATGTGTGTCTTAAAATTTCAAACACCCATGTGTGTAATATTAATAAGCAACATTATGGTGTATTTGGTCTGATGCAGCCAGGATATCTAGCAGACTAAAACACTCTTGGGAAAATATAAAACAGCAGATATGTCGTGTTTGGATTCATTTTAACCAGCATTTGATTCTGCACACAGTGCCCTGATGGCACCAGGATGAGCTGATGCTACAGCCAGGCTTTCCAGCACACCAGTAGGTAGACTCATGACAAAATAATAGCAGATATGTCGTGTTTGGATTCATTTCAACCAGCATTTGATCCTAAACACAATGCACTGATGGCAACAAGATGAGCTGATGCTGCAGCCAGGCTATCCAACACACCAGTAGGTAGACACTTGACACAATAATAGCAGATATGTCGTGTTTGGATTCGTTTTAACCAGCATTTGACTCTACATACAATGCACTGAAAAGTTATCATAACTGTAAACTCTATAAAACAAAATTAATGCGTTTAAAAATTTTAAAATAAAAATTAAATTAAAAATTTAAAAAACCCCCACCGCAAAAAAGTAAAACACTTAAAAAGTTAAAAATAACACTTTAGCCATGAAATTTTACGTAACGTCGGGGTACCGTTAAAATAAGTACCTACATACCTACAAGTACTAGGAATATTCCTTACTTAAGCGGTACCCCGACGTGAAGTAAAATTTCATGGCTAAAGTGTTATTTTTAACTTTTTAAGTGTTTTACTTTTTTGCGGTGGGGGTTTTTAAATCTATTTGTTAATAAGTAGTTTAATTGTGTCTGGAATTTTAGTAGTTGACGAATTAAATGGCCGAAAAGTACTAACATTATCTAAATAAAATTTATCACAAAGAGTAATCGATCACGATACAGCACAGCTGACCCTTTCAAATAAGATGTAGGTTATAAAACGCTTGCTTGTTTTATAGCGCTCGATGTTCAATGGACTCTGAAGCATGGACCATGATTTCCTTCTGAGTTTGACGTTTAAGAGATGAGGAATAAGGAAATGGGAATGTTATTTGTGGCGGCAGTTGAAATGAATGTTATGTTTTGTTGGCGAATGTAATGTCGGTGGGTGTAATAGTCTTTGGGTCTTGAATAATATGGCTGATGGTAATATACAACGTTTTCTTGAGTATTTACAACACCCGAAAACGAGGGGTGTACTAAACAACATGAACGCGAAAGAACATAAATTGTATACGTATTAAAAGATGTTTTGTTGTAAAAGTTGTTAATAATGATGATGCAACTACACTTTTTAGGGTTTTGTAGAATAATGTCATAAAAAATATTGTACATAAACTGTATTTAAAAATATATGGAGACTATATTTTAAAATACAGTTAGAGTAGATCAACTCATTTTGCGGATTTTAAAGCAAAATCCGCAAAATGAGTTGTAGGTAATGGGCTAGACAAAGGAAACTGGTAACATGGTGGGAACAATAACGTAATTTATTGTCATCTGTAACTGTTTCGTAGTAACGTTACTGCAATAAAATTTCGTATTTACTTGAAACAAATACAAAATTTTGCACCAACGTTTTAGTACGTTCTCAAGGTACTCACTCAATAATTTTGTAGGTTTGTAGACTAATTTGTATGCGACAAATGTCGTTAGAAAGAAAGAAAGAAAGAAAACATGCTTATTTAGGAAACGCACAGAAATTTTATAGTTTGAAACTTAAACTAAATCTAACATATTAAATAACAAAAAGACCTGTGCGAGGCCAAAAACGCCCCTATCTCAGCACAATGCCACGATATTTAAAGAAAACAATAAATACCGCAGCGCTGTTATTCTGAAAGGGCCTACTGTAATGCCATGAATACATTGATCATACAATGCCCACAAAGAGGCATAAAATAAATACATAAATACTTAGATAAAAAAACGAAATATAATAAGAATACATAATCACACCGTTACATTAAAAGACACCTAACACCATACTCACAAAATCGTGTCTGAATTTTCAACTGAACCAAAGATTTCCGCTGACAAGACGGAACAGCATCCAGCGAGGTAACTCGATTGACCTGTATGTACGTACCTACATATGTAGCAGTATTTAGTATACACATGCCGCCAGGTGGCTGTCGCAGCATGCATTTAAATCGAATATTACAAAGCGGATATCCGGTTATAACCGCCTTGAGGTTCTTTAGCTTATCTGGTGCGGCAGCACTTAATAAGAGAATGGAAGGTTGTATGGAAACGGCTATGAAAAATAAAAGGTGTTTAGGGTTATTATTACGAGTAATTAATTGTGTTGATTCCTTTTAATTAATTTCCTGGGTTGAATAGAATCTTCGGTCTAGTTTCTGTTAGCTTTACCGTAATGCAAAAAGCCAAAAAGATATTAAGAAACTTTAGCAATGTAATGTTTTTGAACTTTAGCAATGTTTTTTAACAGTTAACTGATTATTGGTTTCACTTCGAAGGTCCTAGATTATCATTTTAAATTTAGAGTCACAGCCTTATGAATATAAGCCAGGTTGCACATGTAAGCGGGTACGCCTTTTATACCTGGAGGCTGTTTTTTTCAGTTTTGTAGTTGTTTTGCTTGAGTTTAGATTTCAATGTAAATACGAATTTACTTTTTTTTTCTTTATCTCGGTATATTGGAGTGTGCTAGCTAACACGTGACAATCATTCTGAAATGTAATGTTTTACAATGTGTATAAACATTAGTGCTATTTATTGAGCATTTCATTGTATAGATTCTTTGTATACCTAGTTCTTCAAACGAATCAGACAGATGTGTTGCTGGGGAGTTTGTTCCGCCACTTCTTCTTCCCAGCAAAAACACTCGGAAGTGACGAAGGGTGGGCCGTTTTTGGGGGACTGTCTTTATGTATTTTTGTGACGTTCTAAAAGTGCTGATTCTCAGCCTAGTTTGAATAAAGCCTTGTTTTTTTTATTTTGATTTTGTAAGTTCTGCAGTCCAAATGCCGCCAGTCTTATCAGATGAGTTTTTTGACGCCATTGACATTTTAGAGATCGTTTTTAGTTTATTTTTAATTAAAAGAAACTGCCTCGTTGGTCTAGTGGTCACAAACGCTACTGCTGAGCATGAGAGGGACCACTAGCGGTTCGATCCCCAGGTCAGGCAAAGTGGTATTAAACTCAATAGCACTTTTTCATCTGGAATTTCTCAGTAGCAGCCCAGAGTCTGGATTCGTGCCCGATTGAAGGCTTGCCACCTACGCAAAATGTAGGTGCACTACACCTCTACCTAATCCTAATCTTACGAACGTGATGTTATATTATGTTAATATTGTATTAAATAAAAGTTCAAAAGTACAATCAACTACAAAACAAACTAATTATAACACCAAGCCATGTCATTTTTAATATGCCATTTTCCCTTAGTTCAAAAGTCAAGAGCTTATTTATTTGAGGTCTGCTTTTCTCTCAAAAGTATATATCACTTCATTCCAGTTTCCGATATTCGCCTTTAAAAACGATGAACGAAAATCTTGAAGAATCTCACACGTTCGTAACATGATGTTGTATCGTGTCAAAGGCGTCGAGGTAGGTGATAAAATGCCGTGGATAGCTACATCAAGATGCCAAGCATTTAATCTAAGCTGTGATGTGTGGCGTGTGGCATCAAATGCCACAAGATTGGCTCAGTTTTATGTCCATACACAAACACATCGCCATTCTAAAATGAAACTATAGAAAAATCACGTCGATTTTCATCATTTTGTTTTGTTTTTCTGGAACGCTATTGTTATATTTTAAAAACTAAACGTTATTTTAAGAACGTGTCCAATACTTGCTATGCAATAAGGTTTTATGTGAAATGTAGTGGTGAGATGTTTGTGAAATCCTTTCGACATCAGTTCATCCAATATCATGGAGTGTGTTAATATAGTGCGTGGGAATTAAGGAGTTTGAAATGCGGTACGTGTTATATGTAATGCGGTTCGTGTGAACTGTCTCCACAGTTCACACGAACTATATATCACACACTCCATTTTTAGACGAATTCTATTTTAAACTCTCCAGTTTAAAATAGAATTCGTCTAAAAATGGAGTTTGAAATGCCATGGGTGTGGAAGATGTGTGAAATATGGTGCGTGTGAAATGTTGAGCATGTCAAATATATTGCGCGTAAATAAGGTGTTAAAAATGCGATTCGTGTGATATGTAAAGGTGTGTGAAATATAGTGCGTGTGAAATGTTGAGCATGTCAAATATAGTGAGCGTAAAATGTGGTGAGAGTGAAATCGTGAATAGCAATCATTTATCGCCATTAGGACATTTTATAAAGATCAATTTATTTGTTTATCATGAGTAGATTACAATAAAAATAAATGCATACAGTGGTCATAAATATGAGGATGTACTGCATGCTATACCATAGTAGGTGTACAAATCTTATAGGTTTTTATATGGTCCATAAACATTAATCATAATAAAGCATTAAATTGTATTTGCTGTTGGAAATTGTCACAAATTATAGAAGTTAAAATTCAGGTCAGTAGTAAGTCAGCAACTTAGTCCTAAATAAAGATTTGTGTAATGTTCTTTGGAATTTCATTATATATTTTAGGAGCCACACAGATTATACTTTTGTGCGGCATTGCAGTCCTAGAAGGATGAATGCAGAGACCATTGTTGCGTCGACTTCTAACGCAATTATCTGACAAATGAGTAAACAAATACATATTCTAACTTACAAACAATCCTACTTCACAAATATACAAAGAAAGAAGTGACAACATTTTGTGACATTGTATCAAGTATAATAAAATTTTCTGATATAAATGACGCGATCAAAAATTAACTACATTTTACTAGTGTCTGCAGTCTGATTGTATTAACCATAGGACTAATAAAATATCAGTACAATAGCAAGGATGGTATATTTTATAGGATTTTAAACTACAATGATACAGTTCAGTCGTAAACTATCGTTTTATCGACCATTTTCAATGCTTTAGTCCAAACTTTTGTGGACGATTGTACATTTGGATATAAACTTAAATTTCATGACTAGCATTGGTAAACCATTTGTTATTGCCACGAGAGTACATTTCAGCACAAGTTGGTTAAAATAGAATTTCGTAAAATAGTTTTTGCATGGTTTTTGCACTACTGCTAAGCATGAGATCCTGGGTTTAATTCCCCGGACAAGCAGTTTAAATGGGTATGTCCACCTGGAGTAAAGGCCCAAAGTCAGTTTGTGTGCCGGTAATAGCAAAACGGCTGACCCCATTTACATAAGGGTTGACTGTAACTGGCAAAATCGTGAATGAACTAGTAGAAACATGAAATCAATAAAACCGAAGCTCATTTATTCAAATTATGTTGAGAATCAGCACGTTTTGAACGTCAACAATCGATAAGACATTTTTCCGAAATGCCCACCCTGGGCCACTTTCTACGTAATAATATATTATGAAGTAAAAAAGGAGTGCTCATTTTACCAACTATGTTAAGGTCGGCTTCCAGTCTAGCCGTATGCAGCTGAGTATTATGTCATTTTGACGGAGTATGCATTAACAATATAAGTTACGCTGATGAGATGGTGTTGTTGAGCGCATCGATTGGTGCTCTGAGGCAGCTGATTGCAATGTGTGAGGTCTATGTAGTGAATCATGGGCTCAAATATAACGTCACATAGAGTGAAGTTATGGTTTTCAAATCAGGTAGTGTGACATATACAAGTATTCCTGACGTCACATTGTGCGGAGAATCCTTGCTAAGGGTGAAAAAGTTTAAGGATTTGGGCCACTGGATCACTGAGGACCTCAAAGACAATTGTGATATAGAGAGGGAACGTAGTTCGCTGGCTGTCCGCTGCAACATGCTGGCCCGTAGGTTTGCACGATGTAGGTACGAAACCAGTAAACACGATGCTATTTAAAGCGTACTGTCAGTCCTTCTACACGTGCAGCCTGTGGGTCAGTTTCACTCGGCGGACATACAGCGATCTACGCGTCTAGTATAATAACGCGCTGCCGCTGCCGCTGCTACTATTGGGGCTGGCCGTGGCGCTGCAGTGCGTCAGGGCTGTTTGCGGATAATAATATAGACGGTTTTGCCACCAACATTCGAAAAAGATACGCCTCTCTGATGACACGTATCCGGGGCAGCACCAACACTATTCTCAGAGTGTTTGCCGATCGCTGGGACTCCCCGATGATTTAAAGGTAGTTACAGCTCCACGCTGATTTTTAACAGCCCTAATTTTATTTTATTTGTTAGTTTATTCAATTTATTTTGTTTCAATTATATTTATTCATTTTGGTCCAATGTACAGACGCCAGCACGTCAAGTTACCCCAATGTGTCAAATTTCTTTGATCGTTTTTCAACTTTATGTCAAACAGAGGAGGAGGAGATTCTTATTCAATTGGAAAAATTTGACACATTGGGGTAACTTGATGTGCTGGCGTCTGTACTTCGCTGCTATTTATTACAATTGAATTTAATTATATTCAAATTAATATCAATTTTATTCTTCAATTAAATTCCATTTTAATTTGATTGTTTTATTTGTTTAGTAATTATGTTAATACTAACATTAAATATTAAGTGAATTGTTACTAACACTATGGACTTATATATGGACTATGGACTTTGTCTGAAATAAAAGTTAAATTAATATTAGTTCTTTTTATGTAATGAATCGCCACCCATCCACAAACTGACCTTGGAAAGCATAGCTTAAGCTTTGTACGATCCGTGCAGCTGCTATTACGAAGCCTTTAACTAGGCAGTTAACAACCGTGAGACAACAAGGCCCTAGGTTTATAACAAACAATAGAGACTAATTAATAACAAGATCGACTAATTGATTCACAGAACACGTAAGTACTTACGTAACTACGACAGAGGTACATAGTCCTATATAGACAATTAATTCGACCAATCTAAGCCGTCTTAAAGACAAATCAGTTTGAAACTTGCGGGGACTTGTCATCCGGAACGGATATTATCCGAATTATAAACGGTTGTCAGTGGAAAGCGACTGTGTGGGGTTCAAAAGACTTCATACCTTATACTTGTTATGATTGGGTCTCAAATGTTTTTTTACTCTGACCAGATTGTTATGTCCTTATTTTAAAAATGAAATACAATCTTTTTAATTCAGACCTTTTTCGCCCATAATATTGTTATTAGTATGACTTGAAAACTACAGCTTGGCAAAAAAGAGTAGAAAATAATGGAGGCGCCACTGTGCTCTTCGTATGGCAACCCGTGGCAACCGCATAGCATACCAACACAGTCTTGATACTTAGCTGTTTATTAGACAAATTAATCTAATTATGTATTATTTTTTTAAATCAGTAAGTAATCACTTTTAATCGTGTCAATTAGAGACACAATAGAAATATAATGGCAGCGTGGACACCGGTGTCCTCTTGGAGTTAAATGAACTAATTGAACAAGGACGTGTTCTGGACACGCAACTGATTACTTACCTAAAAATAACAAATTGGGTAAATACTCCTGAGTTCACAACATTGTTTAGGAATTATAAAAAAAGAAAACATTACATTGTACCATAATTTCTATATTTTATTCTAGTAAATCTTCCTCTCAATATTCTACCCCGAACACGTAGGCCGCAAACTCGTCTGAGTCATGTTCGGGTTCAGAGGTGATGCTGCTATCATCTTCTAGATTTATTACTAATCGGTCTATTTCCTCGTTCATAGTTATTTTGTTTCCAGTAATCCTTTTCTATTTTTATTACATGTCAGCACGAGTTCTTCCAATCCTCCTCGGTAATAGCTTAGAATGCACGTTCAGCTGCTTCCTGTAAAGACGAAATATTTCATTTATCCCTAACAATATTAAAAGTAAAACATTTTTATCACATACTGTTAATAAGCCGGATGTAGAAAACACCCTTTTGTATATCTCCTCCCAGCACGATTTTGCTTAGAACGATAACAGATTTCCTTGAATTAAATAATAGATTTAGACTATGGCACGACCATTTCTTTTAAATTTCTAATGCAAACGCTAGAACAAATAATTCTCTCCCTTGATATCGCACTTAAAGTATAACTTACGTAGAAATTGAATTTTCATTCAGTTAAAAGTCAAGTCACCAAAGTATCAATTTATCTCAGCGCGCTATACCCGAGTTATGCAGAAAAAATGTAAACATAACCTATGTGCTCGACATTTATTGTTTCAAATTTCTAGTTATTCCTTATACAAGCCAATTAATATAGCTTTGTAATCATCAATTAACACTTGATACAACTAAAATCAACAAAACAAACTCTTACATACCTGTCTTATCAGCGGTTCTTTGGTAAACATTGTGAAGTTCAGAAAGAATAGTTTGGGCCTCATGTTCCGCCAGACATCGCCTGTACACTTAATAAATAACCTCCCTGCCAGCACTCCGAATGGTTTTATTCATTATTCTTCACTTTTTACCTTTATTAATCAACGTTTGGTGGTCGAAATTAAAATTTTACGAAATCGTAAACTTTGTTTACTAAGAGATGTCATTATTTTGGAAATGTTACCAACAGACAAAAATTTAGTTCCGTTTCTACATTTTTTTGCCAAGCTGTATGTGTATATGCCTAATATGTTAAAAAATACAAAATAATTACTTGTCGCCCACTGGGGCTCCGGGCACACTAGTGCTTAAGCCCAGTGCCCCAGAAGGGGGTTGTCAAGCTTATTATAAGAAATCAGGTAAGGAAGCGACAATCAAAGGAGCAGTGCACCGTTCTTGATCTTTATTTCGTAATAACTGACTCAAAAACGCACCAGCATGTGCTTTTATACTAAATCTAACCTAAAAACTACAAATAAATGGCGCGCAGAGCCACTTCCGGAAGAAAAGATTTAAAACATTATATTTATCAAGTTTGCAACCGACTTCCGGAAGAAAAGATTTAAAATATTATATTTATCAAGTTTGCAACCGACTTCCGTTTTTATTTAAGACGATATTCAGATCACCGGAAGTCAGTTGCAATCACTTTTAAATATTCAAATAAACTAGTAAAACATTTACAAAGTATACCTGCAGCCTCAAATCAACAATATTTAGCGACATTATAGATAAAGCTAACATTCGGCCTTCCTGACATTATGTTTGTCCTCAAACTATAGGTAGGTACATTTTATCTCCCTAAAACATCAGTTAACAAAAATCTAGCGCTTAAACAGGTAGAATCTCTACTCCTTGATTTACGCTATTCAAAATCAATTTACATTCGTTTCTCATTGCACCGCAAGCTTCACTGATCAATCACTCGCTTGTTAGCCACTGTACACTTCCAACAAGCTACTCATAACAAAAATACAATCACTCATGTCCTATACATATCGCTCATTGCACCGCAAGCTTCACTGGCCAAGCTCTCTCACTTGCCAGCCACTGTACGACTTCCAACAAGCTACTCATAACAAAAATACAATCACTCATGTCCTATGTAGTCACTCATTGCACCGCAAGCTTCACTGGCCAAGCTCTCTCACTTGCCAGCCACTGTACGACTTCCAACAAGCTACTCATAACAAAAATACAATCACTCATGTCCTATGTAGTCACTCATTGCACCGCAAGCTTCACTGGCCAAGCTCTCTCACTTGCCAGCCACTGTACGACTTCCAACAAGCTACTCATAACAAAAATACAATCACTCATGTCCTATGTAGTCACTCATTGCACCGCAAGCTTCACTGGCCAAGCTCTCTCACTTGCCAGCCACTGTACGACTTCCAACAAGCTACTCACAACAAAAATACAATCACTCATGTCCTATGTAGTCACTCATTGCACCGCAAGCTTCACTGGCCAAGCTCTCTCACTTGCCAGCCACTGTACGACTTCCAACAAGCTACGCATAACAAAAATACAATCACTCATGTCCTATGTAGTCACTCATTGCACCGCAAGCTTCACTGGCCAAGCTCTCTCACTTGCCAGCCACTGTACGACTTCCAACAAGCTACTCATAACAAAAATACAATCACTCATGTCCTATGTAGTCACTCATTGCACCGCAAGCTTCACTGGCCAAGCTCTCTCACTTGCCAGCCACTGTACGACTTCCAATTAGTGACTCATAGCACATACTACTGCAAATACCACACATTGCACCGCAAGCTTCACTGGCCAAGCTCTCTCACTTGCCAGCCACTGTACGACTTCCAATATATGATCTATGCTGTAAGTAACAGATGCAGCGTGGGACTTCACCGGCTGTTGATTACCCAAGATGTCAACACCAACCACCCCACGACTTTCACCTCATAATCATCTACATATATTTCCGGTAGGCAATTAAATTCTAAACAATTTTTCTTTCATACCATCAATTCATCAATCAATTCTCGTCATAAAACGGTTCGAACAATAATTATCATCTTAATCCTTAAGTAATGACATAATTAATTTTTCATGTTACCCTTTTAATAATTTTATTTCTGGTAAACTGTTAACGGGATTTGTAAATTATCAACTCTTGCTAGATTTAATTGCCAATACAATAAAATCTTACCTTTTAGTGCAACAATTTTAAATCCTCAAAAATAAATGTTTATTTCATTAAATCATTTAACTTCCCTAATCAACTTGATCATTCCTTTTCTGACTGATTCTGAGCTCAATTCATTTATACTCGTGCTTATCCATGGCTGTATCTGATCCACAGCCCAAATATTACAATATCGCTTTTTTCCAATGTTAGCCCCTGGTATGCTTGAGACTTCATACCTACCATTATCTGAAACTTTCGTGATTTTATATGGTCCTGAATATACAGGTAATAGCTTTTTGCCTTGCCCTTCATTATGACCTATCTCTTTTTTTTTTTTTTTTACCAAATCCCCTATTGCATATATCTTAGCTTCTTTACGAGACTTATGAAATCTATCCTTATGTTTACATTGATCCTTCGATATGTATGCACTAACTTCAGTTCATAATTCACTAATGTCCCTATTTAACTGTCTCAAAGGGAATATAATTTTTCGGTATGGGATGTAAAAAGCCTTCCCTTTTTCTAGCAGGCATTTTACCGTATGCGCAATGTAAGCAAGACTTTACATATTTTGAAGCAAACTTTTTCATCTTTGGACACCAAAAATCCTTTTGAATTTTAGATAAAGTCTTATCAACTGAAAAATGACCGATGTCGTCATGATTTTGTTTACATATTTGCCACCTGGTCCCTTTTGGAACTACCCATTTTATTTCATCATTAACTTTTCTAAATAGACGGTTATGTTTTATAACAAAATTGTTTTATATCAATAAGCTCAGTATATTTTGGATCATTTAATACATCTTTAATAAAGCATATTTTAGGATCTGTTAGTTGGATACTGAGTACCCAATCTTCTTGTGAAATGTTTAAACTTTTACCGAATCTAAATCATTTGTTTTGCAGCTTTCGTGAGGGTTTCTACTCAACGCGTCCACATGCATCATACGATGATTGGGACGATAAATAATATTGCAGTCGTACTCCTGCAAAGTCAGCCACTACCTAGCAATTCGTGGTAAAATGACGCGCTTATAAAGGGTAGACCTTAAGGCATTACAGTCCGTGACTATAGTGAATTCTAATCCGAGTAAATATATACGAAAACGCGAAGTGAAATTTTTGTTTATCAATAGTAGTTTTTCGACTAAAGTAAGCAACTGGCCTTAAAGAAGCAAGACCGTTTTCCTTCTGCAAAAGTATACCTGCTAGTCCCATTTTACTTGCATCAGTATGTACTTAGTTCTATTATAAATTTTGGATCATACAAAGCCAACAATGGGCGTTCTGTCAATTTATCTTTAAGAAACTGAAAAGCAGCCACTTGTCGGTCTTTAACTGTTCGGCTATTTAAAACTCTGTAGTCTACACATAAACGATGTCCCCCAATTTTCTTAGACACAAGTATGATCGGACTGGCGTAAAATGATGAAGATTCCTCGATGATGTCATGTACTAACAACTCCCTAACCATTTCCTGTACTAATTCTCTTTCCTTTTATCTCAGCCTATAAGGTCTATAAACTACAGAAGTAGTATCAGTAAGTTTAATTTCCATTTCACCAAGATTAGTGCAACCTAGTTAAACTTTGTACCTTATTAATTTGTTCTTTTGTTAATTTTGAGTTAACGTTAATCTCGCAGGTTTCAATAGGACAATAATTTGACTATAAATTCAAACAACTTAATTCTTTAATATTATTATTATAACTGATTTTGTAAGCTCCGACTAGAAGCTTATGCTTTTTGAAATGCAATGTTGCGACATTTAAAATGATTGTAGGTATATCAACAGTTCTCCACTATTTCGTAAACTCCTTGCTTGGCCCAATATTAACAATTATCAAAATAACGATAGCTACTCAAAACAAATATAGCACAGTCCTCAACTGTAGAAGTGTAACATTTAACTAAATCAGTATTAATACCAGTATAATCCGAAAAAAACGTATAGTTTAATAATGCTACCTACTATTTTCGTGTTCAATATCAGGCAAGACACCAGTACAAAAATTATCGTGCTTTAAAATCTCAAGACTACTGTTAGTCTTTATAACTAAAATATTTGGTAATTCAGGGAAATTCTGCCCAACCAACAAAGACACATGTAGTTGCTCAGATGCAACCACATAAGTCGTGATCAAAGCCGACAGAGAGCAATATTTCAGCTCTACTTAAAGGTACAATTTGGGTCTCACCTCCCCTTTAATAACAGGTAAAGAACTATCACTAATCACTAAATTGTAATGATATGCCAACGTGTACATTGACTTACAAAGTCTATAAAACATTGATCCTGGTTAGAATTATTATTAACAAAAGCATTTTTGTAATATTTATTTTGTGAACTCTCAGTAGAAGTGGTCATCAAGACCCGTTTATCTTGATTATTTTGTTTTTATTTTTATTTGAAAAGCAGTCCTCAGTTTTATGCCCATATCTTTGGCAACTGTCACATTTGATAAGGGGTTTTGTACATTCTAAAACTCTATGGCCAGTTTGTTTACAATTAAAGCACACGGGGTTAGCATTAGACTGCCTGCACTGGTTTGCACGATGACCACTTTTTTTGCAAATGTTACAAATAATCGTGGAGGTATTATTTGGCAGGGGAGTTTGAGACCTATTTTTTGACATAATTTCACTTTGGTCACGACACATGTCCTTAAGATATTTTAATAAATCTTCAGGTTGAGCAAAACGAGCTGAAGATGCACCTGCTCTAATAGTACGGTCCTCGAGACCGTGAATTATACAATCTACTGCTTTCTTGCCCGATATATCACATGCATTTAGCATAATCATTTTATCATAATAGTATTCATCGAGCGAGTCGCCTATTCTATATTTCTTATCTAGCATTTCAAACAACAAAGCACCATAATTAGTGTCGGAAGGAAACGCACGTTTTAAATTATGTTGCCATTGTGACCACGTATATTTTATAGTTTTAAGACCCTCATACCATTTTTTTGCATGACCTACTAATCTCGGCAAAGCATAATGGGTCGTTTGTTGATCAGACCAACCATAAATATGAGCACATTCGTCGATTTTAGTGAGCCAGCTTTCTATTTTTTGATTTTTAATAGACGTGTCAAATTCAGGAATTATATCTTTATCACATTTTAATGAGGAATGTGAAGAATGATCAGGTTTTACACAAGAAGAAATAAAGTTCACTAAATCATGCAAGTTAATCGGCAAGTTTAAATTCATTAGGTTACTGCTCATACCATCAACTGCAACTCCCGATGGTCCAGGGACGGTTTCTCGTTCATTTCCAGCAGCTTGGCCTCTATTTTCCGCCGAGTGTCCTGGATCAGGAACAAAACTGCAGTCTTCAACCGCTGCAGATGCAGCCACACCAACTGAAGCTTCTGGTAGTATTGGAGTTCGACATAACCTGCCCACATCCATCGTTCGGCGCGTTCTTTTTGATTTCTTCCTTTTTGTGTAGTTACGTGAGCGACTACTAGAACGTGAAGGCTTTTTATTCCTTCGGCGTTTTGATTGTCTCTCTCGATGGGAATATTCACTAGATTCATTTGATGAAGACTCGCTAATCACATCACGAGTGCGTTTTGGCGGCATAATAAAGTTCCCCACACTAACACACTGTACAGCTTATAATAATGACAAACACGAAAAAAAAAATACTTAAACGAAGACAAAAATAATAACTGTTCATAAATTAATTGCACTTTTTGGGTACTATTCCACTTCTGATATAAGAAATCAGGTAAGGAAGCGACAATCAAAGGAGCAGTGCACCGTTCTTGATCTTTATTTCGTAATAACTGACTCAAAAACGCACCAGCATGTGCTTTTATACTAAATCTAACCTAAAAACTACAAATAAATGGCGCGCAGAGCCACTTCCGGAAGAAAAGATTTAAAACATTATATTTATCAAGTTTGCAACCGACTTCCGGAAGAAAAGATTTAAAATATTATATTTATCAAGTTTGCAACCGACTTCCGTTTTTATTTAAGACGATATTCAGATCACCGGAAGTCAGTTGCAATCACTTTTAAATATTCAAATAAACTAGTAAAACATTTACAAAGTATACCTGCAGCCTCAAATCAACAATATTTAGCGACATTATAGATAAAGCTAACATTATAGTTTACATTCCGGTTGTAGAACTACGAACTTTTTTATTTTCAGTTTTATTTTTATGTTAGAGTAGCATGTAGGGTTGTTAGCTAGGGGGGCCACCTCACAGTGCTTGCGTCCACGTCGCGCCCCCTGGAAACGATCCAGTACTGACCACCGTATTGCAGTGCCAGACTGGGTCGGCCAAAGTGCACTGTGGCGGCTGTGCCGCTAGACGTGGGTTCGATTCCCGCTTGGGATGGATGTTTGTGTGTGTGTTTGGATGTGTGTGATTGGGTTTGTTGGCTGTTTGGTGCCCATGGCACAGGAATAGTCACTCTCTGGACTCAGACGACTCACTGGTTGGTGCGTCGGACGTGGAAGTCCCTCGGTCGTGGTAACGAGTCCGCGGGGGCGGTTTTGTCCGAGGGGGTCTCGGCTTCAGGGTCGACGGGGTTGCCAAGGCTGGAGCGCCGACGGTGACCTCGGAGACCTCTGTCGTGGGGGGAGATGGCCCTGGAGGGGGCCAGTCTCTCCTCCGGGCCGCTCTCTGTCGGACTCTGACTTTGGGGGCTGCTCATTTTTTATGGTGAGCGCGATCGTTGTGCTGTGTCTGGGTATGACTTGCGAGTAAAGTGTGTATGTTCAGAGGTATTTATTTATTTATTTATTATTTATTTATTTATCACTGTCTGGCGGAAGCGGGTCCGAGGGGGTGGTTTGTCCGAGGGCGCCTTGGCTTCAGGGTCGACGGGGTTGGCAAGGCCGGAGGGCCGACGGTAGCCTCGGAGGCCCATGTCGTGGGGGGGGATGGCCCTGGTGGGGGTCGATCTCTCCCCCGAACTGCTTTCTCGGACTCAGACTTTCAAGCGGTTCACGGTGGCGACGGGCGGGCGACGGTACGGGGGTGCCTTCGCCCGCATTGCACCCGTCACCACCTTTGTCGGTCCCCTAGGGGAAGCCATGCGGGGCAATCGTCGGCGGACGACTGGACGTAAAGGCTGTGCCGGTTTCCCAGTCCCCTGCCACTTAGACGAAGCGGGAATAAAGCTGGGTTGTTTTAGTGGGTATACCGGGTCTGACCGGGGAGTCCCACATAGCCTAGGATGTTAGCTAGGATGCATTTTATTTTTCCAAAAAAATAGGGTTAGAATTCAGACAATAAACATAGTAAAGCCATTTACAAGTTTTTTTATTAATAATACGAGTATTTACTTAAGCAAAGGTAAATTAAGACATATAATAAGATCGGATTGCGACAATCTGTAGTTGATGGTTAAGTGGTCCTGACTGCTATGCCGGAGGTCGTGGGTTCGATTCCCACTCAAAACAAATGTTTGTGTGATTAGCACGATCATTTGTTCTGTGTCTGTGTGTAATTTATCTATGTATTTATTTAGAAAGATATAAGTATGATTATCAGGCGTCTAGTAGTCATAGCACAAGCTCTGCTTAGGTTGGGACTAGTACATTGTACGAAAGTCGTGGTTTTTTTAATTTAATTATAATTATGTTTATATTTCCGTGTGAAAATCTCATTCAACTGAGTTATTAGTAGTATGATCATTGTGACGTCTATTGACGTCAGACGTCTTGCTTACTAGCAAGGGTGGAAGATTTTTGTACATACATAATTATGGAAGATCATCAGTGAAACAAAAATCTAATCAAGTTATACCTAACTAAAATAGCTCTTTTATACAATTATTATTTTGTAACAAAACGAAAATGATGAAACTTTAATTCCGTTTCTAATTAGTTTTGAATGACATTCTTGTAATTACAATTTGGAATTCTAAAACTTAAACCTTAATTTCTCTGAGCACGTTAATATTACATGTTTCTCTGAACGAAATGTTACTTTTATTTTGTTTTATGTTTTTAATTACTACTGCCGAATTGGATTTGAACGAAAAATGTTAAAATAAATTACTTTTCTTTCGAGTTAATTTACTTTTCGCACTTTACTTAAATACATGTTTGAGCCACCCACCTAATTTCCTATTAATTTTTATTTTTGTGATTTCTAGGCTGGAAACTACCCTTTGAAAGGGGCAACTAGAATCATTATATTTAATTTAACTTGTTAGTTTGACGTTCAAAAGTGGCTTAAATGGCCTAATTGAAATAAACGATTTGACTTTGACTTCGATTTTGTCACGCCAAGGCAAAGACTTCCCTTCTTTCTTTCCACTTCTTTCTATTTACATAATTATGGTTTTTGGGATCAGTACTTATCGAAGGACCGCGATGTCATTCGCCATGTAAGGGAACCCATTGAGTCGGGCGTTTGGCCCATTGATCGTCTGGCTTGCAGATCTGTACAACCAATACAAAAGAAATACGTGTGGAATTTACGCTCCATTATATAGCATAAACAAACGAGTATTACTAATAATTCTCGTATGTTTATGCTATATAAAATCGTTAAACTAAATCGGCTGATCAGTGTATGCGTACCGCTCTTTTAAGACCACCTCATTTATAAAAAAAAACCCTTTACTAACATAGTTTTTAAGTAGGGCTACTAACATTTTGTTGTTCATACTTTTACTGAGTGATATGGATTGTTGTCTGAAATAAATGAAGTATTATTATTATTTTTATTTCATTTTTTTATTTATAGTTGTGCCATTCTAAAGTAGTACACAAACACGCACCAATCATAATTTTCTTAAAATTATGCCTGGATAAGCAGTGTTGCACAATATTTTATTAATTTTTAAATTAAAACCACCCAGGACCACGACTGGTATAGCAGTCAGGGCCAATAGCGCTCATTTCTTACTTATTTAAAGTGTTGCGTGGCAAAAAACACAACCTAGGCGTTCTGCGGAGCGTTTCTTTGTCTGTACCTGAAGAGTACGTGGAACGACCCGCTGCTGTGGCTGCAGCCCGCACACAACAACCTGCTGCTGCACGCGCCACTAATGCGCGCACTACGTACGCTCAATGTGATGTCACAACGGATTGACTGTTTTTATTGTATACTGAGTGAATCCACACGGACCGCCTTTTGTGCTTTCATATCGGAGAATTTAGTCGTATATTATGAGTTATTAGATGTAAGTATGTCCCTACACTATTGCATTGGGACACTGTTATAATAGTTGTATGTTTTTTTTATTTTATTTTTTTATACTACGATGGTGGCAAACAAGCTTACGGCCCGCCTGATGGTAAGCGGTTACCGTAGCCTATGGACACTTGCAACACCAGGGGCGCCACACGCACGTTGCCGACCCTTTAAAAACCTATTTACTCCCCTTTTGAAGAACCCCATACTGTAGTTAAATAAAAAATAAACAAATATAAACTAATTACAAGACCAAAAGGGCAACCAAAATTAAACATTCTTCTTGCTTACATGATCTTCAGTATACAAATTTTAAATTCACTGATAGAAACTCGGCCTAAGACTGTGTTCGACTTGTTTTCAATATAAATTAATCAGTACGCGAACTTAAAGCAAAGGTACATAATTCATTAATCCAGGTACAAAAGTTTCTAAGTGTTTCTTAAGCAAGGGCTTATCGTGAACTTCGTAAGGGCCTGTCTACACTACCAGCTTACTCTTTTATGTCGCTTTAAATTGGTTAAATTAGCTTTTAAATTAGAGTCATGAACAAACATGCTCGTAAATGGCAAGTAAGTTCGTTTGATATTGTTTTTAGGTACACATACATGTAATATTGTAGTTTTAATTTGTTATTGAAAAAAAACCTTAAAACACTAGAAGGACATATCTATGTACGCTAAGCAAAATTTTTAAATTCCTTTTTAAGAAAAATACGCGCAAGGAGGAATGTGGGATTTGGCATAGTTAATGTTTAAGTGGAGGAGAATTTCAGACATACAGTCATTTATGTTTGTTTACGTAAACTTTAGACGTTCAACGAACATGTCTATCTACCTAGATTAAACGTAACCATAGTCAACATTTTGTGGTAAAAAAAAATATGATAACAAGTCTGCAAGTTGACACATATACAAGGAAATGCAAATATATAATTTTCTAGAATACATGAAAATTCGGTCGAATTCCGATCACTAAGCCATCACTAGTACTGTTATTTACCTCCTGAACGCCAAAAAAGCAAAAGAAGAGTGAGAATCGTAGCGGTGGCGCTCTGTAGTTGATTAGCCTATTGAAAAAGGCGTGAGTATGTATATATGTATAAATAAAGCAACAATTACAGTAACTAAGTAAATAAACATGTGGTTAGAGTTAAGTTTAAACGCAAAACAAACCCGTCTCGGCCTCTCTGGCAACATTTATTCTATGTTCTTTTTTTCAGTTGTATTTTTGTTTGTATTAAATTTATATTTTTGTTCATTACACATCAGAAACAGAATTCATACACACGCTTTAATAAATATGCAGACAGCATATTTTTTTTAGTTTTTGAATAAACATTTTTACTCTGTCCAAATTCATAACGTACTAATGTATGCTTTTTGGATACTCATACATATTTATGACTGATTCTTTAGACAAGCTACCTATAATATTGGAGATGTTTTTCATTTTCGGACAAACCTGATGAATTATTAATTTAAGAGTGATCGTTGAATTAATTGGTCGTTGGTGTATGTTGATTTAGTATTAGTTACCACCAAATGAAACCAAATATTAAGAAAAAATGACCTTATTTCAAATGTTTTTATAGTTTAATAAAATTACTATCTGTCATAAACAATTTCACAGTAACATCATATTATACGTAAATCACATAAATAATATTAATTAAATTGTTTGCAGTAGTAGTAGGACCATAATTAGTCCACACGTAGGTTTCTTTAAAAGTTTTTCAACTTTATTGTTAACAGAATACGGTTTATTATCAATTGGAAAAAAATACAGCTTGGGTTAGCTTGATGTGCTGGCGTCTGTACTTAAGTATGGAGTTTCTTGCCAATTCTTCTCAGATACGAAACTATTATTCGGAAGAGGTAATCAGTATCATTTTCCCGTAAATTCTACTTGAAAGAACCTTTTTAACAGACTAATTAAATAAATAACTTGAATTTGGCTTATAATATTATCGGTATCGCGCACTTCAGTGTGATGCGTGCCTAAGCCGGAATTTATTAATTATTGTCTAAGGTTTGATACTAAACTCTGTACACGGCTTCAGTTATTTATTAGTTAATTAAAATGACAATCTTGCAGCCAGTTACGAACTCACGTTAACGGCCCGGTGAAATTATAACGGCTAAGTTAAAATTTAACTTGATCGTGTACTGGGAATCTAAATATTGACAGCGTTACAGTTGCCTGATTTGCACTTAATCAATTGAAAAGTTAATTAATTATTGGTGTTTATTTGTCTGTAAGTCGCTGTTAACTTTAGGTGTAAAGTACCTAACTCTCTTATTGATTTTTAGATAGTTTGATTAAAATCGCAGATGTTCCAACTTGTTCTGACTAACTTAGCCTCTTACTTGTATTCCAAAAAAGGCTCGGCATAGTGCTAAGTTACGTGTAAGTCCTATGAAATGGGTACCGGAATGCTACTTAATAAATCCAAATAAAAAACTATATGACTCGCAACCCCACCCCGAAATCGAACTTAGAACCTGACGCTCACGGTAGCAGTTGTCACCCTTACGAGCTCTTACACATGAGTGGCATGTGTTACCAACAGCAGAGGCACCCGCTGCCGTCTCCACGATTCGGTGGCAGCCCAACTCACTCGCATGCTTAGAGAAAAAAATATACACCTAAAATAAAACAACCTCTTGCTTTTTAGAAGTCGTTTAAAAAATAGAAAGTCTCTAGCAAATCAAGTAGAAAACAACCTGAAGCTGCTTAACGTTCTCATTCCGCGCCTGTACGTACCTAAAGTTAACAGCTACAGCAAGTTTCACTGAAGCAGTAATGTAAACCGTTTGTCTGTGACGTCACTCGTCTGTGCAATAAAATCTCTATTAGATTCGCAGTTCCGCGAGATATTGTGCTCGCTGGAGATGCCTGGATTTATTTCTTCATTGGAACTACTCGGAACTTTCTGCTTTCAAATGCTTGTTATTTTGTTTGCTAAGTTCACTGATTAGCATCGGAATCCATTGTGCATTTAGAAATATGTTAGTTGATTGATTTTAATAATTGTTGAACCCACTCCAGACACAAGCATATTTAGCTTAGTTGAAGGGGTTAACAAGACTACGAGTTTTTTTCTTTCTAATCTTTCTAATCTTTCTTTCTTAAAAAGAAAAAAATCCTATACTAGGGACTAACTGGATATATTTATGTGTTTTTATTAATTATTAATTTCAATATGCATTTGAAGTCGTTGAATAAAATTTAAGTGAAAAGAACTGCACCTAACACTGTTTGTTTTTGCATCACCCAAAAATGTATGGGCGACAATTAATACTGATGGCATTTAGTCCGCTATTTATAGCACTCTAAGATTTTCTCGTTTATTGAGCAAGTTGTATATAAATCTTCCGTATGTGTGTTTGTAATTATTTTCCTCCTAAATGTCTGGACCGATTCTGATGAGTTGTTATGTGCGTGTCCAAGTGGATAAGGGAATGGTTAAGATTTACAATTGGATAGGCGCTGCGTGTTCAAAACCAACATTTGAGCAGGGCAACGTCTGTTGGGTACGATAGTAAATAATGAATTAATAAGAATACATTCAAAAGTAAGCAATAGGCTCGCCCCATAATACATAGGACTTAAACATAACTCGTGAGTACCCTATCAATCCCTCCGGGTATGTAGGTTTGTTGTTATGTTATTTGTAAGTTAGTAAAAAGCCAACCAACTTTTATTATAAACATCCAACAACAATAATTAACCAGGAAAAAGAACCAAACTCTCAAAAAGGCAAACTCGACATTTTCGAAACATGATCTTCAAAGTTTAACCCTAAAATGTCGTCGCGGATGTAGCGGGCCCCGTCTAAACTCCGACAAGTTGTCACAAGTTGCTCTGTCAGCGAATCGAATCAAACTTGCATCTGACGTGTAATAAGCTGAGATCCCGTCAAATAGGCCAATTGTAACTTGTGACCTATTCTTATAGAGATATTGTTCAAAATTGTGTGTGTTGTATTTTTACGTATTACCGGTTGATGTTTTAATGTACCTACATAATAATGACGGCATAGTCTACGCGCAGTGGTTGAGATAGTATGCTACTGTGAGTGTCTCTAGTTCTATTACCGCACGAATTAATTAAATGTACAGCCTAGAAAGTTGTTCCGGGTCTAGCAGTACGTGTATGAGACTTTGTGTATGGGTTTTGTAAACGCAACGAAACTAAATTTCGATGTTTATTATGTACTAGCTTCTGCCCGCGACTTCGTACGCGGATCCTTTTGCTTATGCCAGCGACAACGGGGTCGTCAAAATCGAAGATCTGAAACATCTGATGTCGAATTCTATAAGCCCGGGGACGGGAAAACAATGGGATGCGCGAGACGATTCAAGATGTTCCAAATTTTTAATTTTTGTTGGTCAACAGGAAATGCCATCAGACTTAACAACTTTTGCTAAGACGCCATTTCTATTATGTATATGTTATATTGTCTCTGGGCTTTGGAGTTCCCCTACAGGTGCTCCAGATCTTCAAATTTAGTCTCACAGCAGAAAACACTCTTCACGTGGAATAGTTTTTGCAATGGCACCATTTTTATATCTCTTTTACTTTAGGTGTTCCATTTTCCAAAATAAATTATAGCCTATAATATGTTGCGTGACGTTCACAATCAGCGGTCAGTCGCGCATCTCCTTCCCCCACTTATCTCTAGAGTCGATGCGTATATACGCTGAAAACTCAAGCGTCATGCTTTTTCCGTGAACGTCTCCAACTCGCGAGACAGTGCATGATGTTCACGATCAGCGGTCAGTCGCGCACATATTCTTCACTGGTCTCTAGAGACCTGGATGTAGATGCGTAAATACGCTGAGAATGCAGGCGTGCTTCGCGATCCCAAGAAGTTTCCACGGAGCGAGTTGCAGCCTCATGTTCTCGAAAAGCATCAAGTCTCTCCTAACGCTCTTCGGTAGATTGTTGGGATCTTATGGTCTTTAATCATTTAGCACCTTTGGAACATTGGGAAAAATTTGACCTCTTTCTAGGCATGGTTATAGTTTTATTGTGATGATAAATGATCAATTAAAATCTAAGTGGCTGCTCCCCTGCGTTACCGGGTAAGCTACCGTGTAACGAAGATAAATGGAAAAGGAAATTAAACACTCAAATAACATAAGCCCGAAGGCATACGATAAAAAAAATGGGAGTTTTAGCCAGTAGAGTCTAATTTTCAACGATATACCATCGTCATCGAAAATCAGTCCTGAACTGTTCCCGCCTTCACCGCGTAGTACCTCCTACTTATGTTATTTTATAATTATGCAATGAAATTAGTGATAGTTTTAATTTCTTTATCAAATGTTTCTGATCTTCGAGGAAATGCCTATCAGACCGAACCACTTTTGCTAAGACGTCATTCCTATTTGAGTTATGGTGTAGCTGGGCTCTTGGAGTTCCACAACAGGTGTTCTAGATCTTCGATTTTTATACGTCAACAGCGAGTGCTCATAAGGCTGAACAACTCTTGCTAAGACGTCATTCCAATATATGTTATAGTGTAGCTGGGCTCTTGAAGTTCCACATCAGGTGTTCCGGATCTTCAAATTTATTCTCTCAGCAGAAAATGCTCATAACGTGGAACAATTTTTGCTATGGTACCATTTTTGTATCTCCTATAGTTTAGATGGTCTGTTGCGGTTCTGCATCAGGTGTTCCGGATCTTCAAATTTATTCTCTCAGCAGAAAATGCTCATCACGTGGAACAATTTTTGCTATTGGACCATTTTTGTATCTCCTATAGTTTAGCTGGTCTGTTGCGGTTCTGAATCAGGTGTTCCGGATCTTCAAATTTATTCTCTCAGCAGAAAATGCTCATCACGTGGAACAATTTTTGCTATGGGACCATTTTTATATCGCCTATAGTTTAGCTGGTCTGTTGCGGTTCTGCATCAGGTGTTCCAGTTTCCAAGATAAATTATAGCCTATGTGTTGACCAGACTTAATATCTATACAACAAAAAAAAATCATTCAAATCCGTCCAGTAGTTCCGAAGATTAGCGTGTGCAAACAAACAGACAAACAGACAGACTTTTTTTTTTGGATTCGTGCTCTATTACTGTTTCTAAACCCCCCTCAATTATTATTTTTTAAATATATTCAATGTACAGACACAGTTTTTTTACAGTCTTATTATATGTACCTATAGATTTATTTATTTTAACAATCTTAGGAATGCTTACACACTAATACACAAAAATGTTAAACAAATTAAATTGCTAATTACAAGCATCCACATATAATTATCATTATATTTTTAGAGATAACACAAACAAAACAAAAAAGGTATAGGAAGAGAAGAGATGTGCCGTGATACATCGCCCTCCATACATTCATCTAAAGACTTCATTACTCAGAACTTAGCTGATTTTTAACGCACTCGTGCAAAATAGATCGATCTCTCAGGACAATAGCAGGTTGTTAAAAAGGGATAGTACAATGTTTAAAAAAAACAACCGATAAATTATAAGAACATAAATGGTAGTTGTTCCGTGTAGATACTTTGTATACAAACATACATGTTTAGGTACAAGGTGTCAATATATAAATATCTTAAATTCATTGCCTCACTTTGTTTTAAAATCTCCTCTTGATAAGTAAATATAATGTTAGCTAGAACTTGGCTTCACACGCTCCCGCGTGTCTAGATTTCCCTAATAGGAGTATAGGACCAAAAGGCGTAAAGTTCAAAATTCCAAAAATGTATTTAGGCGATAAGCAAGCAATTTACACAAAAGTTCGCTTTTCAAGCCAATCACGTTTCACCTATGTTGTTTTCAGCGCTGCCAAAATATCTTGGTAGCGCTTAATTTGCGCGATAAGGAAGGAAGCTGAAAGTAAAAATACATACCGGGAAGGCACGATTTGTACATATACCTACTATGTACAAATTGGGGCAAAAAATAGGGAAGTGAGCGAGTGTTTGCTGGGGCAAACAATTGTAAGCGCTGACCCAACGTGATCTCGGACTTAGTACATTATATTGGTCTTTTGAAAAAGGACCTATATTCGAGTCAAAAGCTAAGATTTTTTCCTGATAGTATTATATATTAACTATAAAGGGGCTTGTGGGTAAACATGCTACGCTTACCGAGGTCGGTTCGCGAATTGCTGACCATTCATTACATAACATGCTTTGCAAGCATGCTTTCCATGCTTTACATGGAGGAATCTTCATATTATGAAGACATGTTAAGCATGCATAAAAGCATGTTAAGCAGTTGGTTCTGGCTGCCATTTTTTTCTTTAATAGTTTAAACTAGTGCTTGACTGCCATCCTTCAGATGGTAAGAAGTGACAATTATTAAGGATAAAGCGCCATAATAGGTTATTAATTTATTAATCCCCAAGCGGACGCCGGCGTCCGCGCTGTCAATGTCTTTCTATTGAGTCCCTAATTGTCACGATTGAAAGGTTAAAAGTCTACTCTAGCCTTGAAGGCACCTATATTATAATCGCACGGATCATTTATAGATCTTTGACAGTCGTTACGAGTAGGTAGTCAGGACCTCGAATGTCTGGTTACCAGTTTAACCAAGAGATATATCTTGTTAGCTAGTCTCTGGGTCATGAAAGCCATATAGGCAGTCGTTTTATATACACTGGAAGCCCAACATTTGTAGTTTGGAAAATGATAAACAGACAATTATGAGTGCGATAATAATAGGTTTTAGGTTTAAGAATTGCGATTATAGCATTAAACATAGGTAAGTATAAATACTGCGATGCCTAATGTGCTATTTGACAACATTTCAGTTTTAATCCCTCATCTAGATTACAAGAAAATATTCGACACATATTTTTTTCTTTTTTCACTTAATAAAAAAATAACGGCGATACATCGAGTCAAAATGTCGCATTACGTCACTAGCATGTACAGTTTATACTAGTTAATGACATTTCAAGTCCCCTCTCCTCAACTTTAATGCACTTTATCGAAGCAGTTTTCCATCAATTTGAAAAAAAGAAAAAAACGTGTCGAATATTTTCTTGTAATCTAGATGAGGGACGAAAAGCAAAAATTTAGCCAAATAGCCTATTGAATTGGTTTCGGTGAATTTATTTTTATATTCTACGTACTATACAGACAGACACGGACCTTATCAGTGAGGTTTTTCAGAAAGTTTAGGTGCGTAGTACTCGCAAGTGGCGTGCAATGTATGAACATTAACAAAGCAAAAGAAGTATGTAAGCATTGTAGCAGATGGCGTTCTGTAGTTTCTGCCTACTGCCATGGGAAAAGGGCGTGACTTGCGTGTAAGTAATCTATATATATAAAAGAAAGTCGTGTTAGTTACTTCGCTTATAACTCAAGAACGGCTGAACCGATTTAGCTGAAAATTGGCAGGGAGGTAGTTTAGAGCCAGGAAAAGGACATAGGATACTTTTTATCCCGTTCGACATCATAAAAATAAATATCAAGAATATCGGTTGTCTCAAACATTTTTCAAACGCAGCGCCATCTTGGATGACATGACAGGAGTCAAACTTCCCAGTTAATTATCAGGTGACAATTTGAAATTGACAAGTCTTAAGCTAAACCCAAGAAGGTAAGGTTGTCAATTTATAATACGCACCTACGTTCTGAAATTTATTTTGTTACTAAACTTAGAGGTTTTATGTAGCATAAAAAAGTCTTATATTTCAGAAATCAATTTACGTAACTAGCAATGATGACAGAGACGAACTTTAATAATTCTTTGCAAATAGAACTTATTTCACTGTTAGGACTTTAATTAAAGTAGACCGGGAAAACTATAATTAATATTTAACAAAATACCTGATACAATAAAAAATGACTCAATTACCATGTTTAAAAAGAAACTCAAAATATTATTAATTAATAAATGTTACTATTCTGTTCAAGAATTTCTTAACGATGAATCACTTTGACATCGTTAACTATTTCAATTCAAGCTTTGTAATTTATGTAACCGAGTTAGTCATATTTTGTATTTTTTATTTTTGCATTTTATTTTTATTTTGAGGTTTGTATTAATTTTGACATTTGTATTTAATTTCGATATAGTTTAACGTTGACACTGGTATTTTTATTGTGACATTTGTATTTTATTTAGTTTTTTTTCTTCTTTTTTCGTATTTTAAGTGTGACACTGATATTTTAATCTTATATTTTTTAACTAGTCTTTGGCATGATGTAACTGTTTCTGATTTGTCATTTATACAATTAATTTCGGCAGTTATTAAATGTTTGCATGCCTTTTAGGTAGATTGTACAAGGGTCAATACCATTTTGAAACATCTATGTCTTTATGTACCTACTTTCAGAGCAAATAAAGTTATTATTATTATTATATTATTATTATTATTATTCTTTGGTATACATTTTTGTATCTCGGCTTATATGTGCCGGTTTTTTAGGATAACACGGGCCGAAGCCAAGTGCTAACCCTGAAGTACTAACCTAAGTGATGATGTGCTGTGATGGTGTATAATGACTGCGCTGCGTGAGTGTGCTCGTGTACTTGTGTGACTGGCGATAGATGCGAGTGTGTTCGTGATCTGAATGGGGTTTGTGAATGTGATATTTCTGCGTCATTGTCGTTTTGTAAGAATTTTCGGACAATTCTGCAGGTATTCAGAATAGCAGCTTTCTGTAGGGTATGGTAGGTGGAAGGAGCTAAGTCTAAAGTTTTCAAAGATTGGTGAAGTTGTTTGGGAATGACACCCGTGGTTGAAAGCACTACAGGAACAATGTCAACGCTACCTAATCGCCACATTCGGCTGATTTCAATCTTCAGGTCTGTATATTTTGATAGTTTTTCTGCTATAGTGTTTTGTAGGTTATGTGTATTTGGCACTGCTATATCAATTATTTGTGCTTTTTTATTAATTTTATCTAGTAAAGTTATGTCTGGTCTATTGTAGTGTGTTGTTCTGTCTGTGAGGATAGCTCTATCAAAGTATAGCTTGTGTGTAGCGTTTTCGAGAACCGCTTCAGGATTATATTTGTAGTAAGATACTGGAGGTGTAGTAATTAATTTGTACTTTATGGCAAGTTTTTGGTGAATTATGTTGGCCACTTGGTCGTGCCTATGTTTATAGTCAGTCTGAACTATGGCCTTACATGCTCCAGTTATGTGCTGTATTGTTTCGGATGAGCTATGACATCGCCTGCAAATATCTGATGTAACGGGGGCTCGCATGATATGCTTTTGATAATTACGGGTTACTACTACCTGATCTTGAATTGCTGTCATAAACCCTTCAGTCTCAGGGAATAAATCTCCTCTCCTAAGCCATTCGTTCGACGCTAATTTGTCGACGTTAGGGTGGCACAGGTCTTGGCGATGTCTTCCGTGAAGAGTCTTCTGGGTCCATTCCAGTATTTTTGTCTGTTGGTCAGTCTGTTTTTCATTGCCTTGATTGGTTTTATCATACATGTTTAGTGGGGTCAGATTTCGGTCGTTTTGAACTATTGCTTTGTGTAGGATAGATGTGTTGCTTTTTGTGTTAAAATATTTTCTAAGTATACTAATTTGTTTATTGTGTAGGTTTGTAATGTCTATTATACCGCGTCCTCCTTCTTTTCTTGGTAATGTCAGTCGCTGTACGCAAGACCTAGGGTGGTGTTTTCGGTGTTTGGTCAAAGTAGTGTTAATGGTGCGTTGTAGATTTTTAAGTTCAGTTTTTGTCCAGGTTATTATACCAAAGGAATATGTGAGAACAGGAATTGCGTAGCTATTAATTGCTTTGATAGTATGTTTGGAGTGAAGCTGGGTATTTAAAATAGAGTTGAGTCTGTGTTTAAATTGCTGCGTAAGTTTTTATTATTATTAACTATAGGCATAAATTATTGTATGTAACATAGAGGCAATAGTTCAGATTAAAATTATGAATTTAGTATTTTTTAGTAAGGTAGTTAGGTTAGATAGTTGGGTTAGCTATAGGATAGGTATGGTCAGTTAGGTTAGGGTATATATACATGTTGTAATTTAAAAGTAGTAGTATTTATTATTGGTTTGGATTTATTTGTTGTCGTCTTTTTCAACGTATGTATATCTAATATAAAAAAAAAAATAAGAGCAATAAATTGACTCTAAGGCACAACGAAGTTTGCCGGGGCAGCTAGTTAATAATAATAATAATAAATATTTCACAACTTTTTCACACGACGCCATCTAGTACCAAGCCAAGCTACGAGCTAGTGTTATGGGTACTAAAGAGCTGATAAACATACTTATATATTTCTAAATACATACATATTATAGATAAATAAATTACACCCAGACACAGAACAAATGATCGCGCTCATCACACAAACATTTGTCCTGGGTGGGAATCGAACACACTACCTCCGGCATAGCAGTCAGGGTCACTAACTACTAGACCAACAGGCCAGTCAAATTACATCTCAGCGTACACAATAGTCAGTTGAAATACAAATGTGTGTGTTATTTCCCGCAAATCGAGAACTACACTTTCTGGCTTCTTCATAATTCGTTTGACAAAACATTTCCAACTAAATTATCATTTTTAAATATTCCATGCGCTGAAAAAATGGAAAAAGTTCAACGATTTTAATTTTTGCAGAATACAGGATTCTGGCAACATCAAAGCGAATCGTTGTTTACACGGTTCACGTGCAATTTAACTGTTTCCCAGAAACGCCGTGTGTCTCGCTGTTTACCCGGTAAACAAAGCATCAGAATCAAAATTAAAATTCTCAACTACCAAACATATGACACATCCTGTATTTTCCAAAGAGTTAGGTATTTCTGAGATAGGGGCCTTTTTGGCCTCGCCTAGGCCTCTTTATTTTTGTCTTTTCTTTTGTTTTAAATTTATTTATTTATTTAATACTTCAAGCACAAAAATGTACAAAGGCGGACTTAATGCCATAGGCATTTTCTACCAGTCAACCTTCAGGTGATGAAGAGAAAAGCAGTGGTAGGTGCAATTTAAAATGAAAAAAAAAAAGAAGCAAAATAAAGCAAGCAATACTAATATATGTTTAAATGGCTTTACTTTCTTCTTTTTTTAAAAAAACCCATACTTATCTTGACTTAGAAATCGAGCGGAATCGGTGAGCTTGTGACCATCAAATCAACCAGGTAACAATATACAAAATTTTAATTGTAAATTCATACAGAAAATTCATTTTGCGTTACTATTTCAAACGTTTTTATGACGACCACTAACCTGGTGGCCCGCCACGGTTTCACACGGATGTTAACATTTTAAATTGAGATATTTATACAACAGTAACATAAAAACTTTCGGATTTGCCCATGTACTGAGGGAACCTTTTCCAAGTGATGCACAAGGAAGAAACAGACATAACAGGAGAAGAGGTTGCTTCTAGGCAAGCGTGCTTCATCGTCGACCACATCATCGCTTACCATCAGGTGAGATAGTGGTCAAACGCGTGCCTATCAGTAATAATAAAAAAAAAACAAATGATAAACATTAGGATTGACATCACAGACAAAACAACCGTTGTTTTGCACATAAAACTCGGTGGAACTTTTTAATAAGAATTTGCAACTAACTCTGATAGTAGGGTCTGACCATTGAACAGAAATATTGGAATGCAATAAATAATTGAGTGTCATAAAAAAATCAGCTTTCACCATCATCATAGCAATATTTAGCTAGCATTGCTATTTAGATAGCAATATTTAAGTAACTGAATTAGTATATTTTTCAGTATTAATACATTATGTAGATGGTTAAAGCATGGCCATTAATGGGCCTTTTCTCTTTCACCAGTTATAACCGAAGGAGAAAGCGACCTCAGCGAAGAGCCTATAACCATCAAACGGACATAAATACAGCCTCCAGGCTGCTACTGAGAAATTCCAGATATAATATACCCAATAATACTTTGCCCGAGGCGGGATTCGCACCCTGGATCTCAAGTTCGGCGGTTGCACTAACGACAACTAGACCAACCGGCAGTCCTACTCACCTCAGGCCAGGTCCACTGCTGACCTTCACACTACTAGGACAACAGTGAAAGAAGTAATAAGTAGCAATATACAGTTCTATATTCGAGCTTGTGAATAAAATATAACAGCCACAAGGGTCGATCAAAGGTTAAGCTACTCTTGGCGAGGTCAGTCTGTGGATGGGTGACCATTCATTACATATCAAGACTCCTCCGTGCCTCGGAAAGCACGGTAAACTAACAAACAACTGGACATTAGGTCCCGGCTATCGTTTGCAGATCTTTGACAGTCGTTACGGGTAGTCAGAATAATCCGAAAGCCTGAGAACCAGTTTAACCAAGGGGTATCGTGTTACCCAGTAACTGGGTTGTGGAAGTCCGACATATTAAGCTAGGTGCATATGGTTAATCTGGAAGCTAACCCCACCATGGTTGGAAAAAGGCTTGGCAGATGATGAAGTAGCTCTCTAGTAGGTTACAGAACATATATTTGTGTGCCTATTTAAAAAACCAACTGAACCCCGAACTGGGTCAATTTCCTTCAGTTTCTGTTTGAAAAACTTTTGCTAACAGGAAATAGAATATTCGTTCATAACCTGTATTGTTTTAATACTTCATTCGAGGAAGTATGCGGGAAGGTTTCCGCTGACTTATTGAAAATGTTGGAAGCAATTATATTATGCTGTAATTGGAAGTGTATGGCCGTTTGTGGGGTTCCGTACTACAACGGTAAAAAAGGGACCCTTCGTCTGTTTGTTTGTCGGTAACAGCTTCATATTTCAGCAACTACTAAAATTGACAACTTGAGTATAGTTATAAACAATGCTTGTAAAACTCAAATACAAAATAATTACAACTTTTGGTCTTATTTTTTTCTGTCCCTAGAGAGAGAGAGAGAGACAGACAGAGAAACACGCGCACGCCGCTCCGCTGATAACTTTAGCAAAAAGTGTCGTTACAACATTTGGTCTTAATTTTTTCCGTCTAGCCCCCTTTTGCAACGCGCGATAAGGAACTTCGTTCCAAAAAATAATAATACTTATAATCAGCCTGTTACTGTCCCGCTGCAAGGCAAAAGCCTCTTCTCATACAGATAAGGCACGAGTATTGATCACCACGCTTGCTCTTGGTAGATTGCTTTTAAACTCACATACAAAAAGTGAAAAAGCATTGTTATTTGCTTTGGAATGAGAGTCAAAAAGGGGATAAAAAATCTTAATCTAAAACACTATACCTAGTGTTAAGATCGGAAATATGAATGATTTATTAAAATGAGGACAGTAAAACTTAAAGAGAATTGTTACGAAACTTCTTCAACAGATCTCTCAAGAAAAAAAAATAGTAATACCTAGGTCTGCTCTAATAAACAAAATGAAATCAACCGACTCACTAACAACTTGAACAATAACAAGATAATCCCATAAATACCAATATTCCAGAGGGTTATTAACTAATTAAAAAATAAGCCTTCGTTCAATACTTGCTCCCGGGTTGAGTATGCCTACTACGGGGCTACGCACATCCCCTGCAAATACCATAAAAACACAAACACTGGGGCATAGAATTAGAATGTGTAGAAGCGACACGCTCGCACTGACGGCTTTGTTTATACCTACATTTTTGAGGCGTAAGGATTGTACATACAGTGTGACAAAGTGTATTGCTAAACTTAAGTGGTAGGCTAGGACACATTGCTTGTAGAACCAATGGTCGTTGAGGCGAAAGGCAAGATGGTTCTGGTGAGGACCGTGGAAAGTCGATGGATAAACGACACAGGTCCGATCTTTGTAAAAATCTTTGGCGGAGTCTATAAAGGCATTGGATGTCTTCTGGCTGAAGTGATGAGTGTTTTAGACACGGTTTTGTTCTTTTATCATATCAACAAAAATTGCGACATACCCGGTAGTACGTCGAAATACCCGGTAAAGTTATTACGTCACAAGCCCGCCGCTCTTAAACTTTGATGCGCTTTGAGTTTTGATTGAGCGAAAATATATGCCCAATTAAAAATTAATTGCAAAGTTAGTATGTACGGCTTAAGTCTAGCAACTGTATTTTAAAAAAGTTGTCCTGAACCAAATTTTGAGAATCTCGTTTTGTCTTTGGTAAGCGTGGTTCGACCCAGGTATAGTGAAGAGTAAGTAAATATTTCATCGGTATCATCGAGGTACGTGGTTTCGCTTCTGGATGGTTTTAATATTCTATGACTGGAGTGTTTATCTACGCGCTTTTCCCGAACGAGGAGCTTGAAGTTGTAGTTTATTTTTCTAATTAGGTCACCAGTAGATTGATTGATTGAATTTATACATTTATTAAGAGCTTATTTTATGTTGTAGATACGTAGATGCTATGTCTGGAAAAAACTTAAGTACTTACAAATCAGTGATGAAATTAATTTAAGTCCGTTTTAAGGGTAACAAAGTAACAATATGTAACACCAAAGTTAAGCTCTATATAAAAGCGCGCAGTTGTATTTTTAACGATCGGCTCAGCGTTAAAAGTTGAAAATCTGGATACTGGAATTTAAGTGTTTTTCAGTGTAAGCTACAAAAAACGGGCAAAACTAAATCAATGAAAATCTAATTTCAAAGTTTATCTTAGACATCATTGACATCGGTGAGAGAAAAACATCATATGGAAACCGGGACTTATAGTAAGTAGTAGGTATATGAATTTCAAATCGTCAATCCACCTTAAGCCAGCGTGGTAATCAATATTCATGGCTTCTCTAGATAAGAAGAGGCCTTTGCCCAGCAGTGGGACAGTGACAGGCTGGTATTATCGTTATTACCTAACACTTTGCCCGACGAGCAATGCTATTGTGTGGAAGTCACCCCGTGCGAATTTAGGTAAGCGAAAGGGTGCAATTGAGTGCAGTAACTAGTGCAGTTAACTTCACTCAAGTTTTGAGGGGGTAGTTTATACTAAATCGACTTCCTCGTAATCAAATAGGACATTACACTTAGCAGTCGCGTTTAGAACCACTTGGCAGCAATACTACGATGCAACGAAATATAAATACAAAAGATTACAAGGTGTACAGAAATATTGACAAACATTAACCCTTCAGTGCAGCCCCTAGTTAGCTTACACACGATAAGCGCCTCGCAGCGCCGCTCGCATGTTTTCCTACCATCGGCATCGCGTTGAGCAGCGTATTTACATAAATCAATAAATACAGCCACTCGATGTAATACTTGGATGCAGCCTGCCTGTTTTATAAAAGGTTGTTACAACGTGTACCACGTACCTGTCAGTGGAATTAGGGCACTGTGTTTCGGTAAAGGTGAATGAATTTCGTGTTTGTGGAATGGCTTTTGAATGGACTAGGTTTGTATGTAACATTTTTATGTTTGCGTAGGGTTTGGGAACGTTGTTTGTTTTGTAAATAGTATATTTTTAGCTACTCACTTCATTGGTGATGTGAATTAGAAAGCTTTGGTGCGTATAGTACTTGCAATCGGTGTTGAATCGTTCTATATCGGTGAAATAATGATAAGTGAATAGTTCTGACGGCGAATCGTTCGTCATTGAAACGTTCTATCGGTGAAAAAACGAAAAGTGAATCGTTCTGTCGGTGGACAGTTAAACGGTGAAAGGAATGTCGGAGAAATGTTTCTGAATTGTATATGACTGGACGTAAGAACGTAATTAGGCAAAAACAGTAGGTATGTAAGAATCGTAGCTGATGGTGTTCCATAACTTCTGAAAGTCTGACGTCAGCTTATTATTATTATTAATTCATTTATTCAAACTTTATGCACTAATAAAAGAAACTGTACAAAGGCGGGCTTAATGCAATAGATGTTTTCTAGCAATCTATCTTTAGTTTATGCATGTATGTGTTACTTATCATAAATCATTTGCCTAGCCTTTTGCTCAACTGTTTTAGTTTCAGCATCCAGTCTTATTAGATGCAGATAAATATAAATAAATATTCAACAACTTTTTACTAAACAGCTGATAAACATACTTATATTCTTCTATGTACATACATAATATTATAGATAAAATACACCCAGACACAGAACAAATGTTTGTGCTCATCACACAAACATTCGTCCGTGGGAATCGAACCCACGACCTCCGGGATAGCAGTTAGGGTCACTATCTACTAGACCAACAGGCCAGTCAAGAATATAGTAGTGTAGTACATGAAGTGACTGCCTACTTGACCTTCGAGCTTCTGCTTCTTCTCTAAATGACAGCCGGGTTTTAGGGATTAACGTGCGTTCCATAGCACGAAAGATCCTCAGTACTTGGTCTGACTTAGCTTAATCTTCGGCTGGTCCATGCGGTGGATCATTTAGCCATGAGCCCTAAGTTTAAGAAACCCGTTACGAGACATGTAAATATCGGTTCCTTGGTAGCGTCCATTGCTAGGTAAACCTAAAATAGAATCACAATAAAATCCTTCTTTAGTGTAGTAGCAGCAAACGCTACTGCTGAGCATGAGATTTTGGGTGCCATTCTTGGGTCGTGCAAAATGCTTTTGGGTTTTGTCCAAGAAGAATTTCTTAGTACCAGCCCGGAGCCTGACTAGTCTTATACCCGATTGTTGGCAATAAGCTCGCCATATATTACTAAGTGTCTTAAGCATAACTGCAGTAATGTAGGTGTACGTACCTATACATATATATAACTCTGTCTAACCATTCGGGTAATACAGGCACGATGTCATGTTTATAAATAACAGACCAAAAAGAAACGGCATTTGCCAGTCCCTTTATCAAAAAGAAGAATACCTACGCACAAATCTCTACAAAAAAAAATAACCCCTTTTGACAGCCATAATATCGAGAAATCAGTCAAACACGAGTCGTAAACTGCAATACTCGCAAAATACTCGCTCTTTCACGCACAACAGTATCAGCCAATAGGGGAGCGATCCCAAATCAATTTTTACATTTCGATGACACGTTATATTTTTTTTCACCTTTTCAATATTTCCCCTCCGATTTTTTCCCGGATGAAGTTGTATTGGGTGTTACCTGTTTGCTTTAGAACGTAATCTTCGGTTTATGAACGCACGCTTCCGAACCGTTATTAATTCAGTTTGTTTAGAATGTTTGAATATTAATTATTTGTACATTTGTGGAGGTTCGATGGAGTTGTCCGGTTTTTATGTGTGCACAAAATATGGAAGAGGTACCTTTGTGTGTTTTTTCGCGCTTACCATATCGTCGTTCCGTATTTGAAGTTGTGTTTTTGGTTTGTATTTTTTTTTAAACAAGTGAGTACGATTGAAGCAAGAATATAACCAGCAACCATTATTTTAACTTCAAATAAACGTCATCAGTATACATAATAAATGAAGCTTATGAAAACATGGAAGTATTTTTAACAAAAAAGAGTTCAGTATCGAAAACTAAATTGAAATTTATGAATATTTTCACTGCTTAATCCCGCTTAAAATTTCAATAAAACGTTTTCAATGATTGCTCAGCATTACGATTTATACCACGAATAAGTACTTAACATACCGTTAGTACTTTTTCAATATTAATTGAATCCATGAAACGCACATTGCATAATGTGATTTCAGAGGCATGCAATACGTGTATAAGCCTGTAATTTGTCATAGAACAAAAAGACTCACTATTTACTATTTATATAAGCAACTAGGATTGATACTTTGTATTTATTGGTCGGTGATTGATGAAACGGTCAAAAAACCTGAAACCACTTAGATTATCAATTATATTAATTTCTGTTAATTGGTAAACACTTCTAAAAAAAGTCTCTCACAAACTAGGGACATGGTTACACTATTATAGGTAAGTAGGTATTTGTTTGCCAAATCGATTGGGTAACACACATTTGCTGTTGTCTCATAAAATTGAGAATATAACAGTAAGAGAAGTTTAATAACAAGTCCTGAAAAAACTCCAACGGACTACGTCTAAAACATGAAGGCAGTTTAGTTCACTAACTGACATAAACTTAAATATCAAACGAGCGAGTGTAACATGACAAATTAAAGCGTAATTAAAATGACAGAAATTATTAAAACAATAAAACTTTGTCATAACAAGTGAGTAGGGGCACCATGTTGTAGCTAGTTCTAGAATAATTAGATGTTGTAGTTGACTCGCTTTGAATTAAGTTAAGCAGTGTTCCTCAGCTACAGTTGCGTGTAGATTTTTATGTTTACTAGAATTTTACGTTGGCTAAAGTTTTCTATGTTCTTTGTATGACCACATCTACTGTAGTTGCCAAGCTACCAATAAATAATAAGAATAAGTATCTTAAATTAGAGATGAAGGTAAATTTAAGGAAGAAAAGAAAACTTATCTTAAGTTACAATTTGTTTTTATGTACTTGTGAATTCTTAAAATCATTACCTTAAAAAAAATACATTGTTGTAAAAACGCACAAATGTGACTAGTACAAAGATTTCTTTCTATTGTGCATTTAAGCGCACTTAAATGCAAAGAAAATTAAAAGCACAAATGCGGTGTTAAAAGATCAACTTTTAAAGTAATAAAGCTGAAAATTAAGTTGTAATTTGATAATTTTAGGACTAATAAATATTAAATGAACAAAAACCACTTCTACAGGCAAACCAGGACAAAAACACCCCTAAACTGGAGTGACAACAAGATAACGATCTATTTTAAGAATTGAATTAGTGTCCTACCAACTTTGCGCACATAGCTCTGCTTTACCCTTCGAGATATATTATTATAGACGTAATGTCATGTGATACACATCACATCAATATGTAAAGACACCTCATTTAACTTTTTACTTTTCTACAATGTGTCCTTAATTCGCCATAAACATGTACCCCCTAGTAGAGCTATGACCTCTGGCAGTAAATCTGATGTGTCTACCCTCTCTATCGAAGTGTTTACGAGTTGACTTGGACTCTAGCGCTCACAGCTAAAGGCTTTATTGTATAATAAACACTGAAAACGTCTCTACGTTGTCATCGTTGTTCATATTCCACGTTGAGGGACGGGGTGGTCAATGACCTGATAAAGAATTGTTTTTTTTTAAATATTTTATAACTTTCACACAACACCATCCAGTCTCAAACTAGGCAGAACTTGTGCTATGAGTACTAGCCAACTGATAAAAATACTTATATATTCCTTAATACATACATATTGTACATATATACAAGGTGTTGTTTTGCATTCTCGTCAAATTTCAGGAGGGTGTCATAAAATACATAAATAATCAATTGAAAGTACGTTAGCGGGCAATAACTAACAAGTGCTGCTTTTTTTTGATGTTGAAATTTAACAGTGTTTCAGAATTAAACCCTTAATTTAATACAAATAAAACAGAATCACCCGACTTCGCACACAGCGACAATGCAGCTGTGTGCGTGAGCGTCGACGTCTTACCTACGAAAAGCAAGCGCGTGCGAGTGCGACAGCGACAAAGCAATGACCGCTATGACCAGTAGCAATAATTTCACTTAATATTATTTCGAAAAACATCTACATTATTGTCATAAATTTTGCTTGATAATTAACTCATTTTTGAGCAATAATGGAATACGGAAATCTTACTAATGACAGTGATACTAGTGCGCCAAAGAAAAGTTCACTGACCTGTCATCAGATGATTAATAAAATGTTAGTTTTGCTTTTACTTCAACCTAAAGTTTTCGTAGTGATTTTGTTTTATTTGTGGATTAAATTGGTTGATTTGTAATTTTCCTTTCTGGCTTAGGACCGGCAATAATGCCTACTTTAGTTGGTGTACCTACCGATCTACTAAATCTAAAAATGTTTTCTACGTTTGATGGAAATGGAAAGACGTTCTAGTTAAGTGTAAGTACCTACCTACCTACCAAATTTGAAATCAACTTATTTACACTAATAAAATTGATCAAGCTAACAACGTATTTACAAAATGTACTAGAATAAATAAATTAAGTACCTACTTAAGTTACCCGGAGATATTGTTCAAAGTGGCCACCATCACACTCTTCGCACAAACGAGCACAACGAAGCTGGTTTTCCTTCAGCTTACGTAACACTAACACATTCGTTTTTAAAGTGTCGAAAGCACTAATGATCCTTGCACGTAATTCTGTTACACTTGTCACTTCCTCCGAGTAAATTAACCTTTTAACGTCTCCCCACAAATACCTAAGTCCAGAGGCGTCAGGTCCGGAGAACGCGGAGGCCAAGCCACAGGTCCTCCGCGAGTTCCGCGACCGATCCAGTGGTCACCAATGTACCGAAAAGCGGCAATCGCAAAGCGCGCCGCGCGCACGCTTCGGCGACATCAAAGACACTGTGTTAGTTCCGGGGTCGCGCGGGGGCGTGGCTAGAAGCTTGCGCGGGAGAGTACCGCACCGTGATTGGGGTAGTATTGATTGCCTACGAATTGATCGTTGCGTATGTGTTGTGTATGTATTGTTTGCGTTTGTTTGTGTGCGAAAGCGCGGTGATAGGGCTAGTAACAGACGGGCCGCTTTTAAATACGGCTGGTTCATACTTGCAGTTTTTCGTTGTTAAGCAAAAAAAATAAAAAAAAATACCTACTCATTTTATTGTTGATTTGGGTCGAGAATCATTAGCATAATTACGTCCTTGAATTTGACGAGGATGCAAATCAACACCTTGTTGTATACAGGATGTAACGGAAAGGGTATATACAAACAAACAGGGCGAATAGAGTGTTTAATAACGAGTCTTTCCTCAAAATTTCAGCTCCCAACTAATAACTTTGAAACTTCACGATATTATTTAATATCGACAGTTTATTAAATGCAAAATCATAACAAACGTGTCACCGCACTATGAGGGTCATAATCCTATCCGGCAAGATTCAAGTATATCTATCTCGGGTTCTGCGCGCCTAGTACAGACCTATCGGGCTCTGCCTAACCGATGAAGGCGCGACGGCGCGGGCGGGCTCGACTTTACAATTATGTATGTATATGTATAAAAACGTTGCCATGTCGTTTCTTATCACCAAGAGAATCCATGCCCTTCGGATGTATATACCCTTTCCGTTACACCCTGTATAAAAGAAAGTCGTGTTAGTTACTTCGCTTATAACTCAAGAACGGCTGAACCGATTTAGCTGAAAATTGGCAGGGAGGTAGTTTAGAGCCAGGAGAAGGACATAGGATACTTTTTATCCCGTTCGACATCATAAAAATAAATATCAAGAATATCGGTTGTCTCAAACATTTTTCAAACGCAGCGCCATCTTGGATGACATGACAGGAGTCAAACTTCCCAGTTCATTATCAGGTGACAATTTGAAATTAATATCGGTTGTCTCAAACATTTTTCAAACGCAGCGCCATCTTGGATGACATGACAGGAGTCAAACTTCCCAGTTCATTATCAGGTGACAATTTGAAATTGACAAGTCTTAAGCTAAACCCAGGAAGATATGGTTGTCAATTTATAATACGCACCTACGTTCTGAAATTTATTTTGTTACTAAACTTAGAGGTTTTATGTAGCATAAAAAAGTCTTATATTTCAGAAATCAATTTACGTAACTAGCAATGATGACAGAGACGAAATTTAATAATTCTTTGCAAATAGAACTTATTTTACTGTTAGGACTTTAATTAAAGTAGACCGGGAAAACTATAGGCATAAATTATTGTATGTAACATAGAGGCAATAGTTCAGATTAAAATTATGAATTTAGTATTTTTTAGTAAGGTAGTTAGGTTAGATAGTTGGGTTAGCTATAGGATAGGTATGGTCAGTTAGGTTAGGGTATATATACATGTTGTAATTTAAAAGTAGTAGTAGTTATTATTGGTTTGGAATTATTTGTTGTCGTCTTATTCAACGTATGTATATCTAATATAAAATAAAATAAGAGCAATGAATTGACTCTAAGGCACAACGAAGTTTGCCGGGGCAGCTAGTTGTACATAAATTACACCCAGACACAGAACAAATGGAATGAAACCTTGTTCCATCTCTGCACCACCTTAAGTTAGACTGGTAGAAAATGCCTAAGGCATTAAGTCCACCGTTGTACAGTTTTTCTACTTGTGCATAAAGCTTTAATAAATAAATAGTGGTCAGTGGCACTGACTGTTATGCCGTTTTTTTTTGTTTTCTTTAATATTTAATGGGTCTAATCTTGATTTCAATCTTGTCCTCATCTACGATGATGGGACGTGCGTTTTAACTCGCGACTTAAACAGCTTGAAGTCATATGAACTTGGGATCACCGATGCAAGCAGGGAATTCCACTCCAAGGCTGTGTCAACATCTGCAAGGTATGGGTGATAACCTGCAGTACGTCTGGATTTTCAATGGAAGAAAGGAGATGGTGAAATGAGCTCGTGGAGCTCTAGGGTACACCGAAATACAGTCTGCAGAAGTGCCTGTTATGGGTCTAATTGAAATAAACGATTTGACTTTGACTTTTGACATTTCATAAATTCTAAATAATAATAATAATAATAATAATATAGCCCTTTATTCCAAACTGACAATGACAAACTGTTTACAAATGTAGTTATGATAGGTAATAGTTTCGTGGTGCGTTCTTTTATAAGATGTCCCTCAGTTCGGTGTGTCTTCTGACAAAGGCCTCCTCCAACTGTTTCCATTGCACTCTGTCGGTTGCAACTCTGGTCCAGTATGGTCCCAAAGCTAGATGGAAATCATCTTCCCATCTTGTGGTTGGACGTCCCCGTTGCCTGTTTCCATCTCTGGGGTACCAAAGTGTTACTTGCTTACTCCATTTGTCAGTCTTGCATCGTAACATGTGACCTGTCCAACGCCATTTTAATTGGTCAATTCGAGCCAATATATCGGCAACTTTGGTCTTATTTCTTATTTCCGTTGAGGTAATTCTATCATTAAGTTTTATTGCCGACATACTTCTCTCCATTGACCGTTGACATTTGACTAGCTTTTCTCTATGGTTCCGAGTGAGGGACCAGGTTTCACTTCCATATGTAATACAAGGAAGGATACAGGTATTGAAAGTTTTTCTTTTGATGGTCATGTTTAGATCTTTACTTTTCATTATTTCTTTTAATGCCCAGTATTTTCTCCAGCCACTAACAATCCTCTTGTTTACTTCTTTAGACATTTGGTCTGTAGGGGCGATTATCTGACCTAGGTACACGTACTCTTGTACATACTCAAGCTTGTTTCCATCCAGTACTATTTCAACCTCTGTTGAGTTGGTCATTAATTTGGTTTTAGCTGTATTCATTTGAAGACCTACTTCCTTACTCTTGTTGGCTAAAGACTGCACCATTGTTTGTATTTTTCTTGGGTCTTCTTCGAGCAAGATAAGATCGTCCGCGAATCTTAAGTGATTGAGACGGCAGCCGTTTATATTGAGGCCATATCCGTCCCAGTTTAGGCTCCTAAATATGTTCTCCAGCACCGCAGTAAACAAGTTAGGTGACAGTGGGTCTCCTTGCCGGACACCTCGGTCTATGGGGAAAGGATCACCTCTCGTTTCAAGTTTTATACTGCCTTCGCTTTTGTTGTAAATGTTTCTGATGATTTTGATGTAGCTGCTGTTGACTCCTTGTTGTTTTAGGGCTGACCATATGTAGTTGTGGTTTAAGCTGTCAAAGGCTTTGGCATAATCTACAAAGATTATGTAGACAGGCTTTTGGTATTCATTGCATTTTTCTAATATTTGCTTAATTGTGTGGATATGGTCGATTGTGCTATAGTTTTTTCTGAATCCAGCCTGCTCTACTGGCTGATTTTCGTCTAGTTTTTGTTTAATTCTTTCTAGGATAACTTTTGCAAAGACTTTGTAGATATTTGATATCAGGCTTATTGGTCTGTAGTTGCTGATGTCTTCCTTAGGTCCTTTCTTGTGCAGCAGTATAATATGAGTCTTTCCCCACTGGTCGGGAATGATGCCTGAGATAAGAATGTCGTTGAACAGATTTGTTAGAGGTGGACTTAGTTCTTCGACTGTGCCTCTTATCAGTTCGTTTGGTATGTTGTCCGGACCTGGGGCTTTTTCCATTTTCTGGGATAGCATGGCTCTTTGTACTTCTGTTTTGAGTAAAGGTGGTATGTTCTCATTCTTGTTATTTTGCTTAGTGTTTATTTCTAGTTCTTGGTGTTCGTCTATTTTTGAGTAGAGATTGCTGTAGTATTCTGTGGCTAACTTCTGAATTCCTTTACGTTTAGTCTCAAGAGCTGATTTGTTACTTTTTAATTTAGGAATCCATTCCTTTCCATGGTCTCTTAACTCCTTAAAAGCCTTTTTGGTACCGCCTGTTTTTTGGATTGTGTCTTCTAGTTTTTTTATTCTTCTTAGCTTCCTATCTTGTCTCATACTTTCTCGTATCTGTTTACTGAGTATAGAGATGTCGTTTCGATTTTTATTTTTGTTTGCTATTAGTAATTTTCTTTCCTCGAGTAACATCATTGTTCTATTACTAAATTTGTTGTTGGCTTTGTTTGTTTGTAATTTCTTCATTTGTGACATTTTTTTTTCTAGGTGATCGTATTTTTCGTGGATACTTTTGTTGGAATTTACGATTTCGTGAAGCGATCTAATTTCCGATGGGCTGATTACTTTTGAGTACTCTTCTGGTGGCAAGTTTGGGGTATTTGTTAACTTTTTCCTTGAGTTTTTTGCTGGGTGTGTCTTTAGACAGCTACGTATTGTTATGATTTCCCAATGCTAGAGGAAAGCCTTAGTGATCAATAATAATTGAATAGTAAGGTTTTCTCTGAAATTGTCTCGTCATCATTTTAAAGGCAGCAAAGCCTCTTGCCCCCGCGGCACGTCAGTCTCATCCCGACCGTCGTACCGCTACCATCTCGTTCTCTCGTTTCTGCCAGTTACTAATTCAGTGTACAAGGTCAAACTAATTCAGTGTACAAGGTCAACCTTAAATAAACTTATTTTAATCCGGAAACAAAAGTGTTTTTTTTAAAACGAGGTTTTCGGGGTCCCGTATAACATTGGTGGCAGCTTAAGGGATTTTAAAGAAAAATAAATCCTCGGAACGCCTCAAATTCGCGCAAATATTAATAAATACCATATCCGGTGTGACAGTAAAAAGTGCTTAAATCCGTGTCGCTGTATCTCTCCGTTCACGCTGTATCCTGCTGGTCTCGTCAGACCCTCACGCTGTATCCTGCTGGTCTTATCAGACCCTCACGTGCTCTGGTGGGCATACTCCGAACTACTATCACTCACCTTGGGTGATCTCGCCTGGCTGCGAAATGATTCGTGGTGCCGTCATAGTCGCAGTGTTCCTGTAAGTACCTTCCGTATTCGTGTTGTGAAAATAGTGCAAGTGATTTTAACGGCAAGTTTCATCATAGTTTCAAGTTCATTTAAATTCTAAAGTGCTTTGTAACATTCAGTTAATCATAATTAATACATGTACTATTTTATCATAAAGTTAAGTCCTTATCATAAAGTTCCGAAGCTCCGAGACTAGTGCAACATTCCTTTCTTATCGCAAATTCTCAGTACCCTGCGCGCTATCTTTGTTTTGTCTAACTGATCATGCCTAAAGACGAGTCTAGTGACATGTCTAAAGAAACAAAAGAAATAGACATGAACTTCATTAGCAAATTTATCAATAAATTCGATGGAAACCGCGAAAAACTCAATGCATTTCTAAATAATTGCAGAAATGCAATAAGCCTTGCGTCATTGCATCAGCAAGATCATCATCATCTGCCTAGCCTTTTCCCAACTATGTTGGGGTCGGCTTCCAGTTTAACCGGATGCAGCTGAATACCAGTGTTTTACATGGAGCGACTGCCTGTCTGACCTCCACAACCCAGTAACTGGGTAACATGATACCCCTTGGTTAAACTGGTTGTCAGACTTTCGGGCTTCTGACTACAAGTAACGACTGTCAAAGATCTACAAATGACAGCCGGGACCAACGGCTTAACGTGCTTTCCGAGGCACGGAGGAGTCTTGGTATGTAATAAATGGTCACCCATCCACGGACCGACCTCGTCAAGCGTAGCTTAACCTTCGATCGACCCATGCGGCTGTTATAATTTAGCCACAAGCTCCGCATCAGCAAGATATAGTATTAAAATACATCTTGAGCCAACTCGAAGGCCGTGCCGAAAGTGCGTGCTCAATCAAAGAGTTTGGAACCTGGCAACAGCTAGAAGAATTCCTTAAAAATCAATTTGGCGAGAAAAAACATTACGCTGCACTACTCTCGGACCTCCAAGATTGCTGTCAATCTAACAGCGAAAATGTTAACCAGTTCGCACTACGCGTAGAAACATGCTTATCCAAACTATTAACTGAAATTAACATCTCAATTCCCACAAAAAAGAAAGGCGAACTGGCTGGCCGTGTCGCTGCAATGCAAGACCTGGCATTGCATACATTTATCAGTGGCTTAAATCCTAGATTGTCGACTGTAGTAAGATGCCGTGACCCTGAAACATTAAACGAAGCCATTGGCTTCGCTGTGTCTGAAGAAAAAATTATTCAAACAATTTCTAAACGTGTAGCACTAACAACTAATACCAACTCACCCAATCAAGGACGTTGGCCTCAACGCCGACTCCAACAAAACCGAAACCAACAGCAAGGTAATTCAAATGACTCCAATAATCAGAGACCCTCTACTTCGGGTCCTCCGGTGTGCCGGTATTGTAAAAATGTGGGCCACACCATTGAAGAATGCAGAAAACGAGAGTTCAATAATAATCGTTTCAGAGAACAAAATAATCAAAGACAATTTCCAAGGCGTTACCAAAATAACCAAGGTCAAGTTCACGCGTTTGATACTAACGAAGGCAATGACTATACAGACAATACTCAGGTTAAATCAAACGACGATTTAAACGAATAAAGGGCTCACGGCGGTGTCTCGTGAGACCCAACCTTCAAATTCCTGAACTTTGCTATATCAAAGACACCAATGCTATATCCTCTGTATCCCCTAAAACTAGGGACTCGCGAATAAACCGCGACGCTGTATCCTCTGTATCCCCTAAAAATAGGGACTCGCGAATAAAACGCGACGCTGTATCCTCTGTATCCTCTGTATCCCCTAAAAATAGGGACTCGCGAATAAACCGCGACACTGTATCCTCTGCATCCCCTAAAAATAGGGACTCGCGAATAAACCGCGACACTAGATCCTCTGCATCCGCTGTATCTTCTAGATCCCCTGTATCTCCTACACCTGCTGTATCCCCTACATCCTCTGCATCCGCTGCACCCGCTGTATCCTATGCTCCCGCTGTATCCTCTACTCCCGCTGTATCCTCTGCTCCCGCTGTATCCTCTGCTCCCGCTGTATCCTCTGCTCCCGCTGTATCCTCTGCTCCCGCTGTATCCTCTGCTCCTGCTGTATCCTCTGCTCCCGCTGTATCCTCTGCTCCCGCTGTATCCTCTGCTCCCGCTGTATCCTCTGCTCCCGCTGTATCTTCTGCTCCCGCTGTATCCTCTGCTCCCGCTGTATGTGAATTAATTCCTCCAATACCTGAAACAAGAATCTATGAAATTAATATTGGTCCATTTAAGAAACGCTCACCTCACATCCTTGTCTATTCCTCAGTGTCAGATACTACCTTATCTCTTCTTGTAGATTCTGGCGCAACTGTAAGTCTACTGAAACGATCTTCTATACAAATACCAGTTGATATCTCAACAGAAGTAATCCTTTTGAAAGGCATTGACCCTGTTGATCAAGCTTCACCCACTATGGGTCATTTTCAGTTGAAGTTAAAGATAGATGATAAAAATAGTATTACACATAGATTCCACATAATGCCCCGAATATGCTTACCTTATGATGGTATAATTGGCACTGATATGTTAAGCGCCTTTGCCTGCACGATTGACTACACTCGCCAAACCTTGAAAATAGGTGAATACGAAATAAAATTACATTTCAATGAACCTACTTACATAATTCCTCCCAGGTCTGAAACTATCATAGAATGCTCCGTCTCCAACCCTGAGGTGAAAGAAGGGCTCGTACTAGATCAATGCTATCACGAAGATTTACTAATTGCTAATTGCTTAGTCGCAGTCAAAGAAAACAAAAGAATTAATTTATCAGTAATAAATACTTCCGAAACTCCTATAACCTTAAAGTCAAATCTGGATATCACATTAATTCCCTTAAGTTCTTTAATCAATCCTCTTGATAAAGTAGAGGCTCATACAGTATGCCATCTCAAATATACTGACTCTTATCTCCGAACACAAGAAGTATTAAACCTCCTTAGAATCTCTCACCTCAATCCCGAAGAAGCAAATGCTCTTCACGATGTTTGTGCTGAATACTCAGATATATTCTTTATCCCCGGTGATAAACTGTCTCACACAAATGCACTTAAGCATAACATAAAGACAGGCGATCAAAATCCAATAAATGTAAAATCATATCGGTTCCCAGAGGTACACAAACAAGAAGTCAATAAACAGATTGACCAAATGCTCGATCAAGGAATCATAAAACATTCAGAATCTCCATGGTCCTCACCAATCTGGATTGTCCCAAAAAAGATTGATGCATCCGGACAACAAAAATGGCGTATAGTTATCGATTACCGAAAACTTAACGATATCACTGTTGGTGACAGCTATCCTATACCGCAAATATCCGAAATTTTAGACCAGTTGGGTCAGAGTAAATACTTCTCGACCCTTGACCTTGCATCTGGTTTCCACCAGATCTTAATTAATGAAGAAGACGCTTCTAAAACAGCGTTTAGTGTACCTCAAGGACATTACGAATTCACAAGAATGCCATTTGGTTTAAAAAATGCACCCGCTACTTTCCAACGGTTAATGAATACCGCCCTCACAGGCCTCCAAGGTATACGGTGTTTTGTATACCTTGACGACATAGTGATATATTCTCATGACTTGAATTCTCACATCGATAACCTTTCATCAGTATTCCAAAGGCTTAGAGATTACAATCTTAAACTCCAACCCGACAAGTGCGAGTTTCTCCGACGTGAAGTCGCATATCTTGGCCATCAAATAACTAAAGATGGTGTAAAACCTAACCCTGAAAAGATAAAAGCAGTAACCCAATTTCCTACTCCCAAATCTCCGAAGGACATTAAGTCGTTCCTCGGACTTGTATCCTATTATCGCCGTTTCATTGCTAACTTCTCAAAAATTGCAAAACCTCTAACTCAACTTTTGAAAAAGGATGTTCCTTTCCTATGGGAAAACCAACAACAAGTCGCCTTTGACGAACTTAAGCACAAACTTACCTCTGCTCCAATCCTCATTTATCCAGATTTCTCTGTCCCTTTTATTTTAACATGTGACGCCTCTAATTATGCCATCGGGGCCGTTCTCAGTCAAGGTCCAGTTGGTAAAGATAGGCCAATAGCCTATGCCTCTCGGACCCTCAACAAAAGCGAGTCTAACTACAATACTACTGAAAAAGAACTCCTTGCTATTTTGTTCGGTTGCAAAACCTTTCGCCCATATCTCTATGGACGAAAATTCCTGATCATTACTGATCATAGGCCGTTAAAGTGGTTATTTAATCATAAAGATCCTAGTAGTAAATTACAGAGGTGGCGCTTAAAACTAATGAAAATGAAAAATGAAAATGAAAAATAGTTTATTCACTTAAGCAACACAGACAACAATACAATTATTACCTCCGCCAAACTGCAAAACAGTTTGTTGGCAGATGTAGCTCCTTTTGTCTATCACAAGAAATTAAATTTACTCACGTTTTTCATAAATAGCTATAAAAGTTATACACTTAAAAATATAAAATACATAAATATACTTTCATAAACACAAAAAATAAAATATAAACTAATAATACAATATTGCTAATTAACACACTACTTAATAAATAATTGAATAATCAGACGAACTTACCTTAAGTGAAGTCCGATTATAATTTTATGAAGGGTGAACTGAAATATAATTTGACCACAAATGAGAGCCCTTCTCGATCGTGTAGGACACCGCGTTTTTAGAGTATATAAAAAAAACGTTTTCTCTGTGGGATGGCAACCCTGATACCCTGATTTGACACTTTTTTAGAGATTATTTTATTGTTGGCCCATTCGACCAGGGACTGTTTTTTATCAAAAAACAGAATGGGCTGGGCGGGTAATTATATTTCAGTTCACCCTTCATAAAATTATAATCGGACTTCACTTAAGGTAAGTTCGTCTGATTATTCAATTTTATTTCGGTGAACTGAAATATAATTTGACCACAAATGAGATGTTTAGAGTATCAAGTCGACATGGGCCATTGCCACATGCTTGCTATGGGCAAGCCACTTGAGATAAAAGAGGATTTAACAGATATTTAGAATCAACTTTTACATGAAATCAACTTGCTCAAAGTGTTTTAACCACTTATTAGTAGTATTAGTATTTAAACTTAGTGAGAACATTGCTCAGGTATTAACCTATACAATAATTACCAAATAAATGTTCTTTAGTCATATTAACTAAACCAATTAGATTTTTAGTCACATTATAGTACTAAATGTACCTATATAAATATATTTATAATATATCAAAATCCCTTTATTACGTCCTCAAATTGGAAGCAAAGACAAAAAATAAATAAATCTGTCCTGCGGCACATTAGCATTCGCTGATGCATCATAAAACCTAGCAATCATTTAAGAGACTTGTCTTAGCTAATTGCATCATGATATTTTTGCTTGTCTTGTTTTGTACGTCTGCTACTGGGAGTCAATATTTTAGTATTATTACCACTTTCCTTCATGACTAACCATCATAATCCATCTTAATTGCTTGTCTGTAGGTATGTTCTCGTATAATATTAGTAACTAGCAAATATTTGTTGTCTAATAGTAACTAGCAAAAATATTTTGCACTAGTCCCGATAGCCGACTTTGATATGCCGACCGATTGATATAATATGTTCGTAAATCTCTAGTTAGAACAACCACAGCATTATAGTCCTAGGATGGTGATTTAACTGATGTCATTTACAATTTTAGATGAAATTTATGTATTTGTATTTTGAACAATATTAATTACTGTACATAATGTTCTGCCACTAAGACATGTATAAATATTTCATGGTCAACTAATTATTCAGTACTCTTGCACTATAGCAATAAGAAATAACGAAGGAGAACCCAAGTATTAAGATACTTGCGCAGAACGATTATATTCCGTTGAGCGTTTCGTTAAAGGTTTATCCTGATCTGTGACTTGTGCTACTTCTTCTCTCCAGCAGAAGGTAAAGTGAAGCAGTGTTTAGTAAGCTGTAGCCTTCATTTCTTCTAAGTGTTTCAGTGAAGTACCTACAGCATTACATCTAGTAATGAGGGTAGATGTCTATCTGAGTTTAGGCAGAATGACCATCAGTTTTTATAAATAATATTAAATTATTTCACAATACCTCGTGGATGATAAAATAACATTTAGTGAGCTTTCTGGCAAACCTCTGCATATGAATGTTTCTTACAGAAGATGATTGCTGCCAGGGTAAAATTTCTCAGTAAGTAGTCTGAACTGAAAAGATAATAATTCACTATTAGAGTAAAAAATTGTTGGTTACTATCAACTTTTTGTCAATAGCAATGACTGACAAGATACAGTATAATGAGTGTACTAAATATATTATAACGGCCTTTAATCCCAGCCACATATAATTTGGAGTTTGTGTTGATTCTGGGAGGGAATGAACCAACAGCATGCTTTAATTAAATATTTCTATAGATAATCCCCACTCTAGCTATGTTATTATTCTCGAATCCTCATCTGCCCAGTTATCCATAGATTGAAGCAACATGCCTCAACTTTAAAAGGTATTTGCATACCAATCCCATATTCTTCAATTAATCTGATTGAGGTGTGACAATTGAGTAACAAGTGCATACTAGGGCAGTAGTTTTGTCCGAAGAACCTCATAATTACTTTTCAATTATGCAAGGCACTTCACTAATTCAGAAAGGAAAAAACTTCCATTAGTTCTTAATGGTTTATAGGATATTACATCAGAACAAGATATAGTCTATGGTCACCCATAGACCTGCAAACCTCTCAAATTCAGCCTGGAAGAGAAGCAAGCAAACATGACGCCCTGTAATTTTCCGGGGGGTCAGGCAGAGTTGTACCTGTAGTACACCCACATTTTGCCATTGTGTTTAAGTCCCACGTAATAGGGGGCGAGCCTATTGCCTTTGAAGAAGAGAAGCATCTGTAAATCAAATTTTATATTATTTAATTTAAATATTTCCTGTCTTGTGTTATGTTACCTCGCTACCATACAATGTTGCTGTAACCCTATAAGTCATTGAAGCATCATCATTTAGTTTTGATTTTTGTTATGCTAGGTACTTCATACATTCCATTTCTTCTGTATGTTTCTCTTTTGCTGAAGCCAAGTGTTTCAAGGTAATACATACTAATTGTTGTTTTGTTGATCAGTAAACACTTGTTATATGTATGGCCAATACATAAAATATTATTAATATTTTTATTAGATAGGAAGCCTGAACTACTTTTTTTTTTTTTTTTTTTTTTTTAATTTTGGTGCATGTAATGCATACAACAATATTAATATGTACCTAGAGTAGGTACAAACAGTCAAAGCTTCTAGTAAATATGATTCCTAAAGGAATATGGACACTAATCTTACTCTTAATCTGCAAATGAATCTTTGACTTTCACTGACTGCAGTTCAAACAAAATTTTAAAATCCTGCTGAACTTGCTAGATTTTATGAACTTTTAAAGTTTAATAATTATAAATCTTTGTTAAACGTTAGGTTTCATTACAAGGCATTTATTTTGAAGTAACTACATTTCCCTTATATAAATGACAGCATGGTGTTTTAGTAACCAACTGAAAAATGTTAGTAATACTCATTTGCATGAGTGAAACTTCACTGTTAAATCAAAACATGTGACATCTGATCTGTGTCTAACAATTTTCTTTGAAATGTAACATACATATATATACATAGGTACTTAATTTCACAAAGAAATGAAATCAAATGTTATATTTCCATTAGACAACTACATTATAGTAGGGTCAATAACTTTCAACATAAACCAGGTAGTTATTCCCAGCATGTACCTAGGGACCTTGGAGTTCTCATGGAACACAGAAAATTAAAGGTTACCTGGTGGTGGACTGTAGCAAGTCCATGGTATGAACCAATGTGTCATCACCTTAGATGATTTACTCTGATACCCTTGTCAGAGTGGACCGCTCGTATTTACACATAATTTATGTATTTAGCAAATATTGCTTTTGTTGCCGTTTCCATAACAGAATTAGCACATTTTTAAATCTTATTTCTAGTTGTATTCACTACACAAACTTATAAAATAATAGGTTTGTTCATGACAAATATCACTAAGTGAATTTAGGATAGTCATTACATCTATTGTTTCATTGATTATACATCCTAGACATGTCTTTGCATACATAGTACTTTGCACATTTTGGTGGACAATGTACTCATCTCTAGTTCCCCAGCTTCAGAGATCGCTGCCCATATGAAATAAACTAGGCATTCAGAAGTTGTGAATTTTCAACTATGTGATGCATTTTGTAAATATATTTATGAATATTTAGATTTTCATATTTTTTAATATATTCATACTCTTGGCCCAGTGCTTGTAATACAAATCAGAAAGAAATCGTAGTAAAATATCTCAAATGTCTACCTCGCGGGTTTGATCATTTGGGTCTCCTGCTGATAATTATAATCAACAGTCAAGTGAGACAATGATGACATTTCAAACATTAAGAAATACCTTTTAGGTTTCTCAGAATCAATTTGGATCACATAAGATACCATTTAAACTAAAGTTTTCAATGTTATATTGCATTTCACAGTATTGCATACAATGGAAATACATATGCTTGTTCAGGGACATAATATTTGGCTGCATGACACAGTGTCTCGCACTGTTCTAGTGTCTCGCACTGTTCTTAATACATTAGGTTGTTCAGCAGCAAATTTATGACATTACTGACTTACCGTCATGAGTGTATATTGTTGTTCAGGAGAATCCATGATCACATTAATATATCCACAGCATCTCGTGCTGGTTTTAACACTTATAAAAGACGTTCAGGAGCATTTTGAATGTATTCTACGGTATTACGTAGGTAGTGTTAGGCCCTCAAGGTTATTTGCTCAAGGAGCTTAATCGTTCCGTGGATTTTATTGCATAAACAGTATCTCGTACCTTAATGCATAAACACGTACGTGCTGGTTTGTAACAAAGCCAAAGCACAACAGTTGACACTGTATTATTAGTTTAGACTATCAAAAATGTTATCTCGTAACAAATTTGATCTTCGTGTTGAAAGTATCACGTACCCCCACGGTATATTATGCTCAACAATCGTAACCAGTAGCATTTCTTGATTTAGTTCTTGATTAGTTGATTAGTTAGTTTAGACTATCAAAAATGTTATCTCGTAACAAATTTGATCTTCGTGTTGAAAGTATCACGTACCCCCACGGTATATTATGCTCAACAATCGTAACCAGTAGCATTTCTTGATTTAGTTCTTGATTAGTTATTAGTTAGTTTAGACTATCAAAAAATGTTATCTCGTAACAAATTTGATCTTCGTGTTGAAAGTATCACGTACCCCCACGGTATATTATGCTCAACAATCGTAACCAGTAGCATTTCTTGATTTAGTTCTTGATTTCGTAAACACCAAATTAACTTTTCTTCGCCACTGTCAAGGCGCACAAATAGGTTTGTCACGGTGAATTTGGGGTCGCCAATTGGAGTTGCATGATTCTATTGTGTGCACACTACGATGACACTAACTTTAAACTGCATTTGCCTATTCTTTGTAAAACTTTTCTTCCGAAACAATTTTTCCCGTGCGGTGCCATTAAACGCGCGAAAAAGAAGTGTCAAATCAGGGTATCAGGGTTGCCATCCCACAGAGAAAACGTTTTTTTTATATACTCTAAAAACGCGGTGTCCTACACGATCGAGAAGGGCTCTCATTTGTGGTCAAATTATATTTCAGTTCACCGAAATAAAATTATGTATAAATATGAATATGCAAGCAATTCCTAACGATTACGTATTATTACATATACCTATTCTCAATCAACTTTAATCAGTTTTAATTTTTTCAAGGGTTTGAACAAATTCATTGAATAGGTACTTTTGTATATTATTTTTAAATGACGCTTTTGTAACACAGCTGTTTATATCGACTGGAAAATTATTAAAAATGGTAGGAACTAAAAACTTTCGACATCTTCGACCATAATAGTTGTTACAAGTGGGCACGGCAAACCTTTTCATATTATTATTCCTTATAGATCTCGTACGTATTATAGTATTTTTAAATATATCACTATTATACTGCTCCAAAGCTATAGCCAACACTACCCCCTCATGAGCTGGCAGCATTTTGCATTCTAGAAATAATTTTTCGTAATCACCAATTTTACAACGCTTTTTTGTATTTTTATCTACTAGTAATTTCATAAATCTAATTTGTAATTTTTTAACTTTATCCAAATATGTCTTAAATGTATTACCATAGCATGCCAACCCATAAGACAGCAGTGAGTCCACCAGCGCATAATATAACATGAACAAAGTTGCCTTATCTAGCACAAAACTAAGGTGGTGGAACTTCACAAGCACATACCTGAGTTTGTCGCATAATTGTATAATGTGTTTTTTCCACGAGAAGCTGTTATCAATGACTAAACCCAGGTACTTGTATTCCTCCACCACCTCAATACTTGCACACTCACACATCGTCATACCGTAGCTGTGTAGACACTCATAGCTATGCCCCACTATGCGCGGCGGACGTTCGGTTTTTTTACTGTAGGGAGATCGTATGTGCATACATTTGGTTTTGCTTATATTAATTATGATGCCATTGTCATGAGCCCATTTAATAATATTAGTGAAATCTTCCTGGATAGTGTTTTCAATTAAATTCAAATCTTTGTCGGCATAGACTAGGCACGTATCATCAGCATACATATATATGCGACACTTCCGAACAACATTGCACATGCTGTTGACATGCATGATGTATCCGACTGGGCCAAACACGGATCCGGTCGGCACACCGCAAGTGACGCGCCTAGGTTCCCCGACGACGCCGTCAATGACCGTTCGTAGTGTCCTGTCTGCGAGGTAGGCACGGAACCACCTGTTAAGTACACCACGGAGTACGAGTACGAAATTGATTACCAAAAAGGTAAACTGAATGCCGCTGCTGACGCCTTATCCCGATATCCTGTAAATCCAATCCAACCATCGGACTCTGATCCCATTCCATCCACTTCTAACCAAGACGTAGATGAGTCATCACCTCCATTCAGCCCCCTAACTCTCGAGGATCTTGATATCCAACTACCTCCTGGTTCTCTAGAACTTGACGATAAACTTCCTTCTGTAGACCTCTTAGAAAACGATGATTCACCACCAGGAATCAATGATTCTTCTTCATCACCTAACAAATCGCCGAATCCTACAGCAAATCCCCTTTGTGACGATAATTATAGCAAATTCCTGAAAACAATGAACAACAAAGACTTTAACAGTAACGCTAAAATCATAGAACATAATGAAAGCATCCTGAAAACTAACTGCAAAATCGTTGTCATACCTACTTCCATCGATCTCGACGAATCCAATCCTCACATAGAAGAAATCTTGAGCAACCTTGAGGACTCTAAGGAACTACTAGACAGGGAAAGAACTCTCTACTCCTCTATCTCTTTCGATCATAAAGGAAAACTTATATATTTCCTATTCACTAAAGTATACCACTTTCATAACAGCTCTTATGAAGACATTTATAAAAGTATACTAAATCTTCGATCCAATATACTACATAATCCTACTGACCCCAACCTAAACTTAGCCATTACTGATTTCCAAAATCCTTTCGACAAACACATCTGGGCAAAAATATACAATATGTTCTGCTATATCTTTAACAATACTCAAGTATCAGTTTATATTTATCATAATACTATAATTTACCCTACACCCTCGGAAATACCTAAAATACTCCGTGAAAACCATGACATCCCCATCGCCGGACATTTAGGATCTACGCGGATGTTTCACAGAATAAAAGAAAGGTATTTCTGGAAAAATATGAGGTCAGATATCGACGCATATGTAAAAAATTGTTCCCAGTGCCAAAGTAATAAAGCCCTAAGACAAATTAATAAATCACCGATGCAAATAACTACCACTTCCACTAAGCCATTTGAGCGACTCAGCCTCGACCTTGTGGGTCCTCTTCCGGAAGCTGGCCTTACTAAACTCAAGTTTATTGTTACATTACAAGATGACCTAACCAAATATTCCCTTGCTTACCCTATCGCTAACGCAACTGCAGAAGAAACATGTGAGTGTCTGGTGCACTTTGTTTCTGTTTTCGGTATCCCGAAGTCTATCTTAACGGACCAAGGCACAAACTTCACCGCAGATTTATTTAAAAGAACCTGCAACTTCCTCAAAATAAAGCAAATCTGGTCTTCCCCATACCATCCTCAAACTCAAGGTGCGCTTGAACGCAGCCACTCCACGCTCAAGGAGTACCTTAAATCTTATGTCAATGAAAATCATTCTGATTGGCATAAGTATGTCTATACTGCTATGTTGGCATATAACACTTCCACTCATTCCACCACTAATTTTACACCATACGAACTCCTCTTCGGTCAAAAGCCTTTTATCCCAGACTCCGTCTATGAATTACAGTCAGACCTTACATACCCAGAATACCTGAAATCCCTGCATCATCGCCTAAAACTCTCACGCGAAAAAGCCATCGAAAACATACAACGATCTAAAGAGAGATCTAAACAGTATTACGACAATCATTCGCGACCTGTTCAGTATAAAGTCGGAGATTACGTGTATCTAAAAAATCATGTACGTCTCCGTAAAGCCCTTTCACCAATTTGGAAAGGCCCGTATAAAGTAGTAAAGATCAATGGCAGAAGTACCTTGACTTTACTCATAAATAGACGTCATGTGACTCATCACTATGATGAGGTCAAACTAGCTCCTAGATCTATAACGTAGTCCTAGTTATATAATTACTTAATTAATACTAATTTTAATTATATTCTATTACAGCAATTCTGCGCTGGGTCAGGAGTTTATTACATCCTTGACGAACAGTCCTGGCATCTACTTCGACCCCTTAGGTTCCTTAAGTTTAATTGATAGTCACCTTAGTATAGTTATTCCATATGATGTATCCTTTATTAATCCCCATATTCTAAACCTTCGCCTTATTCTCGATAAATCTAAACAAGCATGTGACAATGGTAAAGTCTTTGATTATTTGGAATGTACAAATCTCTTTGAACCGTTGAACACTCGTTATAATGACATAACCCACGATAACGAGGCTATATTTCATCTTACATCTCGGCAGTCGAGAAGGTCTGCACTTCTAGGAGTCGTAGGCACTTTATCAAAGAAACTATTTGGCACAATGGATGAAGATGACGCCATCAGATACGACAATGCTATTAGAGAAGTAGAAACAGACCAAAAGAAACTAGCTCTTCTAATGAAGGAAAATATATTAGTCACTACTTCCTCCCTTAGATCTTATAATGAGACTCTGTCCATAATTAAACTCAATGAAAAGCATATGAAAAATGCAATTGATGAATTGTCCCAAGATATCCTAAATCTGACCTATGTTTCAAAAGAATTAGGTCTTAGGTCTCGCATGTTGGAAATAACTTCCATGATAGAAAATAGTCTCCTAGCCTTGTCCTTCAAAGTTGAAGATATAATTAACTCCATCATGTTCAGCAAATCTAATGTTCTATACCCCACTGTCCTAACACCTAAGGAACTTTACACCGAACTAGTCGATAATTACAGATTCTTACCCGAATCTAAACAACTTCCAGTTCCTTTAAAACTCGACAACATGCATACTATTTTAAATATATCGGAAATATCAAGCTACTTCAGTAAAGAAAAAGTAGTGTTTACAGTTAAAATTCCTCTCATTAACCCTATACAATTAAATATACATCATAACTTACCTTCACCGGTTCCTCATGATAAAAATAATCCAGAGTCATACTCGACAATCATTCCATCGTCTAAATATATTGGCATAAGCAGAGATAGGTCCATGTACTGTAAATTAGATAATCTCGACCATTGTAAAATAATTAATAACTACCATTACCTTTGTGAAACATCAATATTGTACTCCTCTTCTGCGACGCCTTCCTGTGAAACAGAAATTATTACAAAAGTACTTACCTCAATTCCTTCGATTTGTGAATCCAAATTTATTCATGGTCACGTTAGCATCTGGCAGCCACTACGCCATAATAGATGGTTATTTGTAATGTCAGAAAAAACTAAATTAAGTATTAAATGTAATAACTCCCAATCTGTTGAAATTGAATTTAGTGGAAATGGTATATTGTACTTACCTTCTGAATGTGTTGCCTACTGCAAAGACACTCGTTTAACTCCGCAGGATAATCGTAAGGTTCAATTGAAAACTATTGTTCCTAGTTTTAACATTATAAACGACTCATGTTGTAATATTGTAGCGTATAATAATATTGTATCAAACTTACCTGTAGTTAATCTTAAGAATATTAACTTAGATTCCTTAGCTTATGAAAATCCTGAAATCCTGAAAAGCCTTAACAATATTATTGAAAAACCACATATTGTTTTATATCAAAAATACTATTCAGGTATTACCATTGTAATTATAATTTCTATTGTGTTCTTTATTATTTATAAGGTGTATAAAACTGGCATACACAAGAGACTAATAAAATCTAAAGAAAATAGAAGTCCTGAAAATGATGGGACTGAACTAGATGACATTGACCCCTCAAACATAAACACGGGGCCCTCTCTTCGAATCGGCTGACTCATGTTTCATTAACTTAAACATAAACTTCACTTTAAAGGGTGTAGTTTACTCTAAATCGGGGGGCTGTTATGATTTCCCAATGCTAGAGGAAAGCCTTAGTGATCAATAATAATTGAATAGTAAGGTTTTCTCTGAAATTGTCTCGTCATCATTTTAAAGGCAGCAAAGCCTCTTGCCCCCGCGGCACGTCAGTCTCATCCCGACCGTCGTACCGCTACCATCTCGTTCTCTCGTTTCTGCCAGTTACTAATTCAGTGTACAAGGTCAAACTAATTCAGTGTACAAGGTCAACCTTAAATAAACTTATTTTAATCCGGAAACAAAAGTGTTTTTTTTAAAACGAGGTTTTCGGGGTCCCATATAACAGTACCATGCGATGATCTGTGTTGAAGTTTAAGTTTTGTATAACGTGCGTGTCATTAAAATGTTTGATTTTGTTGGTAATGATGAAATCAATTTCATTTTTGTTTTTTCCATCTGGAGACATCCAAGTCCATTTATTTCTTGCCTTTTTCTTGTACATTGAATTGAGCAGTACCAAGTTATTTTGTGTTAATAAATCAATTAATCTGTTTCCATTTGCACTCCTCTCTCCATAGCTGTAGATTCCCAGGATATGTTCTTCTCCTGCTTTTCTCGAGCCTACCTGTGCGTTAAAATCGCCCATGACAATAAGGTTGTTGTTATCGTATTGACTTATTATTTCTGACAGCATATTATAGAAGTCCTCAATATCCTGATTGGCTGCTTTTTCTGTAGGAGCGTAGACTTGGATTATCGTCCAATTTTTTTCGTATCCAGGTAGTTTGATATTGAGTACTGCCACTCTGTCCGAAATGCCAATCAACTCCGTTATATTTTCTTTTAAGTATTTTTTAATGAAGAATCCGACTCCTCTCTGCCCTGCAATCATTCCTTTTTGAAACAATATGTAGTTGTCACGTTCCACTATCATCTCATCTAGCCTTCTCATTTCACAAATGCCTAAAATATCGTATTTTATCTTTTCTAGTGACTTTTCTAATTCCATTATGCTTTCTTCCGTTCTTAGAGTTCTAGTATTGAGTGTTGCAATTTTGATTGTTGTATGTGTTGTATTTGTTTTTGTTGAAGGGGTGTGGTCTAGTGCTCCCACGGGGACCGGCCGTGTTGGGAGACATTTGGTTTTTAATGTTTGTTGTAATTTTCTTGTTTTTCCGGTTATTGTTACGATTCGTTCGTTAGAAGTTGTGTTTGTAATGGCGTGGTTTAGATTGTCGTTTGGGTTGTGGTTTAGGTTGTTGGTGGCTGCTCTTAGTTTTTTGGCGACTCAGATGGTGTCTGTGTCAACGAACAGCTTCTGGGGCGAGTCATAATTTCGAACGCGTTTTTTGCAGCAATTTTTTTGGTGTTTGTTACAGATGGTCGGTGGTTTTGTACGTTAGACTTTAGGTTAGGTGAGGAAGAGGGCTCTCTCTTTCTCTTTTCTCGGCTTACATCTGTTGGTTTTTTAACAATAACTTTTCCATCTCGAATGTAAGCGATATTCCCCTTGTTTCTCTCTTCTTTTAGTTTTGGCTGCAAAGATTTTCTTATCTCCAGCATTTCTTTCGTAAAGTCTTCATTTATGTACATTCCTTCAGGAATTTTACTTTTGTTTTTTAGGATCAAGTTTCGTCTCCAGTTACAAGTAAAAGTAATAAGTATAGGCCTGCAACCATTAATTTTCTTGTTACCAATTCTATGTGCTTTATCGATTTCGTGCTCTTGAATATTTATGGAGAGGTGAGTGTTGATAAAATCCTACATGAATTGGGCTGCGTCGGAGTCATCTTCACTCCCTTCATTTATTCCGAAGAATAATAAGTCGTTCTTTTTCTTTTGTGTTTCTAAACCTTTAATTTTTTCTTTCAGTTCGAAAACTTCGACTCGTAATTGTTGGTTTTGTTCATCCAATTTTTTAAAGGTTTCACCCATTTGCTGCATTATGTTTTGAGTAACGGACTCTGTTATTGATATTGTTTGCTTCTCCATTTGTTTTTGGATTTTTTCTAACAAGATTTGCATTTGAGAGTCCATTTCTTGCTATTTATTAAAAAAACTACGTGCTTAACTGATTCGAATTTGGCGCGCAAGTGTAGTTGGGTGGTAGAAATTGGAATCTTTGTATGGCAACACTGTGCCTGACAGATTTGTTTGGTAAGGTTGGTGTCACTGTCGGGTGTCTATGGTTTGCACTCGCACTCGCTTCAACTTCACTCCAGTTACTATTGTTTTTAGGTTATGTCGGTATATGTTTTCACAACAGAATTTTCACTTCACAGCAGATAATAGAGTTCGCTTTCGATCTCACTACACGTTCCGCACCCCAGACTTTGTTGGTGATCCAAAATTGTGTTATTTACGCGGGTTTAAACGCAGTTTGAGATGTTTTTGTTACAAGTGACTTTCAAACGTCTGTTGTTTACAACGCCGGAACCGGAACTCTAAATAGCATAGATTTATTATTTTATCATCCGTAGCCAGTGGTCACTAATCAGCCCAGCTAATCTTAATTACCTATAATTGGGGCCAATATGCACAGTTAGTAATGAGATAACCGCACTGTATAATTAGATGTAATATGTGTCAGTAACGTTGGTAATAATAAATGATTAATTTCAATTTCAGCCTATTAATATTATTCCACTTTAGAGTAAAGACCTCTTTTCTTACAGAGAAGATAATTATGAGCATTGAACCTTTATTCAAGGCGGATCTTTATCAAATCCCTTTGTTTTGACCACGTGACTTATCACCTTTCGCTAAGTCACGTGGTCAAAACAAAGGGATTTGAGGCGTTCTCGATTGTAGAAAGAGAATCGATACGAATCGTTTGTAACTTGGCTAGGGGGGCAGGTTATTTTCTTTCACCCATTTAATAATAATGAAATTTATTTCCCGAATTGCTTGCCTCCTTGGTCTAGTGGTCGCAAGTGCTACTGCTGAGCATAAGGTCCCGGGTTCGATTCCCGGGTCCGCCAAAGTGTTATTGAGTTTTTCCATCTGGAACTTCTCAGTAGCAGCCCGAGTCTAGATTTGTGCCCGATTGATGGCAATAGGCACGCTCCCTATCTATTACATAGGACTTTAACATAGCTAGCGAAATGTGGGTGTACTATTACTAGTACACCTCTGCCTAACCCTTTGTGGATTACAAGCGTGATGTTATGTATCTTTTGTTATTTCCCAAAATGAGGTCCAAAATAAACTTAGAAGAGACAAAATATTCCCGGATTTGAAACCACAACCTATTACAAGAGAGGTGGAGCCTTAACTACCTCACCATCGAGACCTGTTTGCTTTTATTCATCTCCTAATATTTCCCTTTGTGATCTTTAGGGGAACAAACAATGGCCATAAACACTCAGCTCACTGGAGGCGGATTAAGTTTCGTTTTAATAGACATTTTCGGACACTCCGCAAATCCCACACAATAACTTTTGATATTCTCTCATAACTTTATATACCACTATAAAGAGCTGTCCTAAAGAGAACTTGAGGCTGAATAATAACAGCACAGGTTGATCGAGGGTTAAGCAAAGCTCGTCGGGGGTTACGGTATAGTATCTTCTATTCCCGTGACCCACGGCGCAGATGTGAGCCGGAACACCAAGGTGGCTTTTAGTCAGTAAGAGTCTGACAGACTGACAGTCCCCGGGGTGGAGGACATCAAATGAGGAATTTACACATCGCTTTAAAAAAAAAGTTAAGCAAATTTTCTTAGGTTAGTCTGCAGATAGGTGACCTCTCCGTGTTTCAAGAAGCATGTTAAGCCGTTGGTCCCAGCTGCCTTTTTCTTTCCAGATCTTTGACAGTCTGACAAGTACATCCTCAAGCTAAGGATTGTCGTGTTACGCAGTTACTGGGTTGTTTAGGTCTGATAATCAATTGCTCCATGTAAAACACTGGTACTCAGTAGCATCTGGTTAGACTGGAAGCCGTCCACAACATAGTTTTTAAGAAAGATAATGAACTGTTTGATGTAGGGTTAAGCTACGCTTGCCAAGGTCGGCAAAGCGATGGATGACCATTCACCTAAACCTTTAAGTTATTTGGAAAGCATGTTAGGCAGTAGTTCCTAGCTCCCATACATTTTTTGACGTCACTCCATTTCAAACACTGGTATTCAGCAGCATCCAATTATACCTACTGGGAGCTGTTGCTAGTAGCTGTTGATTGTGATCACAAATGACTATTAGTAATTATTTAATTTTAATTTAACTTCCAACCGGACATTACGTATTTAAGTCACTAGAATTTTTTATAATTTTATTTTATTACGTATTAATTTGTATGCCCTAGTGACATACGGATTGAACATAATGAACAATTTAATTACGTAAATAACACCTGTATTTAACTCATGTACCTACTACTAATAAATGATTTGCTTTTCCCAAAAGGGCAAGCCGAAGCTTGTCTTCATCACAACAACTCATTTACTCAAAACATTTCTAACTGAATTGTCATTATCAAACAGTTTAAACGCCCGGAACTGATGCGTATTTAAGTTGCGACAAAATTGAAAAAATTAAACGATTTAAATTTTTGCAAGTACTTATTCTGACAACATGGGGCGAATCGTTGTCAGAGACAGTCAAATTAAACCAAATACTTAGAAAACAGCACCAAAACAAACTATATATAATTGTAAATTCTAAAAATAACAACATTCTTCATGTAAAAAACTGATTGAAAAATAACACAAAACTAGTTGTAGCTGGTGGCCAAAGACAAATTTATGAGAGCCAATAAATATTTATTGAAGTCTTTGAACCACATCCCGAGCGGGGATGAAACGGGATGAAAGTGGATGTCGGGGGATGAAACTGGATTCGTATGAATGAGAACGAACCAATGCATTGTATTATGAAATTGCGGCATTTTAAAATTTTATTTGTAGCTCCAAGTATTACTTGGGGATCGTTTCAGTCGTTAAGGGAGTGAAACTGTTATTTTATTGTAATAGTTTTGTGTTCAAAAAGCGTTATTGTTTCAAATAAAAATCGTATAAAACTTTACAGTTGGATTTTTTGGAATACTAAGCACCAACGGCTAAACGCAATTTAAAATAAATAAATAAGAAATGTTTCATTATTTTATTTAGTTTATCTGAGTTCGTGTTTGTTTATTTCTATTTTATTATTATTACTTGTTTTTGTGTTTATTTCGATTTTATATTTTTTCAACCAATTGCTTGTATGTTTAGTTATTAACTGTTAGTATAAGTTGGTTATGAATAAATAATGTTAACGACTGGCAACTCGAAGTAGGCATCTACCGGACATGACGTGTCATGGCGCGCGGGTAAATGGGTTTGGCGCGCAACAGTTTTACAGTGGGATTTTATTATAACTTAACTAATAGAAAGAAATGCTCTGTATACAATTTAATTAGTTCCATTAATTACGACGTCTATTCGTGTGTATAATCAGTTACCAACGGCTATTAAACAGTTAAATGGAAATGTATTTAAAAATAAATTGAAAAAAATGTTAATTGAAAATGTATTTTATAATCTTAATGATTTTTTTGATAAAAAATAATATTTGAAAATGTACCTAATATCTAATGTCTTATAATCTATAATTTTCTAATACTATTGTTGCATGTCGGACTTGGGTAGACTGTTGAAACCAAAAATGTATTGATTTACTAATAAGAACTTAATGTACACAGTTATGCAATAAATTTATCTTTATCTTTATCTGTAGTTTGAACCTTGCCTTGAACTCTAAGTTACATAATTTTCATTATTAGAAATTCTACAGTATTCTACAGATGATAATGTTAACACACAAAAATTACGGGATGAGCCGTAATTGGGTTCAATATTGTAAAGATTAGCAATAATACTTTTACGATATTATCAGTCGTCATTTAAAAATGTTATCAAAATCACGCAATAATTTACTACAACAGATTAATGAAGAATTTGGCTGTTGTATTTTTATCATGTTATCTAACACGCCTTGGTCTTGGACGATAAACACGGATTTTAACAACAGTATTATAATAAAGAGGACCTAGAATTTTAATAAGACGGATTCCTTCCAGTTAGAAATACACACAATAATTAATTTCTAATAAAAAAAATACTCTCCAATTTGCACACAACGCGATCTAGTCCTCAACTAAGCAGAGCTTGTGCTATGAGTACAAGACCACTTATAAACATACTTATTTATTTCTAAACACATATAATATATTATAGATAAACTACACCCAGACACAGAAAAAAAAATCACACAAACATTTGTCTTGGGATTCGAACCCACGACCTCAGTCAGGACCACTAACCACTAGACCAACAGGCTGGTAAAGTCACACGTAAGTCTATGGTTAGTTTTAAATAAGATAACGTTGCACCCCGCCATGTAGCCGCACCTCCCATTTTCATCGTATATAGCCCTTAAATTATAATTTGTTCCTTTTTTATGGTGTACAATAAAGAGTCATCATCATCATCATTTCAGCAATAGGAAGTCCACTGCTTGACATAGGCCTCCCCTATAGATCTCCAATGGAAGAGGTTGGAAGCGGCTCGCATCCAGCGCGTTCCCGCGGCCTTAATGAGGTCGTCTGTCCACCTTGTGGGTGGACGTCCTACGCTGCGCTTGCCGATACGTGGCCTCCACTCGAGAACCTTTCGACCCCATCGGTCATCAGTCCTCCGTGCTACATAGCAAAGAACCAAGGTATGGTTCTTCTACGGATCTATTCATTTCTGATTCGATCTCGCCAGAGAGACTCCAAGCATAGCCCTCTCCATAGCTCGTAGCTCGTTGGGCTACTTTGAGCTTACTCATAAGACCCATAGTGAGAGACCACGTTTCAGTGCCATAAGTCATCACTGGCAACACACACTGGTCGAAAACCTTAGACTTGAGACACTGAGGTATGTCGGACGAGAAGACATGCAATTTTCCGAACGCTGCCAAGACGAATTGGATACAATAAAGAGTATTCTATTCTATGCTATTCCCCACCAGATGTTTTTCCTTATCATACGCATTTAATTGTGTAGTCACCTGCATCCAATTAAAATAAAAAATATTCAAGTGCAAAATAAAGTAGTTTATGATTAAAGCAATTCCTTCACTTTCATTTTCTATTTCATTTTTTTTTTAATTCCATTGGATGGAGATTTAAATCTAACAGTTATGTAGATCTGCCTGAATTAGGTATATGAAAAACCTGTGTTTCAGGCCATCAAATAATACCACATATTTGATAAAAAATAATGCAACAGTAACTTAATTAGAAGCTAAATTATAAAGAAGACAATGTTTCCAATGACTTAAAGAGTAATTATATTATTTAAGTGTACAATTTCAAAACAAGACTAGTTAGACTAGAAGCCCAGCCGATGATAAGGAAAAGGCTACTTAGATTATGACATGTATTTAAATAGCACAAGTCATCCTTGCAAACATATTTTACAATACCTATCTAGATACACAGTTACTCATTACATATTTTCATAATCGATCGGCTTCTTACTGATGTAGTGCACTCGTTAATCACAAAATTCAATATTCAATTTTTACTGCTCCAATATTTTACCAGAGTACAGCACAGACCTACATTCAATTGATTATGTTTGTGAATAAATTAATAATTATTCCCCTCATAAACTCAATCAGTATTTTGCGAAACCATAATTTTCCGTTTGTGAATAAAATTTCATTAATAAAATTCGACGAAAATAACGCTCAATTATCTGACTTATACTTTTGTTACATTTTTGAACACTTTCAAACGAGTGTATCATGAAATCTTTTCACAAAACAAAGTAGGTACTTTTTTCCTTCCTCATTCTTTTAAATATTGACCTTCCGCAAAGGTCTCCGTTTGTTGTTATTAGAAAACTGGTATTATCATTGTCACCAATGATGTCCAAAAGTACAAAGAACGTACACTGCAGAAATACTTATCAAATATTTCTCGATATCGCTAAAACTCTAGTACATAATATACAGCATCTGCATCTAAAACTGTGTCACTCTTATCTAGAGCTGAAACTTTATCTCGAAACATTACATTGTCAGAGGTGATAACGCACATAACTGATCGCGCGATAAAGTGATAAACTCACATAATATAGTATCGCCCGCCATGTATGACGTGGCTCTAGTCGTCGGCGCCGCCAGTAACCTCGGCTACCAAGTACTCAAAAAACTCACAGAAACTTACAATGGAAAAATTTACTTCACCGCGGAAGATGAATCAACAGGATTCAACATTCTCAAAAATCTGGAGAGAGACAACTTAGATCTGAACTTCCTGCAAATGGACGTGACGTATACGAAGAGTATTATAAAGGTGAGACATTACATCCAGGATTTGGATGAAAGAATAGACTTGATAATTAACGCTACAGACTACGTGCCAGAGAAGAAGATATCACATGCCGAAATAGTGAGAAGAACGCTGAGTGTCAATTTCTATGGATACATCAATTTTGGTAAACTTGTGTATCCTATACTGAATGAGAACGCAAGAGTTATCAACGTATCTGGTCCAGCCGGCTTGCTAGCTACAATAGAGAACGATAAGATAAGAAAAAGAATAAGTGATTCTAAGTTAACTGAAGATGAACTAGTAGCTATTATGCAGGAGTATGAACAAGCTGCAAGAAGAGGAACTGAGAAGACCGAAGGTTGGGGAATGAGCGTCCATTCAGTAAGCAAGGTCGCTTTGAACGCTGTAACCTTCTTACAACACAGGGAATGGGCTAACAAAGGTGTAATGATTAATTGTGTGAACCCTGGAAACCTCAGCAGCAGAGAAAGCAGGAAAACAACTAAAATGTACGAAGAAGGAGCTAAAGCCATATTGTACTTGGCTTTCGAAGCACCCCTGTCTTTAAAAGGTAATTTCGTTTGGAGCAACTATTCTGTGATCGAGTGGAACTCTGACCCGTATGTTGAGGTTACAACTGTGTGATAAGTGATAATTTAAGAGTTTTGTGACATAGCATTTGGTTTGTATTAAGTGATAAAGTGGTAATTAATACTAAATGAGAATGGCTGGAAGTAAAAGTAGAAGTAAACAGGTCCCGCGTAAAAAACGTGTGCAATACTAAATTGAAAAAAAAGCAAAACAAAAGAAAGAAGAGAATTATGCATTAAATGCCACAGAAAATATGTGTGCACATGTAAAAGAAACAACTTTTTAAGGACATTATGTAAGTGTATTCAGGACAAAAACTAAACGAAAAAAATAGACGACTCAGTTGGACGTTAATCTGTCTCATTTGATTCAACACAGAATATTAGAAACATTACTAACCCATTTAGCGTATAATAACGTTGTGAACGTTATTTATTTTCTTATAATTATAAAATTAATTTGTCTCTACCTTTACGATTAAAATATCCATCAAACACTATGAATGGTAAAGTGTTGAATACAGTAGAATATTATTTTTAAGTCTTGTAGTTATAATTGGTTACGAATGAGAAGACGATACTGTTAAAATGTTTGCTATTATGTGAGAAGACCGAGTGGTAGCTATAAATTAATTTAAATGTGCATGTGCTGCACCAAATATAAAATAGTAAATAAATGTTGAATAATAATTTTATTGCGTAAAAATTGTTCAAACAAACGATTTGTGAAAAATGAAAAAATCTTGACCTTTATAAGTGAGGACTTGATATTGGCTGTCAGTTTAACTTACTCTTTCTTACCTGATTTGTTTTAGCTGTAAGTCCTCCATATCATTTAAATGAATAAATAAAATGAGTCATTGTCGAAACTGATTGTATCATGCACAGTCACAATCGTAAATAATTTACATTTACGCACGATTAAAGAGCCACTGTCTCGTGATTGACATTTCCCACCTAAAATTTCCCGGTACAGCCCAGAGACTGGATTTGTGCCCAGTTAATGGCAATAGGTTCGCCCGCTCTAATATCGACTACGAGTATGATGGAACCCAATGCAGCTGAATACCAGTGTTTTACATGGAGCGGTTGCCTGTCTGACCTCCACCATCCCAGTGACTGGATAACACGATACCTCTCGGTAAAACTGGTTATCAGGTCTTGGGGATTCTGACTATTTGTAACGGCTGTCATTGATCTACAAATGACAGCTGGGACGGTGTTACGTGTCTTCCGAGGCTCGGAGGTGTCTTGATATGAAATGAACAGTCACTCATTCACGGATCAACCTCTTCAAGCGAAGTTTTACCTTCGATCGACCAGTAAGGTGTAGCGACATCTATCTCGCCACATACGAACTATCCTACATCGCGGTATCAAAGTTATCCGCGCAGTTTGAACGTATACAAGTTCCCGACAACAACCTTCGGGCAGTAGCTAGCCCACCAGACACAACACCCGTCTGGTCGGAGGATCCTCCCTTTTCAATGATGGATGACTATGAGGAACTTTACACCCGGTTCCTCATACCTCCAAAAAGGTTTATTCATTTCATCATTTAGCCACGTCCTCTTACATGGGACTTAAATATAACTGATAAAATTTCAGTGTGTAAAGGTACACTTCTGCTTGACCCTTGGAGGGGTGATATTATATTTATAAAGACCAGATTTTTCTTAAAGTATTAATAGAAATTTTACAGTGTCTCAGTTATAGTGTTTCGGAGTAGCAATTATATTATGATAGGTTTATAAAACTCAATATTTCACAAGAAAATCGCTTTCAAATTTTGCGTAGGAACTGAGTATATTTTTCAATTAAGAAGAATTCTCATCAGTAACAATATCAATATAAACTACTGATTTATTGCAATATTGACTCAGGAACAATAATTGGATGTACTTACTTAGTGTGTATTTCTCATAACTGTTTTATCAGAATATTACAATTTTAATGGGTATAAAAGTTTACGAAGTGGAACAATATTCTTTGGAAACACGTCATATTAAATTGTACTGCAAATATATTTATTAAAAACAAACATATTGGATTTTATTTCAATCACGAGAATATTTTCATTTCAAGTTAATTGAATTAATTCCACTTCGATTTGTTATTAAGTCCGATTGCAGCTGCTTCAACGGTAAGGCTATGGAGTCGATTCTCGGTTCAATGATCGAGATTTTTCTACTAATAATTCGATTTCGAGTTCGGAAATAAAACTGGACTTTTAAGTATTTATTACTTTCATGCCTCCTCATCTCACTAGTAAAAAATACATGTAAAAGTGTTTGTGAAAACCAATACGGAAATGAATATATTTTATCATGGTGCTTTTTTACTTCAGAATAATAGTTAGGAAGTCAGATTATTTGCTTTTTAGAGGAACTTTACCCAGTAACTGGTTTGTGGAGTTCAAAAAGGCAATCGCTCCTTGTAAAACATTATGTTATAAACAAAAGTAGTAACAGTAGTGCTATTCTGACAAGTTTATTTGCGAAATCACTTCTACAAGTTTATTTGTGAAATTAAAATATCGTATTCTTAAATGGAGTGATTTCCACACTGACGCCACCAAGTGGTGATCAAAGTGAGACGAACTAAAACGGGTGAGTATTTTGACGTTGACATATTGTGAATACCGAAACTTGTACAGGTGACTTGAGAAGCGTAGTAAGTATGACTTTCGAGATGATTTGCGAAATGACTTTCAAAGTGATTTACCATTTACGGAATAGCACTGCAGGTTTCTGTTGGCGTTCAGTAATTTCTGCCTACTTCCTTGGAAAAAAACGAGTACCTAGTATTACGATGACGATTAACCATTGAATTTAAAAGACCCATTTCTGTTATTTTAGCTCGATTAAAAATATTTCTGTACTGTTTACTTTGAAGTGGTATTCATATTATTCAACTGCTCATTGTTTTTACAAGACCTTTTTAAACCTAATCCTAAACAAACATTACCTAGCACATAACATTCCATTAAATTACTGTAAAAAAAAGCTAACAAAATTACCTTATTTGTGGTAATACCAAACTACACACAGTTTTATTTGGGTCTCATGAATTAATCAGTCACAGTATCTTACCAAGATGATAACAATCCCATGGTCTGGTGCCTCGTTGGGCAATAGTGGTCGCAAGCACTACAGTTGTTCATGGATTTGGTTCCCGGGTCGTTCAAAATGTGTTGTGATTTTTTTAGATTTCTTAGAAAGAGTCTGAATCTGTAACTGGTTGATGGCTCGCCCCTATAACATGGGACTTTAATAAACCCTAGAGCAATTTATTTACTTATTTACTCTGCTAAAAGTGGGACTCTGTCTAATACGTCAAGGAAACCATACGTGATGTCTATGTTATTATATTCACATATAATTCCATCATTTCCAACTACAGTCATGTATGTCAGGAGCCCCTCTTTATAAGCACAACATAAAGCACCTGTCAAAAATAAACTCTGTTCCAGAAGTGTGCCAAATTCTCATACAAATTGAAGTGTCGTGAACGTTCCGCATTCATTGCGCGTTTTCCACGTGTTTATTGTTGTGTTAACAGTAGATACACGTCAATGTACACTGCGATGGCCATTCCATTGTAGATCGAAGGCTACTGAGGTACCTAAAGTCTCGTAAAATCACTTTTTACTATCTACGAAGGTAATTTCGCTGAACGTTTCGCAGAAGTGCAGATTGTGTCTAAACGTCGCAGTTTTCTAAAGCTGAGACCTTAATCCCAGGTATTAGGGGCGTTTCTAGAATGGCACGTTTCTCTATGACTTTCAATTAAAGGAGCAGATTAGATTATTGCTGCTGTTAAATAGTGTATTTAATTTGCTTTACCTGGGTCATGCTGGCGTCTTTGTGGGTGCATTCAAATTGGAATTCATGTTTTGAATCTTTAATAGTTTCTTTGGATTTTGTTGTAGACATATTTGCAACTCACGCTTTTACCCATAGGCAGAAACTGCAGAATGCCATCAGCTACGTTTTTTTTTTTATTACACCTACCAGTGTAGCGACATCTATCTCGCCACATACGAACTAATGACTGATATCCTACATCGCGGTATTAGAGTTATCCGCGCAATTTGAACGTATACAAGTTCCTGACAACAACGGTCGGGCAGTAGTTAGCCCACCAGACACAACACCCGTCTGGTCGGAGGATCCTCCCTTTTCAATGGTGGAAGAGAAACTTCACACCCTGTTCCTCATACCTTCAAACTAGCAATGTGGGTTAAACGTTACTAGTAGTCTAGTTAACCCTTCCAACTAAGCTAAACATGCTTGTGTCTGGAGTGGGTTCACGTCAATAGTGCAATGGGTGGGGATCAAACCCAGGACCTCTCGATCACTAGTCCGACGCCTTAGCCATTCGGCTATTGCCGCTTTACATTCTTCTTTTACTTCGTTTGCGTTCACATATGCATGCAGATTTTGAATACTGCGCCCAAGACCTTTCTGGAGAACATCACTAATAATATGGTCGGAGTAATATCATAAAGGCAGATGACATTGTTGCCATTGTGGAAATATCCTACATGAGGCTGGCACAAGGACGTGGAGCTCAGTGCCAAAGATGAAGGCCTATACCCAGCAGTGGGTTAAGTCGGGAAGTGGATGATGATGACACCTGAATGACTATTCTTTTAACATACTCGATGTCATTACTTTGTGCAATTTATTTTATCACTACTGCTCACAAAAACGGTAAAGGAAAACATCGTGAGGAAACCGGCATGGCCTAGAACCAACAAATTCGAAGACATGTAACATCTACCTATTCGCGCTGGGCCCGCGTCGTAGATTATGGCCCATACGTAAAATACACACTTTGACGTGGAGATGCGGATACCAGCCCGGTTTCTTTATCTTTTAACATACTCGATGCCTGTTTCATCCACATTTCGCCTGTAATGTCCAAGTTCAATTTAATAGAGGGCTAATCTTTTGGCGCAAATCTACATATATTTACCCAACAACACTATTACGGCCCAGGAGTCAAGCTTAAGACCTCACTATCAGCAGTAGAGCTTGCGACTCTAAATGAGCTAAGGGAAATTGAAAAAGCTAAACGTAATTCTCCTGAAGTGACGTGTTTCAAGTCAAGTTTAGTCTTGAATACTGCTTGATACTCCTAACCTGAATTACCTCATTAGGCAAAGCAACAAAAAAAGTATATCTTTTGTAACTAAAGAAAACTCTGAAAATAACTGTACGCACCAAAAAGGTAAGAAAAAATAATTGTTTCTTTACATTTTAATAAACATTTCCCGTTGTGGACACAACAGTGCCTTCATTTAATTAGGGAAAACTTCGTTAAGAATTACGTATCTTAGGGTTAATTTTGAAATTGCAATTTTAGGAGGACTCCTTTTGAGTGAGGTTTATATTTCTGATTGCGTAAAAGACAAGAGGTATTTTTTCTAGTCATCATCTGTCCAGCCTTTGCCCAACTACGTCGGGGTCGGTTTCCAGTCTAAAAAGCTACAGCTGATCTTAATCTTTTCATGTGCTTAGGGTGCTTATACACGGTAATAATAATAATAATAATATCTGCTTCAGAGAAGGTAACACTCGCCCAAGAGTAATGCGCTTTGTGAGACGGGCATTTTCGGGGACTAATGTCAGTCCCCAAGACTACATGTTCCATGTCACAGAGCGCATCGACCTCCTGAAGCAGAAGGTGTATGCATGGGCAAGCCGTATTCGTAGGTATAAACGGCGGGTGGAGCGGTACACTCAGAATCGCACATTCCAAAGCAATGAAAGGTGGGTTTATAGGGCTTGGGAGCAACCAGAGCCAAGTGTGACTGATACGCGCCTACCTGATGACAACGCCATGTGTTCGTTCTGGCGCGACATCTGGTCGGTGCCTGTCAGTCACACTGAGGGTGATTGGACTCGGGAGGTCGAGCAAGCGTGTGATCCAATACCAGAAATGGAGGCAATAATCATCAGCCCCCAAGATGTGGCCCGTGCAGTTCGTCCGTTGCCCAATTGGAAATCTCCAGGGCCGGACGGACTGCACAATTTTTGGATAAAATGGCTGCAAAGGTCCCACGCTTGTTTGGCATCTCGATTCCAGTCAGCCTTAGAGACAGGGTCGTTGCCCCAGTTTCTAACGACAGGAATAACCCACCTGCTCCACAAATCAGGTAGTACTGCGGAACCCAAAAACTATAGACCAATAACTTGTTTACCGACGGTCTATAAGGTTCTTACATCCATTCTGAGAACTAAAATTAATCAACATATAGACAACAACTCTGTCATGTCTGCCTCTCAGAATGGATGTAGGAACGGGTCCCGTGGTACTAAGGAGCTGCTCCTCATTGATATGACCATTAGCCAACAGGTACGCCGTTCCCGAAGGGATCTGTCAACATGTTGGATAGACTATAAGAAGGCCTATGACTCCGTGCCGCATACATGGCTCATGAGGGTGCTGGAATTGTATAAAGTTGATGCAACTCTACGCACCTTCCTGAAAACGTGTATGGGGCAGTGGAGGACGGTTCTTCGCTATCCAGGATGTCGACAGATCCAGGGGAACAGCGAACCGATTAGGATTGAGCGAGGCATATTCCAGGGTGACAGTTTGAGTCCACTTTGGTTCTGCCTAGCCTTGAATCCTCTAAGCACACTGCTGGAGAATTCAGGTCTAGGCTATCGATTGAAGAGAGGTGGTCAGGTTATATCCCACCTTCTTTACATGGATGACCTAAAGCTCTTTGCCCCCAACAATTTACAACTGATGGAGCTACTAAAGGTAACTGAAACCTTTAGTAGCGCCATCAGGATGGATTTTGGTGTGGACAAATGTGCGGTTATGCATGTAAAGAAAGGGGAGATTGTGGAATCCGTGGGAACCCAACTCTCGGATTCCATAAACCTTAGAGCCCTCTCTCCGATCGAAACCTATAAGTATTTGGGTATGTCGGAGGCGTTAGGCATTAACACTGCTGATATGAAGCAATCGTTGAGGGAGCGTTTCTTTGGCCGCCTGAAAAAAGTATTTAATAGTCTTTTGTCGGGCGGGAACAAGGTGCGCGCCTTCAACGGTTGGGTCATGCCAGTCTTGATGTACTCCTTCGGCATACTCAAATGGACTCAAACAGAGCTTGACACCCTGGATAGGAGGGTCCGCACAATGCTGACCGCATATCGAATGCATCATCCACGATCGTCGGTTATGAGACTGTATATCCCGCGAAAATGTGGTGGTCGAGGCTTTTTAAATGCCAAGACTCTCCACAATCGCGAGATATACAGTCTCAGGGAATATTTCCTAAAAGCCGAAGTGGGGATGCATCGAGATGTGGTCGCGGTAGACAAGGGCCTCACACCGCTCTCCTTGGCGAAAGAGAACTGGCGCAAACCTGTAGTGCTTGACACTAACGATCGCAGGGAAGTGTGGCAGAGCAAGGAGCTTCACGGACGTTTTTTCCGGGCCCTTCATGGGCCTGATGTAGACCAATTAGCGTCCGTGTCCTGGCTGCGTTTCGGTGACCTCTTTGGGGAAACCGAAGGTTTTGTCTGTGCAATTATGGATGAAGTTATTATGACGAGAAACTACCGGAGATTTATTGTGAAAGATGGCACGGTTGACATCTGTCGGGCATGCCACCGTCCAGGAGAATCAATCCGACACATTATCTCTGGGTGTTCTCGCTTAGCTAACGAAGAGTACTTGCATAGACACAACCTTGTCGCCAGAATTATCCATCAGCAACTAGCTCTGAAATACAACCTCGTGGATTCGGAAGTGCCGTACTACAAGTATGTGCCCGACCCAGTTCTCGAAAATGGTCATATCACACTGTATTGGGATCGATCCATCATCACTGATAGGACTATCATGGCTAATAAGCCCGATATAGTGGTGATGGATCGAACCGAGAGGCGCGCAGTGCTTGTTGACATAACGGTCCCACATGACGGGAACCTCGTGAAAGCCGAACAAGATAAAAAAATCAAGTATATTGATTTGGCTCGCGAGGTTGTCGACATGTGGGATGTGGACTCAGCAATCATTGTGCCGATAGTCGTGTCTGCCAATGGCTTAATAGCAAAGAGCCTCGACCAATACCTGAAGAGGCTCTCGTTGGGCGGCTGGATCAAGCGTTTGATTCAGAAAGCAGTGCTTCTGGACACGGCTCGCATTGTTAGGCGATTCCTCTCCCTGGAGCCCTGACCGCCGGTAGCTTGGACCCTGTTCCCGATACCGGTGGGCTACTATTTTTTATATTTTTAAATGTTTTTTTTTTATATTTAAATATTTAAAAATGTATTAAGTAAGAAATAACAATGAATAAACGGAATAATAATAATAATAATAATAATTTATTTGCCACAGAAAATATGTTACATAGAACAGATATACAGGACAATTTCAAATTTTCTTAATTTTAATTGAAGGCATCTGTGTCTGAACTAGATAAAAAAATATCTGTATCTCAGACATCAGCGCTCTTCCTTATGATGACCATTACATTACTTGCTTAGACATGTTAATATTTGTAGGTATATCATACACAGGAAAAGAAAGGGTTTAAAAATACAATAGGGGATGCAAAAGGGGTGTATGGAGTGTAAACCTCTCGGTGAGTAGTGTGTGAAAGTGTGTGAAAGAATGAGAGAGGGTGAGTATAAGAGTTTCCTATTTAACTATTTTTAATAAGTTTTCTGTTTCTTCATAGGTACATCTACTATATAAAAATAAGTCGGGTTTTCCTTCCTGACGATATAACTCCAGAACGCACGAACCGATTTGCACGGTTTTGCATTCGTTGGAAAGGTCTCGGGCTCCGTAAGGTTTATAGCAAAGAAAATTCAGAAAAATAACAATAAATTACATTATTAGAGCTAATAAAAATAAATTAAATTACATAAATCAGATGCAACCTTCATAGTCACTATGAAAAACTAAGACACAAAATTAGAGAAAAGTAAATGACAGATTGACAACTGACATAATGTCAGGCAAAAAGTAAATATTGAAAAGTTTTGTGTTCACTGTGAAATTGTGAAAAAAAAGTAAAAAAAATAAGTTATTTGTTTCCTAACATTTAAATTGGAAACCATCAAATCAATAACGTGTATTGTACAAATTTTTATTGTTTTTCAACAGCAGGCATTTGTCTTTATGGTGGTAAGTTGAACTGTGTAAATTATGTGGATCGTGCATAGTTAGGTAATAGAAATAATATTAATAAGTAATCATCTTTGTAATCTAATCTAATATATAAAATTTTCGTGTCACAATGTTCGTTCCCATACTCCTCCGAAACGGCTTGACCGATTCTCATGAATTTTTTAATGCATATTCAGTAAGCCTGAGAATCGGCTACTATCTATTTTTCTAACCTCTAAGTGATAAGGGGTGTTCACCCCAAATTTTATTTTTTATTTTTTTGATATTTTTATTTTTTTATTATGTGGCATCAAAAATACATACTTACAACTCTAAATTTGCACTTTTTTATCACCAACCCTTGCTTTTTAATAGTCATTTTCATAATTTTATCATTTTCTATCCCGCTCGATAACATCAATCAAATCACTTGGTAAGTTATCCCCTCCATGTGTCTACCGGTGTCACTTCCCACCCTGTAAACAGCACGGAGTAGGGATGTTACCTCTTTTTCGGCTATTATTAGTGTTTATGCTTCAAGCGTAGTAGTTAAACATTTTTACTATCTCAGTGTAACTCTCATATCAAATATATTCTCGAGTAACTTTTTTATTTATTTATTAATCTATAATATAAAAATGAATCGCAAAATGTGTTGGTAAGCGCATAACTCAACAACGCCTGGACAAATTTGGCCAATTCTTTTTTTTATTGTTCGTTGAAGTTCAAAGATGGTTTTTACGGCGAGAAAAATTCGAATAGTTTCCGGGAAACCCCTAAAACAGCCCTTTTCTTTTTCCCATACAAACGTTTTCTAACTAAAATGAGCTTTATTTCTATTGTGTAAAGTTCATATTGAATTACAAGCAGTCACTGTTGTTTAAACAATGTAGGTATGGTCCTAACGTCAAAGAGTCAATTTGCACATTAAAAGATATACGGAGCAATCATAACCAATTTGGTGGTGCAAAGATTTTATTAGCAGGAGATTTTCGTCAAACATTGCCAGCTGATGAACTCAATGCATGCCTACAGTCCTCCAATTGTGGAAACATGTAAAAGTACTTTATTTTAGCAAGAATATGCATGTCAAATTGCAAAATAACCAATCTGGAAACATATTTTCTAAACAACTCATTGACATTGGTAGTGGCAAATTTCCTATAGTATATAATAGACATGTTGACTGGCTGCATTAACATTTCTCAAAGTTTTAGTCAGTTAATCGATCAAAAGATGAACTTATCCAGAAGGTAATAAAAAATAATAAAAAGATATCTGGTGTTTCCAGATGTTTCTCAAAATTACAGGAACCATGATTGGTTGAGCGAACGATCTATATTAGCTGTCAAAAACAGATGTAAATGAATTAAATTTATAATGCAAGAACAAATTACAGGCGAATCGAGGATATATTAATCAGTTGATTCGGCTACTAACCAAGATGATGTAGTGAACTATCCACCAGAATTTTTAAACTCGCTGGATTTACCAGGATTGCCACCTCAATCTTCAATTAAAGGTTGGATCGGTAGTTATAATGTTGCGAAATATCAACCAACCGCGTCTTTGCAATGGCACACGGTTAGCGATAAAAAAAATACTAAACAACGTGATAGAAGCAACTATACTGAAAGGAAAGTATAAAGGAGAAGACGTTCTCATACCGCACATCTCAATTATTCCGAATGATGTGCCGTTTGATTCTAAACGACTACAGTTTCCAGTTCGGCTTGCTTTTGCTATGACCATAAACAAGTCCCAGGGGCAATCATTAAGTGTTTGTGGTATTAATCGGGAAAACCCATGTTTCTCACATGGTCAATAAATTGTATGTTGCCTGTTCCCGTGTTGGAAAACCATCAGATTAGTTTGTCTATATGCGCCAGATAATCAAACAAAAAACATCGTATATCACAAAGCACTACAATGAAAATAAAACTGATTTTTGTTAATAATTATGATTCACATGATTAACAATAAAGGGATTACTTATTTTTAAATGCTTATATATGTTTTATTTAATTATATTTCTTATTCACAACGCCCTATCACCAGGGTGACGGTTCTGTTCAGGAGATTTTTTTATTCCGACTATAAAATATGTAGGAACAAAAAAAAATCACATTACAAATCATTTTGACAGGAATTTATTGCAATTTAATTAGGCAGTACGAAGTCTGCCGGGTCAGCTAGTTTACTAATATAATTATAGAGTTTACTTTTACATATGTTTTTATTAAGCGGATAGATTTCCAAAGCGTTATTAATCTTAATATACAAAAATGATCCCAAGAAGCAAAAGTATTTGTTTACGTAAGCATGTTTAAAAGAAGGTCGGTCAATATTACTTATTACGTTTCGTCTTTTACCTAGATCAACTTTTGAAAATGTTAGTAAAGAGTGTTGCTTCAGAACCACATGAAATACGAACAACTGGCGTACTGTCAAGACCTCACATGACTGATAGAGAAGATGGGTTGGGTACAAAAAAGGCCGAAATGTACTAACTTTAAGAACTGCCCTCTGGGCTATTTCTAAGGGGTATAATATACTTTTGAGTGCACCGCCCCAAACAGTGATACAATATTGCAGTATGGATTGTACGAGTGCTAGGTATATTTGTTTCACTAATTTTGGGGGCGCAACATGTCTAATGTTCTTGAAAACATAGATCAGTTTTCTTGTTCTAGATGTAAGCGGGTGAATATGATCTCTGAAGGAGAGGTTACAGTCTAGAGTAACTCCAAGATATTTAATTGACGTTGTCTTTATCAGTGTCGGACAAGAGCATACTAGGCTATTACAGCAACTATGTGCTGTGATCGAGAGGGTATATGCAAGCTGATTCTTTTGAGTGCTCATCGAGAAAATCATGTACTGGGTTTTATCCGGGTTAAGGGTCAGGGAGTTATTTTGCAGCCAGTGGGTTACAACATTGAATCCAGCCTGCGCCTCCTCATATACTTTGTCCCAGGTATCAGCAGAGAACAGCAGTACTGTGTCATCTGCGTATGAAATAATTTTACCTCCTGAAAGGTCTAGTTTACAGAGGTCATTCAAGTATACAAGGAAGAGCGTTGGTCCCAAAATGCTTCCCTGTGGAACTCCGTGAGTGATTGGCAAATCGCTGCTGACAAAGTCATTAATCTTAACGCACTGAAAACGATTAGATAGGTAGTCCTTTAGAAGTTGTAGTTGATTTCCTCTTATTCCGAGGCGTTCTAGTTTTTGAATTAGCAAAGGCGTAGAGACCGCGTCAAATGCCTTGGCTAGATCAAGGAAAATGCCTACGGTCTTATTACCTGAATCGATATTCTTAACTACATAATGTTGGAGCTCGTGGACTGCGTCACTAGTCGACTTGCCTGCTCTAAAACCATACTGGTTGTTGGATAAGAAATTATTTGATTCCAGGTAATCAATCAGTCTACTATTTATAATCCGCTCCAGAAGCTTGGATATCGATGGCAATATGGAGATGGGTCTATAATTAGTAACACGGTCTCTATCACCTGACTTATAAATCGGGTATACCACAGATTTCTTTAACAGCGTAGGAAACTGACCTGTAGTTAAGCAGAGGTTAAAAATATAGGTTAAAGGACGTATTATAATGTGTCTGTAATCTTTGAGGAAACTATTTGGTACAGAATCCCAACCAACGGAACACGCTTCCTTCAGGTTCGATATCAAACGTTCAACTTCTGTTTCATCGGTTTCCAGCAAAACAAAGGATTTGCAAACCGGTTGTAAGGGCGGTTTACGATAGTTACTATGGCAAGGGTTTGCGCAGGAAAGCGTATTATCAGCAAGCTTTTTGCCAATTGATGCGAAAAAATTGTTTACACTTTCTACAGAATCTTTCGTATTAGATGGATTTAATAATTCCGTAGCGCTATGTTTCAGTTTGGTTGTATTTGTTATTGTTCTGACCGCTTCCCATATTTTTTTATTGTTTTTCCCCGCTTTAGTTAGTAAGTCTCTATCATACAACCGTTTGACCTTTTTTAATAAATTATTGCAATGATTTCTATATCTGGAGTAAACAATTTTAAGAGTCTCATTGTTAGGTGATTTTTGCATTTTTTTATGAAGCAAGTCTCTATGTCGAATACACCTTAACAGTCCAGGGGTAATCCATGGCTTTATAATTCTCTGACGTCTTGGATACTTTATTACAACTGTGTTTAGTAATATAGCCCTTTGAATTGACTTCAAAAAGTATTCCATGGCATAATTTGCATCGGTTGACGTATAGATAGGAGCATAATCGGTATTTGTGAGATCTAAAGATTAACTTTTTAGTGTCTATTCGGTTCATGGATACATAAGCAAAACTTCTCTTTTGTTTAAGATGCAGGCAGAGTAAGACTGCTTGATGGTCCGTGATCGTAGAGTTTAAAACCAGTGTGATAGCTAACTTTTGTGTTTTTAGCATAACATGGTCTAGGCATGATTTATTTTGCCTAGTCGGGAGAGAGTGTGCTGGTAAGAGCCCATGAAAAGAACACAGATTCAGATAGTCCAGCGACCTTGACTCACGAGACTCAGGGCAGATATTAATATTGATGTCTCCAACAATGGAGATGTTTTTGAAACTGCCTAAATTAACTAAAATGTTATTCAAAGATTGAAGGAAGTTGTCTAAATTTCTACTTGAAGGCGATCGGTAAATGGCTAAAATAACACTTTCAATACCTATCTTTATCACTAGACAATTAAAGTCTTCACAGGAAGGCTCCTCGCAGGTAATTCCCAGATTCGATTTGCAAAATACTGTAACTCCGTCGTTTTGATTAACACAGTGTTCAGTAATGTGATGACTATAACCGTCCATTCTCGGTATCACTGGGTTGCACGATAGCCAACACTCAGTTAGTACAATTATATCGCAATTAATTTTTAATCTGCTTAACATTGTAACAAAATCATCAAAATTTCGTGATATACTTCGAATATTTTGAGTTAATAATGTCAAGCAATTGTCAGGGCTTGTTATAAAATTGATACAATCCTCGACGTCACAACACCGAGATTCTGAGATAGATATACTATCAATTTCGGAGGCAATATCAAGCATTTTTAATGTAATTAAATAACGAAGTACCTTGTAGGAATGGGCTAGAGGGGCTACTTTTCGACATTAGAACATTATAAATTAAGCGGATATCTAGAAATAGGATAAACGAGTCACTAATATAATTAAATAACAAATAAAGTAAATCTTTACTTATAAGTTTACTATTGATTAATATAAATATGTATTTGATAACTTGGGACGAGAAAATAACTGACGTGTAGGTTTGTGTTTGTGTGGAGTGTATATAAAACGAGCAAAATACATTTTCAAAGCAAATAATACTTAAAACTAATAGTCTGTTAACATGCAGATGGTGTGTGCAGACGGTGCATGTAGCTGGAGCAAGTAAAGTTGCGGGTTACACGCGTGAGTAATATGCTCAAGCTACTCGTTCAAGTTACTCGCTTGTACTTGTACATAATGCCAATAACTAGAGCAAGTAAAGACCTGGGTTACTTGCGCAAGTAGTACGCACAAGTTATTTGTTCGTGATCAAGAACTACATGCTCAAGTAACCCGCGTGACACAGAGTTCGCGGGTTAGTTGCGCGGGTGGCTCACTTTGGTACATGCTCGAGTCGCTAGACCCGCACATGTTTTTAAACGGTTAAGTTTACGATGCATACAACCTGCGCAAGTGCCTCAATATGAGCAAGCTACTTGCACCGTGTAGGAGCACCCTTAGTGACTAACTTGATGTCAAACTTTTAATGCCACCCGTGGGCTTCTGAGTCGGAATCATATGCCGTAAAGAAATCTATATATAAAAAATAAAGTCGTGTAAGTTACACCATTTATAACTCAAGAACGGCTGGACCAATTTAAATGATTTTGATATTTTTGGATTTGTTTCTGTCCAGAATAGGATAATAATTAATAAATAACATGAAAAGTCTTTGAAAAAATAAAATATCAAGAATTTTCGACGCATGACAGGAGTCAAACTTCTCAGGGGACTTACCATGATCTTCTAAAATACTTGCCAATTGCAAGGCAGTTCAACTGAGCAGTTTAATCTGGCAGGTTTCGTTTTTGTACCATGAATGTTTCCGGCTGACCTGCATTTTGACCTGCTTCATAGTCTCTGATCAGTAGGCTGACCGCACAGATTAAATAAGATTAATTCAATCGTTCTTTCTGAAACACGTTGACGGTTTTACGGTTTTTATAGATGTTTAATATGTTTTAACAAGTAAAGGTTAAAACAAAAGAGATTGATGAAAGAAACATTTTTCCGTGTCTAAAATGGAATTTCACATTATTCTTGAGAGAAAACGAGTTCCATCTTCATCAAAAACTTAAATGTTAATGTTAAAAGTCTTTACATTTATTTCCGAACGTACCTATTAATGACAAATGTATTATGTCATGTTCTGTCTATTGACAAAAGTAGAATATTTATGAGGCAATTTTGAAATTCAGGTGGGTTAGTTTTAAAAATGTTTTATGAAAACCTGAGTGTTGTTAACTGAGACCGTGTTTGTGAGTGACTGGTAACCGTGGTAGGCAAGTGCAACTAGGAAGAGTTTTTTTACTATATTGCATGAAGAGTGTCCTACGAACAATTGGATACTTTGTGGCTTATTTTTAATACTAACAGAGATATCGCTATGGGTACAAAAAGAAATGTTAAATACGATTGCCGGAGATGTTAACATTAGATTGGAACATTTGGGAAGCTGTAAGTTTTACAATTAGATCAATGATAAGCTTAAATTCTAATCACGTAAATAAGTACTAATCTTCAACTCAATCGAAAAGTTTGGTAATAAAATAGGGCGTCGCATGAATGTTTGTAGCTCATATTACATTACAAAGCTCAAGTGTAAGCTATTTAGTGACCCCTTATAACGTTTAACAAAAGTATTGACCTGCGACATTTCAAATGTATCTATCGAGTTCCTCTAAATAATAATTTTAATTTTAGCATATTGTTTAATACTTTTGCTATCACTGTTTCTTAAAAGCGCAATAAAATATGTTCATCTCATTTATAAAATAAACGGTAAACGCAGTGCTTAGAGAAGATTTTCTATATTTTATTATACTTTAAAACAACGTAAAAATTATATTTTATGCACATTTTAACAATACGTAACGTTTTTTTATTCCAATTTTATAGAACAGGTCAATAAAAGTTAGTTTCACAGACCTGCAAATTATGACAGTAGGGCAGGTTAATTTTTGATTGTCTTTATGTCAAAAAGCCTTAATGGTAGGAAATGTTGCAGGCCAGCCTGCTGGAGTGCTGTCACGTGGTCACTCACCGGCTTAGGTCACGTGATCGCTGGCTCGCCTGCTTCTATACTCACTCATGGTACAAAATAACAGGGCAGGTTATTTTTCGTGTAAAACTGACCTGCTATAAGAGTTCATGGTAAGCCCCCAGTTCATTATCAGGTGAGAATTTGACATTTGACAAGTCTTAATTAATCTAAAACTATGAAGGTAAGGTTGTCAGTTTACTAAACTAAACTTAGAAAGAGGTTTTATGTAGTATAAAAAAGTCATATTATTTGAGAAATCAATTTACGTAATTAATAATGACGACAGAGACGAACTTTAATAATTCTTTGCAAATAGAAATTTATTACTGTTTGGACTTTAATTAAAGTAGATTGGAACTTTATAAATTATAATGTTACATAGAGGCACGCAGCGCAATAGTTCAGATTAAAATTATGAATTTAGTATTCTTTAAATTAATGCATTGCAGTAAGGAAGTTAGGTTAGGTAGTTAGGTTAGCTATAGGATAGGTATGGTAAGTTAGGTTAGGTTATAATTATACATGTTGTAATTTTAATTCTATCGAACACAAAAATGTTTAAATAAGATCTCAGTAGAGACTCGCTATATAAAAAGTAGTAGTATTTATTATTGGTTTGGATCTATTAGTTGTCATCTTATTAAACGTATGTATATCTTATATATAAAAAAAATGATAAGAGCAATAAATTGACTCTAGGGCACAACGAAGTTTGCCGGGGAAGCTAGTATAACATAATAATAACCATTTCTGTCAGGCATGCCCATTTCCTCACGATGCTTTCTTTAACCGCTTATAAAGCAACTGATTATTCATATAGCAGCAGTGACAGCCTGCCAGTAGACTAACAAGTCACAGGTCTTCAGTGTGAACCTAAGATCACCTATAGAAGAAGTAGTTATAATGAAGTCACAGTTTATCTGAACTTACCACTTAACTAACTTAGTGCCTGGGTCCTTGGTAAGGTTTGTTAGACTTTTGAGCCCTGACTACCAGTAAGCACTGTCAAAGATCTACGCGACGAATGGCTTAACTTGTTGCTCTGGAGTATGGAGGAGTCTTCGTAAGTAACGAATGATCACCCACCCACGGACCGCCCATGCTAACTGTTTTACATTTATTCGACGTGAGTTGCTGTTAATATTTAGCCAGGAGTTTTATTTTCTCTCCTCATACAATAATTAAACACCCTTTTAATCATATTACGACGTAAAAGCGGACAAAGTGTTTCTTAAACATAACAATTAAAACAGCCAGGCGACAACGCGGCGTTGGTCACAAAGGCTGTAATGACGCGTCAGTAACACGCGACTATGCGGCGTTGCGCGCGACAACGCCACTGGCCCCGGTACGCCACTACGCCAACGAAAGTCTATGAATAAACGGATCGGAAATTAGTTTTTGTTCGAAAATTAAATGAGAGGTTAAATTGTTCACAGTTTTGGAGTAAATACTCAAACGATGTCTATATTTTAACTATTTTTGTGATGATTTTATAAATTGGTTAAAAAAGAATGACGTACAATTTCTTTTAAGAGTCAAAATTATTTTAAACTAACATAAGTTTGTACTAACCTGAACGAACGATTCATTTAGATGCACACAGAGATTATCGGTAATTAATCTTGAATAACTACAGACAAATTAGATACGCCTTTCAACTTTAATCTAGCAATCAATGGAGATATTCACGGCTGATTTATTCATAAAACAAACGTTGCAGTTCATGCTCAAGGTTCATGTGTCCGAAACAATAATGTGTGGGCGTGTTTAACTTCGGGGTTAGAAGTACCTACTCAAGAGACGTTCCAAACATGATCTGTAATTTGGTTTTTTTTTTTATACCACGACGGTGGCAAACTAGGTTACGGCCCGCTTGATGGTAAGCGGTTACCGTAGCCTATGGACACTTGCAACACCAGGGGCCACACGCGCGTTGCCGACCCTTTAAAAACCTATTTACTCCCCTTTTGAAGAACCCCATACTGTAGCCCTCTGAGAAAACCTCGACAGGGAGCTCATTCCACAATCCAAGTTACGCGGGAGAAAATTTTGCTTTTTTGAAAGCTGTCAGTGGTAAGACTGTCAGAAACTTCTTAGCCGGCTGTCTTTTGTGGATCGTCGTCAAAAGCCCGAAAGTCTGACAATCAGTTTTACCAAGGGGTACCTGCTGCTTAGTCACTAGATTGTGGAGGCAGATAGGCAGCCGCTCGATGTAAAACACTAAATACACAATAATAAAATTCGCGTTTATTACGCTGTCTTGCATGAAAAAGAATTACAATTAATGATGCTACCTAACGGGCAAAATCATTTTACAGTAAAGTTAGGGGAGAGTGCATATTATGATATTGACTTCGTGCCGCGGAGCAGTTTGTTTCCCGCAAGGAAAAAATATTTATACGAGTATCTGTTTGTCTAGTATATTTATATTTTTTTGACTGGCCTGTTGGTCTAATAGTTAGTGACCCTGACTGCTATGCCGGAGCTCGTGGGTTTGATTCCCACCCAGGACAAATGTTTGTGTGATGAGTACGGTCATTTGTTCTGTGTCTGGGTGTAATTTATCTATTATATGCATTATGTATTTAGACATATAGAAGTGTGTAACATATTGTGTAATGTTTATTAGTTGTTTGGGGCCCATAACACAAGCTTTGCTTAGCTTGGGACTAGATTGCGTTGTGTGAAAGTTGTGGAGTTTTTTTTTTCTTGTAAATGCACTCACGATACAGGAGAAAGTCCTACGGTAGTTCAAGGATCGTACATTCCCGCGACCCCCAGCGCAGGAGCGAAACGAAGCACTGGAGTAGTTTTTAGTCAGTTAGAACCTAACAGACCCCTTCGCTGGCCCCAGTTTGTTTTATTATTCTTATTAACTTGAAATCACAGCTATAGAAAAACTGATAACTAATAAATAAAGTACATGAACTAGTTTAGATAAGTGATTGTATACAAAGCGATCCGTGCGACTGTCTCAACTTTTTCTCCGATGAGTTAATTAATTGAAGTTTCAGACTACCTTTTTGCTCAGACAGGCAATTGTGTTCACGGTAGAAGTGATTCGTTGCTAAGATGGAAGGCGACTAACGAGAATGCAGTTCTTTTTTTATTTTTATTTATTTATGAGTGAAATTAACGGAATCGTGTTTCCTAACAATCCGCCAATGACGAAGTTCATAAACAAATTAATAAACGATACTGACAAGAAAGTTACAGAAAAAGTAACTACGTGAGTGTGTGTGTAAAGTGTAAATGTGTAAGTTATGCCGTGTACGTGAAGGGTATTTTTAAAACCCTCAAGAAGAAGAGTTCTGTCAGTTGAATTTTACTTTTATTATTTATTTATCTGATAAAACTTTATGCTCAAGTAAAATAAACTGTACAAAGGCGGATTTAATGCCTTAGGCATTTTCTACTTTTGACTTGCTGCTAACTCTAAGTAGCAATCTGATAAACGGTATAGCAGCGCATAAGACGTGAACTCAGTAATAAACAAACATTTTTAAATAACGTAACATCACACCTGTAAACCTCAAAGGGTAAGGCAGAGGTGTACATAGAGTACTTCCACATTTAACCAGTTATGTTTGGGTCCCAAGTAATAGCGGACTTCAAGCTACTAACAAATTCCTGATGTAGAAACTCTAAGCTCGACCCTGGGATAGAACCCGAGACCTCTTGCTCAGCAGTAGCGCTTGTGAAAACTGGACTAACAAGGCCTTTTTTAAATATGAAATAATTTTAATAAAATTAACTTTAATAAAGCACAGTGTTGTATAAACCAACTGTTTAACTGCTGGCAAGACTTACACGCCACATTAACATCATTTACGGAAAAAAAAATGGTCAAAAAAGCAATTAACTCGGTTGCTACGGCGCGTCTCGTCAGAAAGCTATCGACCAGCTTTTGTAGAAAGTGTTTAATTTTAATTACATACAGCTGAAAAGTCTGAAAACTTCACAATTGTAAACTCTTCGCGAACTGTTTTCGGGAATGACAAACAACAGTACCTACATTGTCGGACAAGTTGAAAATTGTTAATAAGTTCATTCATTATAGATGGCTGTTTTTCATGATTGTCTGGGAATGTAGGCTTTATGTTGTACCTAACTTGTACTTTTGACTGGCGTGTTGGTCTAGTGGTTAGTGTCCCTGGCTGCTATGCCGGAGGTCGTGGGTTCGATTTCCGCCAAAGACGAATGTCAGGTGTAGCACGATCATTGACATGAATAAATAATCGTGCAAATCACACAACATTTGTTCTGTGTCTGGGTGTAATTTATCTATTATATATTATGCAATGATAGTATAAGTAAAAAGGTGTAGATAAGTTATAAACGCTCAGCAAGCGACACGTTAAAATGTGGCTAACTAGTCACACTTGACCTCAGCGTCACGTCGCGCCGTCAACGGAGGCGTGCGTGCGTTAGTGTGCCGTTTTTGAAGATCGAATGTTGTTTAGGTAACCTCTACACCTTATTACTTAAAATATCATTGATATTATGCATGTATTTAGAAATATATTAGTACCTATGTTTATTAGTTGTTTTGTTTTTTTTTCAGCCGGACCTCGAGTTTGTTACATTTGAAACAATATGTTTCATAACATGTATAATGCAGACAACCACGATGCATGTCTGACCTACAGCAGCCACCGCCCGTTCGATGACACAGGATAGAATGATGTAAAGAAGCAGATGATATTATTATTATTTGTTTATGAATTTAGCTCCATTAGTGTAATTGCTGTACGGCGTTCTGATGCGAGGGTAAATAATAAATAAATAAATTACTACTTATAGCACAAGTTCTGCTTTGTTTGGGACTAAATGGCGTTGTGTGAAACTTGGTGTTTTTTTTTATACCACTAGAGATTATTTTGTATCCATGGCCATTGCAGATCGTACAATTCAGACATTAATGACTTTCTAACTTAGACATATGTATTTTTTTATCATTTTTTACCAACACAATCCCAAAAGACTCAGCTAGTTCTAGATACCATTAGGATCTAAAAAATTCTATGTTCAAAACAAAGTGGTGTCAGTTCATGCAGAATTCATTCGATGGCGCAATGCTCTCCCTTGGGCTGCATACTCCGCGTAGAAGTGCACTGTGCATTTTGATCGCTATGTTTGCAAAATGGTGCACGGGAGGCATATATATTTTCTAGGGCCTACTTCGCATAAGTGTATTGTATGACTTCACGGAACACAGAATTGGTGGCTAACAAATAAATAAAGTTGAGTTGAATTGGTCGATCGAAGGTTAAGCTACTTACACTTCCAAAAGTCAGAACGCGGATGGGTGACAAATCCTACTAATATTATAAGCGCGAAAGTTTGTGAGGATGGATGGATGGATTGATGTTTGTTACTCTTTCACGTAAACACTACTGAATGGATTTTGATAAAATTTTGTATAGATTTAACTGACACGCTGGATTAACACCTAGGCTACTTTTTATCCCTGTATTTCCACGTGCCGCAGGACGTCTGCTAGTTGTTACCATTACCTCTACGTGCCTCCAAAAGCACGTAAAACCGCTAGTCCCGGTTGTCATTCGTAGATATTTGATGGTCGTTACGGGTAGTCAGATGCCCGAAATTCTGACAACTAGTTTAACTAAGGGGGATCGTGTTGCCCAGCAACTGGGTTGCGGAGGTCAGATAGGCTTCTCCGGTAAAAAACTGACATTAAGCTGCACCCGATGAGATCGAAAGCCAACCTAAACACAGTTAATCTACACTAATATTACAAAGTGGAAAACTTTGTTTGTTTGGTTGTAATGAATAGGCTTCGAAACTACTGGACCGATTTTGAAAATTCTTTCACTGTTGGGAAGCTACACTATCCCCGGGTGACATAGGCTACTTTTTATCCCTGTATTCCTACAGGAACGGGAACAACGCGGGTAAAACCGCGGGACGTCTGCTAGTAATAAATAAAATAAATAAGTAACATAACATCACGCCTGTAATCCACGAAGAGTTGGCAGAGGTGTACCAGTAATAGCCCACCCACATTTCGCCAGTTATGTTAAAATCTTACGTAATAGAGGGCGAGCCTATTGCCATCAATCGGGCACGAATCCAGACTCCAGGACTGCTACTAAGAAATTCCAGATGGGCACAAACTCAATAACACTTTGCCCGACCCGGGATTCCAACCTAGGACCTCACGCCCAGCAGTAGCACTTGCGACCTCTGGACCAACGAGGCAGTTAACCGTTTAAAGAGCATGTCGTCCTGACAAAAGCATATCATTTGGGTTAATTACACAATATATGCTAATAGGTATTATTGAATCTGACAGATGTAATCTCCGACAACACGCGTTTAATATGGAATAGCAATTAATTGTGAATGCAAGTAAAGCAAACTTTGTAATTTGGAATTGAATTTTGTTATTTGTTTGATTAAAAAAGTTTTAACGTCGTTATGAGAAGTTTTTCAGATGTAATTTGTGAACTTATTACGTTGGTATGCTCAGACAGAGTAAAAATCTATTTGTTGATTGCATGTTTAACTAATATTACGGGCCTTACATTGTAAATACTATTCTAATTACCATACAATAATCGTAATAAGGATATTCTACGGTTTGTACAAATACCAATAAGTTAGTCGCAAGTGCTACTTACTGCATACATGAGGTTTTGGGTTCGATTGACAAGCCGGACAAAGTATTACTAGTATTATTCCTAAAAGAATTACTTAGTAGTTTTTTAACAATGCTCTTAAAGGGTCACTGTGAGTATAAACATACATACATACACTCACGCCTTTTCCCATAGCATGTCAGGCGCCAACTACTACGTTTCTAACATACTTCTTTTGCTTCGTTAATGTCCACATACATGTAGACACGTAAACCGATTGCGAGTACTACGCACTAGACCTTCATGAAGAACATCACCTAAGATAAGACAAGTATATCCTTCTGTATAGCGTCCCCTGCCAGCGTCTTCACTAACATCTGGCTTTAAAATACTTTTTGTTAGTCGCCTTTCAATCATCCTCGTAACGTGACCAAACCATCTTAGGACACTCTTTCTGATTTTCACTGTCATCATCATCATCTGCTTAGTCTATTCCCAACTATGTTAGGATTGGCTTTCAGTTGGTGACGAAAAGCTGGTGGGTACCAAGCTCCATACCCTGGCCCACCGCCGCAAAGTTGCATGTCTGTCGGTCTTTTACAGACTGTATTTCGGTGAGTGTGCTCTTGAGCTCCACGAGCTCATTCCACCATCTCCTTTCTTTCATCGGGAATCCAGACGTACTGCAGGTTATCACCAATTTCTTGTAGATGTTCCACACATTCGCACGAAGCGCTTTGCCTATTCCTTCATTATGCGCACAGCCAAGGAGTGGAATTCCCTGCCGCGAGTTAATAGGCTTCTTATGGGTGAGCTCGTTCCATCGTCGACCTCATCTCTGACCGCAGGACAAAATTGAGGTCAAGAGTAGACCCATTATATATATAAAAAAAAAAGGTTTAAGCGGATACAGCTGATTACCAGTGGAGCACATAGAGCGAATGCCTGTCTGAGTTCTTCACCCCAGTTACTGGGTAACACATTACCCCTTGGTCTTCTGCTTATCGTTTGGTAACTAACCGGGTGTCAGAGTTTTAATGGGCCACCCCCTGTTTAAACCAGTTGTCAGACTTTCAAGCTTCTGGCGGTTTTTGCCACAGCATCTTCTTTAAACACGAAATTGCAGTTTACAATATACAATACAAGCCCTCAACGCTCCCTTTATTCCCAGTACAAACGGAACAGCAACGCAATAACATTCCAAGCAACCATAAAATTTCAACGCTTGAACATCATAAATTCCGTAACTGAATAGGGAGCAAACAAAAAGGAATCAGTGCCAACAAACTATGCGAAAGTGCGCAACTCAAACACTTAATGATGACGTATGGCAATTCGTTGGCCATCACAATACGTGATGCGTCAGAAGGTTGGAGTCGTAATAGAAAAACTTGGGTCGTTTGTGTGACCATTGCTTTGTTGGGCCTAGTTTTGCTGGAGTTATTATATACGGGTCTTCTTCTGAGCTGATAGTTATAAAGCTGCATCTTCTTCTTCTGCTTTTAATGAGAAGATAGAACTCTAGACTTGGCTAGCACTTAACTGGAATATATTCCTTGACATTAAATTGTAGGCTAGAAATTAACATGTCATGACGCTTGTATTCTCCGAAGGGATAGGCACTGTTGTAAGTTTTTTTTATTATTATTGATAGGCACGCATTTGACCACTATCTCACCTGATGGTAAGCGATGATTTGTGGTCGACGAAGCACGCTTGCCTAGAAGCAACCTGTTCACTCTTGACTTGAAGACCCCTAGGTTGTAGCTATCAGGAAACATTGACTCCGGCAGGGAATTCCACTCGTAATTATAGGAAACCCACGTTTCCCAGTCATGTGTTTGTGTATGTTTGTCACTTGGCGAGTTGGTGAGCCTGTTTCCAGCCTCTAGGCTGCTGGTACAATAAGATCACCCTTTTTACATGGAACTCAAGCATGAGTGGTGAAATACGGGTGTAGAAAATAAACCGTACGTCTACTCACCTTTCAAGGATAGTAGGCGTGATTATATATTAATGTATATTTGCAGTTTTTTACACAAACCATTTTAATAAGAAGAAAATTGTTTGATAAATTGACTCTTTCCTCTTGCTAGCTATTTTATGCTTTTTAGAATCTTGAATGAATTGTATAGTATTTATTAATTAGTATTTATTATTAGATGACTAGTATATAACGTTTATTTTTTTGTGATTATTTAACAAGAAAAAGAATTGTATCTACCTCTTATCGCCTGAAACACAGGATTACCTAGTTCAGGCACATAACATCTGTGACATTACGTAAATTTAAACCAAAATTGTATTTATTGTTTACCTTACGATTGATGAATATACATTATATTATATTAGATTAGTAATAGTAATACTAGTGTAAAACACTGGTATTTAGATGCATCCAGCTAGACTGGAAGTAGATAGATTAATAATCATAAGTGAACAGTGTTATCACAATGGCGCTATAACTATTGTGATAAACCTATGATTTAGTCGACAATAGTAACATATCTAAAGTGTTATCTTTATAAAACTACAGATAGATGCGTAAAACAGTATACGTAACCTATTGGCTTGTTGTCGCTGATAGTTTTGCCTCTAGCCTTTAGAAGGTGATTGCTTGAACAACGTGATAAAAATTATCTCGCGGCCAAATCTACAGATATCTTGTATTGTTTCTTCGACATCAGATAAGCTACAACTTATATGATGTTTGTAGATTCGAAGACAGAGCATTAAGTTGCATTGGTAGCTGCTGCTAGGTAAATTACAGCATTGACATACATACAAACTTAAACTAACGCCTTTTCCCATGGGGCTAGGCAGAAATTACAGAGCGCCATATGCTACGATTCTTACATACATACTTCTTTTGCTTCGTTTACAGTCATATAATATACACACGCCGGTTGCGACAAAACATGCTATTTCAGGCGCGTATCAGTGATCTTTTCGTAAATGACATTATAAGGTCAATGTTTTAGTCAGATCATTTTTTTAATGCTTTTAGGTTTTTCATTTTAATCATAATTATATTTTATACGTAAACATAGCTGTCAAATTAATTTAAGGTTTTTGCTTGGCTTTCTCTATGCACTTACGTAATAAAATATTTTACAATACAGGACTTTTTTCACACTACCTAAATTACAAAGTTTGCTATTACTCATCAACACAAACAACTGTCACAAAAAATATCAGCAGTTTCTTACATTTTGGTCGAGTAAGTATTAAACTTGATGAGACAACTGATTTTCTCGGGATTTCTGAGTTTTTCCCATATCCCATTGTTCATATTTATAACACAAAATCAAATCAAATCAAATTATTTATTTGCAGGTATTTAAATATGGTCGTGAAAAATTAACCCATCTCGTTGGATTCATTCGTCAACTACCGGAATTCCCGACACAATGAAATTACCTATTGTTCACGAAAGCCGGCTTTTGTTCGAGGCCCGAGAATTTAAATAAAAAGTAAAGTTGGTAATAAAAATAAAAAAATAGTCATCCAAACTCAATACTACAACAACAACAACTCATCAACAACAACAACAACAACTCATCTGTTCACTGTCCATCTCTTAAAAACTTCCGTATACTACTCCCCCATATTTGGTCTTCAACCATTTGCATCCGCGTCGCACGAAAACTGGCAATTTCATCAAGGCTTTAGGCCGGTTACACATGGACGGCTTACTAGCGCAATTAGGCGGTGCGACTAGCGTGCAAACTCGTAATACGAAGTTGACAATGTCACACCGTTACATCCTGAAAGACGAAGTGGATAGATTGGGGGATATCGACAGCGCTATCTAGCTGACTACGTGTCGACTATCAAAGTATGTGTACCTACTGAGTTTACCTGTATAGATTGACTTGTAAGGTGGGCTGAAGACCACCATTTGACTTAATATAGAAGGATCCAAATCTGGATGAGTTTATTTTCAAATGAAATAAGAAAACATTGAACGTATCTTGACTTATAAGGTGGGCTAAAGACGACCATTTGACCTCATATAGAAGGATCCAAATCTAGATGAGTTTATTCTCAAATGAAATAAGGAAACATTTAACGTATTTCAGTTAGAACCGTTTAGATAAATAATCTAAACATTTGTAACAGAAACACACGTTTAATAGTATATTAAATAAGGATTTAAAGTGGTTTTCTTTCAGGACCAAATGATTTTTTTCCATCGGATACCGTTACACAGAACTGTATCTGATTAATGTGTACAAAATATTGTACCAAACTATTTTAAAGGAGTGAGAGTGAATGACTGGATTTATTAGTTCATTCTTCTTAACAACTCGTAAGTTCAAAAGAGCCTTTTAATGGTCTAACTGAAATAGATAAATTATTAAACTTAGACTTTGACTTTATAGTACACGCACATTCCAATAGTTATTTCTTAGTCCCATTTAATTAGGCGATCCAGAGGTAAAAACCTAATGATACTTCGCTTGACCCGGGAATTGAACCCTCATGCTCATTAGCAGCTTTTACGACCATCAGAATAACAAGATATATCATAACATCCGTATTGAATTCCGCGTAAACACCAAAATCTTACTCCCAGTCGAAGATAAAACTAGGCATTTTCTTAATACGTTGATAATGACATAAATACTACAGAAAACAGTTATAGGCACCCTTTGTTTCAGCAACTAAGAGTACCAAAGAATATGTTATTCAACAGCGAACTATTTCTTACAGATAATTCATGGAAATTTATTGTGTCATTGAGTTTTATAGCCAGGACTTTTGCTCCAAGTGCTAGAGAATATATCTTGTTGTTGATCCAATGTGAGGACAGTTTGTCAACTGTTAATATATTAGGAAAGAAGATGTTGGAGGGAGATAGTCTTTGAACAAGATTGACTAGAGAGAAATAGATTTAGACTGGCCTGTTCTTATAGTACGAGTAGGTAGTGGCCCTAACTGCTATGCCGGAGATTGTGGGTTAGATTCCCACCTCGGACAAAATGTTTGTGTGATGAGTACTATTATTTGTCCTCTGTCTAGGTGTAATTTATCTAAAATATGTATATGTTAAAATATATAGGGTGACTGGTAATTAGTGACCGATACTTAAACATGTGATTATATTCATAATTTCAATGAACTTTCCCAAAGAAACTTTTTTATACACAATAACTTATAACACAATAAAATAACAAAAGCGCTGTTTGAAATTCCCGCGCGCGCTTGTGTTCGATCACAGTAGGCACAAATCGGCACGATTTACCAGCTGATAGTCTGACCTCGGGAAGGGTAAAATCTACTATAGTCTCCGCCAGATAAGAAAAAAATAAAAGTCGTTAACACCAGTCTACCAATGTCTACCAATGTATTCCAATATTTCAAAAAGATACAAAAAAATGTAAAGAAAGTGTCGCTAACACGATAACAAACGTATCGTGGTAAGAGGAGCGTCCTTGACGCGTTCACTGGGCATGATTTACAAACTTACTTATTCTGTTGGGATTAATGTTTGGTATTATGAAACTCGACCGATGCATTATTAGCGACAGTTTTGAATGACGAGCGATCTCTAACGAAGTGTTGCGGACTTTTTGGTACAAGTTGGGTTAATGACTTTTATTCTTTTCTTATCTGGCAGAGACTATAGTAGTAGTAGCGTCACACGCTCCCCCGCCACCCCCACCGCTCCCGTTGTGCAGCACTGATGTAATTAATAATAATAATAATAATAATAATAAGTTTATTTGGACTAAATAATAAGCCTAATACAAAATAGCTACTTAGAACTAAGACACAATGTATAATTAGGCAGCTTAACTACATGAACTCCTAACTTCCAAACTAGGTAAAAACCTGTATCTTGGAAGTCAGTGCTCTTACGTGGAGAAATGCATATACAAGCTGGACTTAATGAACAATAATAACTGATAAAAAACTTTAGATTAGACTACAAATACACTATAGACTAAAAGGAAAAATTGCAAAAAATAAAACAAACACAAATTTCAAAAAAAGAAAAAATGCTGTGTAGGTACTGTTTATGACAATTAGAAAATAATGGGTATATAAAGAAGTGTATGTGAGTGTGTGTGTGTGTGACACGTGAGTGAGTGTTAGTGAGCGTGTAAGTGAGTGTATGTGCGGGTGAGGATTTGAGTGGGAGTACTCAGAAAGGCGCAATCCGGAAGGTAATATTTATTTTGCAATATTAAGTACGGCTTCCGTTTTAATATAATCAAGACTTAGAAGCCATTCAGTTACCACATTTTTACATCTTTGTTTAGGTAGTGGATATATTTTTAAGCATTGATTAATTTTGTTGTACATATGGCCGCCTATAAAATTAAAGAATTTTTGTGCGAAAGCAGTATGGCAAGCTTTGTAAACGCAAACAGTATGCTTTCGACGTTTCTGAAGAAAAGCTGTTGGGTTATATGTCAGGAGACCATGCATTCTGATGATAGTGTGGAGTATGAAGAGCTGCCTCACTGTTAATACTTCGCAGGTTTGGTAAAGAAGAGTAGTGGGATGAAAGAATGGGAGAAAAGTACTTACTTTGAGCAGCGCTCTTTGAGCGCGTTCAAGTTTTAAAATTATTGTTTTACATGCACCACCCCAGCATGTTATACAATAGACTAAAAGCGATTGGCAAAGAGCAAAATAAACGGTTTTTAATAATTTAGAATTAGCTACATGTCTAAGATTTTTAAAGGTATACATTAACTTACGAACTCTAGAAGAAACAAGGTCGATATGCGGAGCAAAGCTAAGTCTACTATCAATTAAGACGCCAAGGTACTTGATAGTGCAAGCCTCTATAAGCATAGGACAGTTACAGGGTATTACGCGACAACAATCATAAGAGTGTGCGATAATAGACTCAGAATTATTTAACATTTGCGAGTCATTTCGCAGAGAAAACTTCAAAATTTTTGTTTTGTCCACATTAAGAGTTAAAAGGTTACATCTCAACCATTGGCTAACATCATCAAAGCCACACTGAGCGTGCTGAAATGTTTTACTCCAAGAGGTGTCCTTAAAAATAAGAGCCGTGTCGTCGGCAAATGAAACAATCTTCCCATTATGGAGTTCCAGGTTGCAAAGATCATTAATATAAATGAGAAACAAGGTCGGTCCGAGGACGCTTCCTTGAGGAACTCCGTAAGTAATAGGAAGATCGCCACTAGTCCAATCCCCAACTTTAACATACTGAAGTCTATTACTCAGGTAGTCTGTGAATAATTTAAGTTGAAGACCCCTAATTCCAATTTTCTCGAGCTTACCTAGTAGTCTGGGGACAGAAACTGTGTCAAAAGCCTTAGCTAAATCAAGAAATACAGCCACAACTTTATTTTTATTATCAATATTACTAACAACATAGTCAGTTACTGCATGAACAGCATCACTAGTAGATCTATTTCGTCTAAAGCCATATTGGGAGTCAGAAAGTAGCTTGTATTTATCCAAGTAACCAAGCAGTCTTTTATTTATAAGTTTCTCCAAGATTTTTGACAGAGTAGGCAGTATAGATATAGGTCTGTAGTTGTTGACACAATCCCTGTCACCAGACTTATGAATAGGTAAGATTTGAGATACTTTGAAGGCTTGAGGAAAAGATCCAGTTGAAAAAGCCAAGTTACAAATATAGGTCAGTGGAGAAACTAAGAAGGATCGATAACGGAAAAGAACAGCTGAAGAAATGTTGTCACGTCCAGCAGCGCAATTGACCTTTAGATTAAGTATAAGACTGTTTATCTCAATTTCATCAGTAGGAAGCATTACGAAAGAATGCGAACAAATGGTTGTAGGAAGTAACGGGGGGTCGGACGAAGATATTTGGTATAAGTGCTTCTCAGCCAAAGATCTCCCGACATTTGCAAAGAAAGCATTTATGGTGTCAACTGACTGCCGGGGGTTACTTGGCGATATCAATTCAGATGCAACTGACTTTGGGCGGGTAGAATTAGTGATTTTTTTTATTACACGCCAGAGCTTTTTTGAATCATTTCCTGCTTTATCAATTTCGTTTCTCTCATATTCTCTTTTTAGCTTTCTTAATAAACCATTACAAAAATTTCGATATCTAGTGTAGGTTAACCTAAGTGTCGCATTATTAGGAGACTTTTTAGATTTAAGGTGCTGTTTATCCCTGTTTCTCATGCATTTTAAAAGACCCGGAGTTATCCATGGCTTCAAAATAATCTTCCCTTTCGAAACAGTTATCGTTTTTGTGCATGATTCAACAGCAGTATGAAGAAGACCAGTAAATGTTGCTACAGCATCATTCACGTCAGTCAATAAGTAGACTGGCGTAAAGTCAATACTACCAATAACCACATTAAGAGAAGAAAAATCGATCTTCCTTAAGCTCTGTGAATGATGTTTAACAGGAATCGGTATTTCAATAATAACTATAACACTATAATGATCGGTTAGGGAGGTTTCAGCTACTAAACAAGTTGCTGAAAAACTAGATTTAAGTATGACATGGTCTATACAGGATTTTGAGTGTGTTGGAATCAAATGCGCAGGCAGCATACCATGCGATGCCAATAAATTTAAGTACGTGTATCTTCGGGTGTCAGACGATTTTTCAGAGATGTCGATATTAATATCCCCAGTTAGAATAAAGTTTTTATATTTTGATACACAATCCTCCAGAACATTATGTAAACTCTCTAAAAAATTATCGACATTTCTAAAACTAGGAGATCGGTAAATTGCTAAGGCTGCAGTATGTTTATCAAGTGTTATAAATAGGCTATTACAGTCTAAAATGGGAAGTTCTTTTACAGATGCATTGATGCCTTTTCTAATAAAAACGACTATTCCTTCGTTTTGGGTTCGGTTATTAGCTGTAGAATAACATTCAAATCCTTCTAATGTCGGAGGGTTATGGACACCAAGTAGCCAGCACTCTGTTAACACTATCAAATCCCAGTTAACACGGGATCTCGCCAAAAGAGTAATCATACCATCCATGTTACAGTTAATGCTTCTAATATTTTGAGTAATGATCTTAAAAGATGTTTTAGAAGGTGGGATATGAGATAAACATTCATCAATGTCACAAGAAGATGCATTTGCCACGGAAATTAAATCAACGTCAGTAGATATATTATCATGTAAGTTTATGTTATCGAATTATAATTAATAAAACACGTAGATCTAGAGGTGTGGTGACAAAAAATGGATTAAATGGAAGATGACTGAGACCGGATATTGCGTTCATCTGAAGTAGTGGCAGTGTGAGGAAGTGTGTGAGTGAGAGTAATGTGATTGTCAATACAGTACAAAACTGAGGTAAAACAATTAAAAAAACAATATTAAGATTAAAGACCAGAACATAAAAAAACCGTAGCGAGATATAATTTGCTGAGGTACAACTGCTTCGGGCAACTAGTCAGGCTTGAACGAGTCTATGGATATCCTCCTCATTATCAATACGAATAGGAGGTAGACCATCACTTTTCTTCAGGTAGATTTTTCCATAAGAATGCCAGCAACCCGAGAAAGAATAATTTTTAGCATGTTGACGAGCAAGGAAAAATAATTTCCTAGCAAAAGGAGTTAAAGATTCGGAAATATAAACCGGCTTGGCTGGGCCGTTTATCATAAGGTGTGTGCTATTTAACTTGTTCTCCTTATTACTTTTATTGAATAATTTAGCCTTCTGGATTATATCTTCTTTAATGTTTGTAGTTGTAAATTCAATAATGATGGGAGGAATTGAATTATTTTTGGTTTTCCATCTGTACGCATCTCGAATATCAGAAAGATGTATTGGTTGATGTAGGACTTCACAGACTTTGGAAACCATTTGCTTAATATTATCCTTAGTCTCCGTTGGAGACGGCGGTACATTCCTCAATTCGATAGTGGTAGACCTGGCTTTCCTTTCCAAAAAATCGACCCTCTGTTCCAAGAGCTCAACCTGCATTTTAAACGTTAAATTTTCCCTTTGTGTTTTGCTTAAGCTTTCCAGTACCTCGTCATATTTTTGAGACATGAAGGTAACAGATTTTCTCATCTCAGCAGACTCTTCCTTAAGCTGGGCCATGGCGGCAGTCAGTTTATCAAATTTGGACGTTTGGATCTTTGAGAACTCATCAAATAATTCCCTTATTTCGGCCATGTGCAAGTCGCCTTGTTTCCGCTTAAGTTTACGTGACGTGATACAAAGACTAGCCGAATCGCTATCAGAAGGGACACGGTCCGATGCAGTATCAGAATCATGGATAGCGTGCAAAAGATCAGACGCAGGTTTAGCAGGTGTTTTCGGTGGCGTACGTGATATGGACATGATAACGGAATAGGTATTAGGTGATGTAATACAACTTCAACAATAGCCAGCCGCCGCTCCGTATAAGTTAGAGGGGATATTTTTAGTCAACAAACGTAGGCAGTGGCGTAATTTTACGCGGAGTTTGACAGTACATACCTCAATGAAGCACGTGCTACGGCGTGCGTACTGTTGAAGTCAGTGTTGCATTATTGAGCCGGTGGATATTTAAATTTCTTGCAGGGGGCCTTCCTCAGCTAGTTATTTGTTAATGCGTCGCACGGAACGTTGTTGACAAGCAATGACGTTTGACAGGTCGTGGTCCAATGACAGATGGCAGCAAGATGACAGTGACAGCACAATGACGAATGACACGATGACTGATGACAGCACAGATGACAGCACTAATGACGGATGACACGATGACAGATGACAGCACAGATGACAGCACAAATGACGGGTGATACGATGACAGATAAAGAGCTGGACTGTCGAAATATGCTCCGTTGCATGTGTTGCTATCCCCCTCAGGCGTTTCTACTAACCACTGGTTGAGTTATGGGCGCCTGGTACTCGGATACGTTTTATTTTTGTTTTAAACGGATTTAAAATCGAAAATTTAGATAATAAATATAAAAAAATTACTTGAGTGTACACGTGAGACGTCTGTTCGCTTTAGCAGTCCAAGGAAAGAGGCTAATTGAATTAATTGAAAGTTAATGAGTATAAAAGATAGTTTCTTTGGGAAAGTTATTCGTATTCTCATGTACAATCACAAGTTTAAGTATCGGTCACTAATTACCAGTCACCCTATACAGGGTGTAACGGAAAGGGTATATACATACGAAGGGCACGGATTCTCTTGGTGATAAGAAACGACATGGCAACGTTTTTATACATATACATACATAATTGTAAAGTTGAGCCTGCCCGCGCCGTCGCGCCTTCGTCGGTTAGGCAGAGCCCGATTGGTCTTTACAAGGCGCGCAGAACCCGAGATAGATATACCTACTTGAACCTTGCCGGACAGGATTATGACCCTCATAGTGCGGTGACACGTTTGTTATGATTTTGCATTTAATAAACTGTCGATATTAAATAATATCGTGAAGTTTCAAAGTTATTAGTTGGGAGCTAAGGAATAACTAGAAATTTGAAACAATAAATGTCGAGCACATAGGTTATGTTTACATTTTTTCTGCATTACTCTGGTATAGCGCGCTGACATAAATTGATAAATGGTGACTTGACTTCTAATTGAATGAAAATTCAATTTCTACGTAAATTATACTTTAAGTGCGATATCAAGGGATATAATTATTTGTTCTATCGTTTGCATTAGAAATATAAAAGAAATTGTCGTGCCATAGTCTAAATCTATTATTTAATTCAGGGAAATCTGTTATCGTTCTTAGCAAAATCGTGCTGGAAGGAGATAAACAAAAGGGTGTTTTCTACATCCGGCTTATTAACAGTATGTGATAAAAATGTTTTACTTTTAATATTGTTAGGGATTAATGAAATGTTTCGTCTTTACAGGAAGGAGCTGAACGTTCATTCCAAGCTATTACCGAGGAGGATTAGAAGAACTCGTACTAACATGTAATAAAAATAGAAAAGGATTACTGGAAAAAAAATAACTATGAACGAGGAAATAGAGCGATTAGTAATGAATCTAGAAGATGATAGCAGCATCACCTCTGAACCCGAACATGACTCTGATGAGTTTGCGGCCTACGTGTTCGGGGTAGAATATTTAGAGGAAGATTTACTAGAATAAAATAAAGAAATTATGTTATACAATGTAATGTTTTCTTTTTTTATAATTCCTAAACAATGTTGTGAACTCAGAAGTATTTACCCAATTTGTTATTTTTAGGTAAGTAATCAGTTACGTGTCGAGAGCACGTCCTTCTTCAATTAATTAATTACACCCCAAGAGGACACCAGTGTCCACACTGTCATTGTTTTTCTATTGTGTCTCTAATTGACACGATTAAAAGTGATTACTTACTGATTTAAAAAATAATTCATAATTAGATTAATTTGTCTAAAAACAGCTAAGTATCAAGACTAGGTTAGTACACTATGCGGTTGTCACGGGTTGCCATACGAAGAGCACAGTGGCGCCTCCATTATTTTCTACTCTTTTTTGCCAAGCTGTAAGTCAAGGTTTTCTCATAGTCTTTTTCTTCACCAATATCAGTAGGCACTGTTTACGAGAAACTTAAAAAGCATAATATACCTTTTTGGAATAGTCACATTTGTACTTGCCCATCTTTAAGCCCCTACAATGAACCGTGATCTATTAATACTAATATTATAAAGAGGTATTTGTTTGTAAGTTTGTATGTAGGGGTAATCTTCGGAACTAACGATCCAATTAAAAAAAAAAATTGCACTCGTGAAAAGCTACACTATTCCCGGATGACATAGGCTACTTTTATCCTTGTAATTGCACGGAAACAGGAACTACGCGGGTGAAACTGCGTGATGTCTGCTAGTAGGTTATAAATAAATAAGTAATCAACTTTTCAGACTGTACTGGCCTTGCATGGCGAAAAAGGCCTTCATTTTATCCACTCAACTCGATCTTGCGCCAAACCACTTACTTAAATCAAAAGAGAAACCTCTTGGTATTCCAAACAAAGCCTTAAAGTGTAAGTAGCAACCCTGAAGCCAGAACATATATATCGTACATGGCAACATCTTTGTATGAACAAATGCATAAGGATTTTCACTTTGCCTGATGCAGCTGGCGCGACTTGACGTGTGGTCAGTGTCAGTCCAGACTGAGAATTTCGCTTACACCGCGGTGTAATATTTTGTACAACTAAGTATGTTACGAATGTTTGCACGTACTTTAATTTAGTTATATTATTTTATACTTTCTTCATTATTGTTTCATTTTGTTAATGGTTTTAACCGACACGACAGGTCAGATGGTCTGGTGGATACTATGGCCCTGACTGCTATTCCATGGTCGTGGGTTCGATTCCCACCTAAATCAAACGTTTGTGTGATCAGCAGGATCATTTGTTCTACGCCTGAATGTAATTTAGTTATTAATACCCGTGCCCTCCTATTACACTGCTCTGCATGGGGACAGTAATAAGTTGGTATTATTTATTTACGCAACATAACACCGTGCCTGCATTCCATAAAGGGTTAGTCAGAGGTGTACCCTTTTTAAGCTTCATGTAATAAGACGCAAGCCATCAACCAGGCGTAGATATAGACTCTAGCCTGATACTGAGGAACTCCAGATGTAAAAACCTCTAAAATTTTACCCAACCCGGGGATCGTACCTAAGACCTCATGCTTCACCGATTCTTTACCCTACCCAATCTACACGAGTAATCAGCTCATAACATTGTTTCATTACTCGAAAGTCCAAATATCCAGTCCCTTTATTACTTCTGAAGAAAACTTTGGGTATAAAATGACACGTTACAACTAACGTTAACAAGCACGTTTTACGAGTACATACAAAATGAACAGTTAAACACGACACAACACCAATATTGCTTTTATATTCCATAAAAAAAACTTCAAAAACTTCAGTAGAAAATTTAACACACCCAACGAGCGGCGAATATCCTTTATATATTACCGCGGCATTACGTGACCGTGTAACATACAGCCTAACGTTAAATAAAACATCCTGTATGCAAAAATAAAAATTTGTTTACGACGCAAGAGCAGGTGATAGTGCAGTGGGGCAACACTCAATAATGCAGTACAAAGCGAGAGCAGTATGCAGTTTGGCCGGTCAATTCGTATAGTAGCCGGGCAATGTGCAAAGACCACGTAGCTGGAACGTCTGTGGCTTGTAGGCAATGTATTTTATTTTCTAAATAAGTTTAATATGCAGCTGGTACCAAAGAGGTCACATTTTGGAGACCTGAGAGAATAGTGTTTATTTATTTAATACAGCTAAAACATATTGGACAAACAAGAAAAAAGAAAGACGGCCACTGCAAGCCATTGTTGCCGGTACAAAAAAAAACGCAATTTACAGAAATATATTTTGTTAACATCATCATCACTTTTCCCAACTATGTCGAGGTCGGCTTCCAGTTTAACCGCATAGAGATGAATACCGTGTTGTACAGACGCCAGCACTTTGGGATTGGGAAAATTTGACACATTGGGGTAACTTGATAGTTACCCCAATGTGTCAAATTATCCCAATTGAATATGAATCCTATTCTGTTTGATATAAAGTTAAAAAACGATCAAAACAATTTGACACATTGGGGTAACAAGATGTGCTGGCGTCTGTACATAGAGCGACTGCCTGGAATCAATGTTTGTAATGTTAATGTTAATGCTCAATCAATCTATCCGAGTCTCTGTTTCGGAGGAGTTTTGTAACAGTTAAATTTGACGCTTACTAATGATACTCGTCATTAAAGTCTATAGTCTAATAGTAATTAATAGGATTATGAATTTGATTTTTCAATTTCCTACGTAGACCTATATACAAAGTTATCGCGACACAAAAAGAGTGAAACGCAAATCGAACTTCTTAACTACTTCACTCAACTTCTTAGATTGTTAAGAGATTTGGCTGTTTAAGTGGGATCGAGCTTATTCCTACCAACAGCAACTGGTGAGACTCTGGGCTGCCACTGAGTAATTCCAGTTGAAAAATCCCAATTACGCTTTGCTTGACGAGGGAGTCCAACCCAACACCGCATGTTTAGCAATAACGGTTGCGACATTTTTGTAAAGCATAGTGAATAAGTACTTTTTTTCTCGTGTGTTTGGTGACCAGCACGCGTAGCATGATCACCGAAGAAACGGTCTTTGTCGTGTCTCGGAAGAAAAGAAATTAAGTGTTCATGCTACGCAGGCAGGTTTATTGAAAGAAATTTGACAGATTGAGGTTCCTGTCTATATAATCTGTCACTTTGCCGATTCGTCTGTAGACAAAGGCCGTTTCTTCGGTGTTCAATCTACGCATGCTGGTATCAGAGTTAGGAAAGGCTTGGCTTCATATGCCGTCGAGAAATGTCTATCAGACATGTCGTTTTCTATCCATGTTTTCCTTCCTATAATTCTTCTTCGTGATAATTGTACAATACGCACATGAATACGAAAACTCAATGGTGCCTCGGGTTTGAACTCGAAAGCTATGACTTAACAGTCACACCACTAGGCTATGTATTAGTATTAGTAGATATTTGCGTATTAATTAACATTACGAAGAACAGAATCAGAACTTACAGGATCGTGATTTGGTATAATATCGTGCCATGCATGTATGTACATAATTATACTTCCATGTTATATCCTCTACTATATACATCATGTATATACATTGTCACTTTCCCAACATTCTTACTATTTCTTTTATCCGAACAAAAACATTCAATCTCGCGCCGTCCCAAACTATTAAATACAACACTAGTACAAGACATCGCCAGTTCTCCACACAATATCCCGGCCTACTCACAGAATATTATAAAAACGCAAATTTCAACAAAAACCAGTCGTTCGTCGCGACGGCAAGTTTCCACTGCGGTGGCTTAAAGTTGTACGTCGGAATTAGTGTTGGGACGATCATATAAATCCCGGGGCCGGGATTTAAAACGTCCGGAACTGTTGGTAACGTGATGCGCGAAGATTAAGATAACGTTATGGTACATTAGTTGAGCTGCTGTATTTGTAAAAAGTGTGATTATAATGTATTAAGCATTACGATATGTATAGTTTTTTCGTTGTATCATTTAACTTTGGTTTGTCACGTGAAGGAAGGAAAATATGGCTTTTAATTAAAAATGCAAACACGAGTAGTACAATAATATGTCAATTGCGCATCAAATAAGTTATAATGTCAATTAATAAACTGTTTGTGTTTAAGAAGAAACAAAGATGAGGACAATGTCTTGAGTAAATCTTCAACTAACATACACACATAAACCTTCGGTTTTTTCCATGAAGGTAGGCAGAAACTACATAACACCACCTGCTATGATTCCTACGTACTTTTATTGCGTCGTTTACGTTCATACACGCACGCTGGTTGCGAGTACTATTTTCCAAGTTATGACTTAGAAATGAACAACAACACATTTCGCTACATAAAAACTAACTCATCCCGCGTTTACGACGTACAAACCCACTAATCCCGCGATTACAAGCACACGCTCCCACACTAGACGGAATCTTCATTTTTTTTGCCGTTGTCGACTAAATAAAGGGCCAACTTTTAATGGAGGCAGGCTATCGGCTAAAACTGAGAGTCATCGAGCCTGTAACGAGTTTGCCCGGGTATTGTTGTGTTACGTGTGAGACAGGAACTCGTCTTTTAAGTACGTGACACCCAACTTTGATAATTACCAACCGAAAAATTATGACATGTTCGGCTTGTGCGCTGTAGATTCAATATTAATTATATAAAATTTAATACTCAATTTTGATAATCTTTCCTACAAATCTTTCGTACCAAAGAAAACGGCCCATTGGTCGACTAAAGGTTAAGCTACGTTCGACGAAGTTGATGGGAATTTTAGCAAACTGGCAGACCTGTCAAACGATATTTTGCGCAAACGTAGACACTGATAAATCAAAAGTCATTTATTCAAATTAAGCTGAGGATCAGCACTTTTTGAACGTCGAAATTACATAAGACAGTCCCCCAAAAAGCCCACCCTTCGCCACTTCCTAGTGTTTTTGCTGGGAAGAAGAAGTGGCGGAACAAACTCCACAGCAACACATCTGTCTGATAAGTTGGAAGAACTTGAATTTACACAGTACCATTAGTTATAATTACAAAATAATTAAAATAAGTTATTCACTACATGTTAGCTAGCACACTCAACATACAGAATACCAGTAATATATAGCTACCGACAATAAAACTAACTTAACTCAAGCAAAAGCAACTGACTAATAAGAATCCTCCAGGTAAAAAGGGTGTGCCAGCTTGCATGCGCAGAGTTGGATTAAATCCATAGATCTGCAAGACAATGTAACAAAATGATAAACTAGAACTGTGGAAGTTAAATAAAACAAAAAAAAAACAGGTAATAGTTAAAACAATAGCAAAACTAAAGCCAGCAAGACGACCAGTTACCACAAGCAGCACCCGTTCACGAGCATAACGCAAAGATCAGCCAGTACCACCCTCGCCATATTAGAGGGAAGGTGGTAACCCGACCCTCGACGCTACCGCAAGCAGTAACATCTGAGGGAGCATGACGAACTTGCTACCGGTTATTTACGTTAAAATTCACCAATAAATAGGAGTCTCTAGTTCACCACATAATGCAAATACATCTCATTTAATACAATGTACTGAGAAGATTATGTCAACAAAAAAATATAATATAAAATTAAAATGAAAATGAAAAGTGGCACACACAAACAATAAGTTTCAACTAGTTAATAAATTAATTTCAGTGAAAGAAATAGCAGTTCAGTGATAGCAGCGCCACCTACCGGATCCAATTGGAAATCTAAACCACCGAGGAAAGTAACAAATATTTCCTATGAGGGTGACAGGGTCAGTACGTGATCAAACCCTCGTTAGTAAATAAAGATTTTAAAAAAATGTAACTAATAAAGAATTGCCCAATTTCGTGCAGGAGTTCGGAAGTTATGAGCGTACACACGGCTACACTTCTAACTATACATTTCCAGTTTACGCTGACCTCGTATTGTACGGAAATCCTATACAATGCGTAAACCGTAAACTTATACCGGAAAGGTATAGCATGATGTGTACCCGTGTGTAAATACACTTTTTGCGATTATTTTTTATTACTACTGATAGATAGATAAAACACTTTAAACCGTTGGTCGCGAATATCTTATGTAAAACGTGAAAAAGTATTATAAGTAAAAAAAGTGTAGATAGGTTATAAGCGCTCAGCAAGCGACACGTTAAAATGTGACTAACTAGCCACACTTGACCTCAGTATCGCGTCGCGCCGTCAACGGACGCGTGCGTGCGTTAGTGTGCCGTTTTTGAAGATCGAATGTTGTTTAGATAACCTATCTAAGTACACCTTTTTACTTATAATATCATTGTATTCTATATTGTTTAGAAGTCAAGCAGATGATGATGTTAACAAGTACCAAAATAACTACCAGCTGTAGGTAAGGTACTGTACCAGCTAACCTGCAAGCATCGACGACACCACCACTCGCAACGCACGCGCATCGGGCACTGAGGCGCCCGAGCTAGACGTGTGGTATTTACGTGTCGCATCGCCGCGCGCCGCGCCGCCGTGGTTCGGGGGTCCGCAGGCAAATGAGCTTGCTCGTGATTGGTTCGCAATCATTTATATAATGTGGTAACCAAACCACTAGTGCCTCCCAAAATGTAAATATAGGATAGGTCATTTTGATAATAAATCGAGTTTTGTGAGTTACTATACTAACGCTATTTTATTTACCACTACCCTCGGTAAATTGGTGACCCCGTACGACGTTAGCCAGCAAAATGACATCAGAAAACATCGAGACTATCTCCGTCAAGGCCCGAATACCTACGTTTTGGCGAGACAAACCGACATTATGGTTTGGACAATTTGAAACCGTTATCAACCAGCAGAAGCCAAATGAAGAAGCCAAATTCAGTCTGATGGTGGCGCATATGGAAAAAATGGACGTCGAGCAGATCAGTGACATCATTTTATCCAAAAACCGCACTGGAAGATACGAGGAGGCGAAAAAGAGGCTACTTTCCGTGTACGAAGAATCGGAAACTAAACAGCTGCAAAAACTCCTTAACGAGATGGAACTCGGCGATCAAAAGCCGTCACAATTGCTCAGGCGCATGAGAGAACCTGCTCGCGAGAAGATACCTGACTCAACTCTTCAGTTATTATGGATGCAGCGTCTACCGAGTGCAACACGAGCAGTGCTGGCGGTAAGTGAACAAACATCACTCGACGTACTCTCAGCTATGGCAGACAGAATGCACGACCAAGCCACTGAAGTACAATCTGTTTGTTCCTGCGCCTGTCAAGATCATTCAAAACCATCATCATCAACATCGCGTGTTCAAGAACGGGAAACGCACGGAGAACAGGATCTACAGAACGCAATAATGCAACTGACGAAAGAGATTGCCGAGCTAAAAGTACAGCGGGCAAACACATCGACGCACGCATCTCGCCGTTTCACTCGCTCACGATCCCAGTCTCGTTCGCAGTCCGGCGGCCGACATTATAAATATGAGCGCAGGACAAGCGACGCTTGTTATTTCCACAAGCGCTTCGGAGAGCACGCACGCAATTGTAGATCTCCATGCAAATACAGCGACCGCAAGGGAAACTAACCGAGATCTTGGCTACGACGGGACCCGAGATCAACAACATTTCCGCACACCGTCTTTATGTCTACGACACCGCCAACAAACTACGTTTCCTTATCGACACTGGAGCGAATGTATCGGTCGTACCTCCTTGTAAGAAAGGAATAAATTCATCAAATGTACTGTTATACGCAGCCAACGGTACACCGATACGAACATATGGCGAACGCGATTTCGACCTTAACCTTGGATTGCGACGGCCATTCAAATGGAGATTCACCATCGCTGACGTGAAGCGGCCAATCATCGGTGCAGACTTCCTGCAATTCCACAACCTTCTAGTTGACCTACGAGCCCAGAAACTTATTGACAAGAGGACAGGCTTATCAATTAACGGTTGTTTGTCAAGAAGTACATCGACACCGACGGTACTCACAATAAACGTCAATGATCCGTATTACGACCTGCTAAACAAATACAACGACATCACATCTGCCAACTTCAGCAAAACGAATACCAGCGACGTGGAACATTATATCGTGACACGCGGACCGCCCGTGTACTGCAAAGCACGCCCGTTGCCGCCACACAAATACAAAGCCGCAAAAGACACCTTCCAGTCTATGCTTGATCAAGGTATATGTCGACCCAGTAAATCACCATGGGCTAGTCCTCTACATTTAGTCCAGAAGAAGAATGGTGAACTCAGACCATGCGGAGACTACAGAAAACTAAACGCAGTGACGAAACCCGATCGATATCCGATACCTCGCCTACGTGACTTCACCTACAGATTACAAGGAATGACGGTATTCACAAAAATCGACCTTCGAAAAGCATATAACCAACTGGGTGTACGACAAGATGACATTGAGAAGACTGCAGTAATTACGCCATTCGGGTTGTTCGAGTTCCCACGAATGTGCTTCGGATTACGCAACGCAGGTCAAACTTTTCAACGACACATGAATAATATTTTGGGTGACCTTGACTACGTATTCCCGTTTGTCGACGATCTTCTCCTGGCATCTGCTGACCCAACGCAACACCGACTTCACTTAGAAGAAGTGTTCAAAAGGTTACAAAAGCATGGAATGCGAATAAACGTGTCTAAGTGCGTATTTGGGAAACCTACGCTCGAGTTCCTAGGCTACGACGTATCTACAGCAGGAATTAAACCAATAGAAGAACGTGTCAAAACAATAATAACATTCCCAGAGCCGACTACAGTACAAGAACTACGACGATTCCTGGGCATTATTAATTTCTACAAAGAAAGTATTCCACGCGCAGCGCACACACAAGAAAAATTGTACAAGTACCTTCGCACCTCGAAAAAGAATGACAAGACGCCAATCAAGTTCACGCCCGATGAAAAAGAGGCCTTCGAAGCAAGCAAAGCCAGTATAAGAAATGCTGTTATGCTGACACATCCGTCAACACATGCATCCATATCACTCATGTGCGACGCATCCAACACGTGCGTCGGAGCAGCCCTACAACAGTACATTTACGGAAGATGGCAACCACTCGGTTTTTATTCAAAAAAACTGACCGACGCCCAAAGAAAATACAGCACCTTTGATCGGGAATTATTAGCCATTTACCTAGCGATACGTCATTTCCGAAAAATGTTTGAAGGTAAAGAAATCACCGTATATACCGACCATAAACCACTGACGTTTGCGCTCACGAGAGATAACAGCAAAACAGAAACACAGCTGCGCACAAGATATCTACACTACATTAGCCAGTTTGCAACGAAGATACTACATATTGAAGGCAAAGAAAACGTCGTCGCCGACGCCCTATCCAGAATCGAAACAATAACTTTACCGTCACCACTTGACTACGACGAGTTAGCACGCCAACAAACAAACGATAACGAAATCGAAAATGTTATACGAAACAACAAGTTGCAATTTCAACGCATCAAACCAAGTCACTATAAACACGAGATACTGTGCGAAACATCCACAGGTACCAACCGGCCCTACATACCGCCACAGCTGCGACGAACCGTGTTCACAACAATCCATGCGATGAGTCATCCCGGCATACGCGCCACACGCCACCTGATAACAACACGATTCTTTTGGCCGAGCATGAATACGGACATCAACAGTTGGACACGAAGTTGCATCGCATGTCAACAAAGTAAGACACAGCGCCACACTGTATCGCCACTCGAAACTTTTCCACGCACCGAGCGGCTGTCACACATCCACATCGATATAATTGGACCACTACCAGTATCAGATGGGAAACGATACTGTGTAACAATAATCGACAGAGCAACTAGATGGCCTGAAGCTTACCCAGTGGCTGATATCACCGCCGAAACAGTCGCCCGTGCTGCATACGAGGGTTGGATAGTTAGATTCGGATGCCCAGAGAAGTTAACCAGCGACCAGGGACGTCAATTCGAATCAGAGTTATTCAAGAGTCTTATGAAGCGATTAGGCATCGAACGTACACGTACTACAGCCTACCATCCACAAGCAAACGGCATGATTGAACGTTGGCATCGCTCATTAAAAACAGCATTAACAGCTCGTTTGCAAAATACAAGCTGGACATACGAATTACCAACCGTCATGCTGGGTTTGCGGGCAACAATAAAAAACGATACCGATGTCTCCGCAGCAGAAGCATTATATGGCCAAACACTGCGACTACCCGGTGAAATGATAGGCGTGAAGATAACGGACAGAACAAAATCAAACTACGAAGACGTCATAGCGAGCGCAATGCAAAAACTATACGCCGCACACTCCAATACAGACCACCGGACAACATACGTTCCTAGACACCTACGAACGTGCACACATGTGTTTATGCGCGACGACACAGTACGCAGGCCGCTCACACCAACGTACAGTGGCCCGCATCGAGTTATTGAACGCAATGATAAGGCATACACAATACTCGTAAAAGCGAAACCGAAGAACATCTCAGTGGACCGGCTTAAACCTGCTTTCCTTTTGGAATCCGAGCCAGCCAACGACGTCATCCCTGGTGCACCCTACGTAACGAGATCTGGAAGAGTCACCAAACCTCCAGTACGCTTCGCTGGGGGGGAGCACTGTACCAGCTAACCTGCAAGCATCGACGACACCACCACTCGCAACGCACGCGCATCGGGCACTGAGGCGCCCGAGCTAGACGTGTGGTATTTACGTGTCGCATCGCCGCGCGCCGCGCCGCCGTGGTTCGGGGGTCCGCAGGCAAATGAGCTTGCTCGTGATTGGTTCGCAATCATTTATATAATGTGGTAACCAAACCACTAGTGCCTCCCAAAATGTAAATATAGGATAGGTCATTTTGATAATAAATCGAGTTTTGTGAGTTACTATACTAACGCTATTTTATTTACCACTACCCTCGGTAAAGTACTTACAACGTCACATAAATAAATGTTCTTGCTAAGGGTACCTACTGCTGATTGTCTTAGCTAAACTGTCTGCCCATAAGTTACAAGGGTGCTATAACTGGCACAGTATAGTGCACACGACATTATGTTGTGTGGTTAGTCGAACACTTACGATAACTTGGTTGTTATAGATGTGCAACATCGAAATCTATGGTCATGAACTAAATTTGGCAAGTGTATATGTAGGTAATTGTCAGCGAATATATTGTAACTAAAAGTGTAAGTTTATTATCGACTGGCCTGTTTGTCTAGTAGTTAGTGACCCTGACTGCTATGCCGGAGGTTGTGGGTTCGATTCCCACCCAGGACAAATGTTTGTGTGATGAGCACGATCATTTGTTCTGTGTCTGGGTGTAATTTATCTATAATAATGTATGTATTTAGAAATATATAAGTATGTTTATCAGCTGTTTAGTACCCATAACGCAAGCTCTCAAGCTTAACTTGGGACTAAATGGCGTTGTGTGAAAAGTTGTGGAATATTTATTTATTTATTATTTATTTATTATGGAAGTTTAAAATAAATTGTCACTTAATCATAACTGGCAAAATGTGGGTGTAACGTTTAACTGAGACACCAATAACCCTGTTTACGATTCCCACTCGCGTTCAGTGGCGGAGTCTAGTATTTCGACTATTAAATAAATGACATCGGTATCAGATGGTTCATCTAAAGATTGAAGTGCACGTAAATTTCGCAATGTGGGATCAATAAGCTTTCTAATCTGGTCACTCGATTTCCTTTAAAGCGGCTTCAATTTAAACAGCGATTTCAGATGGTTTTAAACCAATAAACGATTGTTAAAGAAACTGTTTTGCAGTAGACAAATTCCACGTGTGAACATAGTTTGCATTTGTAAACTCTAATGCACTGATAACTTGTAAAGCAGAACCGGTAAGCAACGATTTAAGATAATGAAACTTTTGCATACTATCTAAACCATTACGACTATGAATCATGGTAATATGTACATATGAGTTTCGATACTTTAGGTACTGATCAAATGAACCGTCAAATGTAGATAATTTACTATTTTGTAGTATTATTGACAAAAGATATGCATTGCCACTACTTACTTACTGATTTAGTTTGATTATCGTTATCGCTTAATAAACACTGCTCTGTAGCCATAAGCAGAAATTAACGTTCTTTAAACGTTTCCCGATAACCGATGTGTTGTGAATATTTGCTGAATTTCATCTTGCATTAAATTAAATTGTATAAGCATATTAGAAATTGACTGTGTTCGTAATTCAAGTTCTTTACGTGGGGTGAAATGTAAGGAAACTATCTTTTCCAATTTAGTAAGGAACTTCTAGAAAAGCGTTAGTCTGCCACTAAGCGTACCTCGTTTTCTTTTTAATTGCATGAGCTTTAGACGATCTGATTTATCAACTTTAAGACTAAAATCCTGATAAAGCCTCATCGACACTAATTTTAGCGGGTGTGAAAGGCAAAAGTACTTACAGTTTACTGCACAGCACGGACCCGCGGCGAAGCACAGTGAAAGGCAACAGGAAAACGCACCACTTTCCACGATTTTCTCCTATTGCAATTGTTTCATGTGACGCCTTGCGTCCCTCGCGTTAAGATTTGGCTCAGAGGATCAATGTTGGGTTTATATACCTATTATGTATTTCTTGATGTGTGCGGGACGTGGCGGAAACTTTCAATAACTTATTTATTTATGATGAGTGAAAATAGGAATAATTTACTTGTTAATTACATATGCAAATTATTGTATAAATAAAAACGTATAAGAACGACACGAACGCGCAGTCGTCCAGAGAGAATATTTTAAATAATGTTCCAATTATGAATCGAAGCGCGACTTTCCAAATTCAAAATTAGAAGCGCCGCACGTCGCGATGCGCGGATGTTGCCAGCCAGCATTCACCCGTATTGTATGTACATCATCTAAAAGAGTTATAGACGAAGTCAAGAAAGAAAGAAAGAAAATATATTTATTTGGGATACGCACAGGAATTTAACAGTTCAAAATTAAAAACTAAAACTAACATATTAAATAAAACCTGTGCGATGCCAAAAAGGCCGCTATTTTAGCACGATGCCACGATATTTAAAGAAAAGCAATAAATACCGCAGTGCAGTTATTCTGATAGGGCCTACTGTAATGCCATGAATACATTGATGTGCACAATATAGGCTACAAAGAGGCATAAAAATATATTATAAATAAATGAGTAGATAATAAAACCCAAATATAATAGGAAAATAAAATGATAAAATAGGGAAAAAGTTAAGTAAGTACAGATGATGTATAAAATTAAAAACAAAATTAACTCTCCAACGCATCTGCCACGTTCCAGCGACTGTTTATACTATAGCATGAAAATATGCTTTATGCTTACATAGTCTGTGGTCCGTGACGAAGGACGCCGGCGCAACCGGAGTCGGGCTGTCAGTTAAAACTAATAATTACCTACTAATAGGCGTTTTGCATGAAGTAGACATTTTTGCGTTCGTGTCAAATACATCACGGTGTTTATCGTGAACAAAGTCTCGCGACACAATTTGTATATTGCAAGGTGTAAATGGGTTTCTTAAACAACATTCGATCTTCAAAAACGGTATACTAACGCACGCACGCGTATGTTGGGGCGCGACGCCACACTGAGGTGAAGTGTGGCTAGTTAGCCACATTTTAACGTGTCACTTGCTGAGCGCGTATAACCTATCTACACCTTTTTACTTATAATATCATTGTTTTATGGGGTATAATTAAAAACATATAACTTAATATGACGCTTATATCCATAGTCAATGATATTTTAAGTAAAAAGGTGTACTTAGATAGGTTATACCTAAGCGCTCAGCAAGCGACACGTAAATAACAATTATTAATAAGATGAATATAAAAAACAAAAGAAAGACCTTTTTTTGATACCATCCCCTTTACTTCCATACACGTCACAAACGAAACAATTCAATGTAAAAACAAAATGTGCAATAACAAATTTAATGTCGAAAAGGACCATTTTCCCATGACACATCCTGGATGTCGAAGCTTTTATCCCTTTACAGCCAAGCATTACACAGAATACATGATATACCTACCGTACCACAGTAAGGGAATTAAGACTACGATTTGTAAAAAAGCATATTTAATCATGAGACTGACAGAATTATTTATGTGAGGTTAAGCGAGGCTACGGTGGGAGGTGAGCGGGGTTAGCAAGCTCTTTTTGACAGTTCTAGTCCGCTTGCAACTCTTTTAATAGGTTTTTAAATAAATGTTGGTGCTAACTATTTCATAGAATACTATAAAAAAAACTTTCTGAACTAACTATAACTAACGTGTTTTTGTATTGTGCTCCGACCATTTAAAATATTTAACATAACATTTGTTTTGTTTTTTTTTTATTAGCTGTAAGTTCTCCATGTACTAAAAAAAAACTTTTTTGCAAAAAATAAAACCGACTTCAAAAAAAACACTAAACGGTGTAAAATAACTCTAAATTCGGAAGTCTGTGGCTTTGGTGGGTTTGTCTTACTCATGATGGGCCACCGACTTCCGAATTTAGAGTTATTTTACACCGTTTAGTGTTTTTTTTGAAGTCGGTTTTATTTTTTGCAAAAAAGTTTTTTATTTTTCCATTTTTAGTTGTAACCATAAAAATATTTGCCATGAATTTATTTTATATTGTTAATTGTTAACAATACATGTCATCTTAATAGGGTTTTCCACTAATCCCTAATATATTAAAATTAACATACCTAACTGACGAAATTTAGGTATACTGTACCCACCTGCGTACCCCTCAGAGCATACAGGCGTGATGATACGTCATTATGTTGTATAAACAATAAACACCCAAGCGATTCCAGCAATCACGACAGATTTGCTGTTTATTTTTGAAGAGTTCCGTTGTATATCTCCGAAGATCAGCACAAGATCTTCACCAAATTAAAATGGGACCACCTCAGGAGTCTACTCTTTCAAACAAAAAAAGAATTTCGAGAATCGGTCCACAAATGGCGGAGAAATCAGGTAACATACATAAAAAAAAAAAAAAAAAAAAAAAAAAATACATACACACGAACATAGAACCTCCTCCTTTTTTGAAAGTCGGTTAATAAATAAATAAACCTTCTTTCAGAATATTTAGTTATATTATATCATGCGAGTAGGTGCAGTATTTCTATCAAGTATCTTTTTTTTACAAATGATTAATTATGTTGACATTCTTTGACTGACCTGTTGGTCTGGTAGTTAGTGACCATGACTGCTATGCTGGAGTGGGTTCGATTCCCACCCAGGACAAATGTATGTGTTGAGCACGAATTTTGGTTCTAAGGTTACACCTTGACTTAGAATCAAAATTCGTGATCTCGTATGTTTTCAAATATTTACTATGTTTATCAACTGATTAACATAGTAAGTTTTAAAATATATACTAGACAACTATCTATAGTACGTTTGAGTCATCATTATCCGTCGGCCTAGCCCCGCCCCCTAACCAATCAAATCTTTTCAAATTCATTTTTATAACTTCATTAAACTTAATCTTTTAAAATATAATTTGTTTGAATTTAACACCACTGTGGAATACATCTTTATCTTGCAGTTGCACTGATGACTCGCTGCATTCTTAACGCGAACGAACTTTAGTATACATTGCACAGTTTTTAAACACACAACCATCTCCTTTTCCTAACAGCCCGGAGCTGGAGTCGTGCTCGATTGATGACAATAGGTTCACCCCCTTAGACTTAAATATATCTGGCAAAACGTGTGTGACCTTCGGAGATTGCAGGCGTAATGTTTATTAGTTTATTTAAAACTTTTAGCATACTTATGCACAAAGACGGCCTTAACGCCACGGGTAATCAATATTTTGGTAATGCAGAGAAAAACAGTAGTAGGTTATGGTTTTTTTTTTTCTCCTTATGCCAACTGAGCCGTTGTCGACTATTCTGCCAGCGTCTAGGTTATGGTTATAGTTAGAACTAATGAAATATCACTGACGTCATTAGAATGTGACTTTGTGATAACATTGAGTAACAGACAATATTGCGTCTAGTATTAAACTATCCTTGTCGGCTATTAGTATGAAGTCCTTTGTGAAGGACCTTTACTTAATTAATACGGAACACTTTGACGGACACCACGCGTTTGCGTATCACGTGTCCATATTACGATAATATTGCTCGGATGGTCCCCTTTGTGTACAGTTGCGGACATGCAATTATTATAAGCCGCATTGCATTTGAGATTATTGACGGATTTCAAAGAATTCCGTATGAAGTTAAATCGGGATACAGCTTTCGAAACATTAATTTGATTGAAAATGTGTTTGGTTTCAAGCCTTATAAAAGTTATGAAACATTAATTTATTTGGATGGTGCAATTTTGTACATATTTAATTATGGTTTCGTGTTGTCAATGAGGATTATTATGGGTACAATTTATTTTTTTTCGTTTCGTTTCGTTTTTTACGAATTTAATCTTAAATGAATAGATAGTTAAACATTCTTGTCCACAATAATCTTAACACACATCACATAACATAATATCCCCCTTATCTTGCCAGTTATGTTAAAGTCCCAAGTAATAGGGGCGAGTCTATTGCCATCAATCGGACTCCGGGCTGCTACTGAGAAATCCCTGATGAAAAAACTCAATAACACTTTACACAACCCGGGGATCGAACCCGGAACCTCATGCTCAGCAGTAGCACTTGCGACCACTAGAGAAACGAGGCAATAATCTTATTTACAGAATAATATACTGATGTTTTCAATACCTTTTAACTAACATGTTTTAAATTGTTTTGTAAATAGGAGTCGATCCTTTTGCTGTCGTTTCTTTAATAAAATTCATCCGTCTATTGGTGCTTAAAAAACACAATAGATCTTCATCTTATGGTATGGTTAAGTTAGGTTAAATATCTTTCAGTCACGATGTTTTCCTTTACCGTTTTTTTAAAGCAAGTTGTTGGCGACTGGCTGGAGCTTTGTTATAAACCTTTTTTAATTATTTGTTTTTTTTTTATGGTTTGTTCTTTTATAATTTTAAAACTGTGAAAAAACAAATAATTAAAAAAGGTTTATAACAAAGCTCCAGCCAGTCGCCAACACAAGTGTTAATTATATAGGGTGACTGGTAATAAGTGACCGATACTTAAACACGTGATTTTATTCATGACTTCAATAAACCTTCCCAAAGAAACTTTTTTTTTATACACAATAACCTATAACATAATAAAATAACATTCAAATTCAAATTCAAATTCATTTATTAGTGTGATTAATGGTACATGAGATCTTATTTACTAAAAAAATGTTCCTTAAGTAATCTACCTTAAAGGTGTACACTCTCACAGATTATAATATAAATAATAAAAATAATAAAAAAAAAAAACATTAACAATTGCAGACACATAAGTAATTAACGAAAATAACGATAATACAATGTCAAGATTAAATAAATATCAATGTCAAGATTAAATAAGTATCAATGTAAATGTCAATAACTTACAATTTATCAATAAGGAATTCGTCAATAGTGTAATAGCATTTTTCCAATAGTAATTGTCTTAGTTTGTTCTTAAATTGAGTAATATTTATTATGTCCTTAATGTTATTAGGTAATTTATTAAATATTTTTGGGGCCATGCAAAGTATGCTTTTGTGCATCAAGGCGGTTTTTGATGGTGGAACGCATAATTCATGTCTATTTTGTGGTCTAATAATTTTATAGCGATGCTCTGACGCTTTTCTGAATAGATGCATGTTCTTTTTAACAAATAAAGCAGTCTCAAATATGTACAGGCAAGGTAAAGTCAGTATTTTTAACAACATAAAATAAGGTTTGCAGCTATCAGTTACGTTTATGCCTGTAATAGCTCTAATGCATCTCTTTTGAGATTTGAACACCATGTCTCTATTGCTTGAGTAACCCCAAAACATGACTCCGTAGCGTAGCATAGAATCAACATATCCATAGTAAGCAGTGACTGCTGCTGCTTGATTAACTACTTTCTTTAATTTATATAAAGCAAAAGCAAATTTACTATTTTTTTTAATTAATATTGAAGTGTGTTGTTTCCAATTAAGTTGATTGTCAATTGTTAAGCCTAAAAATTTCGTATTTGTAACTTCTTCAATTGCTTCATTATTAAAGCTTATATTGAGTTCCGAATTAGCTACTCTTTGACGAAAATTCATGATTTTTGTTTTCTTTAAATTTATTATTAAATTGTTTTGTTCCAACCATATAACGGCTTTCCGTAATGCGTCAATAACGTCAGCTTCAAAATGTTTATTATTCTCGCTAAGTCTAACAATGATAGTACTGTCGTCAGCAAACAATGTCATAGGATAGGGTATATTCTGAGGGAAGTCATTAATATATATAAGAAATAATAAAGGCCCTAGGACGCTGCCTTGGGGCACGCCATAAGATATTATTCGATCTTTAGATATGTATTTTAGTAATTTAACGGTTTTATTAGTTTCATAAAAACGACTTATTTCTGTACGTTGTGTTCTATTTGTTAGATACGATTTAATGAGTGCTAAAACATTTCCCCTTATCCCATACGCGTTTAACTTGCTCAGCAGTATATCATGGTTGACCAAATCAAAAGCCTTAGTCATATCCATGTATATTGCTGAAATTGGAACTCGATCATTCATGTTAGTTATGATAACATTAAGAAAGTCATATAATGCCATATTTATTGAATGATCTTTCCTAAATCCTTTTTGTTCCTTTACAAGTATGCTATGTTTGTTGAGGTATCTGTCTATGGACTTATAGATCCATTTTTCAAATATCTTGGATATTACCGGAATAAGAGCTATTGGTCTGTAATTTTTTACATCTTTCTCATCGTCTTTTTTAAATATAGGTTTTATGACAGTGGGCTTAAGCTTATCCGGGTAGGTTCCAGACTTAATACTTAAATTAATTATGTAGCTAAGAGGATGTGATATTATTTCTGAGACGCACTTTAGGACCTTTGTTGAGATGTTGTCATATCCTACACTATTTTTATTTTTTAAATTATTTATAATTGTTTTTACTTCACCTGGTACTATAGGGGCTAAGAACATTGACTGTACGGAGAAATTAATTGCATTGTCAGTCGTCAGTTGTGTCAAAGCAGTTGCAAGTTTTTCTGCTTGGCTTATGAAGTAGTCGTTAAAAGTATTTGCTATGTCTTTGGGTGAAGTTAATGTAGCTCCGTCATAATTTATTTCTTTTATATACTCTGGTGGAAAGTTGCTCCTATTTTCATTTATAATTTTCCATGTCATTTTAGATTTATTAAATGCTGTCTCTATTTTATAATTATTTTTTGCTAATTGTGTCAGTTTTATAATTTTCTTAAGTCTATTTGAATAATTTTTAAGTTTCATCACGTTTATTTTAGATGGAGTCTTTCTATGGTGCCAGAGCAACTGCCTTTTTATTTGGCTACACCGTCTTATACCAGGTGTTAGCCAATTAGGTTTCTTTGTTAATTTTCTTTTTTTGTACATAAACGGAAAACATAAGTTATAAAACAATTGGAGTAGTTCTAAAAAGTTGTTGTATGCTACGTTAGGGTCGTTAGTTAGATAGACATCAGAAAAAGAGATTGATTTGAGACAGTCTTTGAATTTCGCCAAGTTTTCATTACTATAGTCACGCTCTTTTATAACCCAACTATTCATTAAACATGTCTTTTTTACAGGAATCTTTAAAGTTTGTGCGGTGTGGTCCGACATATGTAGATCAAGGACACTATGAGTACATTTTCGTGAAATAATATGAGCAAAATTATCAATGCACGTATTGCTTTGTAATCTAGTTGGTTGATTTATTTGCAAATATAAATTGAACTTCAATAGAAAACTAGTAAATTCAAGAGATAATTTATCTTGTTTTAAAACATCAATGTTAAAATCACCACATAGAATAACATTTTTATTCGAGTCATAGCAGTATTTTGATAATATAATGTTTAATTTTGAGTAGAAAACCTCCAAGTTGTTTAACCTTGGTACTCTATAGATACAAATAATGATTGTATTATGTGGTATCAGTTCAATTGCACATACTTCGACTACACCTTCAGTTGACATTTTACTGACATTCGTAAGTTCTTTGTATTGGAGACCAAATTTTACCAAAATACAGGCTCCCCCTCTTTTCGTACTTCTTGTATAGTAACTGGCTAGTTTATAATTAGATAATGAAAGAAGGTCCTCTTGTCCTTGCTCCATAAAGTGTTCCGTGACGCAAATTATGTCTATACTGTTTTTTTGTTCGGCTAGATCTTGCAGATGTATTGTTAGTTGATCTGCCTTGTTGATGAGTCCCGCGATGTTTTGATGCATAATAATCAGATAATTATAGAAAAAACGTATCTAAATGCTTAAGTTCTGAGGTAGAAGAATCAGATGTTGTCATGTTATTTTCAGTATCGATTTCTATGATTGTCCTCTGGAGATTAGTGAAAATATTCTTCATTCCTGTTTCATTTATATGTCCATGTTGCACAGAAAACATTTGATAGTCACAAGTTAACTCTGCATTAGAGTCTAGTAGATAAGCATATTCGTGAGTTAAGTTGTCTAGATACAGGAGATTATTAAATGTTTCTATTCTAGAATTGTATATAGTTGTATAATTGCTATATCTGTAGGTCGGAAGGCAAATAACCACATTGGTGTTCTTAATTTTTTTAATAGTTTCTCTAATAAGACATATAATATCGTGATAGTTTCCAGTCCGTATGAAGTCCATTTCTCCCATCATAATCACACAATAGTCATTTTTATTTAAGTTTTTTATTTTATTATCAATCCCCTGTAGCATTTGTTGAATATCACCGCCTGGATATAGATAATGGCAGTAATAATACATATAAAAAGTGTTCTCGATTAAGTCACTTATTTTATTCCTTTTATTATTGCTAATTATGCATACATTATTCCTTGTTTTGGTCTTTTTTAAGAAACGTTGTTTATCGCCTTGCAGGTTCGTTAATGAATGTGTATCATATTGTGTTGATTTGTCAGCCATCTGCGCGGGCAAATCATTAGTTTTAGTATCGACAGTCTTGGGCGTTGTCGGGGGGTTGTTAATTGTAGTGTTTGTTTTGTTTCTCCTTTTCCTGTTAGTTATTGGAGATGTACTGTTTTCGCTAACTATATAGTATAGTAGTATAGTACTAGGTAGTTATTTTTTTATAAATATTTTTTTTCTTAGTTAATTCGTCGATGGTGTTTTTAAGTAAACCTTTCAATCTAATAATACATTTATTACATACTTAATAAAAACTAAAAGAAAAGAAAATTATAAGGCATCAAAAAATTCATCCGCATAAGTTTAAGTTGAGTATTCTCTGAGTTTAAACTTTCCACTTCTGCGTGAGCTGCCTCTAATCCTAGTGTTAATTCCTTTATTTTATTTTGTAGTTGGGTAATTACATCGCAATGTTCTTCATCTGACATATCCGGCAAGCTATTGCTAGTTGTACAATTTAAGTCGGTAGTTATATTTAAATCTTCGTTTGTATCCGAATGTCTGCGCGGGCGCTGATGTCGCTGAGTGATGTTCCCAAAGAAGTTCATTGTGAGATGATTTGAATTGACAAGTTAACAACTAACAATTTTTTCTAGTTCAAAAAGTGTATCAGCCGGCGTGGTTTGAACGCACGACTACGTGCGCGGCAGTCGGTGTAGTGGAACGTCTCACCAACTATTCGTCTGTTATACTTGTTGAAATTGGTGGTTGCTTTAAGCGAGAAATATTTTAAATAATAAAAAGTCGTTAGATATGAGTCATGTCAATGGAATTTTTTTTCCTCACAAGTCAAGTGATTCAAGTTTGAACTGTGGATTATTTTATAAATTTTGTCCACTTATTATGCACTGTCAGACACTTATTTTTGCACTGTTGTTTCACTTGAGTTCATATTTCATTACGATTGTTTGTAAGAGGGCTTTTTAACACTAATCACAAATGTTTGTTTATCTTCCATAACACTTTGGTTTTTTCGAGAATAACGTTGTCACTTAATATTTATAACTTGCTTAATGTTTTGGTGCACTCTTATTGGTATTACACTTAGTTAATTATGTTTAACGAATTTTAGAAACGGAGAACCACGATTCAGATGTTTGTCTATCTTATAGTATCAATGCTGTTTTAAATTCCCGCCCGCGCGCCTGTGGTTTTTGCCTGTGAATTTTGTTGATCACAGTAGGCACGAATCGGCACTGTCTATCAGCTGATAGTCTGACCTCGGGAAGGGCAAAATCTACTAGTAGTAGCGTCGCACGCTCTACCGCTCCCGTTGTGCAGTACTGATGTAATTGAATTAATTGAAAGTTAATGAGGATAAAAATAGTTTCTTTGGGAAAGTTATTCGTAGTCGTAAGTACAATCACGTGTTTAAGTATCGGTCACTAATTACCAGTCACCCTATAAGTATAAACACTTGAAACCGAAAAGTCAGATGTACCTGCCTTGGGTTTGAACTCGAGACCTGTGACTTGGCATTCCGCCGGTCACACCATTAGGCTATCGCTACACAACATATTCCTAGATGGAAAACTTAAAAGTACCTTTACAAAAGAGAGATCAAGTCATCGTTCAGTGGCACCTCGCCTTACCCCCGTTATCGGAACATTTCAAGTGTATATATTTTCGTCAGAATCTTGAGCCAGAAGGTAAAGGTACCTCGTAAGGGACCAGTAATCCCGATTTGTGTTTCATAAAGGCTGTACAAGGTCGGCGGAGCCACATTCCGGCTTTCTTTGTTAAATCTCTAGATTATGTCTCAATTAGAATGTCGGTATTTGAAAGGGTACTGCGGATACTTTTAATTATTTACCTACCTATTGGCTATTTCGAGACTATTTAATCAGTAGATCCTTTATGGAAATGTTAGCAGTACCAGAGAAATTCATGGAGAGAGGGAAAGGAAGAAGTAAAATTTATACAATTAATTTAAAAGTAAGTCCTGCCACGGTGAAATTTTGATCTGCATTATTGTATTTTTAATATTATAATTGATAGGCTCGCGTTTGATCATTATCTAACCTGATGGTAAGCGATGATGTGGTCGACGATGAAGCACGCTTGCCTAGGAGTAACCTATTCAAGACCCCTAGGGTGTAGTTATCAGGAAACACCGACTCCGGCAGGGAATTCCACTCTTTAGCTGTATGCACATTGCACAATGAGTGTGTTGCCCAAAACGTTTAGTATGTATGAATGGGATATCCAACATCTCATTCCTTGACTTAGAACCTTGAAACTTGACACAAGTACGTATCATCGGCTAGTCTGTTCCCAACTATGTTATGCTTAGCTTCCAGTCTAAACTGATGCAGCTGATCACACGTTTGTTACAGAGAGACTGCTTATCTGAACTTTACAACTCAGTTACTGGGTACTTGAGTAGCGAGATACCCTTTGGTTATTCTGGTTGTCTGACTCTCGACCCCGATACAACCGTCAAAGATCTACAAATAATAGCCGGGATCAATGGCTAAACGTTCTTTCCGAGGCAAGGAGAGGTCTTGATAAGTATAACATCGAAAGTACACACGATTTGAAAAAGTCAAATTGCTTCTTTCTTGGATTTTAAGCACAACCTCGTGCATGAGAGGTAGGCAACTTAACTTCTAGGCCTTTACGACATAGGATCAAGACTGATCGCTAATTTCGCATTTCATCTATTGTAAATATGCATATACTTGTACCTACGCATTATGCCGATATTTATACGATTACGTTTAGTGTCAATCTGCCGTCGGAGCGCGTTCGCCGCGTCGATGCAAAAGGATGCATACGGCAGTTTTATACTTTGCTCTCTTGTTGTATGAACAAACCGTCGAACGCTGACGACCAATGTAACAATCATCGATCAATGTGACGGCATTAAGTCCGCCTATGTACATTTGTGTGCTTTAAGTATTAAATAAATAAATAAATGTGTCTTGGCTCTTATTAAGAATGATCTTACATTTAGTATTTCTGAGTGGTTTTATTTCCAGTTAGCACTAAAACACGAACCATATAACATGGCCCTGGCTACCTAAGAGGGCCATCAGTTACAAAGAATAAAGATTTTTTATAAAGCAAACACCATCAATAACATTCGATCAATCGCTTTTTTTAAAGCACTTCCCTTTAACCATTGAGCCATTATAGTTCATGGGGCTCCCATCCATTATGGGGGAATACTCTGCCATGGTATTTATGGACTCAATTTCCCATGATGAACAATGCAAGTTAAAAGAGCTCTGAAGACATCATGTTTTAAATCGCGTTTTACATGGTGCAGACTACATTAGTAGGTTAAGTTGCCGAGTGTTTGAAATGACTGCTATGTCAGATTGATAAGCAAAATATATTAAACTTTTGAAAGAAGATAAGAAGTCTAACAAAAGCTATAATTGAAATCACGATCATTATCATCATTACCTTTGGTTCGGGTTCCAATCTAACTGCATTTGAATGCCAACATTTTTCATGTAGTGTTTTCCTTTCCGAACTCCACAACTCAGGTATTAGGAAACGGTAGGTACCATTTAACAGGATGGGTTGCCAAAGAAACTAGCAAATGACTTAGTCACAAACCGCTTGCAAACACATCTAGGGTCAATAACTAAATAACATGTTCGACGCTTTAAAAGATTTAGATAAATACTCAAAAATGCAATCCATCAAATGTTTCACCGGCTGCAACTTAATCCCAACCGCTGCACAAAGAAAAAACTAAAAATCGCAAAAAAATAACAAAGAGAACTTATTAATTCAACCTAAATAAACTTGACCTACTGTTTTGCACTGTGGTATCTCGAACCGGGGCCGGAACAGCCAATCAATCACTAGCTGACATAATGACGTCATCCATTATCAATTATTGACAGTACACGGATCGGATGCCGTCCGATTTTCCAAGTTTTATGCCTTACTTCCCCCTCTCACTCATCCCTACTCCCACCCTGGACGGCTCACGATTGATCATAGTTCGAGTAGATTCATGGCATCTATAATTTGAGTCTAAGAAACTGGTTTTTACTATTATGTCACGTTTTTACAAAGCTTGTGCCTCATAAAATACAAAAATCATATCTGATTTTTGTATTTTATGAGGCACAATTATCTAACGAATAAAAATAAAGATTTTACTAGAATAAAGGTGTGTAACATTATACATACGTACACACGTGGTAATATTCTATATCAAAATTAAAAGTTTTTCTTATTTTTCAAATTAGGGTGAGGATAACTAACTCACATATTTTGCTGTGCCCGACTGGGTCCATATGATCTAATTATATAGGTTCTATAGGTTTACCACCTAAGATTTTTTTTTTTTAAATATTATAAACCAGTGCTTGACTGCAATCCCACCTGATAGTAAACAGTGATACAATCAGTGATGGTGAAGCGCACTAGTTTATTAAGAGCCTATTCACTCTAGCCTTGAAGACACCTAAATTATAATCGGACGGGAAGACCGCAGCAGGCAAGTTGTTCCAGTCCTTCGTTGGTACGCGGTATAAACGACGAAGCGAATCGCTTTGTCCGAATCGTGGGAGTGCCAACGATGTAAGGGTGGACACTCGCCGTACGCCGGGTTGTCCGATGGTAGAAAGGTGATGGCGGAATCAGGTCATGTAATTCCCATGCACACTCTCCAAAATGTATCCTATAGAAAACCGAAAGGCTAGCTATCCTACGCCTATGCTCAAGGCTTTGCAGATTGGTTCTAACCAAATCTGGGTAACCAATAAGCCTCTTCGCACGCCTCTCCACTGAGTCCAAAGCTGCTAGATGACATCTGGCAGCACCAGCCCATATGTGGCTGTAGTACTCCACACACGAACGGACCTATGCTTTGTATATATATGTACATTAGAAGCTGACCCAGGTGTGAAGTACCGCCGGACCTTTGCGAGAACGCCGAGTTTTCTAGCAGCAACCTTGGCTTTGGACTCAATAAACCGCCCAAAGTTTAGGTTTGAGGAGATTTCAACTCCTAAGAGCTGAAGGCGGTCGGTGCACTCCAAGGATACATTTTGAAAAGCAGAAGCCATGGTGAACGGGCTCCTTTTGGCGGTGAACAGACACGCCTGTGTTTTGGCGGCGTTGAATCCCACAAGATTTGCTTCGCCCCATTTGGAGACTGTCTGAAGTGAGGCATTGGTACGCTCTACCAAAGCCTCTCTTGAAGATTGTTTATGTAGAATGCAATAAACGTATTGAGTTACATCAGCACATAATCAACATCAAAAGTTACATATCTTCACCATCACTGATTGCATCACAGCTTACCATCACATGGGATTGCAGTCAAGCACTGGTTTATAACATTAAAAAAAAAAGACTGTCAACGCCCACCCTTCAAACAAAATACCTGCAGTTGAACATGTCTTACCGCAATTGGTGTACAAACTTGCTACTACATAACCACATTATATTTAAAGTAGGGCATAGTACAAGTCACTCTTCATTCATAGGAATCATTTCACAAAAAAAACAGCAAACTGATTTAAATTTATTTCATCCAATAGAGCCTTTGGCAATACCATCTTACTAAGTAATGTCAAACACGTAAGTTACACAAATTCCCCTTGTTGTTGTATTATACATATAATACACGAACAAGGTCATGTTTAATTATTAAACTTATAACATGAGATGTCTTGTCACGTTTAACAAATCTTTAACTGGCATTAGGAATTAGTACATCACGAGTGTAGCAGCCTCATGGGTCGATCGAAGGTTAAGCTAGCTTGACGAGGTTGGTCCGCAGATGGGTGACCATTCAAGACATAATCAAGACGAAGCACGGTGGACCTCAGAAAGCACGTACAGCCGTTGGTCCAGGCTGTCATTTGTAGATCTATGACAGATAGCCAGAAGCGCGAAAATCTGAGTTAACCAAGGGGTATCGTGTTACCCAGGAACCGGTTTATGGAGGTCTGACAGGCAGCTGCTCCATGTAAAACACTGGTATTCAGCTGCATCTGGTTAAACTGGAAGCCAACCCCAACATAATTGGGAAAAGGCTAGGCAAATCATTATGTGTGTAAGTAATCGTGGGTTCGAACCCAGGCAGGCGCATTACTTTGTGTAATTTATTTCACCACCACTGCTCTCAAAAACGGTGAAGGAAAACATCGCGAGGAAACCGGCATGTCCTAGAACCAAAAGTTCGGAGACATGTGACATCTACCAATTCACACTAGGCCTGCGTGGTAGATTAAGGCCCATACGCAAAATACGCGCTTTGACGTGGAGTTGCGGATACCAGCCCGGTATCTTTATCTTTAAGTAATCCCTTGATATAAAGAGATTTTTAAATTCCCCAAGTTCTAAGAACACCGCAAAAATAATTCAACGACGGCGGCGAGTCAAACTGAAACTGACCTAAGTATAATTTCACGAAAATAAATTTTCTTAAATTACACATAGGTACCCGTTGGAAGCAGAGACTAAAATGCAATAAGTTACATTTGGAACTCCAGTGCCTCGTTGGCACAAAAGGCACGCTGCCAAGAGGACTGCTGGTCATCTTTTAAAAACCATTCAGCTTTTAAAAAGCACCTTATGTAAGACTTATATTATTGAAAGTGGATATTTGGGATTGAGATAAAACATCAGAATCTTCTGTAAACAGTTAGTTTATGTTTGACAGGTAAAATTTATGAGAGTTCTATTATGAATAGACGCCAGCACACCAAGCTGCTCTGAACTGTCAATTGAACATGAGCCTTATTCTCTTTGTTCTAAAGATGAAAATAGTCAAAGAAATTCGACACATTGGGGTTGATGAGCTGATCTGTAGACACATCCCTTCCGAAAGCCATTGAAGAAAACATGGTGATGCGTGCTTTTACGATATTTTAGTATTTGTTCCTTCTACAAGCCAATGCACTGTAGAATTAAAACCTATAGAATTAAAACATTTTTACACGCTAAATCTGAAATATTGTCTTATGTCTACTTTACATGTGAATATTATCCGTGTATAGAAGGTAATAGTTTACTGATTAATGGAAGACGGTAAAGTTAGAATGTGTGCTGTACTAAGAACGAATAAATGACTAAATCATTCACGACGCTACAATATAATGCTACTTCAAAAACACTGCAACAATTTAATAAAAGAAAACTCTTTGCATATTCATGTTGCCGAGTATTACACCTTTGCACCACAGAACACCCTTACGCTTACGCTAAACCAAATACAACCCTGACGCTAGAAACTAATTACATCTTAAATATGTTAACTCCGCTTTAAACCCGACTGCAACAACGCAAGCCAGTTCGTCAAGCAACCGAATTTATGTACATTAAAGGTGCACAGTTCCAGTTTACGCCAGATTTATCCGGTTCCATCCGGTACGGGCCAGCCCGGGGCGGTATTTAACACCTCATTCCCGCGGTTGAAACAAGTTAGCGGGAGTTGCTTACGATCTCGCCAACTGAAATGTTTGTTGTGAAATTTAAATCTCAACTTGCTTTTCGGCAGTATATTGGGGATGAGTTTCTGTGAGGTTTAGTTGGTGATGTGTATTTTGTCAGTTTGTCCTAGCTGCTGGATATACTTATTGAGATAACACGTTGCACCTATACTCCATCCGATTAGGTAGTTAACAAAAATTTTGACGTGTATTTTTAGTTAATAACACAGTTTAAAAATAAAATGCAGCTGAAAACAAATTTAAATACAACAAAAACGATTACATGATCATTTAAACAATTTGTTTAAACAGTAGTTGTGTTCAATTAATAAGCGTTTATGTAAAAAGACTTGTCAAGATTGTTTACCTTTAGTTAACTACCTACTCGGATGGAGTATAGATTTGTTTATGATCTAACTCGCTTCATCATTATCGTAGAAACCAGTTTCTCGATGGAAGAATCGACAAGGTGACAAATGGTAGAAACATTTCTGCCGATTATTGAAGAAATAATGCACGATATTGTAGATTATTGTCGACTGAAGAATCTACACATATCTTCTCTTCATTCTTGACATTGTCGTGGTCGAAACAAACGAAATGTTTCTACAATCTGTCACTTTGTTGATTATTCTGTAAATTGTAATATGGCTAGGCCTGCAAGGTAGTCATAGTGGTGGTCAGGTTCATGCAACGCGTGCTGGTGAACAAACATTCAGACTTAAAATCTAATCTTATCGTATTAAATTAAAATAGAAAAACTATCTTTCAAAAAACTATTAGAAAACCCTCATTTCTGCAAAAAACTTACCTCAAAAACTATTATTAGATATATGAGAACAGTAGAAAAGAGAACATACAAGACATAAAATACTTACATTCGCCATTTCAGTAGATTAAACCCAGTACTAGAAACTGCAGTGATTCCAGCAGCTTGAAGCGCTTTATGCTTGAACAGCGACCCTTTGTCTGATTAACGGTTTTCCCATATAATATACATATAAGTAGAATTGTGTAGGTAGCAACTTAGGTGCGATTGCTTTGAACGAGAACGATGGCGCAGACTGGAATTATATGCTGATGTGGTCTAAATCTAGACTTAGACGTTTGGACAGGGATGTTCTTAAAACGGGAAGCTTTTTTTACTATATTAGTAATTACGATCTAGCCTAAGGGCTATATGACTAAATTTTAATTTTTAGTCCCTCATCTAGATTACAAGAAAATATTCGACACGTATTTTTCTTTTTTCAAATTGATGGAAATCTGCTTAGATTAAGTGCATTAAAGTTGAGGAGAAGGGGCTTGAAACGTCATTAACTAGTATAAACCGTACTGGCTAGTGACTCATGCAACATTTTGACTCGATGTATCGCCGTTATCTTGTGATTACGTGAAAAAATAAAATATATTATGTGTCGAATATTTTCTTGTAATAAATAAAATAACTAAGAATAGTGCCCATTTGTAGTTTTACTCAAGTCCATAAGTCTTTTTTAGAGTCTGATAGAATTTATTAAAAACACCATGTTCATGGTGTTTTATGTACTAACAGTAGAACTTTGTTACTTCATTCATTCTTTTTGGAAGATACAGAATGGGAAGCTTGTAGTTTGTAACTGGACCAAAACTATATTTTTTTTTAGATTTACAAGTCTTCGCCTAAGTGTTATCGACATTTGATTGTTTAAGCTTATCGCACCTACGAGTACAACTTTTAATATAGAGCGGTTTAGCGGCAAAAAGTACAAAAACACCACTTAGGGGTGCTTTCGATTCCCACCCAGGACAATAATGTTTATGTGATGAGCACTATTATTTGGCCTCAGGTGTTATTTATGTATAGTATGTTTAGATTGACAATAATAATTGTATATTTATCAGTTGCCTAGTATAGGTACCCATAACACAAGCTCTGCTAAGTTTTGAACTAGATGGCGTTGTGTGAAAGTTGTGGATTAATTCAAAATCAAAATATTTTATTGAAACTAGGCTGAGAATCAGCACTTTTTGAACGTCAAAAAAAATACATAAAGACAGTCCCCCAAAAACGGCCTACCCTTCGTAACTATTCTTACACCCTTCCTAATTATACTTGTTACCTAATTTCTTTCGTCCGGTTATGCGCCTGTCCGGATATGCGTTGATGTCCTTACCACCTGTATTCATACATAACAAGTAAATGTTGAGTTGACAATGTTTGCTCTGAAGGGCAATAATAAGATGGTAATCTTGCCATCTCATTTTTGCAGTAAAATCAATTCCATGTGATATTACTGACTAATGAGGCTTACTTGATGTAGATGTTCTGTCGTAGATAAACATGAGATTCCATTTTGAATTATCTTTGATAAAGAATCAGCTAATATGATCTGGTATCTTGTACAAAGAAAAATGGACCAACAATCGTTAAAGTTGGTTAAGTTGTACAGTGGAAAGCTGAGAGGCCATGGTTTTATTTATCGCTATAACTACATGCTTATTGGTTTAACTTCGATAGTCCCCCATTATATTTTTTTACTTCGAGTACGATGAGCCTTATGATTATAAGTTAGCGTTGAATATTTAAGCCCGGCACGCTCTTTATATCCGGAGATTTTTTTTATTTTAGTTATTATCTCGTTAACTCATTAATCCATTGGTGTGTGTAACCAACTATAAATAAAAAAGGTAACATACTTTACCTTGACCTGCAAAATTAAAAGAGGGAGGTAAAGTTTTTTCGGAGCTTACTCTTCAGCCAAGCGGACGTGCCGCTGCATAAGTTACTAACTCAAGCCCTAATTATGACTAAAAGTAGATTCGTGTATATTTGACTAAATTATTTTTAAATTATTTTACTTATAGTTCACTACGTTTTTTTTTTTTTTTTTTTTTTGATAGAGGGCGTCTCGCAGTGCACCCTACTGAGGGGTGGCGCCGCTATCTGCTCAACCGGTCAAACCTGTGGACGACCTCAATACACAAGGCCTCCAGCCAGGAGCATTACGTCAGAATTTAAGTGACACTCGCTAAGGGCGCCCCCTGTGGGGCTCGGACCTCGGCTTAGGGTGTCACTGATCGAATAAAAAGGGGGACGGCTGGATCTGAGTTAGATTATTTAGGGACTGTTTAAAGCTAGCGGCTCAGCATCGCGGGCTGGCTCATGCAAGGGTCGGGGAGGGAGATTAACTATACTTCGCGACGGGCCACGACGGCGGGGCCGGAAGGCGTTCGGTTTGTAACTGTAGTGTTTCTTGACTGTGCTAGTTTCCCTACGACTTTCCTGGAACAGGGTGATGGGGTCGTCGGGGGTAGTAAGGGCATGCCTGGGACGGCGAAGCTTATTAATTCGTGAAGGGGTGTAACTGACTGCAGCAGTTATAAGTGGGTTTGGGTGTTTGGAGGCACATTCAAAATAGCGCTTGGAAAGGCGCTTGATGAACTGTTGGATAGTCGGAATTCTAAGGTCAACGTGTAGTTGCTCGTTGCGAACGAACCAGGGGGCACCCGTTATTCTACGGAGGTAACGGTTCTGCAGGGTCTGCATTTTACGAAGGTGACTAGGCTTGGCGTGTGCGAAGACAACGCAGGCGTAAGTCATAATCGGACGGATTACCGCGGTATATAGTCGCAATTTGCACTTGAGTGACAATTTGCTATTCGCGGATGTTATGTAGTTGAGCCGACTCGCAGCAAAAGCGGCTCGCGAGCGAACCGTCTTTATGTGCTGAGCGAAGGTAAGGGATCGGTCTAGGGTGACACCTAGGTATTTGGCTTCCTTCTCCCAAGGGATTGGTTTGCCGTACATAGTGATCGGTTTAGGGGTAGTTCACTACGTCACCAATAGTCAAAATTGTAGTAAAAGACTAGTGTTAAGCCTGTGACCTGTGTACAATTCTGTTATATTTAATACCCAATGGGGACTGGCACTGTACTCCCTTATACAGGTTATTCTATAACCTAGCTGGGAATGCAGGACCTCACCACTAGGTATTTCAGTTGTAGTTTTTAGTACACTAAATTTGTCAACCCTGTAAACTATTGTTTATTTTATTTATGAGGGGTAACAAACAACTACAACATATATATAATGCAGGAGGTTAACAATTTTGAGTAGGTAATAATGTTGCAGTCAACTGCATTATCCGCAGATATTTATATTCAAGGAACTGTGGTAGCCACTAGACAACACTACTGTAATTAAAAATTAGGGATAAATAAATCACTACCATGTACTACAATGCTTTTATAATGAATAAATAAAGTTAAAGTTAAATTATGAATGCAGTAATGACTGCTTTTTATTATAAATTCTACAACATTCACACAACGCTTTCTTATCCAGATTCCCACCCAAGTCAAATGTTTGAGTGATGAATACGATAATTTGTTCTGTGTCTGGATGATATTTATATATAATATAAATGTATTAGAAATAATTATATTAGTATGTTTATCAGTTGTTTAGTACCCATAACACAAGCTCTACTTAGCTTGGGACTAGATTGCGTAGTCGTGGAATATTATTATTAAAATATCACGCCTGTAATTTCTAAAGGGTTAGGCAGAAGTGTACCTACCTTATAGTACACCAACATTTCGACAGTTATGTTTAATTGCCATAGGTACAACAGGGCGCGAGCTAATTTCTTGGGCTTACTTTTTGTAACCCTTTACCTAACCTAGCTGGAAATGGAACTCAAGACCTCATGGTTTGCAAAGCAGTTGTGCTTAAAACCGTTAGACTGAAACAAAACACTTTTTATACCCGACAAAGATAACATGAGCGAACACCACACTAAAATCTAGTGTCAAAACACCCAAGGCATCGCGTCGCGTCCGACAATGGCGCTCGTCCACTGCTCTCTACACAATTAATTCACGAGTTTTATCACTACGCTGCATGTCCCACTAATCCGGCCCTATTGTCCACCATGATATACACAGAGCAGGCTTAACAGCACAATGTCGCTGCTGACAACATTAGCTAACTGAATTAATAGTTTGTCATTGCTTGCAATTAACCTACACTGTGACATGACGGTTGATGTGCCGATGTCTATTGTCTTAGAAACTTGAGCTTAGTTAATGATAATCATGGGGTTATTTGAAAGTGGGCAGGCCCGTAGTGGACTTGGTGTTGATAAAATAAAATAAAATAAATATTCCACAGCTTTCATACAACACCATCTAGTCCCAAGCTAAGCAGAGCTTGTGTTATGGATACTAAGCATCTGATATACACAATTATATATTTCTAAATACATACAAACTAGACGATGATGATAGTGATGATGTAGATGTGTTTCAAATCAGAACCGTGTGTTAGAAGGTTTAGAAATCAAATTTCAAAAAGCATCTCGCTATCAAAGAACAAATATGACCTGAAAAGTATGAGTTGGACTCAAACTCCTAGGTTACTTGCCCTATAAGGACAATATTCTTCTATTTAACTCGCCAACTACCGTGATTGCAGACACAATTAAATTATCTTTTCTTCGCGGAAGCCGGCTTCTGCTCGGGGTTTCATAAATTAATATTTTTCTACACAAATCTCTTCTTTCAAGGACTAAAGGCGTGCTTTGAGATATGTGTGGTATTTGTCTTGGTAATTTTTCATCTTAAATCTGAAACTACTGAAACTACCCATTCTTTAATCACAAGCTTTAATTTATAATTAACTTCTGGTTGAACAATAATAAATTATTCACCACTTGAGAAAGTCTTCCATCTTGATGCCATCGAGGTTAGGCCCCTATAAAACTTGTATAACAATGTTCTATTTATCTAGCTAGACTCATCCATACTCAAGACTTCCAGCACAACTGGTACGATTGATAATAATAGTAATTCACGGACATGTTGGCAACACTGGTCATTCTAAAGAGGGGGCGTGGTCCTGTGTGGGAGGTATTTTGTGAGTCTTGGACCTCTGCCCGCTGGTAAAACGATATTTTGTACTTTGTTTGACTTAAGTTGGTCTAGCGGTCACTAGCACAACTGCTAAGCACGAAACCTTGGGTTTTAATAATAAGTTATCATAAAAACTTTACTTAATCAGACATGTAATGACTAGGATTGCCTCGTTGGTCTATTCATCACAAGTACTATGGGATCCCAGGATCGAGCACAATGTATCTAGCTGTACCACATGTAATTATCAACTCCATTCCTTTTTTTTTTTTTTGCTTAATCCTATCTTAGTATAGTACTTTTATTCTAGGTGCATCGTCCTCACATATATCTTATTGATGTATACAAAGTATTGTGAAATCGATTTTAAAAGAGTAAGTATGGAGTTTCTTGCCCATTCTTCTCCATACAAATCTCCTTTTTGGAAGGGGCAACTAGAATCATTTTTTAAAGTTAATTTTTGTTCGACGTTCTCAAGTGCCTTATAGGGGCCTAATTGAAATAAATGGTTTGACTTTGACTTTGACTTTGATCCCCGGGTCGGGCAAAACGTTATTTAGGTATTCCATCTGTAATTTCTCAGGAGCAGCTTAGAGTCTAAATACGTGTCCGATTGATGGCAATAAGCTCGCTACCTATTGCATTAGACTTAATAACCATAACTGGCAAAATGAGTGTGTGCTATAGGCGTACCTACTGTCCAACCTTTCGGAAATTACAGGTGTAATGTTACTCAATGATCCAGTCTGTGGTTCCCGATCTGGATTTTCCGACAAATCCAGAAGCACGAAGTAAAAGAAAAATGTGATAAATAAAGCAGGTGACAATCTATATTTTCTGTCTATCCCGAAGGGAAAATGGCTAAAGATATGTATGATTACGTATTGTATGTGATTATGATTGTGTGTGTGTGTTGTTTTGTGATTGTATGTGCTTGTGTTCAAATCCAAACTGAGAGCTTTACTGAAAGCTCGTAGGACACACTTAGCGGAATGAGAGTGATACGTACCCCTCTGCCTAACACTTCGGGACCTACTGGCGTCATGTAATGCTTTATACGGCTAAGTTTGAGCCAACAGTCGAGGGTTGCGGATTCATCTGCCGTTCCTGCGACCTCCGGCGCAAGTGTGTGACGGAACACCCAGGGTGGTTTTTCAGTTAGTAATAGTCTCCACACGGCCCAGGGCGGTGGATACCCATGTGGATTATCCACTACGAAATAAAATGGGTTTCTATGTCATTCGCTACGAATTTGGTCACCAGAAAGTAAATATTTTTGTATGAGTAATTGTTTTACTTAACGTAGAAGCTTGAGCGGAGAGCCTAGGTAATTCAAAAGATGTTTACATTTCTTGAAAAAACTCAGATTGTTTGTATGCAGATAACCTATATGTTTGGATATGCAAAGAACAAGATAATAGAAAATAAACAGCTTTTAACATTCCATATTCCAAGTTGGTTCCATGAACACATTTTACAGATTAAATAACATAAATAACACAACAAAACATCACGCCTGTAATCCCCGAAGGGCTAGGCAGAGGTTTACCAGGTAGTGCACTCTCATTTCTCTAGTCATGTATGTTCAAACCCATGTAATAGAGAGCGAGCCCATTGCCATCAATCGGGCACAAATCCAAACTCTGGGTTGCTACTGAGAAATCCCGGATGGAAAAACTCAATAACACTATACCTGACCCGGGGATCGAACCCGGCACCTCATGCTCAGCAGTAGCGCTTACGACTACTAGATCAACAAAGTAATAAGAGAAAAAGAAAAGTAATAACCTATTTTATTCTTTAAACTAAAAATAGTTAAATAACTCTATGATCAAACCAGAAATCAATTGTGATTACACATCAAATAATCGGAATGAAAGAAAAATAATGCTGGGAACACATTAGTGGGTCTAACATGCACCCACAATGGAGCCATCGATCAACGTCGGGAAGCCATTGTATTGATAGCTGGTTCACTGCCAGCCCCCCTGCCGCCAAGCTGTGCTTGACGAGAAAAAATAGCCGTCAAGGCAGTGTGGCTATGATATCGTAGTAAATTTGGGGAGAAAATCCTGTTTTTCAATTAAGTACCAATATTTTGGCAATTCACAATAGTATATTTTGATGGAAGTATGCAAAGTTTAGCAGAACATGCAACCTATAATCGCAGACTTGTGTTAAGAGCCGATAGTGTAATAAAAGCTGTCACATGTAGTTTATTTATTATTTATTTAATAATTTTATTTTAAGGAACGCTTACAGACTAACAATCCAGTGAATAAAGAATATAATATTTAAAAAAATAGCTAATAACAAGCCTCCACATAAAGTTAAATGAAAAACAAAAAGTCGATAAAGAAGACAGTGCAAATAGGTAAACATTATAATTTGATTTGTTTTTTTTTATTTTAGATGTTCGAAAGACGTTTTTAAAAACACTTGCATTAATCAAAAGAATTGAAAAGGTATGAAAAAATATAGAAGGTTTCTTTTGGAGGCACTTTCTTTGTTTTGCCTCTAGAGAGATAAAACAAAACTCCTCTGATGTATTCTAAATAATAAAACTTATTTATGGACTAGTAATTAGTATTAATTTGCCTTACTTTAGCCCTACTAATTTTTATTAATCTTACTCTGTTCATATTTCTTTATCTTCCTCAAAATTCGAGTTATGAATAACTGGAATTGCATTTTAAAACCAGTAACGAAAATATGGTACTATACAGGGACAATTCTGTAATTTTTTTTTTACTGCGAACACGGTTGAAGAAAAAAAACATACAAAAACTGACTTACCGGCTTCCGTGATGCCTAAGCTAGACTCCATTAGACTGCCGCATTATTAAAAAAATCCTGAAACAAAAAAAAAAATAACATGAGTGACAGTTTCTACTTAGCGTGACGATGGTAAATATAGGCACTAATTAAAACACATATTAAAAGGTTAAAGGAACAAGATGTAATTTGTAAGTTTGTATAGTGTACAATGAAGAGTGTTCTATTCTAAAAAGTGTAAAATAACGCAAGTTTCGGACGTCTGTGGCTTTGGTCATTTTATTTCATTAATTGTTAAAACAGTCAGGGTCAGAAATGATTAGTGGTAATTTTGACATTGTTAGATTTTGACATTATTTGTTTTTTGACATTTTCTGATTTTGACATTATTATTGCTGATTGTTTTGACATTATTAGTAATTATTATCAATATTCTCCAAATGTGTGTGCCTACTAACATTAGTGCTTAAGTTGTAAACTCATTACTAACAAATTGGATTGTATGATCTGTTTAATAAATGATTATTATTAAAACGTTTAGAATACGGGGCGACCCTTTAGGCAACAAAGGGACACGAGTCCAGTTCCAAGCTGCTAAGTAAACGAGTGCATAAGTTGTAATAGCCCAGTGGTGTGACCGGCGGATTGCCAAATCATAGTTCTCGAGTACGAAGCCAAGGCCAACCTCTAACTATTCGGATTCATTAGCGTTTTGCATAATTATCATTCAGAAACAGTAAAGGAAAACATTGTGAGGAAACCGGCATGCCTGAGAGACCTTTCTCGAGGGCATGGGAGCCCATGAGCGGCATTGAAACTCCGACATCAGGTTAAGTCAGTAGCGATACGATAAGAAGGAGTAAACGAGACGTCTCCATCCGTTCTAAGAAGTGTTTCCAACAACCTGAACAAAGCCGACTGTACCTAGGTAACGTATTAAGCTTCTTGACTGGCACCGGATTGGGCCACACATGAATGCTACAGCTAAGCCGATTGCGAATACAATCTATACATGGGATAACATGGAGGGGCGTTAAAGCTCATTACGCTTCTGACGTCATAGACAGGTATTATAGGTTAGTCGATTGAACGCCGTGACGCGGAAATATTGGATCATTATATTGGAATATTATGTGTGCTGACCCGTATGCTGATTAGAACTAAGTTTGTAATTCAGAAAGGTTTAGATGGATCGTTATAAGTACCAAAATCGTCTAAATAAATGTGTGGCAATAGTGTCAATTTCCTTTGGGTCAATTCTTGCAACAGAATTAGAATTCCTAACCAATAGAGCTGAAATCTTGCATCACGCTTAGTTTGATTGTAAACAAAAAAAACAAACAAATTTTATAGCTTTTGATTTGTTTAACAAAACAATTGAATAAACATTAGGTCCTATTAATAAGACCTAATGTTTAATAATAATACCAGCCTATTGCTGTCCCATTGCAGGGCAAAGGCCTCTTCTCATACAGAGAAGACACGAGCATTGATCACCACACTTGCTTAAGGCGGATTAGCGATTTCAAACTTATATAACTATAAGTCCAGGTTTCCTCACGATTTTTTTCCTTTTCCGACGGCAATGATGTCCAAGATAAACTTAAAAAATACATACGTAACGATACGTACCTAACGTTTGTTATATTTTTAATAATGAATGTTAGTTATTACAGAGAAGACCAATAAAACGATAGTTGTAATGTGTCAAACAAGTTATAGCTATAAAGAAGGTGAATTGAGCAATGGCAACAAAAAAAAGATAGCCTCCTCTGGTTACTGTAACCTAAAAATGGAGTCACGGAACTATTCAACACGAAACATCACGACGACATCCGTAAGCAGGTGCAGTGTGAACATATTATGAACAAGTACCCAAGTTTTACGACAGGCTTCACGTAAGCACCAGTTAACATCGAATTCGTTTGACGGTCGTTTTACTGGACGTAAAAAATTTAGTTCTATCGTCAGACCCAAACGTGGCTCGTACTACAATTTTTGCATGTTTTCGTACGTGTACGAACGTATGTGATAAAATTTAGTATGTTTATTTATGTTTTACTCGTGCTAGAGTGTTTTATGCTGAAGGAAAGACTTCTATAGGTTTCTGAATAAGACATAGCCTATTTTGCAAAAGGGTGATACAAATAAGCCAAAAATTGTGGCTTTAATTTTATAACAAATTTCTATGTTCTGATTTGGTTGGTGTGGTAGTTTTTATTATTAAGCCTCCATCCGTGCGTCTGTCTGTGAGACTGACAGAGCAGAGTTTTTATACTTTTATTGCCTTTAAAAACGAGTAAACAACGTGTTGTATTTTAAACCATTCATGTGCCACACCTAGCCAGTTTTTTAATAATGATTTTGGCCTGTAATTGCCCTACTGTAGAGCAAAGGCCATATGTTCATTTGTTTATGTGTTTTATTTACTTTAATTAGTATTTTATAATATTTTATTTTTGACGTTTTTTGATATTTCAAGTCTAAGTTTTCTTGCTGCACCACCCTTGCAGGACCATGTTCTCACCAGTTTTCTAGAATCGACTGTGTACACCATGCATTAAAGAAATAAAATCATTGAAACCCTCAAATCATCACCAGAAAAACGAGCCGGTCGATTCAGTAAAAACTAAAGCGACGAAGAAGAAGACTATTGCGTAAAAACTTGAGTGAAGTGAACTGTCAATGCCTAGCATTAGTATGGAATGACAGCTCAATTCGCCCTTACGACGTCTACATTCTTACGCGATGATTTGACCAGAATTGCACTGCTGTTTCATTCAATAAACCTCAAGTGGACACCGGTTTTTGTGCCTCTAATTGACACGATTTGAAAGGTTGACATGTTAGTGAAATGCAATGAAAATAACTCTTAACTTATCATCAACTCCCTTTATTTTTCAAGCCTCACGATACCATTTTATTCCCTGCCCAGTAATATGAAAACTACTTAATATTCATCAGTTCTCTCCACGAGAAATAATAAAGAATGTAACATATTGAGGCGGCGATGACCACCTGCCGCCATTTGTGACTACCTACGATCTTTAGACTCAGCATTTTAGTGTTAGACTCGACTCCTAGTAACTGCTATGCATTTCGTATCGAGCGACCGACTCAATTATGGCTGCTGGTGAAAAAACGTCCATAAAATATGTATTTTATTATGAAAAGATAGCACCCAAGAGGGTATTCAATTGTCTGGGCAAACAGTAATAGCGTGAGTAGTGTGACCGGCGAATTGCCAAATCATAGGTACCAAGTTCAAACCCAAGGCGCGTGCCTCTGACTCTTCGGATTCATGTGCATATTATACAATAATCTCTTGCTTCAAAACGGTAAAGGAAAACATCGTGAGGAAGCCCGGAGGTGGCGTTAAAACTCAGACACCAGGTTCAAAGTCAAAGTCAAATAATTTATTTAATTAGACCGTTAAAAGGCACTTTTGAACGTCAAACTTAAAAGATTTAAAAAAAAATAAGAAAATGATTCTAGTTGCCCCTTCCAAAAAGTAACTTGAATAGGGAAGAATGGGCAAGAAACTCCATACTTACTCTTTTATGAAGTCGGTTAAAAATAGGTATACAATTATAGTTCGTATACATTAATCAGATTGTATGTGAGGACGATGCCCGTAGAATAAAAGGAACCTCCTTTCAAAACTGGAGGACATAGGCATTCGCGGCAAGACACTCAGCCTCTTCAAAAGTTACCTGCAGGACAGGAAACTTAGTGTCAAGATTGATTCGTGCATCAGCAATGAAGAAATCACCTCATACGGAGTTCCACAGGGCAGTGTGGTTGGTCCTACATTGTTTCTAGTATATATAAATGACCTTTGCACACTGTCCCTCCCCAATTCTAAGATCTTCACATACGCTGACGATACAGCAATTGTTGTGTATGGAAATACGTGGACTGAGGTGAAACAACATGCGGAACAATCATTACAAACGGTTGCTAAGTGGCTGCAGAATAATCTGCTTACACTAAATTTGTCTAAAACTAATTACATTCCCTTCTCCATTAGTCCCAGGACCAAAGCCCCGTCGGAATTTACCATAACTGCACATACATGTACCAGCACTTCTACGTGCTCATGTACTGCGTTATCCCGTGTCACCCACACCAGATACCTGGGTGTAATGGTCGATGACGGTCTGAAGTGGTACACTCAAGTTGACAGTTTAATTTCAAAAGTCAGGAAATTAATTTACATTTTTAGGTCACTACGCCATTCCGCGGATCCAAAAACACTAAAAATGGTGTATATTGCACTTTGCGAGTCCGTGATCAGCTATTGCATCCCGGCCTGGGGTGGCACTTTTAAAACAAAGCTGCTTGGGCTGGAACGAGCACAGAGAGCTGTTCTTAAGGTGATGCTTGGGCGACCGTATAGGTTCCCCACTACCGAATTATACGCGGAATGTAAGGTGCTTACTGTGAGGCAGCTCTTTGTGCTCCAAGCCACCCTCCGGGCTCATCGGCAGTCCCCTTTACCAGACCCTACAAAACGTAAAGTCAAAACTACATACGCATCAGTAGCTCATAAAACGTCCTTCGCTAGTCGCCAGCTTTACGTGTTGAGTTCACTTATTTATAGGAAAATCAGCAAACACATTCAACTCAATAAACTAAACCGACACGAAGTTAAAACTAAATTAAAACATTGGCTGAATGATCAGGATTATTCCTTTACAGAAGACTTAGTTTCTTTTCCACTATAATAACTCAGATAAACTTGCACAGTCACACAGTTATTTCACTCTAAACTTGCTCAAATACAAATTTCTTCTTCGCTTTATCAGTAAGTACATGCACGAACAAACAGACACCCTCACGGACACCCGCACATACACACACACACACACACACACACACACACACACACACACACACACACAAACACACACACACACACACACACACACCCTCACATTTACCCCATCTATCACTTTCACATCCACACATACACTCACACCCCACCCACACGCACACAACAAAAATAAAAACACATAATACTTACATTGAACTCAACTTACCTTACCACACATTAAAAGTCCATTGTTTATTGTTGTTACCCCATTTATGTAATTAGGTTCTTCAACATCAAACAACACACATAGAAAGGTTTATTGAAGCATTCGAAGTAACAGTAGAACACTGACTCCTAAGGCACAGGTTTCCCCTAGTTTAGGAGGCAGGGTTTCCATTATCTAAGCCACCTTTATGTATTTTAACTTGTAACCTACCTAATTGTTTAAGTTATTTTTGTAACAAAGGTTATCTGTACCAATAAAGTTATTATTATTATTATTATTAACCATACAGAGATAGGTTTATCAATAATAAGCAATGGAGTTGATAATATAACATAATTAAATTATTCCTGATATATGAATCTGGAAATACATTTGTAAAAGATATTTCCAGATTCAGATTCAGCCTGTTGATGGTTAGTAGCCCTGACCTGCTGTCCTGCTGTGCCGATGGTTATGGGTTCGACTCCCACCCAAAACAAATGATTATGTAATGAGCACGATAATTAAATTTGTTGTGTCTGGATGTTATTTATGTATTTAGACATATAAAAGTATGAATAATAGTTGTTTGGTACCCATAACACAAGCTCTGCTAAGCTTGGGACTAGATGGCGTTGTGTGAAAGTTGTGGAATATTATTATTATGATACTCACTTTACTGAGTAATATTTACGGAATAGCACTGCCGAACCAGGACCTGGAAATACATTTACAAAAGGTAGGTATATCAAGATTCATTTTTGACCAGTGCAAAATTGTTCAACATTGACATAGGTACATATGAAATAGGTCAGATTCCTTTAAAAACTACACCCTGTCGAAAACATAAACGTAGCTTGTATTCCCAAAATGTTAGGCAAAAGGTGCCTCGTCACCAGTAGTATTTAACCCCACAAACATTTTCATGAAATTTCAAGAAACTAGGTCATACCAACAACACACGCCAACGGTAGAGTCAACGAGTTTATGAGAACCATTTCCTTCCTGTAGTTTATTGGTAACAAAGAAATAAAGGTAACATATTAATTATATCTGTTCTATGTGTACATTAACCTTTCAATCGTTTTAATTAGAGTCACAATAGAAAGACAATGGCAGCGCAAACGCGTCTGCTTGGGGTTTAATGAATGAATATAATAAAGCTGAGGCTTGTTTAATATTCCTATAACCTCTGGAACGTCGGATTTTAAAAACATATTTTTACATTTGATAACCCAACAGTTGAGTTGAGGAAAGTTATAGGCTATTAACATAACTTTTAGTGTTCCGACTACCTAGTTGCAGTGTTGCAAGTGCTACTGTTAACCAGGAGGTACCGAGTATGATGTCATGGTCGTTATTGAATTTTTCCATTTAGATTTCTTAGTAAGATCCCGGAGTCTGGCTGGAACTTAAACACTACTAGTAAATCTCTGCCTAACCCGTCAGGTAAAGTAATTTCGTGTTTTTACAAGAAGTGAGGTAGTGCAATAATTAATAAATTAAAAATCACCAATCAACCTAAAGTAAGTAAGGTGATAAATACTTGCCTTGCCTTCTCTGTATAAGAAGCGGCCTGTCTTTTGCAGTACGACAGCAACAGGCTGGTATTATTCGTACTTATAAATAAACAACAACTTCAAGCAAGCAGTTTTGAAGTTGCACATTATACATAAAATATCACAATGTCTTTATTATCATCACAGTATACTATAGGTATCTCGTAGGAAGCCACTAGACACATTTGATCCTCCATAATTTTATGGCGTAGTAAAACATTTACACAGAGTGCATATCATTGCTGCATTTTACGACGTCGTCAGCAATTCAGTTTTCGTGGAAACTTACACTTTGAACGGTTTAGGTGGATACGTCAGTGAAGACATTACCTCCTTACTTGAGCGTTATAAAGGAGCTAATAGACTCAAGTTAGATAAGATAAGATAAGATAAGTCTTTATTTGCTTTAAACATGGTATAAAGGTGTTGTCTTATAAAATGTCCACATGTTTAGCTAATACAGAATATTAATTGCATGCAAATTAATTATCATTTCAGAACACACTAAATATTAATTAAATCATTCAAATTATTAGATGGATATAATATTATAAAATGTCAAAAAAATCTTTAATGTCATAGAAATTATGTTCAATCAGCCACTTATACAGCTTATTTTTAAATGAGTTACAATTATTTACACATTTGAGTTCTTTCGGAATTTTGTTGAAAATACGTACACACATCACAAGGCAGCTTTTAGCATATTTGGCTGATTTAGGATTATCCTTCGTTACAAGCCTGTGTGGATCCCTTAAGTAAGGTAGTTTGTCAACGATAGATAGTTTTGTTTTTTTTAAACGTTGCCTACGCTAGAAATTTCTCTTGAGTTAAAAAGATACCGGGCTGGTATCCGCAACTCCACGTCAAAGCGCGTATTTTGCGTAAGATTTTTCTTGAGTTTTGGGTGTGTTAACAAACTCTAACTCGTATCAAAAACAGCCAGACATGTAAGACGATTTTGTAGCTATAGAAATGTACGTTTTGTGTGGGAGTCGAACCCGCGATACGCAGAGCAGCAGATTGCTCAGCCACTGTTAAATATAGTAAGCCCTATCCTTTTTATGACTTAGTTTTACGATTGCATCTTTTATAAGTGTAACCATTAAACTAAAATAAATAAATATTCCACAACGCCATCTAGTCCTAAACTAAGCAGACCTTGTGCTATGAGGACAACTGATAAACATGTTTATATATTTCTAAATATATGCACATTTCAGATAAATTGCACCCAGACACAGAACACATGACCGTGCTCAACACAGAAAAATATTTCTTTGGTGGGAATTGACCTATGCCGGACGCATAGAATTTAGGGCTACTAGACCAACAGGCTAGTCAAAGTCAAGTGAAGAATCACGTAAATCGGATCATTAATCTCGGAGTAATCGGTGTACATACATTTTTTTTTATGTGTGTTTTATTTATTTTACTACATTATTAATGATGAGACTCACGAAGCGTACATGTTATCTACAGCCGCCACTGTCCGTTTGCAATCCACACAGGGTAGATGGAAAGGGGCAGATCAGAAAAACAATACAAATTATGTTTTTATCAGATATTAAATGAGCCAGATTCACGATCTAATTGGTTCCGTAAAATGGCAAGCGATATAGCGTCATCTCCAGACTGAGATGGAGAGAAAAGCTAAACTCCTTCGAAAAGGATTAGTCCCAAAAAGACCTAGATAGAGTGAAGTCGAAAGAGAGTCCGAAAGCCTTTGTCCTGCAGTGGGAAAATCTAGTCTAGTAATAATAAACTATTAGAACGCTGTTTCTCTACACTATAGTAATATTATGAAGATGACAGATTTATGTTTTTGTTAGTTTGTAAGGAATAAACTCAAAAACTACTAGTCCGATTTCAAAAATTCTTTAAGCATTAGATAGGTAATTTACCACCAGGTAACATAGGCTATTGGTTTTCCTAAACTACGAGTTCTTAATGATAATAAAAATGACAAGGTGGAGGAAATATTATATTAAAATTGGAATTCACGCGCACGAAGTTGCGACCGAGGTGCTAATTTGTTTTTAGAAATTCTATGGCCAAACTGGGAACTATAGAGTATAGACTCGTCCACACAACCCTCAACCGCAGGCTAGGTATATAAAACAAACACGGTGTTGGTTGTAGAGCGAGCCCCTATATTGTTTTCAGCTGTGACTGCTTGTTTGATTGATCGGGTTCGTGTCGCGGAGCGTGGAGTGCGCTGGATGCGGCAATTTAATTAAGTTTAAACATGGCGTAGTTTTGAAGGGAATACATTTCTATTATTAATTGTTTCACTGAATCTTCATAAGTTACTGACAGTATTTTGGACATTTCATTGAGCCAATAGGGTGTTTGACAGAATATGAACATCGAAATACAATTAATCCATTAGTTAGATTATAAAAAATACTTAATCCACCTTTCTTTTCAAATTGATGGAAAACTGCTAGATTAAGCGCATTAAAGTTGAGGGGGCTTGTAACGTCATTATTTAGTATAAACTGTCCTGGCTAGTGACGTCATGCGACATTTTGACTCGATGTACCGCCTTTATTTTTTGATTTTATAAAAAAAGAAAAAAATATGTGTCGAATACTTCCATGTGATCTAGATGAGGGACTAAAACTAAAATTTTGTCAAGTTGTCCATTTGCCTCTCTTAACGCCAACAAGTGATATCGTCGTTGATAGTGCAATTCTGCGTAACTACAATTGTTAAATACTGCGAATATACACCTTCGCTGACTGTGATAAGGTGCATATTCGCAGTATTTAACAACTGTAGTTACGCGGTATTGCACTATCCACGACGATTTATCAGATTTATAAACAGATAGTTTTATGATCTTAGTTGACTTTAGTAGCTGTATGTCAAAAAACGTGGTATTAAAAAAATTCTGACTCTTAAAGCACACAATAACATACAAAAAAAATTGCTTTATGTTAAAAAGACAGTCAAAAATAAAACACCAAGTAGTGACAACCCGTAAATCTGCATATATCATTCTAAATTCTAAAATTATCCAGAAAGGCATGTCCCCTCCACGCTTCTCACATCACTTCACAAGAAGGCAGGCGCCTCGACGGATCCACTGTTTATCTACAGCACATGCCACCGACCCAGCAGTTTATTGATCCATCCCGAGGACACACAGCTCCTTTACAAACATACTATTACGTTACTCTCACGTGGTAGCGTAATCTAATTGATAACGACAAGATAGATTGCGCTTTTCAAATTATTGGGTGAAGGTTATTTGTCAGGGATAAACTTTAACTGTTTGTGTTGGAAGAGAGGAATTTGATATCGAGTATCGTGTGTCCTTAAATAAGTTTAGTCGTATGCATAACTCCTTTGCTTTGTAAACTGGGTGAAAAAGACATCCATGTAGTACTGTACTGTGAAGTTAATACATGTTTCTTAATTATGTCGGATCATTTCGTTGTTTTTTTTTTATTTAGAAGTATAAAACAAAACCTTGATGTCTTTTTAACCCAATGAAATACTTTTTTTAATTTTAAATCTCACTTGGTTAGTGGTTACGTTAAAATAGTTATCTGATTCGGAAAAAATCGACGAAAATTTTAACTTGGAATTCCAGAATTAGAATCAGCGTCGTGGCAGGCCCTGAAGAAGGTGGCGAGACGACCTGGACCAATTAAACGACCGTTGGGCCCACTCAAGCCCTGGATTGGAAAACTGGAAGTGGCAGGGAGAGAGACGTCCTTTGCCCAGCCGTAGGATAATGCAGGCTAGCAGTATCAGTTCCAGAATTATGAACTAAATTCATGGTACCAGATTACACGTCAGTCCTTCGCTAGTTAAACAATGACGTGTAAAAGTGTAAATTGATATCACAGTTAACTAAAACGTGACCGTGACCCAAGGGCTGGCTTTTAATTTGGTCAAAGGATAAGCATTGCTATACAACGTGGCAAAGCAGCCAGTCTTTTGGGTACACTACCAGTGGACAGCGATGCGGATGAGTTTTTTGACGCCATATTTTATTAGGTAGTGTTTTTTTATTAAGTAGTTTTCTGGTGTAAACAGTTATTTTTTAAAACAGTTGTAAATATCTAAGTAAATAAATAAAAAATACTAAAACGAAAACAAACAAAAAATTAAACAAAAGTATAGGTACTATTTTAATAACTAAATGGAACCGTAACACGGTTTCTAAAAAATCAAACAGTGTTTCACCGTACATGGGAATGTCCCAAAATTTTCGGGGGAACAAATACCAAATATAGCGTACACAGGACATCTCACACAAAGAGAACATGCCTAATAGTACAAATGCAAAAATGACTTTTATGTAAGGGCGCTGTAAAAACTCAGTTCTCCCTGCGAGCAGCCTGTTATGAACAAACGAAGGAGCATTGGGGCATTTTGGGTAATTTTTTTGGGCATTTTTCACGCTTTTAGGCTTCAACGCCCGAGTTTGAAAGCTTGCTTAAACAGCTTTAGGGCTCTCTGTACTGTGCAAGTCAGTTATTTGTATCGGTCGGCGACCGTCTAATTTTTGAGTGGGAATTTGCGCTCTTTCTGCGTTGCGTCCGCTTTTTCGTGTTTCCTGTGACTTTTTAGTTTTATTTGTTTAAACGTAATGGAGGTCGGTTTTATGTTTGTTATGTAAAACGAAACCATTTTTATGGGTGTGTTGTAGTAGTAGGTATAAATAAGTAAAGACACGCATGGTTTAGGTAATCAAGTGTTTGGTGCTTATTTACTAACATTATCATTGGATTTACTGTACACATTAACCTACCCCAATGTGTCAAATATCTTTGATATGTTTTCAACTTTATTCTAAACACAATAAGGTTCATGTTCAATTGGTAAGATTTCACAGTTTTGGGTAGGTTGAAGTGCTGGCGTCTGTACATACTGAGCTTTTGTTTTTATTTTCTTTTTAATTTGTCTCTTTTTCTGAACTTTTAAGGATATCATTTTTCAAAAAGTATAAGTTCACTACACTATAGCCAATTGGCTTTTCTCTGCCTTAAACTTTAAGACTTCTAGTATTTAATTAATTAGTACTTACATCTTTTTACCAAGCTTCTAAAATTTATTGCATCTTTTGCATTTTAACTAGATAGCCATTTCGATCCATTTTCTTTCTCTTAAATAGTTTTCATATTATCATCATCACGCCTGTATTCCTCACACAGGTTTAGACAGAGGTGTAGGTATAAAAGTATGACATAATATTTACGTTCGGTACTTTAAAGATAAAGATAAAGATCAATTTATTTGGTTACTTCGGTTAGAATTCGCCTAAAACTATGTTAGTTCTAATTTAAATATACATCATAACATTTTGAGTTTTCGGGCTCCATTTGAAATTGCATAAAATTATAACATTGTCAATAAAATAAAATTGTGATTAGATTAAATTGAAAAATTAAATAACTATAATTGAAATTGCCAAATATTTAAATAAATAAAAGTATAATAATTAAAAGTAAAATTTAAAATTAAAATTTTTAAGCATGTCACAGGTAAATAATGTTATACTGTGTTATATTATTATAATGTTACCAACCAAGCGAAATCCAGACTCCGGACTGCTATTGAATTATTCCAGACCCAAGATTTGATCAGCAGTGGAGTTTGCAACCACAATCCTAACGAGGCAATCTTAATCTTCAATTAAACGTAGAGATACGACGTCACTCGTCATCTGCTAAACAGCCCATGAATAATTCAATTGCTACATTATCATGAATAAAACTTTAAGTAATATTTATTTATCCGGTCCAAGCCTCATTCTTTAACTCCTCAACTTCTTAAGCAAAGATAATATTTCTTTTTTTTATCTTTTATGTTTAAATGCGGCTGAATCTGGTATGACTTTTATGTGATTTGCGTTTATTTTATAATTCATTGACTGGCTGAAAGGTGAATAATGCATATTTTAAACGTGTTTTCAGGAGCATGTGGCTTAATAACAGCCTCACGAATCGATCTAAGGTTAAGCTACGCTTAACGAGGTTGGTCCTTGGATGGGTGCCGTGCCTCGGAAAGCACGTAAAGCCGTTGGTTCCGGCTATCATTTGTAGATCTATGACAGTAGTTACAGATAGACTGAAGCCCGAAAATCTGACATTCAAAATATAGCTTGTTACCCCGTAACTGGGTTGTGAAGGTCCGAAAAGCCGTCATCGCTCCATGTATAATACTGGTATTCAGCTTCATCCGGTAAAGCTGGAAGCTGACCCCAATATACATAGTTGGATAAAGGCTAGGCAGATGTGTACAGACGCCAGCACAAGTTACCCAATGTGTCAAATTTTCCCAATTGAATATGAACCTTATACTGTTTGAAATAAGGTTGAAAAACGATCAAAGAAATTTGACACATTGGGGTAACTTGACGTGCTGGCGTCTGTACATTGAACACGTATATGGGATATTTAGACTCCTACCTAATTACCTCCAAAGAAGAGGAGAATGAGAAGAAGACTAGAAAATTGCTTCATCATCAACTTCTTTAACCCCAGCATGTCCTCTTTTCCATAAATCTTTATATGCCGAGATCTCAGTACCTACTACAAGAAGCTGACTCTCAAGTTGGTTTTATGAACACATTTGACAGATTAAATAACACAACATAACATCACGCCCGTAATCCCCGAAGGGCTAGGCAGAGATGTACCTGGTAGTACACCCTCACTACGCCAGTTATGTCTAAGTCCCATGTAATAGGGGCGAGCCTATTGCCATCAATCGGACACAAATCCAGACTACGGGCTGGTATTGAGAAATCCCAGATGGAAAAACTCAATAACACTTTACCCGACCCGGGGATAGAAGCCGGAACCTCATGCTCAGCAGTAGCGCTTCCGACCACTAGACCAATGAAGCAGTCAGATTAAATGATTTAAGAAATAATGTCGAGTACTGATGGTGTCCGGATTGATGCTGCCTAAATCATCATCTGCCTAGCCTTTTCCGAATTATGTTAGTGTCGGCTTCCAGTGGACCTCCACAACCCAGTAACTGGGTAACATGGTATCCCTTAGTTAAACTGGTTGCCAGATTTTCCGGCTTCTGATTCTCTGTAAAGACTGTCATAGGAAGACAAATGACAGCCGGGACCACAACCCGTGCCTTGCGAGACACGAAGGAGTCTTGATATGTAATGAATGGTCACCCATCTACGGATCAACCTCGTCAACCGTAGCTTAACCTTCGATCGACCCGTGAGGCTGTTGCTATTTAGCCACAAGCTCCTCCGTTGCCTAAAATAGACTAAAAAAAATACTTTCTAAGGTGTGTTTCAGCACCTTAGAAAGTGAATTCACAAAACAAAATAGATGCAGGAGACAATATCACGAAGAGCGAACGAAACTAAAATCGTTTTGCATATACGCAAATTGAATCAATTTTTCGTACAAAATTGTATACTCCCCAAGTGAGGGCGAGCGAATTTCATGTAAAGCCGTCTCAGGGCGCCCGACAAATCGTTGCGATCAATCGCGATCTTCAACGATTCATTGCACGATTTAGAATCGCAGTCAAATCGTTGAGCGATAACTGTCAGGAGAAATTATTACGTATTGAACGAACAGCAATGTGATTGTGAATGAAATATGAACGTTATTTATAGATAAGTAAGAGATATTATAGCAGTTGGTGACCTGTTTAAAGTAAATCGTCCCATTAGAAGAATAACGTTTTATCTGCAAAATGCCAACTTTTCAGTAGAGCGATTAGAAGTTTAGCGCGCACATATTGGCTTATAACTCTTTAATGAAAGACACTAGCCATTTTATATTTGAACAGTATATAAAGAATACAGTACGGATTATGTATTTATCATTATTTATCCTAAAAACTATGCCTGTGCTTAAATAGTGCGTCGTATGTGCATATGTAACGTTATACTGCCTACGAAAATAGCTCAAGTACTGTCTTAAGAACACATGGAACGTTATTCGACAAAAGTTATCGCGTTACATCTGCATATGAAACAATATTTTACGGAATCGTAAGGTTATTTCAATGTCTTATTTGAAATTCTTCTATCTATTAATTGAATATAACTTGATTTTATACCCTATAATTTTAGTAACGACGTGTAATTTTACTTTTGTGCAACGTACTCATACTTAATAGAAGAAATTGATTCGATTTCTGTTTTGTTCAGCGCAGATATCGAACTAGAACCTACTTCGATAACTGATCGATAACTAATTTATGGATATGTTTTTTTTCAAGTTGTCATATACACGATCAAAAAGACAACAGCTGCTCACTTAAATTCAAAAATCGAAATCAAAAGTTATTTTGTCTTAATAGGCTGAGGATCAGCACTTTTTTAACGTCAAAATTACATAATACAGTCCCTAAAAAGCACGCCCCTACCCTTAGATACAATTACGTTCTCCTTCTTCTTATTTAGTCAGATTCGATGGGCACTAACGTGGTTACCTCCTCCTCCTTGCGTCGTACTCCTCAATGCTGAGAGTCGTGACCTCCCTGCTTTATCACCTTTTTCTTCACGATGTTCCTCCATCTGCTTCTATCACTGGCGGTGTGAAGGGCATCGTATACCGAAGAGTCAAGAGTGGTGCGGATCTGGTCGGACCAACGTATTGGGCTGCGTCCACGAGGCCTTTTCCCGTTCACTTTGCCCGTCACGATGAGCCTTTCGAGATTACCACCGTCTTTCCTTGTTATGTGACCAAAGTATTGAAGAATCTTACGTAGGCACTCGGACGACAACCGCGAGGAGATTTTGAGTTCTCGCAATATGGATACGTTGGTACAAAATGCTACCGAGGGATTCGGAGCATCCTTCTCCAGTACCACATCTCAAAAGCGTCAATACGTTTGCGGTCTGCAGTTTTCAGCGTCCAAGTCTCAGCACCATATGAGAAGACCCAGAAAACCACGGTCCGTACCAGTTTGGTTTTGGTCTTTATGGAGATGTTGCGACTCCTCCAGATTTTGTCAAGCTGGGACATGACGCTCTTAGCCATGCCAATTCTCCTGCGAACTTCCTTCTCGCACGAACCATCGTTTGTTATATTTGTCACGTGATGGTTACAAACGCTGTTAATCATGTCCACGCTGACGTTCCTGTGATTTATATGGCGATCCCGGTAATCATCTCCAACAATGGTGCTGTTGGCCTATTTATCTCAAGCCGGTAAAACTGCTCTATCGCTTAAACTTCTAGTTCAAAAACATTGTCTTGCGAACAGATTGTATGGCAGCCTAAGCTTCAGTGGGCACATTGCGCGCAGAACAGATGGTCGTTGGGGCCGCAAAGTTCTTGAGTGTCGGCCACATACTGTAAGACGCAGTGCTTGAAGGTCTCATGCAAGGTCGACCGATGACTTGGTGAAGGTCGTGAAAACCCGATAGATGCGTGACGCACAAGACCGGTCGTTGTGGCGACACTTGGGGAAGGCCTTTGTCCAGTAACGGACGTCTTTCGGCTGAAAAGATGATGTATGGTCGAAGCTTGCCCGGTACTTTTTATCTAATGTTAGGAAGAGAATATTTAGAACTAAATTTCTATTTATGTTGTAGCCCAATAATTGCGACATTTCGTTTTTTTTATTTGTGTATCTGTATGAGAAACAGACTTGTCTGTACCGTAGATTAGAAGGAGCGGGATATACAATCACACTACTCTCTCAATCTCAGACTGAGTTCGCAAGATTGAACAACGGGAACATTATGTTCGTCTTCTAAAGAATGTTCGTTGAAGGTTTTCAAATTCAAGTGATACCTTCTGCCGATGTTATTTAAATATCTTTGGCTGACATGTCTGAATTTGAGCTGGCGCTTTTACAGTGGACTGTTTAGTAATGTTTATTTTCAGCGCGTGTCAGTTGATATAGACAAAATTCACTACCACACACCATACAGGATACGGTGTAGGACATTTGTGGGTACCCTACTTGATGAAGATGATATTAAAATTATGCAGATGGCAGGTGATTCTTTGAAACTCGACGCAGATTCAAGTTGAAATGGAGTGAACGGATGGTGGTTAGAAAGAGTCGTCGGTTCCGCTGGTGCGGCATAATAAGTAGCGTGAGCAGGAACATTGTCTGATGAATCTTATTATCCCAAAGGGGCAGAATTAAAACTGTAAATCATATTATATTTTTTTAAACAAATTTTTGTAGAAATAATATAAATTCATGTTTAATTTAACTCTGAGACCACCTTTGACTAAGTTAGTTCGTAATGTTTATCACCTATAGTTAATAGTATTTTTTTAAACCTGAAAGGATTTCCTAATTTTGTATAAACTGATAATTAATTATTGAGAATAGCAGTGCATATAAAATAATATTTAACCATGTTATAGGACTTTTAAGATTTGGAATAATGTTTTACGATAAAACAATTAGTAGAAAATTGTGGCATTTGCACTTGCGATACTAACTTTAATATTTTGTTTAATAGAATAATGTTTCATGTGTACATGCGGACATAAAAAATACAAAATTATTCGTGGTAAAATGTTCTACATGCATAAGAAACCACAAAGTTAGGGAAATAAATTAGACAAGCGTTATTGTATAGTTTGTGATAAAGAGCTTATAAATAAACTATTTATTTCGTGTTACACTAAAGTTTAAAATGTTTTTGCAACTTCATAAAACAATGTCTTATGTGATTATAAATACTGTCTTTGTGGGAAATAACTACAACTTCGGTTAACACAAAAAATAAAAGGTTTTCTTCCACTTTTGATCGCTAATATCGATATTTATCGCTACCAACGCAACTCGCGTCCACTACGTTGAATAACGTGATTTGTAATGATGCGACACAGCGCACGGAGCCGAACGCGCCGAAACCGGACACAGAATATCGCGCTATGTGATCAAGCAGCGTTATTCTAGGTTCTCACAGCAGAAGAAACTTTATTCGGGCGTTATAACTTTTGAAATACTGGTTAAAAAAAATAAAAAAAAATACCAGTCGATAGCTTACGTTATTGTAAAGACGAATTTAATATAATATCGTTTTTGACATATGTGATGATAAAACATTATTCTTCTAATGGGACGAAATAAACTATTGAAAAGATGACTCCATTGATGCAGGATTCTAAATTAAGTGTTGTGAGTTCGATACATCGAGATGACATTCATTTGGCATTTCTACATGGCGTCCGCTAGCCGACGACGGGTTTATCTTGCCAGTTTTCTTAATAGCCAATTGAATAAAATCCTCAACATCCTTCCCCTTACGAAAATACAAAAGAAGAGAAAGATTTTGCTGGACTATAACGCAACTCATTTCATATGTCTTTATTCATAGGATATTGCGTAATTCATTACTGCAAGATACAAGATTATTAGTAGGTATTTACACTTTTTTTTATTGTTTCTTCATTTAATACTTAGCTTTTAGCTTGATTTTGACCACGTCGGTGTCCCAAATTATCCTACAACAACGTACAACGTTCAGTAAGTACATTTCGCCCTAAGCCCGGTCATGGTCTATCTGTGTCCAAAATTCCATCAAAATTCGTTCTCCTGTTAAGATGTTAAAAGGTAACGAACCAGTTCACAAATTCGCCTTTTTAATACTATTAAGGATTGAGTTCACATGCCTACCCATCAAGCTATACATTTCCGTTTACGCTGATCTCGCATTGTACGGCAACCCTATACAGTACGAGATCAGCTCATGCCGTATATGTATAGCCGTATGTACCTGAGCCGTACACAACAAAAGGTTTTTCTTTCTTTATTATTCTCTTTTTTTATTTTGTTTTAACATGTTCAACCTCTTTGAACACGACTAACCAACAAAGATAAGCAGATACTAAAACTCTCATTCTATAGCCGACAATCAAAGTTAGACATCGTGATCTCGTGTAGGAATTCGATTAATTATAAATTGAATGGCTGTGTGCTGCGTTGCATATTTAATGGCTGCCTTACCGAGGTTTAGCGCTACTAGTTGGCTTGTTTTAATTAAATATTGGATGTTTGTTGAACGGTAGATAGATGGACAACTGTTTTTGATGATGGACAGCCATTTTGGAAAGATGGTTAAGCGGATTTTTGGCTTTTGGACATGTAAAACATGTTAATCAAAGTAAGGGTTAACATACCCACCTGACGGAAAGTGTTATTCTTACATTTAAATAGAAGACAGAAATACTTACTATGAGAATATTTAAAAAAAAAAGCTTATTTGCAATGTGGGTTACACATTGCACATCACTAGTTGTGTTGCTCCGTCTCCAACTAAGCTAAATATGCTTGTGCCTGGAACGGGTTTACGTCAAAAATACAATAGCTGAAGATTGAATTTACGACCTCTTAATCGCCAGTCCAGTGGAGTTTCACCAGTATAATCAAAATCATTTATTTGCTGGAATATGGGTACATGAGATATTACAAACAAAAAAGTTCTTATTGCCATACTTTACCTCAACAGGCGTGCAAATATATAAAATAAAATAAAAATAAAAATAAAAAAATAAAAAAGCCTTTTATTTCTTGCCAATTAGATACATTGATACATTATTACATTACTATTGATTACATTACATTTAATAACTTTCATGGAATAAAATTAAATAAATACAACATTAAATTATATAAAATCATCATTAAACATTTTAAATCAAATTAAATTGATTGTGAGCAAGAACCCTTCTCAGGTGAAGGCCTCCTCCAGAGATTGCCAAGTGTCCCTGTTGCTTGCCATCGAAACCCAGTCTCGACCAGCTACGTGTGTGACGTCGTCTGCCCATCGTGTTTGCGGTCTACCTCTCTTTCTGTAGCCGACTGGTCCTGGCCATACTGTGGCCCGTAAAGTCCACCTGTCGTCGGTCAATCTGGCTACGTGGCCCGCCCATCTCCATTTCAATTTTTGTGCATAGCTTAGGGCATCAATAATATCTGTCTTTTCACGGATTAATTTATGTGGTATTTTCTGGAGTTTATTAATTTTCATCATACTCCTTTCCATACTTCTTTGGGTGGTTTTTATCTTATTTTTGATCCTTTGGGTGAATTTCCACGTTTGGCAGGCATATGTCAGGGAGGGTAAAAGGCATGAATTCATTACCTTTCTTTTTAATTTTATAGGAAAATTGCCTTTTAGTACTTCTTTAAAGCTCCAAAACTTGTTCCATGTTTTTTGGATTCTCCTGTCTACCTCTTGATGATTGTTTTGTGCGCTAAATGAAATCTGTTTTCCTAAATATATATAGTTACTCACATATTCTAGTTGGGCGTCTTCGAGCTTGATAGGTTCGTGGCTGCTGCTTGTCATTATTTTTGTTTTATTTAGGTTTATTTCTAAGCCTACTTCTTTGCTCGCATTATGTAAAGTGGATATCATGTTTTGTAGATCCCTATGATTATCAGCTAAGAGAACAATATCGTCAGCGAACCTTAGATGGGAGAGATTCTTTCCTTTGACATTGATTCCCAAGTCTCTCCAGTTAAGGTTGCTCATGACTTCTTCTAGCACTGCTATAAAAAGTCGAGGCGAGAGGGGGTCGCCTTGCCTCACCCCTCTTTTTATTTCTATAGGTGGTCCTGTGTCTTCTAGTTGCACTCGACTATAACTCTTCTGATATAGTTGTTTGAGTATGTTTATGTATCTTTGGTTGACGTTTTGATTAAGCAGGGTTTGCCAAATTGCCGAGTGCAATATCGTATCAAATGCTTTTTGGTAGTCGATAAAGGCAATGTAAAGCGGTCTTTGGAATTCTTGATATTTTTCAATAACCTGTTCAAGTGTGTGTATATGGTCCGTAGTACTATAACCTTTCCTGAAACCGGCCTGTTCTATTGGTTGTTTACTGTCGAGTACTTGACCAATTCTCTTTTCTAGTATTGACGAGAATAATTTGTAAAGGGTCGGTAGTAAGCTTATAGGTCGGTAATTGGAAATATCTTTTGGATCTCCTTTCTTGTACAATAGGATTATGTTAGATTCGGACCATTCCTGTGGTGTGCAAGTATCTTCAATAATCATATTAAAAAGCTTTGCTAATGGTTTTGCTAATATTAGGTGACCTATCATAATGACTTCATTCGTTATTTTATCTGGGCCTGGACTCTTGTCAACTTTCATCTTCTTTATTTGTTCTATTATTTCAATTTCGTCAATGGGCTCAATCTCTTCAATGTAGTTCACATGGGATGGATCCCGGTGCAATAGTGGCATCTGGGAGGGGCAGCTATATAAGTTTGTATAGTACTTCGTCGCAATGTTTAGAATTTCTTTCCTGCTATTGTGTATCTTATTTTGCCCTTGTAGTCCTTCAATCCAGTTTTTGTGCAAATATATATTAAGTACTAATACATGCAAAATGTCAAATGTTATTTTATTTATTCGTCATTAATTATTAATTTATCCATTTCAAATTTTAAAATTAGTAGTCATCTTGTTACATTTAAGATTTTGTCCCTCTAGTAGTAGGTGAACAAAAGCCCAAATGCAAGGTGGGTGGGTATTGATTCAAGGAAACAACAAGCTTCTAAACCATATAGTTTATTTGATATAAAAAAAAGTTAAATTAAAAACATAAGGTTACTGCCAGCCAGCTTAATTAGGTAGAACTAGGGTGGTGGGGGGTTGGAGATAACCCAGGTACTATTTCTTAATTTAAAATTAAATGTTAAAACTTATAGCAAAATCAAGGTACAACCTTCCAGTAATATAAAATATTAAATGGGCGCCAGGGACTTGAAGAGTCCCAGATCCCGGAGCCGACTAGGATGTTCGGTGTTCGTCCAGTTAAGTTTAGGCGTCGACCCGAGGTCCGTAAATTAAATTTGGTAGAAGACCGGCTTCTAAGTTGAAGACCGGACCGGTGATAACCTGGTTCTTGTAGAAACCAGCCAATAGTAAAAAAGTAAATGGGGTAAAATAATATAAAAAAAAAACCGTCCCGCCTGCGCTACAACGCTAGGCGGACTCTGCCACCGCGCAGTCGTCTCCACAGGAGGCTTTGAGTGGACTCGAGGAATGGGTCTCACGTCCAGGTCCCAGAGGCACCTCTAGATCCTGGCGGCGAGACGAATCACTCGAGTTGCCTCACGGTTGATCAATGGTGGAAACACTTGACTGCGAGACTGTGCTGGAGACGCGTCCGTCTAGGTCATCCGCATATCCTTTCGACACGTGCTTGGTCTTTAAAAACCTGGGATAAAGTTTTTAACTTAACTCAAGCGAGGTCAAATGCAAATGCTACAATGAAAATTACACTTGGAAACCACTGAGGTCAATATTGGGAACCTCACTATTTACAACGTATGCTCACAGGTAAATGTTAGGTACATAAAAAAACAACGTAACAATCTAGTTAGTACATATTTATTACATTTTTTCATTTAATTAATCATTTACATTATAATAGGCTTTATTGATTAGATACGTCTTCAATTTATTTTTAAATGACATAAATTTCTTAGCGTCCTTTATATTCCTTGGTAATTTGTTATAAATTTTAGGGCCCATACAAAATGCACTCTTATCAAACATAGCCGTCCTATGGCTTATTGCACGAAGTGTATTTGCCAGCCTGATACTTTTTAACGTTTCATATTTATTAATATTATTTCTAATGCTAGTATCTGGACTGATACGGAGAAAAAATGGAAATGGTTTGGAAATTGATGGTCCTTAAGCACGTAAAGCTGTTAGCCGCTTATGTTTGTATTATGTACTACTGTATTGCCGTCTCATTGGTCTATAAAAGTAAAAGTATTTGCAGTACCTACACCTGCGTGAGCGTACGCTCTTGTGCACTATAAAATCTTCTAAATAAACTGGCTGATTTCTTCAAAATTGGCCGCCGTAAGCAAAATTCGGGTCGCGAGGACGGAATCACCGCTCAGGCCATTATAATTCTTATTACAAACATATACTGTCTCTTTTCAATAACTTCAACCGAGCATCTCAAATCTGAACAAGAAACGACTTTTGTATCACTCGTCTTTAACGATTACGACAATAGTAAAACGCGATGCGACCTCTGATAACAACAAATAAATGACAGCTTTATTTCTTGGCTGTCAGAGTGTTAAATTGAATGACGAGGCTGTTAAAATAATAGGAGACTCGAATTAAGTGGTGCGTTTGCAATAATACATGTTTAAATAAGAAAGATATGCGTAGTATACATTTAAATAGAGTATTAGTTTTGGCTTTTAACAATATAATATTACACTAACTGTTACCCGTGGTCTGCCTCGTTGGTTTATTGGTGGCAAGCGCTACTGCCGAGCTTGAGGTTCCGGGTTCGATCCCCGGGTCGGACAAAGTGTTATTGACTTTTTCTACCTGGAACTTTTCAGAAGCAGCCCGGAGTCTGGATTTGTACCCGATTGATGGCTATAGGCCCTCTATAACATGGGACTAAAACACAACTAGCGAAATGCGGGTATACGGGCGTGATGTTATGTGATGTTACCCGTGGTTTCACTCGCGTTAATGTAGATGTTCATCTCTTAACAAACATACCCCGAATTCACATCTATCTATATCTATACTTATAATAAATCTGTAGAAGTAAAATTTCTGTACATTGAAAATATCAAAAAAATAAATAGCAGGGGGTGTTAATAGACTGACACCGAACCCAAAAATATGATTAAAAAAATTTTTGTCTGTCTGTCTGTCTGTCTGTCTGTCTGTATGTTCAGGTATCACGCAAAAACTACCGGTTCGATTACGATGAAACTTGGTATACTTATTCTTTGATATCCTGGGCACCACACTGGGTACTTTTTATCCCGGAAAAGTATATACAATAAAAAACAAACTTAATTTTGCGGTTTGATCCCTTGACCCGACTACTGTACCGACCGCAAATAATAAGTTTGTCGTAGGTTACGTCACCCGCAGTGGAGTTCACCAAAGGGCGCTGCACACGGCTAAGATATTATAATATTTAATCTTAAGATACAATATCGCTCGCCATACAATTCAATGGACTATCACACACTAAGTACGAAGATAATTATGCACATCGAATATCTATTCAAAATTAATATTGGAGGATGATGGTGATCGATACTGATGCCAAAAATGCAATTAGTGAATGTTTTGTCTTTCTGATATCGCTCGCCATACAATTCAATGGACTATCACACACTAAGTACGAAGATAATTATGCACATTGAATATCTATTCAAAATTAATATTGGAGGATGATGGTGATCGATACTGATGCCAAAAATGCAATTAGTGAATGTTTTGTCTTTCTGTCTGTATGTGCACGCATAGTTCAAAAACAATTATAGGGATTTTAACCAAACTTGGTACGGTTGTAGGTAATCAATACGCCTGGGCAGGTTGATCTTAGTATCAGTTGTTTTACACATGGTCAGTTGTGCGGCGCGCTTTCCCGGGTCAGTAGTTCCAAAAATCTTTATGCATACATATCGGAAGGATCAACTTTAAAAGTAGTCTATCCGGAAGTATTATGCTAAAATTATTACGTTGATATATCAACGCACAGCCCCAACCGCTGGTATTAGAGACATGAAACTTAAAGGGGTGTTCTTAGTGAAGAGTAAGTCTTCCATAAAAAACGATTTTTGAAAATTCAACCCTTAAAGGGAAAACATAGGGGACGGAAGTTCGACATCCACGCGGGCGAAGCCGCGGGCAAAAGCTAGTTTATAATAATATTCAGAAGGTCAATTCTTGTATTTTTAGGAACGTTCAAATTCTAATCTCAATCTGTAAAAAAATGTTTATTTCCCGAACATTTTTGACAAGTTTTGGAAACTAGATTGTCGCTGGGACTGCGAATTATACTTTCTCTCTTAGCTTCCTAAATCTATACATATAATAAGACAGTAAAAAAACTGTGTCTGTACATTGAATACATTTAAAAAATAATAATTGAGGGGGGTTTAGAAACAGTAGTAGATCACGAATCCAAAAAAAAACGTCTGTCTGTTTGTCTGTTTGTTTGCACACGCTAATCATCGGAACTACTGAACGGATTTGAATGATTTTTTTTTTTGTTGTATAGATATCAAGTCTACATATAGGCTATAATTTATCTTGGAAACTTGGATGCAGAACCGCAACAGACCAGCTAAACTACAGGAGATACAAAAATGGTACCATAGCAAAAATAGTTCCACGTGATGAGCATTTTCTGCTGAGAGAATAAATTTGAAGATCCGGAACACCTGATGCAGAACCGCAACAGACCAGCTAAACTATAGGAGATACAAAAATGGTACCATAGCAAAAATTGTTCCACGTGATGAGCATTTTCTGCTGAGAGAATAAATTTGAAGATCCGGAACACCTGATGCAGAACCGCAACAGACCAGCTAAACTATAGGAGATACAAAAATGGTACCATAGCAAAAATTGTTCCACGTGATGAGCATTTTTTGCTGAGAAAATAAATTTGAAGATCCGGAACACCTGATGCAGAACCGCAACAGACCAGCTAATCAACAATAAAACTAACTCATTTAATCTCCCTCCACTCTTTGATGGTCTATCATAATAACTTCGTGTTATTGGAAAAATTGTGGTGTCTCTTCCTCAAACGCCATTAAAGAAGAGTTGAAGTTGGTTAGGAACCTTTTTAAATACGGGAATTAGTCTGGTCTTCTCTTTCTTGAAGTGCATGAGATATATCCACGTGAGCGCGGTACGCAGGTAAACTTCGAAAGACCTTAAAAATATCTAAAAGAGTTACAAATCATAATATCATTCATAATACTCGTTCAACCGCCGCCACTTTACATCCAGACATAGATATCGTAGAAGACAGCCTACAACAGTGTGAACGCCGCCTAACTCGATTGTACCGCAACCTTTCAGATCCATTATCAAAGACAGTACGTTACTACTTCAAGGCGAGCATCGCTGGAGGGCCGCCTTATCAGACAACCTCTTTGACGAAGCCAGAATCAATGGACCTCCCCCTCCGCCCGTAACACAGATAAAATGTTACATCACGGAGGGGGACCGCGATTTTTAGAAGGTCAGCTTAAATTGGTTTATCGTGGAGTGGATTCTTCGCGGCCGTCCTATCCCGAGCGACGGATTGAGGAGAAAGTGTCTTGTAAAAGGCAGAACGTCGGAGCTGGTCCACGCGGCCACTCGGTCGGCTCTTATCAAGTTTCAAGTTTAGAAAAATGGCCGCTGTTCCGTCGAGATGAGGGGCAGTTTGGGCGAAGTACACGGTTGTTTGGTATTTGTTTGTTTTGGAGATTTAACTACGATAAAAAAATCCGTAAGGTGTACACATTTTGTCAGGTATGTCCCATATAATTACACGCTCATTGCCTTTTACTTATGTCATTCTCTCACCCACAAACATTCATATAGCACATAACACACGTACATAGTAGCATACAACACACGTACGTCCTAACACACATACGATTCCTGTCTTACACGCACACTTTGCTTAACTTTCAAATGTAACCTCTCCGAATAAACTAGTGCGCTTCACACTCATTGATTGTATCACTGCTTACTATCAGCTGGGATAGCAGTCAAGCACTAGTTTAAAATGTTTAAATAAAATAACCTAATATTGTTTTAAGTTCTTTTTTGTATAAAAATAGTAAAATAGAATTAAACTAGTATTTACAAGTACTTACTACAAATGCTTGGAAGAGCGGAGTATCCTAATACAGGCTTTATATGCTTAAAAGGAGGCTCGAATCACCACTGATATGGTGTAAAACTTGTTGACTCCATTAACAAACTTTTTTTTATATATAGGGGGCATATAATAATAGGAAGCAAGCCTATTGCCATTAATTGGCCACGTACCCAGGCTACGGGCTAGTACTAAAAATTACCGGATGATTAAACTTAAAAGCGTTTTACCCAAACCGGGGATTCACCCCCGAGACCTCGAACTCAGAAAGCATCTAACTTATCAGACAGGCGTGTTGCTGCGGGGTTTTTCCGTAACTTCTCCTTCATAGCAAAAGCACTAAAAAGTGGCAATATGGGGGTTTCTGAGGGATCATCTTATGCAATTTTGACGTTCAAAAAGGGCTGCTAACATAGGAGCCTTTTTGGTTCCGCACAGATCTTTTTATTTTTTTCTTTTGTTTTTAAATGCGTTACTGTGCGTCCAAATAAATCATTTTCTTTCTTTGTTTTCTTTCTTTGATTCTCAGCCATAATTGAGTTATCGACTTTGATTTTGATTTTGAGTTACGCTTGCGGCCAATTGACCAACAAAGCAGTCATTGGAACGAGACACCTTGTCTTTCCTTGTCCTGTTACATCGTGAAGTGGGGCAGTTTAGACGACGTACGCGGTTGGTTGGTATTTATTTTGTTGAATAAACATATGGGGCTGCGTAAACACCATGGTCCTTTCAGGAATTCACTACGTCGCTTAAGTCGGCACAGCATTATAACAACAACATAAACATAAAGGGTTCAAAGGCGGACTTAATGCCTTAGGCATTCTCTACCAGTTAACTAAGGACAGTGTACGTATATCATGTCAGATGTAGGTATTGTTATGGGAATTTAATATAGATGGCGTTGCGTGAAAATTATGGAGTGATATTATTATTTTTATGCTTATTTTTAATAATATTATAAACTTTTGCTTGACTGCAATCCCACCTGATGGTAAACAGTGATACATTAAACGATGGTGAAGCACACTAGTTTATTAGGAGCCTATTCACTCTAGCCTTGAAGAGCACCTAAATTATACTCGGACGGGAAGATCGCACCAGGCAAGTTGTTCCAGTCCAGTTCCAGTTGTTGTTGTGTTATGTTTTGAAACGTCTTGACCCTGGGGTTTTTGGATTTTATGAAGGCGTATAAGGGGCCAAAGCCAACTCGCAAAAGCCCATTGTTGAAATGCAATAAAATAACGAAATAAAGCCACCAACCGCAGATTTTCGTCAAAACTCAGAACTTCGAGTTCAGCAGTAACGCTTGCGACTAATAGAGTAACAAGGCATAGAAATAACTTTATATTAATGTTTCTTCCTATGTCTGTGTTAGTAACTTGGTATTTATGCCACCCATGGGCTGACTTGGCTTCATATGTATCAAGAAATATCCCCTAAGCATTCCTCACAATGTTTTTCTTCACCATTTTTGAAGAAAGTGATAATAATACAATACACACAAGTCAGAGATATGTGCCTTAGATTCGAACTCAAGATCTACATTTGCAGTCTACCAGTCACACCATTAGGCTATCACAACTCTATATTTAAGCTTAAGTTGTCTATATACCAGATAGTATATTTAATAAAAGAAAAACGTGGAAGCAACGCCCTGCTAACATCGTACGCTGCATTCAATCACAAACAGCACGTATCCAAATATTGTATATTGGAATATTTCTGAGCCTCGCCGACGTGTGTACCGGAGCGGATAAATACTTCTGCGACTTGTGCATTTTAAAAGGAAAACTACTGAAGTTTTTTGAACATAAAAGTTTGAACTAGAATAAATAAACACCCATACGTATTCATCGTTGTGAAAAATGTTTACTATATATGAGACGAACTCAGAAATCGTGGATCTAAAACTAAAAATCTGTAATCACGATAAAAAATCAGATGATCCGTACATAATGTATTCTCGATTTATGCGAACGCAAATACACGGCTGATTATTCAAAATGATTGAGCAATATGCCAACGTTGTTGTTATTTTTTTTGCGATTAAATGTTCTTATATCTTTGATGTTCTAAAACTAAACTGTCATAAAACTCCAATAACGTTTTTCCCGACCTTGGGTTTGAACTCAGGGTCTCATTTTTATTTATTTAGAACCTTACTTACATGATTAGCAATAGCACTTGCTACTGCTAGGCCAAAGCCGAACGACCATGACTTTGCTAGTCTTGTAGGAGTTAGATAATCACCAGTAAAATAAACATATATTACAAAAACGAGTACTTCCAAAAAGCAATCCAGCTGTCTCAATTAATATTAATTTATGAACTATAACCAATTGAACCTCATCACTAATTAAACCATTTAGATGCCATAACGATAGGAATCGCAGGTTAAACCGTTTGCCAATTACTTCGCAATTACCAGTTACTATGATTTATTCATTTCCGAAACTAGCGAACGTAACTGTTTATTAATTAGTGTTTTACTGGCGATTGAACTACGTCTTAATATTGTTACTGTAATGATTAATTACTTAAGTTTTAAGGGTTAGAACTTACTGTATCGCGAGATTTTAATGAGTTCCATGTACACTCATCTTTGAGTGGCTAAATGGACGCTCTGAAATTAATAGGCTCACAAAATATAACGGGTCACCTTCTACCTAGCGAGCAAGCTGCAATAGCCCAATAGCTAAGGCGTCAGCCTGGCGATTGAGTGGTCGTGAGTTCGGTCCCCACCCATACTGAGATAGGGGCCTTTTGGGTCTCGCACAGGTCTTTTTGTCATTAAAATTTTATTTATGTCTTAAGTTTTTTAATCTTTTCTTGGTTTTTTTTTTTCTGTATTGTTTTTCTTTTGCTTGTGTGCTATGCGTCCAAAAAAAGTATTTTCTTTCTTTCGTTCTTTCTTATTACAGTATTGACGGGAACCCTCTCCAGACACAAGCTTTTCTAGTTTAGTTGGTTAACAAGACTTCTAGTCATGTGTAACCCATAATGCTACTAAATAAATGGGAAATTGGGAGACTGCCTGGTCTAGTGGTCGCAAGTGCTACTGCTGATCATGAGGTCCCGGGTTCGATCCCCGGGTCGGGCAAAGTGTCATTGAGTTTTTCAATCTGGGATTTCTCAGTAACAGCCCGGAGTCTGGATGTGTGCCCGATGGATGGCAATAGGCTCGCCCCCTATTACATGGGACTTAAACTTAATGGTGAAATGTGGGTGTACTACCAGATACACCTCTGCCTAGCCCTTCGGGGATTACAGGCGTGACGATATGTATGTATGTATGTAAATGGGAAATAAATGAAAAAAACCTAGTCTTTTTCCAACCCTGTTTGGGTCAGCTTTTAGTCTACCCAGTCGGCAGTTATATACCAGTACCTATTTATCATGGAGTGACTGTCTATCTGATCTTCACAACCCACTAACAGGGTACCCCAATACCTCTTGATACTACTGTTTTTCTGACTTTCGGACTTCTAACTACATTTTATGACTGTCAAAGATCTAAACGCTACAGTTAGGACAAAGGACTTAATGTGCTTTCGAGGCACGATTATTAGTTCATTTTAATTTTTCCACAAGTATTCCTTGAACTCGTAAATAAATCCTGCTGAATAAGTCCTATGGGTGTTGACTAATCTATTTATTAATTGCCCTTATGTCAAAGACTCGATTAAGTCGTAAGTCTTTGATTACTTTTTATGAGCAACAGATTTATGGTTTCAAGTTATTGTACAGACGCCAGCACATCAACCTACCCCAAACTGTCAAATTTTCCCGATTGAATATGAACCTTATTGTGTTTCGAATAAAGTTGAAAACCTATCAAAGAAATTTGACACGTCGGAGTAGGTTGATGTGCTGGCGTTTGTACAATAACTTTGTCGTCTGTACTAATTTGGTGCATTTGAAAAGGAGCGTCGGGCAGCATCTCAGTATCTGTCCGGCATTACCGCTGAAATGAACTTATTAGCGCAGCCGTGAGACATGCCATATTTTGTATTTTTATTCTATTTGTTTAACATGTTTTTAGTGTGTTTCAGTCAGTTGCCAATATATGTTTTTCTTATTTCTCTCTTTAGGTACCTATGAGTTTTGTTGGTTGCATGTGAACTTTGTGCCCATTTACGCACATTTTATGGCAAAACAAAGCGTGATGTTATTTAAGTAACAGTGGCACTTAAAAATAAGTCGTAAACAGCCCGCTTTTGTCCCTTTTTTGGTGGCGTTTATTACTTTTTAATTGAGCCATTTATTACCCAGCTTTTACCATAAATCTCGACCGATCGACCTATTACTAAAAAAAACTTAAATTCACTTTATTGTTACCTACTCAAATGCGCCATAGCAACGCCTTTACAAACCCAACTTTAAAGCCTAAGTCCCTGCGATTGCCATTCTAAATTTATGGCCTCTATTACTGCTGATACCGCAACGTCTCAGATTCACGACCCATTACGAAACACGTTTAGAACTATCGTGGGAAATTTTACAAACACTTTTTTATAGAAACACTTTAAACTCTGTTACGATTTTGCCGTTGGTTGTTGTTGGTGCTTAAATTTTATGTTTCTGTAGGGTTTGAACGTTGAGGTTGTATTATTATATTAAAGGTCATCAAATACAGGTCAAGGATACTTTTGAACAACAAATAAATCATCCACTGTTGGAAGGGTTTCTGGCAAAATAATAACAGCCGCACGGGTTAATCCAAGGTTAAGCTACACTTGGCTAGATCATTCCGCGGATGGGTGATCATTAATAACCTATCAAGAAAACAAATAAAGTTGTTGGTTGTGGCGGTCAAAGTCGGATCATTCATTTCAATTAGACTCTTAAAGGACGTCACTCTTACAAATTACCTACCTAAATTGTTAACATCTAGAAATTCTTTTTTTTCTGTACACTAAGTTCGCAATAAAGAATTTGAATTTGAATTTGAAAATTAAATGAATTAAGAGAATGATTCTAGTTGCACGGTCATTGGAAGATCTTTTGACAGTTGTTTAAAACAGTGAAAACCCCGAAAGTCTCACAATTTGATTGTTAGGTTTAGGCAATAGTGATTGTGTTAGTCAGTGCCTGAGAGAGTCAGAGCAGCGGTGGCCCAGTGGTGGCGGCCCCGACTTACAAACAGTAAGTCGTGGGTTCGAACCCAGGCAGACGCATTACTTTATGTAATTTATTTCATCACCACTGCTCTCAAACGCGGTGAAGGAAAACATCGTAAGGAAACCGGCATGTCCTAGAATCAAAAAGTTCGAAGACATGTGACATCTACCAATTCGCACTGGGCCCGCGTGGCAGATTATTATAGCACATATTATTCGCATAATACGCGCTTTGACGTGGAGTTGGGGATACCTGCCCGGTATCTTTAATCTTATATTCAGGATAGGAATACTTGGAAACATGCTGGTCCTGCTCCATAGGAAAATCATTGGAGTCTTGACAAAATCAACCTGGTTGCTAATATAATAATGTACCTATGTATTGTTTTCTTTTTTTTTTAATTAATGTTATTACATTTGTAAATATGTGAGCATAATGTATCTAGCTGTACCACATGTAATTATCAACTCCATTGCTTATTTTATTTTATTTTTTTTGCCTAAACTTATCTTAGTATAGTACTTTTATTCTAGGTGCATCGTCCTCACATATAATCTTATTGATGTATACAAAGTATTAGTAAAATCGATTTTAAAAGAGTAAGTATGGAGTGTCTTGCCCATTCTTCTCCATACAAATCTACTTTTTGGAAGGGGCAACTAGAATCATTTTTTAAAGTTAATTTTTGTTCGACGTTCAAAAGTGCCTTATAGGGGCCTAATTGAAATAAATGGTTTGACTTTGACTTTGACTTTAATCTTTTTTAGTCAGTCACTGGGTTGAGGTCTAAAAGACATTCGATTCAGTGAAAACTAACCCCAACATAGCCCAGCTTTAACCAGCCGCACCACACACCATAAATCATGTGAATACCGTCCTCACACAATAATAAGCTTAGCATAACCCTCTCCCTCCTCATTCCGATTCTCCTCACAACGCCATCTCCTTATTTAACGCGTAAATTAAACGATGAATAATAATTATTCAAATTAACGAAACTAAATACCATAATTTAATACGATAAACAATGATATTTTACTATAAAATATTCGTCGAAAGGCTATATTTTAGTCGGGGTTGGGGACATCGTAAAACCGGGTATTTGCGTTAATTAAGCCATATCTTAATTTGTTTAAGCTGCTATGACCGTTCGCTAGACTTGTTATTCTTATAAAGTGGGGTTTTACTGTGGTTTTTGGCTGATTTTCGTATTTGCTGCGTGTTGGTGAAAATTATTTGATGGGATAATTTTTGACAACTAATCTTTGATCTTTTATTGAAGGATACAATTTTACCTAATCTTGTTAGCTTTTTACTTATTAGCCAGCTGGTTTTATGATTTAAAATAAAACATACCCACACTCATTTTTAAAGGTAAATATGTAAGTATGTACATACATAAGCTCACATGTTTTCCCGTGAGGGTAGGCAGTAAATATTATATAGACCATAGTAACTGGTATATACCAGAAGGCAAATTTCTGTAATTAAACGCATTCAAATCTAGTCGCAATCTTATCTCAGCGACAATGTAATGTCAAAATCGTTTTAAATATAATATGTAGGAATGAAAGTTACACATATTTTTGACAAATTGAGTTTTGAAAAATACGGAAATTGGATGCATCATTAGGACTTGACTATTATTTATATTAAAAAAAGGAAGAAGCCCCATTTTACAAATGTATGCTGAACTACTACAATAAATCCCAACCACTATAACGGAAAAACAGTTTCACGCGGGACATTATCATGAATTTAAATGTTGTAAAAATCGCGTGACACAAAGTATGAAAGAAACAATTTAATTAAAATCATGATCACTTTATTTCAATTTTTCACACACAAGTTTGCATGTCAGACACCGATAAACAATCCTTGACACTCACTTTTTCACCGCCAGGGAATTGTCGTAGCTCTTCGTAGCCTCGTAGGCATGTCGTAGCGTGCTACATGATCGCTACGAAATTATCGTTTTAATAGCTACGCGTGCTACGACATCCGTAGCGTGACCTTGGGGTTCGAACTCATTCAATTAAATTTACGTTTTTGTTATCGTATACTTAACTTTAACTACGGTATATCCGGATGGTTGTTTTTTAAATGATGGATTTTTTTTACACAGGTGTAATGAAATTTTCTTGTCTTGTTGGATTTTAACTAAAAAAATACATTTCAGAAGTCTAATGCACGACATTCTCAACATCTGGTTAGACTAGGGTTGGCTTCTAGTTTTCTTACGATAATGATGTGACTACCAATATTACCTCCACAAGCCAATTATTTGAGTGATACCTTGTTTACCTTATAGTAAGATTACCTTATAGTAAGGCTTCAGAGCTTCTAACTATCTGCAACGGCTCTTCAAGATACACCAATGACTAGAAAGGTAATGGATGGTGGTGGTCACCCATCCACGAATTGACCACGGAAAGCATAAATTAATTTTAAATTGACCAGCGCAGCTGCAGCTTCAGCAGTCAGCCAGTCCTCTTATACATATATTCAACGAATTATTATTTTATTATTTCCGGAGTCTGAATTTGTGCCCAATTGATGGCAATAGGGTCGCCTCTAATACATGGGACTTAAACATAACTGGCAAAGAGTGGGTGTTACAACCAGGTACACCTCTGCCTAGCCCTTGGACGCCACCAATTAAAATCTCACCATGACATGGACTCATTAAGCATCTACCAATATAAGAGACGACGAGAGCCTTATTTCAAAAGGGTACCTTTCAATCGATAAAGCTACGCGCCCGGTATGTAAACAGTCCGTTCCCTAACAGAAATATACACAGAAACAGTTCAAATGGTTTATTATTGGCGTCAGTGTGAAGATCAGTCGTCCATAAATTTTCTTTTAAACAGCAACTACTGGCGATACTGACATCATACCACGTGTCACAGTGTCCTTAACCTTTCAGTCGTGTCAATAGGGTGTTTGTCAATAATAATAAATATTCCACAACTTTTCACACAACACAATTTAGTCCCAAGTTAAGCTTGAGAGCTTGTGTTATGGGTACTAAACAGCTGATAAACATACAATTATATATTTCTAAATACATACATATTGTAGATAAATTACCCCCAGACACAGAACGAATAATAATAATAAATATTCCACAACTTTTCACACAAATGATCGTGCTCATCACACAAACATTTGTTCTGGGTGGTAATCGAACCCACGACCTCCGGCATAGCAGTCAGGGTCACTAACTACTAGACCAACAGGCCAGTATATAAATAATATTAACATCAAAATATAATTATAGTCCATCAGTAATATTATAAAAAAATAATACACAAGTATTTTTTTCTTTTTTAAATTGATGGAAAATTGCTTAGATTAAGCGCATTAAAGTTGAGGAGAGGGGGCTTGTAACGTCATTATCTAGTATAAACTGTACTGGTTAGTGACGTCATGCAACATTTTGACTCGATGTATCGGCGTTATTTTTGATTACGAGAAAAAAGAAAAAATAGATGTCGAATATTTTCTTGTCACTAGATCAGGGACCTAAAACTAAAATTTTGTCAAGAAACAAAACACATAAACATAAACATAACGTCACGCCTGTAATCCCCGAAGGGCTAGGCAGAGGTGTACCTGGTAGTACACCCACATTTCGCCAGTTATGTTTAAGTCCCATGTAATAGGGGGCGAGCCTATTGCCATCAATCGGGCACAAACCCAGACTCCGGGCTGCTACTGAGAAATCCCAGATGGAAAAACTCAATAACACATTACCCGACCCGGGGCTCGAACCCTGGACCTCATGCTCAGCAGTAGCGCTTGCGACCACTAGACCAACAAGGCAGTTAACCGTTTAAAGAGCATGTCGTCCAAAAACAAAAGAAATATAGATTTTTTTTGTGTAAAATTTTGTGTCCATTAGAGACTAAACAGAAAGACAATGACAGCGCAAAAGCTGGCGTTCGCTTGGGGTTTAATGAATTAAAAGTTAATTCAGCCATCTTGAGACTGACCGTACTATGCATATTATTGACACTTATTTATTTATTTAACTCTTCAAGCACACTAATGTGCAGACGCCGCCGAGCTACCCCAAACTGTTAAGTTTTTCCAATTCAACGTGAGCCTTATTCTATTCTGTAATAGAATTTAAAAAACTATCGAAAAAATTTGACACATTGAGGTAGCTTGATGTGCTAGCCACTGGACATATGAAAATCCCTCTGAGTTTTTTCGGCATTTCTTTAAAGATGCAGCTAAATACCAGTATTTTACATGGAGCAACTGCCTGTCAGACCTCCACAACCCAGTAACTGGGTAACATGATACCTCTTGGTTAAACTGGTTGTCAGACTTTCGAGGTTCAGACTACAAGTAACGACTGTCAAAGATCTACAAATGACAGCCGGGACCAACGGCGGCTTAACGTGCTTTCTGAGGCACGGAGGAGTGTTGGCATGTAATAAATGGTCAGCCATCCACGGATCGACCTCGTTAAGTTTAGATCTAATTACAGAAATAAATATCATTATATTATATTTCAATACCTGCACCCACATTTCGCCAGTTATGTTTAAGTCCCATGTAATAGGGGGCGAGCCTATTGCCATCAATCGGGCACGAATCCAGACTCCGGGCTGCAACTGAGGAATCCGGTGGGTGTAGGTACACCTCTGCCTAGCCCTTCGGGGATTACAGGCGTGACGTTATGTTATGTGTTATGTTATGTTGTTATATTTCAATATCATTTCGTTTAATAGGCATTATGAGGACTCATGATAAGCTCATTACCGCTCGTTTATTACCTACTTTTAAAAACCGCTATTAATATTTTTTACTTTTAAAATTTTGTAAAAACACAAATTGTTTTTTGATGAAAATACCTATGGGAACTCACGGACTGTGTCTAGAAATGGAATTAAACTGACCTCCAAGATACAGGACTTTCCCAGTTTGGAGGTCAAAAGATCCTTGTAAATTGCATTTATAAAAATTGCCTAGTCTATAAGTAGTTTAAGTACTTAAATTAATTTTTGAAAATTGTATCTATAGGCTGTGTTTTTTGAATATATTATTATTTATTATTATTATTGGCAAAGTCATACAAAGTCTCTAGTATTTCCAAACATGGCCGCCCCTGGCCGTAACAACGGGTTCGAGGTGAAGGTAGATTAAAATAGGCAATACTAAATCCGTCGTATTTCAGTGAAAGTGCAGCCGTGAACTGCAGGCTATTTATAAAACCAAACAGTTATTCGAGTCGGCTTTTATAGTCTCAAGTTATATTTTTAGTTGTGAACTCGTTTGTGTTTAGGTTTTTGGAGGATTTTTTGGTGATAGGCTCTTATACCCTGAAAAATGTGTGTTATTTTCTTGGCAATGGAACTCAGTAAGACTATTGTGGTAGAAATTATAATAACTTTACCACTCATCGCCAAAACTCATAGCTTACTATCAGAATAACAACGCTATGGTATGTATTATTTTTCATTAAATATCGTGGGATCGTGCTGAGCAAGAGCCTTTTCTTATACATAGTTTTTACTGTTAATTTCCTGTGCGTGGCCCAAATAAATGGTTTTTCTTCCTTTATCATCATAATTTAAACTAAATTCTTCGAGCACGATATCAGAAGGCCAATTCCTGTACTTAAAAAAAAACATAACGTCGAATTGAGAACCACCTCCTTTTTTTGAAGTCAGTTAAAAAGGTTTTATTTTTTATTTTTTTATTGAAAGGAACAGCAAACAGTAACATTATAAGAACTTACAACTAAATTAAACATACTAATAATTTGGTTATAATGTAACCCACAACGCTGTCCACAAATAGACGTAGAGGTTAATAAAAAAAATCAAAAATAAAAAAAAGTTTAAATCTAGTTGCTGTCCAAGTCATCCAAGTTACTAAGTATTAATCAATCATATCAAGCGAATGGCCTACGATTCTGTTTTCTTGTACAAATGACATTTTATTTACAAACGCAATCACAACACCCGAAACGGAAGAAAAAATCCCGGTACCACCAAACCATATATCAAAAAAATTCACCTACCACTACATCAAACTACTAATTATGCAATCCAACATGACGTATTACAATCCGATGTCAAACCCTGACCACGTAACTCAAACTGAAATAGGAGCGCAGGGCGTGCACCGCCCGCCCGCGGTCTATTTCCGGACGTGACGTCACCTCCACACCCCCCGTGACGCAAGCCAGCTGAAACTTTGTATTTTTTTTTTTCAAGCGCGTCTGGCATTGGCGTGCGGTGATGCGGTCGTAAGGTTCGTACCGATACGTAACCTACATCGCTTGACGTTTCACTTGATAGTTTGCTACTTTGATAAGTTTTGATTAAATGGTTTCTATTTTTTTGACGTCGCGTAAGAAAGTTCGAAGTTGGAAGAATGTTGTGGTGGAATTATTTTTCTCTTGTGAGTTTTCTACTCATGTTTTAATGTAAGGTGGAAGGGGGTCATAATCGCACATACATTTATTTTTTGTCAGTTCTTTCCTAATGTTTATGATGTTGAATGTTATTGAAATTTATGTGTGTGTTGTCTACATCTATCGCATTGGAATTAATTCTATAATGGTAGTATGTATGTGTATAATAAATAAATAATAAACCTTGTTATGGTTGCTTAAAAAGTCATCATTGATCCAACAAAATCCAATGAGATTTCTCCTTAAAAAGTAAATTTTTACGTCTCTTCTTTCGTTTTAAAATCTTATTGTTTTGGACAGAAATCACCTGACGAGTTGGTACAGTTTAAAAGATTATCAGGTAATGCTTGGAAATATGGAAAGCCAGCGAAAAATGTCCATGCTGAAGGCTCCAGAATGATGAAGAGGATTTGCGGCGAGGACCCTTCCAGCTTTTATAATAAAAATAATAATATATTTATTCGTCAGATTACTCTGCTGCTACTGCTTTTATAGTGAGACATAATTTAAAGTTGTTTTGCATACCGCAGAGGAGCTTGTGGCTCGATCGAAAGTTTTTTTTTATATATATATATATAATGGGTCTACTCTTGACCTCAATCTTGTCCTGAGGTCAGAGATGAGGTCGACGATGGAACGAGCTTACCCATAAGAAGCCTATTAACTCGCGACTTAAACAGATTGGGGTCATATGAACTCGGGAACACTGATGCAGGCAGGGAATTCCACTCCTTGGCTGTGCGCATAATGAAGGAACAGGCAAAGCGCTTCGTGTGAATGTGTGGAACATCTACAAGGAATGGGTGATAACCTGTAGTACGTCTGGATTCCCGATGGTAAAAAGGAGATGGTGGAATGAGCTCGTGGAGCTCAAGAGCACACTCACCGAAATACAGTCTGTAAAGGACCGACAGACATGCAACTTTGCGGCGGTGGGCCAGGGTATAAAGCTTGGTACCCACCAGCTTTTCGTCACCAATGAGCCTTTTGGCCAAAACCATACTGACGGTCGCTAAGTTAAGTTATGATTGAGGGGGCTGGTCAGTAGATGGGTGATTATTCTTTACATATTCGTTGGGTGACTCCTCTGTGCCTTGGAAAGCACGTTAAGCCGCTGATTCTGCCTTTAATTTGTAGATCTATGACAGTCGTTACAGATAGTCAGAATCCCGAAAACCAGCCTGGTATCGTGTAACCCAGTTACTGTTTAGTGGAGGTCTGACAGGCAGTCGCTCTATGTAAAACACTGGTATTGTAAGCTGTAGCTGGTTTAACTGCAAGTCGACCCCAACATAGTTGGGAAAGGGCTAGATGATGTTTAACAGACCGCAATTAAAATAAACAAAAAAACATATACAAACATAAATAAACATATTTTCTTTCTTTCTTTTCCTTCAATTGCTCAAGAGTCACCATACAAGCTAGCTCCTTTAGTGCACTAAAAATATTAAAGTACTTATTCATAAAGAATCTGATGGAAACCAGTATCGTATAAATCCGACTCGCAAACAAATAGAGATGTTTTCTCCTTGTTATTTTCCGGTACAATTGCAGGTAGTTCTGATTAAAAGAACCAGTTGTCCATTCATTTGCAAGCGCACAAACAGCTTCTTTTATTTATGAAACGGTGGCTTCTGGCTTCACAAAATAAACTCACACATTCACACTGGTACCTATTAGTCTGATTAGAAGTATGTAGTGCAACTGACGGTAACTAACTCTGAGGAAATTCAGCTACGTTTTTCTTCTAAGTTACACATACATAATTACACGTATATAAACATCCCCCCTTTAATCCCCAAAGGATTAGGCAGACAATTACTTGTATGTAATACACCCATTTTTCGCCAGTTATGTTTAAGTCCCATGTAATAGGGGGCGCCCTTTTGCCATCAATCGGACACAAATCTAGGCACCGGGCTGCTACTAAGAAATACCATATGCAGGAAAAAAACTCAATAACGGTATGCCCGACCCGAGGATCGAACCTGGAACCTCAGGCTTAGCAGTAGCACGTACTACTACTAAGCCAACGAGACAGTCCAGCCAGTCGATAAATTATACATTTAAAAAAATCGTAAGCAACGAATATTGTGGCTTTGTTTTTTGTGTCGAGGTGATATCATACCTTTATACACTCTAATAATATATAAATACTCCGCAACTTTCCCAGAACGCCATCTAGTCCCAAGCAGAGCTTGTGCTATGAGTACTAGATAACTGATAAACAGACTTAAATGTTTCTAAATACATACATAATATAGAAAAATTAACACACCCAGACACAGAACAAACGATCGTTCTCATCACTCAACCATTTATTTTGGCGGGCATCGAACACACGACCACCGGCATAGCATTCAGAGCCCAACAACTAGACCAACTGCAAGCCGACATGTTTTTTAAAAGCAAAATTGTGTCCTAAAAACGCAATGCGGATACTTTGCAAGCTAATGAAGTTAAATGCCCTATCTGGCATACATATTACAAAGTATTTTCACATTCAAGACACAAGAGTTACAAAATGGCCCCCGCTACTAACAAGAACCCTCAAATGTTCCAGGTACCTACGTAAGTATAAGTAATCGTGCAATTCATTCAAAGGTCGACCGTTACTCCGAAAAAAGGCTATTTATTTCCCACACACATAACTACATAAGTCCATATAGACATCCATAGTTGAAATAACCCATTAGGGTATACAAAAATAACCGTTTACCTTAGTTTGGGGCGGGGCTATGGCGCAAAGCACTCAGCCCTTCGCTTCGAAGCCTATTCTAGATATCTTACTGTCCATTGCATTTGTAAGAAACTACTCTTAGTTGCTAATGAGGCCCTGGTATATTGGTTACGTACTCAGTATAAAGATTACCGCCATTTTTGTTTAAGGCTAGAGAGAGTTTAAAAGGATTAACGATAGAATAGCACTGAGAAGTTTTTAATTAGACATAAGTTAAACATGGTAAAAGTTTATAATAACAAATGAGAAAAGCAAAAGGCCAAGACGGATATCAACGACTTAAGGACTCGGTAATCTATACTTATGTAATAAATAATGGAAAAGGATTACTAATAGTTAAAACGAATTTCGGCTTTCAACCACTAGGCGACCACTACTTTTTAGGGTTCCGTAGTCAACTAGGAACCCTTATAGTTTCGCCATGTCTGTCTGTCCGTCCGTCCGTCCTCGCTTAATCTCTGTGACCGTTAGTACTAGAAAGCTGAAATTTGGTACCAATATGTGTATCAATCTCGCCAACAAAGTGGTAAAATAAAAATTGCAAAAAGATGTTTTATTAGGGTAGCCCCCCTATATGTAAATTGAAAAGTGTTTTTTTTTTATTTCAACCCTAACGTATATTGTTGGAAAGGTATTAAAAAATGAATAGGAGTTTACAAAAATCATTTTTGATAATGTCAATAATTTCGGAAATAATCGCTACAAAAGTAAAAATCGATGTTCCCCCCCCCCCCCCTCTAACTTTTGAACCATAAGTTTAGAAAATATGAAACAAAATCTGAAATGTAGAACTTTATAAGGACTTTCCAGGAAAATTATTTTGAACTTGGATGGAAACAACAGTTTTTGTACAAAAAAGACAAAAAGTTGTACAAAATAATTTCTGGACTAAGTTTGTAGTATAATCGTATATGCAAGCATTTTGAACACTTATTGTGACGGAGGGGAAACTACGGAACCCTACACTGAGCGTGACCCGACACGGTCTTGGCCGGTTTATTATTATACAGGGTGTAAGGGACAGCCCTCCTCAGACTGATGGGGCGAATTCAGTATATTATACTAAGATGACCGGTACAGGAAATTATTTCAGGAACGTTATGGGAATCCAATAAACTTGATTTGTTTTATTTCGTTTTTTTATTTTAGCCGATTTATTTACATAAATGGAGTGCTACTTTCAGAGAATGTTATTGTATATTGAAACGAAACCGAAAAACCTGAAAAAACGATAAAAAAATCGACATTTAAATTGTCACCTCACTTTTACCATTAAAAACACTTTCACCAAGGTCTGTGATTAATTTATCAACAGCTGTAGTCCAAATAAAATATTTTACTTGATCAATTATAATAAAAATAATTCACGTATGTGTTTGTAAAACCAAACATAAATAAAACACATTTATCAATTAATTGCAATAAAGTAACTGCAGTTTCGCCAGATACTTTTAAACGTAGTCCGAAAGTCTGATGTGCCTATATTTTAACCACGCATCACACTGAAAACCATGTTACTGCGTGCCACATATTATAAGTATAAAGGTATTACACAACATCAAACTTTTCCCCACACCCATATTTCGCTATTATTAAGTCCGATGTAATAGGAGACAAGCCATCAATCTAAAGCACAAGTCCAGACTCCGATCTAATTCTAATCAAATCTAAATGAAAGAACTCAATAATGGATTGCCCAAATCAGGAAAAGAGCCCCACACCGTGTACAGCATCTACATTTTGCTAGTGATGTTTAAGTCCCATTTAATAGGGGGCGAGACTATTGCCATCAATGGGGCACGACTCCATCACCTGTAACATCGTGCTCAGCGGTAGCACTTGGCTACCACTAGACCAACGAGTGAGTCAATAAAAATCTTCCTTCATCCAAAGCTTTTACTGTAAAAACAAAAACCTCTATCTATGCGAGATGAAACACATATTGCTAGACCAAAATATTTACGCTCAGCCGACCCCAACTAATACAGGGGTAAGAACAACACTCCAGGGGTACTTGAATCCCCACAGAAACATACCCCAATCTAAAATAGCAATTAACTTAACGCAACAAAGTTGACAAAACAAATCTATAATTGTTTTCGGCCACCTGCAGTTTAAGTCAAAGGTTAATTATCATTAACAGTGTTTAGCTTAATCCCTTGATACGGATAGCCATTGAACAGCACATGGGTCCCGCGAGTAACGTTATCCTATAAACAAATTAACTAAACATAAAAGCTTACATAAAAGATCGCTTTACATCGCAAATGGTATAGTTAGAGGCACGAAGGTGGCCGATGTGTGCCGATGTTTACCGATGTTTAAATTAACGGCTACTGTGGGTTTTGGTGATTGTATTGTTTAGAAGTTGTTTTACGTTTTTCTGTGTTTGATAATTGGGTGGTTTATAATATGTATAATCAGATTTAAAGTCAAGCTGAACCTATGTATTTTAAATGAGTAAGTATGGAGTTCCATGTCCATTCTTTTTCACTTTATCTTAAATCTACCTATTATCATAAAATAACTATAATTTTTACATTTAATTTAGTTTTGAGGTTGACGTTTAAAAGTACATTAAAGGTTTAATTGAACTAAACGATTTGACTTTAACCCTCCCAATATGATTTCTTGGTTCCACTTTAAATTCTTCCCAAAAAACTTATCTATGTCAAATGTACTGACGATTTATATGCTGGGTGTTGTGGGTACGTCAACTATATAAACTACACTAACTTTATTCATGTGTTAAATAAATGAGTATTTCCTTTTTAATAACAATGTACAGTGTACAGTGTATATTTGTTTTTATGTGAGTACAATGTATCTACTAGCTTAATAATTTAATCATAAACTCAATTGGTTATTTTTTATTACCTTAAGCCTTATCTTGGTATAGTTCGTTTTATTCTAGGTGCATCGTCCTCACATTTAATCTGATTCATGGATGCAAAGTAGGTATTGTACATCTGTTTTAAAAGAGTTGGTAAGGAGTTTCTTGCCCATTCTTCTTCATACAAAACCAACTTTTGGAAGAGGCAACTAGAATCATTTTCTTTTTATTTTTTTTTCACTTTTAAGTATGGGGTAGATCTCCAGAGGCATTTTTTTTCGTGTCGGGCTGGATAAACCCACTTTAAAATCGAAAAACGTTTTTAAAATATTTTTTATTATACAGTTTGGTGTCCAATCTACATGGTACAAGACTAATATTAAGAATAAGTTTATTTTAAATATTTAAAAAAAAATCTGAAACACTGAAATTCTGATCGCTCTGGGTTGACCCGACTCCCGATTGAATGAATAAAATATTCTTTAACTTTTTAATAAGAAGGTTCATATGTAACAACTTGTTTATATTACATAACAAATAGTTAATCTTCATCGTAATAAATTATTTTAAGTTATATTAACAATACTTTTGCCACAATTTAAATTTGAAATTGTGACCGGGCATTTTATCTCATCGCTCTGCGCTGAGGTAAAACATCGCGCTCATCCCTAGTTACGCGTTATAGACACTCTATTCCCCTCCAGCGGGGTAACCCTGGCAGTAGTCTAACCGCCGAGGAGGAAACCTGTGTGCCACGAACCAGCACTCCAACATTACGACGGTAAGTTTATGATTGATCTGGATTTGGTTCTCGAATTTTATGATTGCTATGACACGTTATTTAAATTAAATAGTAAGCTTATGAATGTGTCTGTTATGTGAATTAAGTGATCGTTGTGATGTTTTTTATGAAACGTAATCATAACTTTCTACTGCTTTTAAATTCGGCTATATTTATGATTTTGTGACTTTTTCTGATCGCTATGGCTGTGATTGCTCTGTCCAAAAAGAACAGAGCAATGATATTTTGCATTAATTGTACGTTATAAATCTATTGTAAGTAGTAGTAACAATGACAAACGATGAACCATACATATGACCTTTAATTTACAACCATTCCTGGGGGGTTTCTTTGGGTAACCTAAACCCATAAACAGATATTGACGTATTTTACCTCGATGATATTTTTGTAATGGCATTTAACTAACCACAACTGTAACCCTTTCTTCTCTAAAATTTAATGGCAACTATTTTTGCAGGTTGAAATCATGCCTCGAAATAAATTATCTACGAGTACCGAAGAAAAACGTCTTAGGAAGAAATTGGCTGAGCGTCTTAGAATGGCCAAGATAAAATATGATCCATATCTAAGACGCACAATGGCTTGTAAAGTCAAGAGAGAGTTACCAAAGGCAAAAAGCTCGGGGCACAGTACTACCAATGAGTGACTGATCTATTGACAATGAAAATTTAATTAGGTACGCCAAGTATTTCCGAGGTAGTTTATCTTCGTTGGAAAATAATAACACCTTGACAAAGGTTCCTGTGTCAGAAGATTTACCCCACTCCGACTCTGAGTACTATTCAATTAACTGAGCTTAAAATAAACCTTAATTTTTAGTTTCCTGATCAACTAAGCCTTATAAAAATTGTATTTTTTACTTTGTGTTAAAATTTGTATCATTATAATTTGCAAACAATACTTTAATCTGATCTGACCATCTGAATTGCATTTTACTTTGTGTTCTTCTTTTTAATTCTTCACTTTCCACTAAAGATATACCTAGTTAAGGAAAATGTGATCATTACAAATCACTTACATATCTTGTAAAGACTTATTTTAGTCACGATTCTAAGATATATTAAGTATTATGATTACAAATAGTTACGTTACTAAAATGTTCATTTTTAAGAATTTTATTTTCATTTTTGTAAACGTTAGTTTTCTTTAATAACTTTTTTAAAACTGATATTGATTGAGTCTAAATCATTTAATAACTATAAAAGACTGAATATTGGTGGATTTCAAAAGGTTTTTAATGTAGTCTCATTTACCTAGAAGTGATTTATTTAAGTTCAAATAAATGAAACTAAGCCAAAAGTTGATCTTTATAATTTTGTTATTTATTTTTAATATGGAAGTACTTATGACTGATAATATGCTTTGACCTTTTTCTAAAATAATACATTTCTCTTACAAATAATAATCTTGTTACACGTACACTGAACATGACTTAAAACGGCTAAATAAATAATATTTTATCATTATTATTTATTTTTGTTTTACTAATTTCACCATTTATGATCGCTCTGGCACCAATTATGATTGCTCTGGTCGCGAAATTTTTTAAACTTAAATATTTCCATAACCGATTGTGTAAATTGAAGGCCAAAAATAAAAATGTACTATTTGAATATCATTCTTTTTAATGAGATACATAATTACCATTATATGTCAATATCTGAAAAGCACCAGAGCGATCACACGAATACGCCCGTTTTGGAGATTGACCGACGTTCCAAAGTGGTAACGGTCTAATTGAAATAAATGCTTTGACTTTAACTTTGACTATGGATTAAAATGTACTAGGCTTGAAATTAACAGAAGTCTCAAATTTTATAATATTAGTAAATACATAGACCCACTTCACCACTGAATAAGCAAAAATATTCTTGTGACACGTTTTAAGTATATTGTGAAGGAAGGCAGCCATAACTGAATGGACAACGAAGAATAGCTATTCCACTTGGCAAGAAATCGGCATAGATTTGCCGAGCTACCACCGGTGGGTCGATCCCCAGTTAACTGGAGAAAACATGCAGGACAAAATGTATCTAAAGATGTAAATATTAAAGTCTATATTCGCATACCCAGTTTATTGCTATATCCGGGACAACTTTATTTATGGGTATCATGGTAATTTAGGATTATGAATTTGATTTTTCAATTTCTTACGTAGACGTACACACGGCTACACATCAAGCTATAAATGTCCAGTATATGCTGATCTCTCCTTGTATAGGATTTCTATACAATGCGATGTCAGCGCAAACTAGAATTGTATAACTTGATATGTGTAGCTGTGTGTACATACAGAGTTGTCGCGACACTAAATGAGAGAAACGTCAAATTGTACTTCTTAGATTGTCCCAACTTTACACAAGGTATTTTGATAGCTGTCAAATCGTACTTCGGAAATTGTCACAACGATAACTAATTTTCTATTAACAATATATACATATTATACATACATATGTACATGCATACACTAAAACCTCTTTCATATGGAGATAGGAAGAAACTACATAACATCATAATATCACACCAGTAATCCCCGAAGGGTTAGGCAGAGGTGTACCTGAAGTACACCCACACTTTGCCAGTTATGTTTAAGTCCCATGTAATAGGGGGCGAGCCTAATACCTTCAATCGGGCACAAATCCAGACTCCGAGCTGCCACTGAGAAATTCCAGATGGAAAAACTCAATAACACTTTACACAACCCGGGGATCGAACCCGGAACCTTATGCTCAGCAGTAACGCTTGCAACCACTAGACCAATGAAACTGTTGGAGGAGGGGAGAGGAGGACAAACTACGTATAATGTATTGAATGAAACACGTCAAATTATTCACTGGCCAGCGTATATTGTGTCAAACAGGACTTAATATATATTATTATTAACCTTGATTTATTATTATTATTTGACTGGCCCGTTGGTCTAGTAGTTAGTGACCCTGACTGCTACGCTGGAGGTTTTGGGTTCAATCCCCACCCAAGACAAATGTTTGTGCGATGAGCACGATCATTTGTTCATTGTCTGGGTGTATTTTTTCTATAATATGTATGTATTTCGAAATAAATAAGTATGTTTATCAGTTGTTCATTACAGCTCTGCTTATCTTGGGACTAGATGGCGTTGCGTGAAAGTTGTTGGAAAATTTATTTTATTATTACCTCCTACTACTACGTTTTCAAACACCACTACCTAATCTAGAATTGTACGTAACATAGAGACATGCTGTGCAGTGTTCAGTCTAAAATTATGTATTTTGTATCTTTCAAAATCAATGCTTTTCAGTAAGGAGGTTAGGTTCGGTAGTTAGGTTCGCTATAGGATAGGTATGATGAGTTAGGTTAGGTTATATATATAGTCATTCTAATTTTATTTAACACCAAAGCTAAGATGTGAGTACATTAGAGAATCGCTTAATATTAAAGTAGTAGTAGTTAATAATGTATATCAGAGCTGGTGCCCTGAGACAGGAAGACGGGGTCGCGGCAGACCACGAAGGAGATGGCGGGACGAATTAGATAAGTTTCTAAAAAACTGAAAAGAAGTCGCGTAGACGAGGCCTTTGCCCAGGAGTGGGACAGAACAGGCTGACAAAAAAAAAGTATAACATTCTTCTCCTAATCGTGTGATTAGTACCTACACGTAACTAACCGTGTGTCATTGTTTTAATGCCGCCCATGAGCCTCGGACTTGGCATCACATGCCTTCGAGAAATATCTCTCAGGCAAGCCGGTTTCCTCACGATGTTTTTCTTCGCCGTTTTTGAAGCAAGTGATGATTATACAATTCGCACATGAATCCGAAAAGTCAGAGGTGCGCCGTAGGTTCAAATCGAGACCTATGATTTGGCAATCCGCCGGTGACACCACTAGACTAGGTTAGGTTAGGGGTCGCGGAATTTGTTCAAGAGAGTCACCGCGGCCCTGGAACGTAAAGGGCATTAGGAGGAACATGGATGGGTTTATGTCAATAAGAGTCTGACACTCCCTTCCGCTTCACCCAGAGCAGAAGGAGTCATTTGATAAATTCCCACACTTAAAAAAAAAATATGGTTAGGTTAGGTTTAACGGGCAGGTGTCTGCTCAACTCCACGACCAATCGCGTATTTTGCGTGCTAAACTATCACTGCTTAGTAATCATTGACACAATTTATACCTTTAACACTGAGTACATTTGACATTAAATTTATAGATCCCAAATCCTCAATTTAAACCCAAATCAACACCGATAAATCAGCGAATTTCATCTCCGAAACAGCGAAATAAATAGCTTACACATTAAAAATAAAATATTAAACAGATGACTGCAAATTATCGAGCTCTTTCGTCAATACACCGTTTAACATTATCGCGTCATAAATCACAAGCACTGGTCTGTGGGGGTGAAAACGACAATTTTTACAACTCACTCACAGTTATAGTGCGGTGTCGGGGATATGTTTTATGTGTACGACGCCGAGTGTCAATGTGTCTCTGGTATTTGCATACCTTAGGCTGGTTGCAAAGTATAGAAAACTACTTATATACACTAAATTGAAATTGGTTCATTAGTTCCAGTGATTACCCCCTACAACTTCATAAACTTTAGCATTTTAATACAAGGTTTTTTTTTTATATCCCATAACTCTAGGGTTATATTCTGTAGGTAAAAATAATACAAAAACTCCTAGAATATGGTATATAAAAGCACAGTTTCGGAGATATCATCAATCATAATTAAATTATCAGTTTTTTAGTACCCGTAACACAAGCTCTGCTTAGCTCGGGACTAGATGGCGTTGTGTGAATAGTCGTGGAATATTATTATTAAGTATTATTAATAGGTATTATTTTTATTCATTAGTTCAAAAATTGTCACCAGTACGACGAATCTTCTTTCTAACGTCACTTTTCTTTCACGTAAGGGTGTTTTACATTAATCATCTTGACTTTGTCGAATTATTTTGTATGATAGTAAAAAAAAAAGGATGATTGAAACGTAATTCATATGCACATGGATTCTTTCATTATGGTCTTAATCATACCCTAGAGTTATGGGATATCAAAAAAAACACGTTGTATAATATAAAATAATAACAACAGCCTGTTACTGTCCCACTGCAGGGCAAAGGCCTCTTCTCATACAGAGAAGGCTCGAGCATTGATCACCACGCTTGCTCAAGGCGGATTGGCGATTTCAAACTTATATTAACTATAAGTCCAGGTTTCCTAACAATGTTTTCCTTCACCGATTTCCTTTTCCGACCTACATATAGAATTGGAAAAGTAACACTGGTACTTGCCCGAATTTGAACCACAACCTCGTGCATGAGAGGTAGGCGCCTTAACCTCTGGGCCATCACAACAATTATGATATAATATTTGTATAGATTTATTTCTAAGTTTTTATGGCTCACAATACTGTATATGAGTTTGAAGTCGTCGTAATGTAAAAGATATGACTTATGAAGACCGTAGCTGCAGCTTAAATTGATAAAATATCAGTCTTTTCTGGCAGTTACCCCCGACGTTCAGGTACTTTCAAACCCCTATTTGACCTACTGAGGGGTGGAGCTTCCAAATATCTTTTCTCAAAAGTTAGACATTGTCTGTTATTCAGTAAAATAATTGTATGGGCTTTTAACTAACGAAAAAGAAGGAAATTCTCGATTTTTTGTGTTTGACCACACAACTTTTTACATTGACGTCCAATTCCGATGTTTTTTTTATAGGATACAGATAATTAAAAATTAAATCTTCCTCTAAATGAAGAAAATAGGAGAGAATTTATTTTTTACCTACTGATTATTGAGAGATAAAAACAGTTAAGAGTTATTTTTTATACCCAGAAACATAGTATGTCATGGATTTTTACTATGGCAGTATCTGGAACATACTCAATTTCCCTCTTCTAGATCGGAGGCTATTCTCAAATTTCTAAGAAGATTTATATTTAAATCTTAATCTCAACCTTTCCGAAATAAGTCTTATTTTCCTTAATGTTTTACAAATATTAAACATTGATTTAGCTAAAATGGCAAAGAGAAATTAAAAAAATATAGTTAAGCATGTGAGAAACTACAGTGTACTAAAAGTGTGATCAAAACGCGTGTATAGGATATAAAATATGGATAGCGGTGAGTATACATTGAGCTTAAATTTAATTAGTTCAATGGTATTTTTAACACGAGGATTATTGATAAAAGGTCATGTTGTAATTATTATTTTTTTGAAAAGTGAACTTTGAGCAAGCAATTTAATATAACATATGAAATCCTGTCATATAACCAGTAAATCAACGGTAGCAACTTCATACAATTTAACGAGAAATATTATATCATTCGAATTCGTATTGTTAAAAACCGAATTCGCTTTAGTTTCAATCCTCCATATAAAAGTGATGAATAAATAATCTCGATAGCCAGCATGTTACACATGAAAGCACTATAAAAATCTGCCTATTGGTTATTCTCCAAATATAATTACTAAAATTGTTTATTTATATTCCTTTAGACGATTTTATAAGGACCAAGATTTATTTCAACCTCTAGAGTACATTTTCCTACCCACAGAAATAAATCTCCAATGTATGACAACTCTAAATCCCGAAGGAGTACTAATAATATTTATTTCAAATAACGCTCGGCGTAGCTAATATTTCGTAGCTTGTCGTAGCTTCGTAGCGGCAATAACACGTAGCGTGCTACGAAGAAATACTCCAAGCGTAATGTCAAAATGATACGTTTAATAATTTCTCCAAGATACTACTTTGTGCGTTTGTATTCAGATTTAGTTATAAAGAGTTATTTGATATATAAATACATTTCATGTTTAATATATTACTTTCATAGATAGACGACGGATGTTTATCAAATTGCGAGTAACTCGTCGGTCTCAAATCCATCTGAATTTCAACTATACAAAATACAAAAAAATACAAAAATGTTTATTGTGTCCCAAACATATGGTATCTTACAAAAATTGAGACAGCCCCAGTAAGTTAAAGAATACTTGTGTTGGGGATGCCTCGCTCCTTCCCTTAGTGACTAGTTACATAGTGTCGAGACAAACAATAAAAAGTAAGAAAATACAAGTATATAAAATTTTGATAAGTAAGTATTGGTGTGGTGTGGGTGGGTGTGTGCGTGTATGGGTGTAGGGGTGTGTGGGTGTATGTGTGTGGACGAGTGTGGTATATATTATCTTTATTATTAGCTATCTCTTACTTGTATGGCTTCAGTTTCCTCGTATGAAAGAGTCTTAAGCCACTCTGTTATAATTTTTTTATTTTCACGCAGGATTTTGGGGTTTATATTTAACTTTTTGTTTATTTTGCTATAGATATAAACAAAAAGTGCAAACAAAAACTATTAAAGTGATTTTATTAACATTCCTTGATTTAGTAGTCTGGAAGGTGATAGGTGACCGTTTAACATACATACGTAGATACATACATAAACTCACGCCTTTTTCCTATGGGGGTAGGCAGAAACTACAGAGCGCCATATGCAGTAAAGTCAGTAATCAGTCAGTAATTGTCGAATTTAAACTTACTGCAGAAACATACTAAAACGATTCAACAGCTCTTAAATTGATTGATTAACTCTTTTTTCTAAGGTAAGTATCTTATTATTACTTGGCAAACTTCGTTCCGCCTTAGAATCAATTTATTCGTTTTTATTCTTGTACATCCCTTTCTCATGCTTACTGAATATAGACTCAAAATTTCACAAAAATCGGTTAAGCCGTTTCGGAGGAGTATAAACAAACACTGTGACACGAATCATTAGAAGATTATAGACAGCTTCATTTAATTTCTATCAAAATGGTAATTCTTTAATTTAAAAACGTTTACATTGTAATCTCTGTATCAATCTGTAATAAGTCTAAACTACCTACCTACATCTTTGACAAGTTTTTGACATTGATTGTCACTGAGATGAGATTGTGAGAATGACGAGTGTATGTTTTAAGAGTAAATCTTAAGTCTTAATTTATGTAGGTTTCTAAGAAAGTCAATTCAAATGAAACCTTGCAGTTTTCTTCGTAATACACCGGTGAAGCCTATTTTCCCACAAAGTAAATTGCTGAAAACATCTGCCTAGGATCGAAGTCAATAAAAACATGTTGTTCAGTCAAGGGGACTATATAAATCCCTTTTACTGGACTTCAGTCGTAGTAGAAGCCATCATTAATATTTCAAAGAATAAATATCAATAATTAAAACGAATCCTTGCCATGTTATCAACGCGATGCCATAAATTGCCACGACTAATATTAATAATTAATATTGAATTTATAATTTGGTTCTACTCAACCGTTCTGAAGGGCCCAGTTCGGGGGATTTTATTCAATTCGCGTTATTGATAAGTTTTAGGGCATGTCTGAAAATAATGTCCCAATAAGCCTTTAATAGTTCAAAGGTATTGTTTCTAGTCAACAACTTACAGCGATTCTTTCATAGCAACTAACTACTTGGGTATTTAATTTTTCATTTTGTGTATTGTTATATTTTAATAGACACGTGTTTATATCTCCGACATGCATACTGTGAGTTTAAAAACGCCTATTAGTATATTCTTTTATGGAACCATATTTTAAAGTCACTGACACGTGATCATTGGCAAGAAATTTTCATGTTTCGCGTGTCGTTCAACTTTCGTTAGCTACGACTGCTACGAGTGACATAAGCTCGTCTACAGTGCTACGACGCGCTACGAAATGCTACAAAAGGCTACGAAGGGCTACGTAGTTATTCCCTGGCCTATGTAGTTCACCGTATCTATAAATGTATATGAAGACATGCTCCCACGCTCACCGGCGCTCTTACTGCCACCAAACTTTACCAATATCGCCTTTAATTCAAGATACTATCTCAAAATTAATTAGAAACTGTTTGCTTTATATTCCAGCGCACACACCTTGCCCTACACTTTGATACTGTACCTTTCGACGATATTGGATTCCTTCGCGCGTAATCACTACTCGCCGTCCTAACCTAACATTTCTATCTCCGACTGTATTATGTATATCCTAGCTGTAGAGTGACGAAACCTAGCTCAAATTAAGATCGTGTGTACACCGTACCTAAACTTCACGCGCATTCACCCGTAAATATTCACGAATCGAATCGCACCGTGTAAACGATCTGTTTTCAAGCAGGCGTCAGCAGCGCGTGCCTGGCTGCCGCAGGTGGTGCTGGTGTCCAGCCGGGCCGGCTCGGTGGCGACTCACTATCACTGGTCTGAGATACTGACCGAAAGCTCGAGGCGGCAGCGCCGCGCGTGGCGGCGCGGGGGAGAAGGGAGCCGGTGTCCACACCACAACACTTCACTCACACGGCAGCGCGTCGAGCCCGCTCGCGCGTGCACGCGTCGCGCAACATGGCCGTGCCCGTGCCAGCGTGCAGCTATCGACCGCGAGCCGGCCGCGCGCCGCCCAGCGACTGACGCGGGAGCCGTGCGCGCGCACCGGCCTCTACCGCCCGTGCCTCGCACACCCCCGCCCCAGGCCGCGCTCTGTGCGAGCGGGCGAGCCTTCCCCGGCAACTTTGTACGATTCTTAGAAAATCCCGCGTCAGAACTCGAACCCGACTGATTCCGTCGACATCAAGCAAACAACTCTGCGGTTCGTACCTAACTACCTTCGTCTTTAAGTGAACTTTCAAAGTATTATCATTCCCCTGAAAGCCTGTTTTAGAGCAGTGCAATATGATCTGAAAGCAAAGATACATCCTATTGGAATAAGTAAAGCCCATCGGAATAATCCAATACGTCTCCGGTGAAACCTGAAACGATAATTACATACGTCACCCGACGCACGCCCCCGTAGCGCCCCGGTGGCGTGTCCCCTTGCTCCACAACAAGTCCGCGAGGCGTCGCTCTCGTGTTTATTTTCGGCTGCGGCCGCTGTGCCGAGAGCGCCGCGTGCCCGCCCGTTGCCATGACAACGCACCCCAGACGCCGCCGAAAGCTCCCGAAGCGCGGCGGACCGATACGAACGCAAAACTGAAGTATCAAGTAACTGGCGTACGAACCAGAGTTGGATTTTTGAATGTAGACCGACGTGAATTTACTGAGACTTTAGTGTAATCCATCAGAGGACGGCTGTGGAGAGTCTGAACCTAGAATAATAAATAAAGTGTTCTGCTGAGGGATAAGGCATAAGCCGAAGATGTCATTGAGCGCATTACCGCGAACTTTGCCCCGACAGCTTCAATACACTTTTGCGCTCGTCGCACGTACCGAATGAAGATACTTTTTCAGCATTTAATGAACACGTATTGTCTGAATGTTACTCAAACCGTAATGTCTCATTGTAGATCTTATTTTTCTGTTATTTTACGATTGCGTAACTTAGACTTAGGGGTAGGTCCATATTTATTTTGTCTAATAGGTACAGACGCCAGCACGTCAAGTTACCCCAATGTGTCAAATGTCTTTGATCGTTTTTCAACTTTATGTCAAACCGAATAAGGTTCATAATCAATTGAATAAGAACCTTATTCAGTTTGACATAAAGTGTGCCGTGTGTACCTACCTACCTACAAGCGGTCGCTAACCCCCTATGGTTAGTGACCGCTTGTGGGTAGGTACACACGGCTACACATCTATAGCTAGATTTCCAGTACCTCGCATCTTTGTTGTATAAAATTTCCGTATAATGCGAGGTCAGCGTAAACTGGACATGTATAGCTTGATGTGTAGCCTTGTGTACAGACGCCAGCACATAAAGTAACCCCAATGTGCCAAATTTTCCCATTTGTTAAAAAAACCCAGTGCAGTTCTGGGTAATAAAATTTAGCTAAAATTGGGTAAGTATCTGCCTGTCTACCCACCAATCCCACGGGATAAAATTTTACGTTTACGGGTAAATTCAGCAAAATCATTTTGGCGAATAGGTAATTGATGTGATAGGTAGCAGTGGCAACGTCCTTTTATATGGTTAGTGAACAGATCATGGTTATAATATCAAATGGCATAATCATCTAACTGTAAAGAAATAATAAATCGCTTGATCTGATCCACGGTTGACAAAACTCTTAGATGTAGGTAATTCAAAAATATCTGCCATCTATCGATTTCTAATCGAGTTTCTTCCCAGCATTGCATCATGGCGCCTTAAATAGTAACGCCATCTCTGTATTCTCAAGAAGATTGACTTTAAATTAATTTATCTAGTTGAATCTGCCACATTTTGTGTAGGGCGTTTTCGATTTAATTTCACTTATCGTTCGCAAGCTAAATAATAATTATTTACATTAATTTATTATTTGTTTTTCTGGTGAATTGACTAACATTTTCGTAGACTTCTTTATGTAACCATTTCCGAACGAAATAAATAGTGTTAATATTGACGCTGTCAAACGAGTTCAGTTTCAGCTGTTTTATAATCTGTGGTGCGTGATTTTTAGGTTAGAGGTGTTGGGAATGTTTTGTTAGGAACATTAAGTGATTGTTACATATAAAATTAGATAAAAAGGATAACGCTGCAAATATGGCTCTCATAAGAGCAGGCTTGCAAAGACTCTCCAATGTATTTAGCGGAGGACAAGGTATGAATTTACACTTAAGCATAAAATGTAAACTAAAGTTTGTGTCACCAGATTTAGTGTTAATAAATTTATCGAAACCGTTATTTACTTTGCAGCGGGTGTACTGTCAAGATTCATAACAAATCTGGCTCCTGTAGAATCCAAAACCGTCCCAGAAAGTACGAAGGACGTAATCGCAGAATGTAATAACCTTATCGAGAAGAATGCTTCAAGAAACTTTGCTATCGTCCACCTACTGGGTAAGCAATGGCGTGTAACGGATGGAGACCTTCTTGTCGTCGAAGGATTCTGGCCACCAACCATAGGAGACAAGATTAAACTCGACAAGATTCTACTAGCTGGCACTAAAGACTTTTCTCTGATCGGCCGACCTATAGTACAGCCTGGATTAGTGGATGTGACCGCAACAGTAATATCTAAGGGCCTGTCCCATACAAGAACTCACTTTAAAAAGAAGAGGAGGAAGCAGTACATGAGAATTAACTTCCACAGAGCACCACAAACTATTTTAAGAATAAATGCTGTGGAGATTGCCAGTAAGATCAATGAAGCACCTAAAAATGTTTTCTAGATGTATATTTCAAGTAGATAATAAAAGTTAGAGTATTTAATTGTAGTATTTATTTTTCATTTGAGTATAAATAATTATAAATATTATATTTCAAGGAGATTCCCAAAAACCTTACAATTTATTTCTAAGTAGATGTCGGTAAAATAGTGATTACTTATATTAAGATGAATTTATTTCAATTAATAACTAGGTACTTAATTTAACATTATCACAATATTCTTGAAAAGTAATCTTATGATCCTCTTTCAGGAATCTTTTCATACCTTTGAATAAATACAACAATTTATTGTTTTCAAACAAATTAGATAAAATCTTTAAAAAGGCTTCATAATCACCACTTTTCTTGTAGGCTGAAATGGATAGTTGGAACTCCTTATACTGATCGGCTTGTAAAAGCACTTTTATCTCCTTCACAAAATCTATTAATGATACAGGAGGTACTTTCTCTGTTTTTGATAGTTCTTCATTATTGCCTGATTTCTCACCATTCAAGTTCTCTTCAAACCCAAAAGGTTTTATCTTCAATTTTTTCTTTTTAACTATATTATTTGCTAAGCTGACATCTGCAGCTCTCTTGTGGATGGTAACCAAGGCCTGTGAGTGGACCTGCTGAGTTTCATCTTGATCTATAGCACTAAAGAGATCCTTTGTAGTATTTGGCTTAAATTCATTGACATAGGCAGAAGCTTTGGCATTTTTGTAGAAATCCATTGAAAAATCTGCATAGACCTCATTTGAGTTAGGATATTGGCTCACCACCTTTTTATTTGAAGATTTTGATACAGCTCTGGTATTAGAAACTGGGAATGCCACACCAGTAACATGGATTGGCCCAGAATCTTTATCTCGACCACCACTTTCATGTGGATGCAAAGGTTTTAGCCTTGGAGGGGGTAAAGTTGATTCAGCATTTTTGAAAAACCTGCATATTTCACTCACTGTTTCCCCAAACTTATTCGAGACATTTATATGGTCTCTTAGCCATGCAGATAACTGGTTCTTTAATTTAGGACTGTTGAACCTACTGTCACAAAGTAATATTGCTCCATAATCATTTTGATGTCTAATGACTCTGCCAATGGCTTGGTTCACAGCTCTTGTTGCTTCCAAGGAGTACCATTCATCCCCTGATAAGAATTGTTTATCCTTAGTTCTCAGCTCTTCTAAATATTTTTTCTTCAGAATTATTCTTGGGTCCTTTAGTGGCGGAAATGGTAATCCAGTTATGATAACTGCCCTACCATTCATGTCTGCAAAGTCCAGACCTTCAGACACTTTCCCTCTGCACACAGCCATAAAGCAGGCTCCTCTAGTTGCAGGATCACTGATTTTACTATAATAGTCACTTATAATAGCATTAAAAGTATCCTTACGCTGGGGCTCAACAAATATGGGCTTTATATTATTTATACTTGACCAAATCCCTTCATTTTGCCATGCTTCTTGGCATTTTGCCATTATAGGGTAGGACGGAAAAAATACTAGTAGCCCATCTGGAACCACACGGCAGAAGCTAAGTATTGTTCTACCCAAAGATGAAAGATATTTAGGGTTATCTCTATTCTGATAATTTGAATTTAGCTGCACACCATCAGGACCTTGACTCATAATTTTAACACATATTTGGTTAGACTTCACAATGTGGGGGTTTTCCAACTGCACTCCTATTGGGATACCCAGTTCAGAGGTTAGAGGCTTTAGTGGGGCTAAGGTTCCACTGGTTAATATGATACTTCTAACATTCTGTTCCATTAGTTGTTTCATTCCAAAGCCTGGACTGAAGCACCAATAGCTTAAGACTCTTTCAGCAGTTTTAGTATTGGCAGTTTTTAGAGCTCCCCAACTATCTGTCTTCTTATTCTTCTTATCTTCTATTTGAATATGAACTTTGTAGCACATTTTAACTCTTTCTTTATAAGCATGGGTTGTTCCACTGAACACCACATTAAGTAAATCTACTATCTTCTGCAAGCCAACCCCTTTGCGCTGAAAAGGTGAAGCACTGGCTGTTGACAAATACTGTATGAGATTCTCAATCATTGTGATGACAGCCATTTGATTATGATCTCTGATCTCAGCCTTAGATAACAACTCAAATATATAACCACCAGGGTAAGTACTACCTTCATTACCAACAGAAATCTCATCAATGGCTTTCTCTAATGCCAGCATCATTTCTTTTAAAACACACAAGTCATCAGAAGTGAAATCTTTTGGCTGGTTTTCTACTGTCATGTCCATTTGGTCTTCATTTCCTGCTGTCTCACCAAAAGATCTCATAACATGTGTTATCTCATCAATACATAAAGCTACATCTGTGGTACGAATCTGCAAGGATGCTGACTCTTCACACATCTTTTCAACATTGTGCGCTTCATCTAAAATAATAATATTATTCATAAGTTCTACTCCATTGGCTCTCCTTGATTTTGGGTCTAAGATATAATTGTAAGGCATGAATATTATATCAGCATCTTGTTTTAATTCTTTTGATAAATAATAAGGACAGCATTTTAGCTTTTTTCCTACAGTTACTAAATCTTCAATGTCCAATATGTCGTCCCCTTTCACAGCTCGGTCTTCTTTCTTAGATTCAACATTGTTATAAAAGTGACAAGTTCTTGATTTAACTCTTAACTGGCACAAGTGGACTTTGTTCATATTATTGGTTTCTTTGGACACTTCAGGATGGATACACATTTGGTCTCTCGAACCCAAAACAGTAGCTTTCACATGCTTGTAACTTGACCTCTTCAACTCTTGCATAGCCTGTGTTAACTGAGAGTGGGTTCTTGATGAATAAATAATTTTCGGCATGCCCCATGACGTGCTATCTTTTGATTTTCCAGCTCCTGACTTTAGAGTGTCCTTTAGAGCTCCACTGAAATTGCTGTGCTCTGAAAAATTGCCGACTTGTGCATTCATTTGCAACTGGGCCTTTTTAACCAGTAACCAAGCTAATGACGAACATAGTAAGCTTAGTGTCTTTCCGGTACCTGTTGGGGACTCCAGCAAAGCATTGGTATTGTTCTGCAGGCTTTCAATAACTCGCTCCATGTAGACTTTCTGAACTTCATACGGTTCAAAAGGAAAAGTGACCGGTATACCACATATCATAACTTCGGGCATTGTTATTGATTGTATATATTCACTTGAAATAACACTAAACAATCCAGTGTAAACAACTCCAACCGATTCTCATTTCTAGTCACAATAAATAAAATTGATTGACTAATGACATTTTTCTTTTCCAACGAGTTCATTCCTGTGAATTTCTTCCTGTCATTTTTGCCGCCAATATTTTTTTTTTTTTTTATTTGCCTAGTGGGCAGGCTAAAGTCTTTCGACCATACCGCCTAGTCTTCCGTATGTTTGCCGCCAACAATGTTGCTAGACTTCCATGTAGCCTATTTTAGTTAAAGTAATCCCAATTTTATTTTCTGCCAAATAAAATACATAAAACCCCTGTTTAGGATTCCACGCGATATTATCGTCGTGCGTATTATACATTATCTTTCATACTTATATACATTTTCTTAGAAGCTGTCTCCACACGTCGAAATTATCGCGGCGATGCACGATGTGACGAGTGGCTAAGTGCGAGTGAAATTGAAATGTCGGAGTATCGCCATTCGCCGGCCGCCGCGTGCCAGTTTCGACGGTACCTAAAAATACGAATAACCGCATCAATACTCGTTGCGAGAAAGAGTCACAGGATATAATACTGATAGACAATCACACATGAAGACGGTTTTGTTTTAAGTAAAGGTTAAATGTTAAAAACTTCAAACTAATCGAATTGATCAACGACAACCATTTGTTTAACCGATAAAGATATTGTATTGAAAAATAAAATGAAAAAAAGGACTAATTTATTTTAAAATATTGATACCTTACGAACGTACCCTTATTCATAATCTTAGATAATATACCTCTAGATCGAGCTACCGCGTGGCCGCACATGCGACAGCAATATAAAAGTTCAGTGTTGCTATTCCCTAAAAAAGTCCCAAAATACGACGTATTCAACGTGGTAATAAGAGTGTAGAAGTATCCATGTGTGAGAAAATATAATTTCACGTAAAATACCTACTTTCAATCTTACCTTGATTCTCACAAATAAAATACACTACTACCAGGTGAAGCTTGTTTTGATTTTTTCGCGTGTTATTTATCATTAAAATATATTGAGGTATGGCTGACATCCAGTGTGACATTGACATTGCTGTATAATAACTATTGTCCTTTATACAAAACCAACTTATTTTGAAAATATCTAATTTTTTGTTTATACTTAACATTTATTCATAAAATGAATTCTTACTTCCAAATATCTTTAAGTACCTACGCGATTGCCTTCAAGAGTAAAACTTAATGATTATCGAAGGGGCTCTGTTCGTTCGTACACATGTTCACTTAAACTTAAAAATAAGGGTTCGCCCACAAATTTGTGTGTTTAGCCACCATAGATTTATTTGATTATTATGCCTACCTTTTGAACATTAGGCCTGACAGTTATGGGAAAAGATTTGAAACGTGTAGCAACACTGTAAGTAAGTATTACTAGGTTATGTGATATAAGAAATCAAGTTTATTTTAAGAAATCTTCCATATTTTGGCCTGAAAGCCATGACAATAAAAGCGCACAAATGTATAAATTCAATAATCATACAATAACACAAACAGTATTGAATACTTACGAATGAAAAGAGATTTTGTTATTGGCCTTTTCTGAGCGGCTTTTACAGCCTATTATACTGAATCCTCCCATCGTAGCGCATTCACCATACACTAAACACTTATCTAATGGAGTCTATTTCTCATTAAATGACTTAAACTATTACAAAAATTGCAAAAACCATCCGAAAACTTAAATTAAATCGAGCATAATAATATACGTGACAGTGACAGCTCTTTGTTTGGCTAACTTTCAAAAGTTAGCCATGCAAAAATCCGGCACGCCGTAAGGGACAGAAGATACGATGCTTTGTCTCAATTTTCCTACGAATTTTGTATTATTGCGTCTCACTTCCACACTTGACACTGTAAATTGGGCTACGTCTAGAGGTATATAGTCTATCATAATCAAATCAAATCAAATCATTTATTTGCCAATAATGCAGGTATACAATATGATGGTAGTTTTTTTTTTTCAGTGTCCCAATACATTTTGCCTTACGGCATGCAAAATTATTTAATATTACATTTTTAAATGAATATACTAACAGACATTCAAATAAAAATTACAAAAATTACAAAATAAATAAAAAAGGATATAGTAGCTACAAATTGAGTGTTAACAATGTTAAAAAATAATTATAATAAAAATGTGAACAAATTAAAAGTTTTAATACAATTATTTCAATGCAAATTTCAATAAATTCCAAATGCCAGTAAACTTAATACAACAAAATCTAATTAGATACTAAAAAAATTAAATAAAAGATAAATTAACAATAGGATTGCAAAATGATAACAAAAACATAATGTCATTCATGTTTATGTTGTGTCAACCATATGTTTGTAACCTCAAATTTCGTATTGTTCAAGTATAATAGTTAATCTTTTCTTGTTTGCTTACTGCAATAAGTATTAAAACTATGAAAGTTAACGTTAAGCCAGTGTATACGTCAGTTGCGTGTAATCGCACGCCGGAGATCATCGACTGGAATGGCCAGGGCCTCATTTGTTTTGGTGCCACCAACTCTGTTGTTGTTTATGATACGGTCAGAATATTCGTTTTTTAAACTTCTTTAACCTTTTTATATGCATAAAAATTGGGAAACACTTTGTCCATTGTCGTTTACGTCAGAAGTTTGTTCAGTACTTACTTGTAGTTTGTTTCTGTTGTACTAAACCTTCGATTTACTGATTCAACTGTTGCTTTAAAATAATATTTTTAACTTATTACAGAATCTCAAAGGCAAAGATCCTCTAACAGTACTCAGTCACCATCGCTCACAAGTGAACACAGTAAAATGGCTCCGCAGACCAGACGGTACCTGCACCGAACTGATCTCTGGCTCGGCTGACAAGACGGCGGCTATATGGACATTAGTAGATGGAGTTTGGAAAGTAACCAACAGTCTTGCGGGACATACAGATGGTGTGACTTGTATTCATGGTGCTTATAATGGAGATGTGCTGCTGGTGTATACAGGGTCTGTTGATTCTACTATTAGGGTGTGGGAGAGGAGAGATGGTAAGAATTTTAAATATTATATCAAGTATTAATGATGACTTGTTGTTAGTTTCCCTGACTGCTATACCGGAGGTTGTGGGTTTGATTCCCACCCAGGACAAATGTTTGTGTGATGAGCACAATCATTTGTTCTGTGTCTGGGTGTAATTCTAAATTTATCTATAAAATGTATAATACATATAGTTTGTTTGCGTTAAGAATGCAGTGAGTCATCAGTGCTACTGCATTGCTCAACCTTCGATTGACTAGTGTTATTATTAATAAGTAACAAAACTTAATCTAAATAAGGTTATGATTCTTAATTTAGGGAGGGGTTTCAATATATTATATGGTCACCCATCCGTAGCGCAACATCAGCAAGTCTAGCTTCATCTAATTGTCCTGTGAGGCTATAATTATTTAGCCACAAAACTAAATCTAAACAAAGTAATTATTCTTAATTTCAGGTGTAGCCGTCCACAAACAAACAATAAGTCTTAACTCTGGTCTCTGCCTGACGCTCCATGCACACATCCTACCTACGTCCCACAAACCTATGCTGTTCTGTGCACTGGATGACCATAAGATACACATATTTGCTGGCGAGGAGTACCACAGAGTCCACATGTTGACGGGACATGAAGACTGGGTTCGAGGCCTAGATGTACAAGAAGTTGGTGAGTTGAAAACTTTGTTTTGGAGAATTTTCATACAAACCTCTTTTGCCCATAAGGAAAGTACAAGCTACATAACATCATCATAGTTTCTTATGGGGAAGAATAGGCTAGAAACTCCATGCTCACTCTTGTTAAAATAAGTTTTACAATACTTTGTACTTTGCATGTATGTTCCACTTGTGCCATATCGTCGTTGATAGTGCAATACCGCGTAACTACAATTGTTAAATACTGCTAATATACACCTGCGCTGACTGTGATAAGGTACATATTCGCAGTATTTAACAATTGTAGTTACGCGGTATTGCACTATCAACGACGATATGGAACTTATAATTTTCATGCAAATCCGCACTAGTGCAAAATAGGTTTATTATAAAAAAAACCTATTTAAAAAACTGTATCACAATTAAAAACAGGCTCTAAAAAAACTCGACGAAATAGCGCGTATTGCTCTATTTTGTTGATTTTTTAAATGTTGAAACACTGACTGATTGATATCCAAATTATTTATTTGCCATATTCTTACTCCTAATAGTCAGGCTAATATTTATTTATTATTTTATTTTATTTTATTAATTTTAAGAAGGCTTACAGAATAATTACACATTATTACACATTTGATATTTATTCACCAATTTCAAAGAAAGGAGGAGGTTCACAGTTAGGTTGTTATTTTGTTTTTGTATTAACAGTGCGTCCTTAATGATTCCACAGATAACTCAACAATACTACTAGCATCAGCCTCCCAGGACACGTACATCCGTCTCTGGCGCATCGAGAAGCACGTAGAGCAGCAGACCACGAGGGGCATCAAGGTGGAACAGAAAGTATTCCCGGCGTACGGAGAGGACTGGTCCGTAAAACTGGAAGCAGTGCTCGCTGGGCATGAGGGATGGGTTTATGGGATTCAGTGGCAGCCGGGAAGAGTTGGAGGTAGGTGACGGAATTAAATAATTACCTACACAAATTATTTATTTTATTTTATTTATTTATTTATTTCTCAACAAAATGTTATAAAGCAGGAGGAACGTCTTGTACACAAGTGACTGGCCTGTTGGTCTAGTAGTTAGCGGCCCTGACTGCTATACCGGAGGTCTTGGGATCGATTCTCACGTAGGACAAATGTTTATGTGAAGAGCATGATCATTTGTTTTGTGTCTGGGTTTAAATTATCTATAATATGTATGTATTTAGAAATATATAAGTATGTTTATCACTTGTTTAGAACCCATAAAACATGCTTAGCTTTGGACTAGATGGCGTTGTTTGAATAGTTGTGGAATGTTATATACCTGCTTTATTTTTCTTTATATGCAGGTTTTTGTCTTTCATTTGGAGGAGGCTTTTGCCAACTGTCAAACGGACTTACAGAAAGTAAAGAAGCACCAAATACGTGAACTATTATAATTGTGTAAAATATTAAAAAAGTGTAGTAGTGTAAACAAAACCTTAATTGTACAACTGGTCCGAATAAAAGGCTTATTATTATTATTATTTATTTTTCTTTATCCAGAAAACAACAAAAAGCCGATCTACCGCCTTCTATCATCCTCTTTAGACAAGACGGTCATCATCTGGGAGCCAGAATCATCCCCTGAGAAGGGGGATGGGGAAGGCGCGTGGGTAGAACGAGTGAGAGTGGGGGAGGTTGGAGGGAACGGCCTGGGGTTCTATGGAAGCAAGTTTGGACCTGATGGTAACTCATTCTTGGGCCATGGTTACAATGGATCCTTCCATATTTGGAGTCACTGTAAGGTTAGTATTTTAATTGGTTTTGGTTATAAATAAGTGTACTTCTCAAATCAGTTTATTAGGGTATTGGAGTACTATGTTACATTACGTACCATAGCTATTGGTTGGTTGGTAGCTACATATATATTCATTGAACTTTATTTTACAGTGCTTCACCTTTTTAACTCGTTTTCGAAAATCAAATAGGTATCTGCTGCATTCCCGAAGGTTTAGGCAGGGGTGTACCTAATATACCCACATTTCGTCAGTTATTTTTGAGTCATATGTGTGTGGGGGTGAGTCTAATGCCATTATCCTTTCTTTATCTCGTAATCATCATGTCTTTTTCCGTAAAATCCTTAAAGGCCTAGAATCTAGTCAGGTATTTCTTGGTTACATGGTTTCTTCTGTTAATATTCAGGAGACAGGACAATGGCAGTCATCAGTAGTATGCGGTGGACACTTCGGCGCTGTGGAAGATGTGAGGTGGGAGCGAGAGGGCCGCTACCTCATGAGTGTGTCCGCTGACCAGACCACCAGGGTCCACGCACCGTGGAAGACAAGCCATAGTAAGTCATAAGTCACTTATTTCAAAACAGTATACATTGTGTAGTAAAATAAAATAAAACAGTACCATTATAAAATTACTGTTTTGCTAACAAACAAAAAAAAATTAAGGATAAATTCAAGTTCATTCAAAATAATAGGTAAAGTCGATATCAAACATTAATTGTTGACATCCTGTATTCTTGACCATGGGACAAACTTTCACAGAGTGACTCATAAATATGAAAAACGGAAATTGCGAAAAAAAGACAGCTGTTTCATACATTTTCTTTGAGCAGGAATCTAACTTTTGTATGTAACAGCTGATTTGTTTCATAGGTAAAACAGCATGTGAAAATTCGTCCCATGATTAAAAATACATCCTGTATAAAGTATCTGATTAAAGGTATAAAAACCTTGTGAAGACAGAGTTCCACAAAGTTTCCCATCCGATCCAGCTTGTCTTGCTGCCTAGATATTAGCCAAAACTCCAATAGGCAAGCACCTTACATTAATCATAGGCTACTACTTATGAAGTACCTAATACTTATACTGATGAAGAACTTCATACTAATGCTATTAAATATCTAAAATGACATACAATTCATCAAATAAAAAGCCCAAAAACTGAGAAAGCAGTGGGTCTCTCTTGTTGTTAATATTATCTGTTGCTTAAATAAACTTATTAACCTATCCGACTTGTAACAGTAAGTAATAGGCTGCTAACATGTAGCAAATTATTTAATTTAAATGATTATGTTTACTATATAGTTACTAATGTTGTTTAAATTCATGTTCTTCTAACATACCATACAGACGTGTTGCTGGGGAGTTTGTTCCACCACTTCTTCTTCCCAGCAAAAACACTAAGAAGTGATGAAGGGCAGGCGTTTTGGGGGACTGTCTTTTGTAATTTTTGTCGTTCTTAAAGTGCTGATCCTCAGCCAAATTTGAATAAATGACTTTTGGTTTTGTACAGCATATATTTATGTTGAATTTTTAAATGAGTTTGTATTTATCTTCATGTTGATTTCCTTCTCGTCCCCAGGCACCGAATGGCACGAGATAGCTCGTCCCCAAGTCCATGGGTACGACTTGTCGTCTCTCGCGCTGGTCAACAGCACGACTTTCGCATCTGCTGCAGAAGAGAAAGTGATACGAGTGTTCAGAGCGCCGCACAACTTTGTGCATAACTTCAAGAATATTAGTGGAGAGGTTATTGATGAAGAAGATGGGAAAGGTAAGACTGGGTTGTTGGTGCAGTGGACGTAAGTACTATACAAGCAAAAAATATTAAGTTTTTCCATCTTGAATTTCTCAGCCCGAAGTCAGGATGTGTGCCCGGTTAATGGCAATAGGCTCGCCCCCTATTACTGGGACTCTGACTTAAATATAACTGGTGAAATGGGGTCGATAGTATAGTTACATCAGGTGCGGTGTTATGGTAAAGGTGGTGGTGGAGGTGGTAGGTGGTGTAGGTTTTTATATGACCAAAATATTATTATTATTATGTTTAGTTAGTTACTGGATTGCAGTGAATTAAATTGGCTGAAAACAGGCGGTTCGTTTTTGGAGTAAATCTAGCTAATTGAGATTCATAGAATATTTTATCCTATTTATTCTATAATTCTATTTTAGAGTAAGCCTTTGTTGTCCTACTGCAGGGCAAAGGCCCGTCATTCACCTTGCCACTCCTTTCTGTATTGCTCTAGTTTTCACCAATTCCGTGAGTCGTCCACCTCTTCTTGCATATTTTTGAAACTTGGACTTATTCGCCAAGCTGCAAATGTGTCCAAAGATGAAGAAAGTGTGCAACAAGTGTCAAAGTGGCAAAAAAGGCTTTTAAAAAAAGCTTACTCGCAATGTGGGTTGCACTTTACTAGTCTTGGTAACCCTCCAACTAATTTAAATATGGTTGCGTCTAGAGTGGGTTCACGTCAATAGTGCAACGGGTGGGGTTCGAACTTATGACCTCTCGATCGTCAGGCCGACGTCTTAGCCATTGGGCTATTGCTGCTTAAAGGTGTTGCAGAAGAATCCATTTTCACGTCCTTGCAAAGTGAAATTCACAATAAAAGGTTCTGAAAGTAAAGTGTATTGTTTCAGGTCCTGAAGGCGCAGCGGTACCGTCGCTTGGTTTGTCAAATAAGGCGGTGTTCATCGGAGGAGACGAGCAGCAAGATGCGGATGATGATAACGACGGGTACTTCGTGCCCATAGACATGACAGGTAACTAGCCAATGATTACGTAGCAATCTGTGTTTTTTTTTGAGCTACAAAAATTAAATGTCAAACCTGTTATTTTACCAAAAATCGAACTTTTATATATTTTAACTTTGACATGAACCGACTTCAAACAAAAATGGGGTTATGTACTCGGTTAGATTTTTCTTTTCTGATGTGTCCGTGTCGATTTAAGGAGTAACGACATTTCAGCTCGATTCTGCTTTTGTCCAATGAAACATCAGTTTTGTATGACATGCGTACGCGTCCGAATAGATGTTCGCTGTTCGCCCCTTACGTGATTCCTTTTTATTTGGCAGCAAAAGCCTTAAAGTATACACACAGTCCAATAATTTATTAAGCTTCGGAAGGTAACTACAAATAAATCGAGCATAATTAAAAATAAAATGCCACTGACTTCTTTGTTCTGTCTGTATTGATTCTTTGAAAAATATTTGTTACAAGTAGATTGTTTTACATTATGCATTAATGTTTTAGTGACTCACTGCCAGAGTTATCGCTAACAAAATTAGACCAGCAAACTTGGTCTTGGTCACCTTGCATTAACTTTCCGTACATAACGAATTCTGAAACTGTGTGTAGATGTTTTTATTAAAAAGTCCTTACATGATAAATTTGAAATTTCAGAGCCGCCAACTGAAGAAACCCTTATGCAGAACACGCTCTGGCCGGAGGTTCAGAAGCTGTACGGCCACGGGTACGAGGTGTTCGCACTGGCCGCCAGCGCTGACGGCAAGCTACTCGCCTCCGCGTGTAAAGCCACCACGGCTGAACACGCGGCTGTACTTATATGGTGAGATTACTTTACTATTGTTGGGTTGGAAGCCCGGCGGGAATACGTAACAGCATAATTATAAGTAAAACTAGCTGTTGCCAGCGGTTTCACCCGCTACAACTCGAAAAATATCCCACGGGAACATATATTATAATCGGGATAAAAACTATCCTATGTGTTAATCTAGGTTTTAAACTATTTGTGTACTAAATTTTATCCAAATCCGTTCAGTACTTTTTGCGTGAAAGAGTAACAAACATCTAACCATCCAAACAAACTTTCACGTTTATAATATTATTAGTAAGATGACTGGCTTAAAAACTGGACTTTCTTTAACCTCTAGCAAAAACGTGCCCATGGCGACGAAGCTAAGAATTGAACCTTTAAATTTGTCATATAGTTGTGACGCGTGGCGTGTTGGGCACATTTTGCTTTTTCATTCATACATGGCTGTGGCGGTAAGGTTAATTTATCATCATCTCTCTAGCCTTCTCATTCGTACTATACTGGGAATGCCTTCCACATCAACCTACCCCAACTGTTCATTATGATCTCATTAGCACTCATTGTGTATGTATTTGTAATTTCGTTATGTTTTCTTTTTAACTTTAATTTGATTATTTGTAATTTTAATAATTAGTAAGCTAATAATATTTTTTTGTCTTTTTTTCACTCACTTGAATGTTGGTCGACCTATTATTAGCGACTGTATAAGTCTGATGCTTGTTACTTATTATGCTAATGTAATGCTGTATACAGAAGCTGTTGGTTTACCTTTAATAAATAAATACCTTATTGTTAAGTTGAAAACCCATCAAAGAAATTTGACATATTGTAGTAGGTTGATGTGCTGGCGTCTGTACATGGAGCTATTGCCAATCAAACCTCTATACCCAATGACTGGGTAACACAATACTTCTAGGTTAAATGATAGACAGACTTTCGTTGGTCTGACTATACGTTACTACTGTCTAAGATCTACAAATGTTAGCCGGCTTAACGTGCTTCTCAAGGTTCGGAGGAGTCTAAAAAGTTACAGATCCTGGTCACCCATCCACGAAACGACCTCGGCAAGTGTTGCTTAACCTTGTCCGTGTGACTGTCACTACTTAGCCACGAGTCCCTCTAATATACATTGTCCTTCTTTTTACAGGGACACCTCAACCTGGCAACAAACACAGAAACTCGTCTCTCACCAGCTTACAGTCACTCAATTGGCCTTCTCACCGGACAGTCGACAACTCCTCTCAGTATCTCGCGACCGACGATGGACCTTATACCAGAGGCGACAGGGTTCGGACTCGTTTGACATGGTCGCCAGTACGGACAAGACGAATGGGGTACATTCGAGGATCATTTGGTGTTGTGCGTGGACTCAGGACAGCAAGGCGTTTGGTACTGGTTCTAGAGATGGAAAGGTAAATATACGATTTCAAATTACTGTGTAGGCAACGGGACCCCAATACTAAGCCTCCGATGTTTGTCTGTTTGTACTTGTAACTTTTGTTTCAAAATCAAAATTCATTTAAGTATTTAAATTAGGCTAAGGATCAGTACTTTTTGAACCTTAATATTACATAAGACAGTCCCCCAAAAAACCTGCCCTTTGATTGCATGTTATATTATTTTTTCTGTAACTTACAATATTATTCTTTAGAAAAGTTGTCGCACCCACTTGGCATACTTAACTATTAGCAAGATTGTATTTCATTAGTGCAAGGTCCAAACCTGGTACCTGCAACACCTGTAAAACCTGCATAGTCACTAGAAGCCACTGAGAAGCTTTACAGTTTCTTGTCGACTTTTATCCATATAACATTTGGATCCTAAAAATGAACTGTCATAACTTCAATTCTTACATCGTTCTAATTACTGCGACGCATAAATCTGTCTTCCTTAGTAACTACCTACTGACTTCTCGCCGGCTGGATTAGTTTTCTAACAGTTTAATTATAATTTTTAGTTATTATTACTGTATACTTTGCTTATTATTATAAACCCTATTTTACACCCTACACCAGAAGAGGAAGCTATACATTTTAACGCATGCATTTGTATGTCTGTCTGAAGCATCTGTGTCTAAAATAGATAACTAACCTTTCAGGAGACTAGTTTGCAGAACAGGGGACCTACGTATTTGAATTAACAATATAAAATACATATAAATTGAAACAACAAAAGATACCTAGGCTTAGCTTTTTTGATACTGACATAAATATATTTTAATACTTGCTATAAAACCGTTTCAGGTATGCATCTGGTCAGAAACTGGCCCATCAAACTCGTCCCTAGGCGACTACGGTCTACTAGGCAAAGTGCTCGAGGTGCCCAGCGCTTCGGTCACAGCTCTAGACTTCGCTCCATATACCGGGGACGGTATAGTCCTAGCCACTGGCTTCGAAACTGGACTCATCAGGATATACCACTTTGGCGTTGACGGATGGAATTTACTGCGGGAATTAGATAATAGGTAAGACTGATAAGATTTTAAGAGAATGCTTAGATGGTTTGGTCATGTTGAAAGGATGAATGAAAGGCGATTAACGAAAAGTAATTAAGTCAGATGTAAGAGACATAATTTGAACAAAAACAAACTAATTAAAAATTGTTTTTTTGTAAAAATATTTATAAAATAAATGTTGAGTATAATTCCACTTGCTGGTAAAACCCTCAACTCTCTCTCTCTTCCACTTGCTCATGAGCGAGGTCTAGATTAATTAATGTTCTTTCTAGAATGTTTATGACTGTTTTCGCTCATGGCTTGCTTTTTAAACTTAAATTGTTATGTGACGAAACGAGTGGACAATCTAACTTACTATTTCGCCAACTATTACAAGCGGCTCGTTGGTCTAGGGGTATGATTTTCGCTTAGGGTGCGAGAGGTCCCGGGTTCAAATCCCGGACGAGCCCAAATCTTTTTGTATTTTATTTTTTTTTGTTTATTATTTTCAGCGCCGCCCATCATTTGGCAGTAAAAAGATTGACATTCAAGCCTTCCGAAGACGATAAAATGATGCTGGCAAGTTGCGGGAACGACCATCTTGTTCGAATTTACGGTATCGAAATACTATCGTAATAAATTATAATATTTATCTTTATTTTGTTTTATTCTTATAAAACATTATATTGAGGAAAATGAAATACCAATAATTATAACTAACGTATATATTATTTACAGATAATTTGATAAAATATATTTTCATCAGTAAAATTTACAAAAATGCGAACACGTGTTAATTATTTGTATAAAATCACAATATTTTATTTATTATTTTGTACAAGAATTTTAACAAATGTAAAGTTTTTAACTTTTAGTAAACTAAAAAAACATTGGTTTTATACTGAGCATTAGCTTTTTTTTTTCTTTTTTTCCCTTCATAACAGAACTATATAGTTTAATTTTGGTATGTAAGGGTATTTATTTATGAGCTATGACAAAATAAATACTCCCTAATAATAATCGACGAAAGAGATGCGTTTCGTGAACACTTTAAAATGATAGCAAGACTACACTTGAATTAAATTCTTAATAGAAAGAATAATCATTTAAAACTAAGTTGTACATCTAATATGATTCTCTTGACTTATCTATTGGTCTCATAAAATTTCTAAAAATAGACTTTATTTAGAAATAACTTTGTTATAAAAATATGGTAAAATATATCTCAACCATAGAGATTTCTGCTTTTTTTAGTCTGGTCACTTTTGGAGCGATTTAGTCGACTTATTGTCTTTGCATACTTCTTCTTCTTCTTTGAGAGATTTGAATGACTTTTTTGGTAGTTACGCTAATCTGAGACCGTTTACTACACGTAGACTTCATTCATTAAAACTAATTATAACTTCGCTTATAAAATACCCATAAAAATGTAACTTGATTACTCGCGTATGATGTACCTACTTGAGATACATCTATGGAGATAGCTTTTATTATAATGAGTAGCTTTATTTCCTGAGAAATAAAAGTTCGTTCTGACAACACTCAACAAAGCTACAGAAGCCAGTTACAAATTAGGCTAAACCTTAAAAATCTTTGAACTAAAATGCAAAGAAATTTAAAGCTGTAGCTAAAAATAACAGAAGACTCTGAAAGAGTATAACATAATATTTTTGTGTATAATTTTATTATCTAATGATATCATTATCACCAAACAATTTTATGGACTATCATGCCTACAGTTAATTATAATTGACCATTATAAATTTCGTCAACTAAAAAATATTTAGTCAGCTTTTACTATGCTGCTAACTTGTAAGCTTATTTCGGTAATTACTTTTAAATTCTTATTTAAAAATAACACACTATTAAAAACTCCATACTAGTGAGCGACCATGATGGCTTCTTCGGGTTTGGTTATTTTCAGATATTTCATGAAGCGTCTAAAAATTTTCATTTTTTTCTTCTTTTTGCCACTGGAGACACTTTTCTGGCTTATGCTACTCAAGGAATTGCTGTCTGCGGTCAGGTTGCGCACATTCAGGGAATTCAGGTCGTTCATTGAGATGCTTTTAGGAGGAGATGGTAGAAACAGATGATTGTCGTCCATATAGTCGTGGATGTTCTTGCTTGAAGGCAGCTCCACAATCTTGATTTGTGGCAGAGAAGTATTCATTGGGGTGTTGTTGATTCTGTAAGAGACAAAAGTTTAAAATTAAGAATGATAGAAAGGCAATTTTCTAAAAATATATAATATTGACACATTCAAATGACTCCTGTATAGTGGGTTCGTTTATAAAGATTTCAGTCACATACACACATAGCCAGACCCGAAACATCTAGCACGCATAGAAACCCACCGCACCTACTGCAGAAAGAAACGCATTTTGTCTACAGAAAAATCGTTTCTTATGTTTTGAGCATGACAATGTCAAGTACAAAGAGAAGAAATGTGTGGATTCTTCAGTCGATAGTAGTCTACAATATCAAGCATTATTCCTTCTATAATCGGTTGATTTACATAGACCTTATTGGTGAAGTTCTTCAGAAAGGTCAGGTGCGTAGTAAGTACTCGCAACCGGCGTGTGTGTATGACAACATGTATGAATGTAAACGAAGCAAAAGAAGTACGTAAGAATCGTAGCATATGACGCTCTGTAGTTTCTGCTTACTCCCATGGGGAAAAGGCGTGAGTTTATGTATGTATGTATGTAATCGGTTGAAATGTTTCTACCATCTTTGTCGACGCTTCCTTCCGTGTGCTGAAGGCCAAACAAATATTTGTTTTGTGCGGGAATCGAACCCGCGGCACGTAGTGCTGTAAACACTGCACCAACTTGTTAATTATGTCAATGGCATGCTATACAGGGTGTCTCATTCAAATCGGTCAGTATGGGAAAGTTTGAAACTATAAGACATACGAAGATCTGTTCTGAGGAACCATGTCATCGATTTTAATAACAAGAAAAACTGCATTCATACATTTTAAAAAAACATCTGTACTCCGTTCGGGAATCGAACCCGGTTATTTTGAAAAAAAAACCTACACTATTTCTATTTGGATATCGATTGTGTAGGTCTTAAGGAGCAAATGTCTGTATAAAACATGATGTCTAAAATGAATGAAATGCATTGTTTCCACATACTTTAATTTATTTTAGTAGGTGCTCGAAGTGACCACGTTTACAATATTACTACAATAGTACAGATGTTTTTTAAAATGTATGAATGCAGTTTTTCTTGTTATTAAAATCGATGACATGGTTCTTCAGAACTGATCTTCGTATGTCTTATAGTTTCAGACTTTCCCATACTGACCGATTTGAATGAGACACCCTGTATACTTGTTCAGGTAGGCTACCTTACAAACCACTTAACTACATTTTTTTATGTTATTGATAGCATTACTTAGTACCGAAAGATATGACATCTTCGATTTAATCAAAGTCTTATCAAATGCGTGTATCAGATTATAGTGATATATTTTAACCATGAATCGTGATTTTACAGTTTGGATTAAGGAACTCATAAGAAAGTGACGAAGGGCGGGCTTTTTAGGAGACTGTATAGGTAATGTTATTTAAAGCTACTTGTACTAATATTTTAAGAACTTTGTAACCATATTTATCTGCAAATACATATTTGAATTTGTTCAAAAAGTATTGATCCTCAGCCAAATTTGAATAAATGACTTTTGATTTTGTTACCTAATCACCAAAATTAAGCCTCGTTGGTTTATTGGTGGCGACTGCAGCACGGGTTCGACCAGTGCTGCCACCTTAGCGCTTTCGGAGTTAGATCTAGCGCTTTTTTGGATCACTTAGCGCTGAAATTTCAATTTTAACTCCTAGCGGAAAATATAGCGCTTTTTTGGCAGACCTGGCACAGACACGATAAACGCAAATTTACATAAACGATTGGGATTATCTTACAAAAAGGCTTCATGTCGGGACGGCTACCGTCGGGAAAATCGTTGTTAAAACTATGATTTTCCCGAAAATATTCTAACACACGTCACGTCAAACCAAAAATATAAATGGAAATTACAAAACCCTTAAAAACCGCAACCTGGACCTACAAAAATTCAGTCTACAGAACCTGCTCAGACAGCGAAAGCGATTAGGCTCTTTATTAATTTAGATTTAAAATGATTAAAACAAATTTTTGGTAGGTATTACTTGTGAGTGTGTTTTTTTTATGCAATCTAGCGGAATCTAGCGCTTTTTTCAAACACTTTTAGCGCCTACTGGCTTCGGAGAGGTGGCAGCACTGGGTTCGACTATCAGATAAGGTTACTTTGTTTTACCATCAGGATAAGCTAGCCAGAATTTTGAGATCAATCAATGGCGCTAGACTTTACCTTATTCCATTTAAAGTAAGTAAAATTCATATGTTTGTAAAGTTTATATGTTTAGTATGCGAGTTAAAATTAAGCCATTTGAAGGTCTAAACGCCAAGTTCACCGAACAGATAGGAAGAGGTGCTCCTATCTGCTCGGCGAACTTGGCGTTTAGATAAGATTATGTTAAAACTAGCTGCCCCAACAAACTTCGTTCCGCTTAGGGTGCTTCTGCATGGTGCAAGTAGCTTGCGTAAACTTTACCGTTTAAAAACATATGCGGGTCTAACTACTCGAGCATGTACCAAAGCAAGCCACCCGCGCAACTAACCCGCGTACTAATAATATGGTGCGCGCGCGGAGCACTTGCGCATGTAGCATGTACTTGACCACGAGCAAATAACTTGTGCGTACTGCTTGCGCAAGTTGTCCAGGTATTTACTTGCTCCAGTTATATGCATTATGTACAAGTACAAGCAAGTAACTTGAACAAGTAGCTAGCGCATATTACTCACGCGTGTAACCCGCATCTTTACTTGCTCTAGCTACATGCACCGTGTAGAAGCACCCTTAGTTACAACCAACCCAACAAAAATGTCAAATTGTCATCTAATAAATTCACCTGTCATGCTATCAAAGATGGCGCGATATTGAAAATTGTTTAAGAAAACGATTTTTTTAATTTGAAAATTGGACGTACCAACTCAGAAACTCTTTGGCTCATGCACAACAACTTTGCTAAAGATCATCACATGACCAAATGCATAGTTTACGATTCTATTAACCTTTCAATCGTGTCAATTACAGACACATTAGAAAGACAACTATAGCGCGGACACCGGTGTCTTCTTGGGGTTTAATGAATTAAGGACATACAGACAAACATTATTTTTTATCAAAGAGATTTAAGTTAATTATATATAAAGAGGACATGCGAAGAAATGTCATAAAAAAACTCTGATCCCATGTCTCAGTAACGCCATCTTGAATAATATAGCAATATTGGAGCGGTGCCGGAGCATCCTAAATTAAACTCATAGACTTGTAGACACAAGTATCGGATGAAAATTTTGTTTGTGATGACTAAAGTAAGTATTGATTGTCTTTGATTTTTATCTATACTAATATTATAAACAGGAAAAGTTTCATTGTTTGTTTGTTTGCATTGAATAGGCTCCGAACCTACTGGACCAATTTGAAAATTCTTTCACCGTTGGGAAGCCGCACTATCCCCAGGTGACATAGGGTACTTTATATCCTTGTATTCCCACGGGAACGGGAACGGGAACTACGCGGGTGAAAACGCGTGACGTCTGCTAGTATATTATAGACAGATAGAAGGAGGTACTGCTTACCTATTGTTGTACTGCGGCCTCGGAGTGTGCCGAGCGAGCTCCAGCGACTGTTTCAGCTTCACCCAGAAGTCGTACATAGCGCGCTCTTCATCCTCATTGTAGTACAGTCGGTGGTAGAAGGCCAGGTGCGTCGGCAGCTGGCAGTCGCGGTACATGATGGGGATTATTTTGTGGTAACTCGATTCTGAAATAAGATAAAGTGGATTTTGATAGTGCAGTTAAAAAAGAATAGAATACTCTTGATTGTACAGCATAAAAAATTACAAATTAGAACTTTAAGGGCTTCATAAGGATACAATGGGCGGCCTTATTGCTGAAACACTTTTTTCAAACATACAAAGCTATTTATTCAGACTAAACTAGGTTTCATATATTTTGGTGTATGAGCTACACATTATATTATTCACAAAATACATCAAACTGGTATTAACATGGTGGATCGTTCTTTCAGCGTCGCTCGTTGCTGCTTCTCAGTGCTGTGTGACGATTTTTTATAAAGAGAGGTAGGTTTAGTGTTATTAGGAACAGGGCGTAAAGTTTGCCATTAAAAGAAGGGGGGAGGGGCATAAGGCTGTTTTGTCTGGTGGACTCCCACCCAACGGATAACGCGCGGCTAACTCTGACATCACGATCAAGGATACATCAACTTTAGTTCGTTTACGGTGGTATAGATGGCGGTACATGATGTCTCATGTTCTATTTACGGCCGTACGTTAGTCTAACTGCCAATTTAAGCTTAAGAAAATTTACTTCAGTATGGAGTAAATATAACTTAGTTAATTTATCTAACCAAGGTCATGTCTGGACTTTGAAAGAGACTGTGACCATCGAGTTTGTTTCAGTGTTTCATCTTAGAGCAGTCATTAAGGGAACACCAACTACACCTAGTTGCAAAGAGCATGTCAACGTTTAAGTGTTTTTTTTTTCAAATCTATTTACTGAAATCAATGTATATATAAACAGTTATTTACCGATGCTAACGGCCTGAGCGTAGTCCCTGTAGAAGGTGTTGGCTTGACTGCTGAGGAACTCGGGCGAGCAGACGAGTATGATGCGCTTGCATCGCTCCGAGATTAGCTGGGCCACCGGCGCGTATTTCGTCACGTGACCGGCCTGCAGCCTGTCTTCTGTACATAGCTGTGAACATAGAAATAGGGATTTAAATAACATATTTTTTGCACCCAGCCATGGAAAACGACGACAAAGTATGTATAATTATTATTATTTAATACTTCAAGCACACTTAAGTACAGAAGCAGACTTAGTGTGTTCTTATGTTTGGCTGTATTCAAATATATTGCATTTTCATTTATTTTTTGCATGTTACCACAGGGTAAAATAATATGTCTTAAATTTCTTTGGATAAATATTATTGTACCTTATTAGTATGTGGACATGATTAATATCACAAGGAACTGTTTAAGTATTAATTTTTCAAGTTATGCTTGATATTGCTTAAATTATATTAGCCAGAGTTGCTTTGTACCGCCTGTAATGAGTACCTAGTTGTTAAAATATTGATTTAATTATTATGTATAATTTTAGCTTTGGCAGTTTACCTTTTCTGTTGGCAGTACAGTTCAAAGTTACATATCTCCTAGACATTTACTCTAGTTTGATTTAGCTGAAAGTCTACTAAAAAAATAAATATTTTCTTACCTAAACAGGCCAAAAATTACTAAATGACTACATATTTTTGCCCTTGACTGTAGATTCTAATGATCATTTAGCGAAGTGAGTTATAATCTAAGTGATATCAGTTACAGTTCTAAGATAAGGTACAAAAATAAATTAATCTTCATACAAATCAAATCAAGGCTTAGCATTTTTATTGCTCAATATTTTGATTGGACATGTTAAAGCTCAACATGGGTTTTTTTTTGGTAGGTCAGCTCTGTCGCCCACGCCCACGCTAAGCAAGTTAGATAATGCATAGATGTTTAACACAGCTTGATTACTGTAGATAATTTATCATATTAACAAATACATCAACATTTGCCTAGCCTTTTCCCAACTGCGTTGGGGTTGGCTTCCAGTTTAACCGGATGCAGTTGAATAGCAGTGTTTTACATGGAGCGACTGCTTGACAGACCTCCACAACCCTGTAACTGGGTACCGTGATACTCCTTGGTTAAAATGGTTGTCAAACTTTCGGGCTTCTGACTACAAGTAATGACTGTCAAAGATCTCCAATTGACAGCCGGGACCAACTGCTTAATGTGCTTTCCGAGGCACGGAGGAGTCTTGTATGTAATAAATGGTCACCAATCCTCGAACCGACCTCGTCAAGCGTAGCTTAACCTTTGATCGACCCATGCGGCTGTTATAATTTAGCCACAAGCTCCTTCATCATATTAACAAATACACAAACAGATTTCCCTTTGCAAGTAATAATAGATTACATACATACATACATACATAAACTCACGCCTTTTTCCCATGGGGGTAGGCAGAAACTACAGAGCGCCATATGCTACGATTCTTACATACTTCTTTTGCTTCGTTTACATTCATACATGTTGTCATACACACACGCCGGTTGCGAGTACTACGCACCTGACCTTTCTGAAGAACATCACCAATAAGGTCTATTTATGTCCTTCTTGGGCGTCCCCTCCCGGCGTTCCCACTTACATCTGCCTTGTAAATACCTTTCGTTAGTCGCCTTTCATTCATCCTTTCAACGTGACCAAACCATCTAAGCATACTCTTTTCAATTTTTGTTACTACATCTTCTTTTAAACCACAACGTTGCTTTATATCATCATTCCTCAATCTGTCATTAATTGTTACACCACACATACTTCGCAAGGAACGCATTTCTACAGCATTTATTCTACTTTCATGTCTCTTTTGCCACACCCAACATTCACTTCCATACGTTAGTGTAGGCACCAGCACACCATTGTGAACAGCCAGTCGTGCCTTTTCGGACATAGACTGGCTGGTCACAACGCCATGTATAGCGCCATTCACTTTATTTCCTGCATTCACTCTCCTTTCCACATCCGCCTCAATCTTTCCATCCCTTGTAAACAGACTTCCCAGATATACAAAGTCATTCACTTGTTCTACACTCATATCGTTTATTTTCACATTGCACAACGACACGTTTTCGTCTCTTTCAAACACCATGACTTTCGTCTTATTCACATTGATGTTCATCCCTTTCATCTTATATGCTTCATTCATCTTGGTCACCATGTCTTGCAACTGTTCCGCTGACGATGCAAGAAGAACTTGATCGTCTGCGTAGAGGAGGCATTTGACAGGCAACTCATTCATCCTCAATCCACACTCACTCTCTTTTAAATCTGTCAGACAACTATCCATGTATAAGTTGAACAGCCAAGGTGACGCTACACAGCCCTGTCTAACTCCCCTAGAGATGTTAAACCAGTCTGTGTATGTAATAATAGATTAGTTATAGTAAATCTGTTAGTATGCTTAATTAAAATTGTAATGTTTTCTATCACTGATCTTATTCCAATACTCTAATAAATTTATGATTTTGTCATAACATTTGTATCATAATACCTTGGAAACAATAAAACCTACACATTTTTATCTCTTTGATAATAATAAAACAAAAATATTTTGCAGTTATCAGAAGAATTGTGGGATAATTAAGCGACTTGCTTCTCTCATTTGAAGTTATAATGAAAGAATTTGCATGGGATTCAAGAGATTTAGGAGGACATGCAAAGAAATGTCAAAACTGTGATCACATGTCTCACTGACGCCATCTAGAATAATATAGCAATATTGGAGCGGAAGAACTAGCTGATAAAAACAGGTTAATTATCGGAGATTTCAATGCTAAAATTGGACAACCTAAACCTCACGAAAACCTTATAATGGGCAAATATGGTTACGGCACACGGAACGACAGAGGTGAGCGTCTAATACAATACGCACATGAGAATAAACTGGCAGTGATGAACACATATTTCAAAAAGAAACATTCCAGGAAATGGACATGGTTAGCACCGGACCATAAAACAAAAAATGAAATCGACTTTATACTGAGCCCCAACCCAAAATCTGTAACAAATGTAGAAATACTGAACAAAATGAGCTTCCCGTCAGACCACAGGATGATGAGATGCTTTTTAAAAACTCAAAAACCTAAAATGAACCGAAGAACATTTAAGTCCATGCCCAGCAAATTGAAGTCTACACAGGAGAAAAACAATTATATCCAAAATCTAAAAAAAAACTTACCAATACTGCAAGAATTTATAAAAGAAAATAAGACTGTACAATCCTTCAGTGACAAACTGGAAGAGGCAATCACGAAAAGCCAAAAAAATGATGAAAACAAGAGACAAAAACAAAAGATTATAAGCGAACAAACACAGAAATTAATATGTAGAAGAACTGAACTTATATTCATGAAAAATAAGTCCAAAGAAATAAGAAAGGAATTAAAGAAATTGTTCAAGCAAACCAACAGAGCAATCAAAACAGATTACGCTAACCACAGAAGAACAATAATAGAAAAAAATATGCTTACTTTCCGAAGTTCCAAAAGAGCCTTTAAAGAACTATCTACTCACAAAAATTGGATAAAAAGTTTGAACAGTGAAAAGGGCGAAACCAAAAATAGAGAAGGCATAATAGAATGTGCTACAGCTTTTTATACTTCACTTTATGAAAAACCACCACATGATAAGACACAAGATGATGAAAAAGATAACAGCATCTCGGAGAAAGATACAACAGAAACACCATTAGACCCAATAACAGAAAGAGAAATAATGACCCAAATCAAACTACTGAAACCTGAGAAGAGTCCAGGCGAAAACAACATCACAAACGAAGCCCTGAAAATCGGAGCGCCAATCCTTGTTGCATATCTGGCTAAACTATTCAACTTGATACTAGAAAAAGAGCAAATACCATCACAATGGAGTAAATCAAATATAATACTATTGTACAAAAAAGGGAACCCGCTCAACATCAGCAACTACAGGCCTATCAGCTTACTATCTACAATATATAAGCTTTTCTCGTCAATCATCCTAAGAAGGATAGCACCAGATATAGACAAGAATCAGCCAACCGAACAGGCGGGCTTCCGGCCGCACTATTCAACAGTAGACCACATTCATACAATAGAACAAATTATAGAGAAATATCAAGAATTTAATAAGTCACTTTACATAGCTTTTATAGACTATTCCAAAGCGTTCGACAGCATAGCACACCCGTCTATATGGTCAGCTCTGAGAAACAATGATGTAAACAAAAAATATGTAAATATCATAAAAGACATCTATGCTAAAAGTGTGAGCAGAGTAAAACTGGAAAGACAAGGGGAGGAGTTCACTATTGGAAGAGGAGTGCGGCAGGGGGACCCGCTGTCTCCAAAGTTATTTATAGCTGTACTTGAAGATATTTTCAAAAACATTGATTGGGAAAATAATGGCATATGGATATTTAACAACAAACTGACACACCTAAGGTTTGCAGACGATATCGTTCTATTTAGTGAATCTGCGACTGGTTTAGAATCAATGATTCAAAAACTAAATTCTGAAAGCATAAAAATTGGCCTATACATGAATGCATCCAAAACAAAAATTATGTCAAACAGTCAAAAGAAAATAATCAAACTAGAAGAAAAACCGATGGAATATGTAAAGGAATATGTGTACCTAGGTAAATTGGTATCCTTCGAGGCAAATAGCAACGAAACCGAAATAGACAGAAGAACAAGTATAGCTTGGAAAAAATACTGGTCCCAAAAAGAAATTCTAAAAGGGAACTATAGCCTCAAAACAAAAAAGATCATCATGGATTCCTGCATTCTCCCAAGCTTAACGTACGCCAGCCAGACATGGGTCTTCACTGAAAAAGTAAAGAACAAAATTTCATCATGCCAACATGCAATGGAACGAAGCATACTGAGACTAAGAAGAATACATAAAACAAAAAACGCAGACATTCGCATGAAAACGAAACTAACAGATGCACTTCATTTTAGTTTAAAGCAGAAGTGGAAATGGGCAGGGCACCTGTCGAGATACAAAGATAAGAGATGGACTCACCTTACAACTAAATGGCAGGGCCCTCAAGACAAAAGAAAAGTAGGAAGACAGAGGAAAAGATGGGCGGATGATTTAAAGAACATAGCTGGAAGAAGCTGGATGCATATGGCCAAAGACAGGGAAAGGTGGAATAGAATGGAGGAGGCTTTTACCCGCAGGGGGCCACATAACTATGAAAAAATACGAAACAATTAAAAAAAAAAGAAAGTCATATTTGTAAAAAATGTTAAGTGGAAAAATAAAGCTGTAAATAAATAAATAAATAAATTGGAGCGGAAGCAGAGCATACTAAATAAAACTCATAGACTCTCTTGTGTCCGAGTGGCCACAAGTATTGATGAGAATTTTGTTTGTGATGTCCTGTCTATAGTATAGTATATATGTCTTTGCATGGGATGCAGTGTAATCAGAAAACAAAAAAAACACTTTTTATTTTATTCAATCAACTACAACATTTGTTTAAAGATGTAGTGAGTAATATTTCATTACAGATAATTAATTAAATCTACCTTTTTCCCTATTACCAAATCAACAAGTAATTTAGACCATAGATAGATATTATTTCTATTGCAATCTCTTGATTTTGTACAAATATTAGTATGTACAATAGATACATGTTTTTTCACATAGGTACCTACATAATTGTTCATTTCATTCCATGGGATAAAGCAGAAACTACAAATGACCAAATGAATGCATTATTTGCATTTACAAATTAGGTATAAACCTTTGCTTTTTGACCTTTTTGGAGAACAGCATCTAAAAGGTTAGTGTAAGCCTTCCTAGAATGTCTGGTGTAACCACTCAGGTCTTCTTTTTGTTATTTTCCTTAAATTTAGGAATATAACCTAACCATAAAAGCATTCTCTTCAATAATTATTCACAATGTTATTTAATTATAACAAATTTATACCGTAAACCCTGCAGCACCCATTTTATCCAGCAGCTGGTCAACAAACTTCTTGTCTTCCTTGGCGTACAACACAAACGCATCATAATGCTGCTCGTAGCCTGGTAAGTCATCGTATGTGATTGAACTGAACACTTTCTGCTCGTCATTGCTATGAACGTTGTTGTTATTGTTGTTGTTTATGGCTATTTGATTTTGTCTATTTACTGAAATAAAAAATATACTCGAATTAAATCTTGACAGACAGAAAGCTTTTCGAAAATGTACCTGGAAAACATAATGCAACCAGTATGACTGTTTTGATTACTTTTTATTTGTTTTGCAACCACAAAACTACCACCCAAAGACGTAATGCCACAATGCTGGAGAAACTCATGGAGTAATATGACAGAACGTCATACAAAGCATACACCTATACAATATACTCATGACACATGCATTTACTGTTGTAATGTGACACAACACCTCGAGGCAAAGTATGAAATTTTGTGGTGACCCAACACATTTTAACTGGTGAGAGGACACTAACTACGCTGGCCTTCAGTGTTCTATTACAGTCTAACAGACACGTAACTGCATGCGTAGCATGAACACATTGAACACCGAAGAAACGGCCTTTGTCTACAGACGAATCGGCAAAGTGACAGATTATATAGACAGGAACCTCAATCTTTCAAATTTCTTTCAATAAACCTGCCTGCGTAGCATGAACACTTAATTCTTTTCTTCCGAGACACGACAAAGACCGTTTCTTCGGTGATCATGCTACGCGTGCATGCGTGGAGGCCTTGTGTCCAAAAGTATATTGAAATGAATCAGTTGTCATGTACGCCAATTGATTTTATTTTTAATTGTGTATTTAACTTAATTTTTTCTTTATGGGCTGTTGTAGAAGAGACACCATAGTTTTGGGCTCATGACTGATATGCTTAATTTCTGTTACTTACGTAAAGGTTCTCTTCTCTTAATTGCTTCTCTGAGATCATTGTACAGATCGTCATAAACATCGTAACGATCTAAGCGCTCCAAATGGCTCAGCAGCTGGCCAACGGTTGCAGTTTGGTCTTTTTGCCATATTTCCAACACTTCTGTAGTCTTTTGAGGACGTAGTTGGATGTATGCAGCCTTTTCTGATGACACATTGACTAAGGATGCAAGGCCCCGCCAGTCTCTACAGTAATAAATTAAAAATAAATTTAAGTATATTTTTGTTACCACATGATAAAAGTCACCGTTGGGTTTATTTCTTAAAAAAACTTCTGCCCAAAATACAAATTTAGCCTTTATATTAATTAGGAATTTGACTATGTCACAACGAAAGAAATGCAACAATGAATAAACTAGTCCAGGCCTAATTAGCGTGAGAAACATATACATAAACCAATAAAACCACTAAATGCACTCAATGCTCATGACAGTAGGCATATAGTATGTAGATACACTGTTTACGGGTCAATGAGTCACTGTTATCATTGGTTCAGTTTGGATTTAGCTTAGTATTTATTAATTAAATGGATATTATTGTATAGCCCAAAGAATGGTTTAAGGTTAGTTAATTCATTTTTGCTTCTAAGACGCAAATAAATTGTAAGCAGTCTTGAAAATAAAAACAGTGAAAAATTTATACCTAACAGGAAAAAGTGTTTTTTAATATTCCAAGCTGTTTTAAATCTTAGTCTGAGCATATAAATCTGCGGTAATGTGCAAGTCTCAAAAATAGATCTGACTGAATTATTCATGTTTGCATACAAATACTAAAAAACTGGTATTCTACCATTCGTTGTTTTAGCAGTTTGTTAATATTTATGGTGATTGTCTAAATCTAAGTTAGGTTGTTGTTTATATAAACGAATAATTAGTTACCTGGGAAGCTTATCAGGTCCATCATTAGGAATAATTTTTGTCGTATCCAACAAACATGATAACAATTCCCGAGTTTCTAATGGAAGACATGACAATGGCAAAGACTGTATAATATCGTCGTCCACCATTTTTATGCCAAATTAATATTTAACAAACATTCATTTCGGCTGAAAGGGGCACTTAAACTTATTACGGTGTATTATTAGTCCAATTTCTTACGAAATCAACAAATTAGCAAATCTTAAAATGACAAAATACGTCACGTTCACGCTCACAATAGAAAGGAGGACAGATAACTAATATTTATTTTGACATAAAATGTGCAGTTTTATTTGACTGATTTATTATTTTATTGTTATGTTGGCAAGTCCGCGAGACTAACACAAAAAAGCACCCATATCCACAAAATCGGATCGAAATTGATCATAATCCACTAAAAACTTAAAAAACCGTATAGTCGCTAGACAACCATGTTTTTTTTTGTTATACTAAAGTTTTCGTGGTTATTAAATAAAAGTGTGTGTGATACTGGAATATAATAGAAGAAAATTGCTAAAAATATCGAAGAAGAAGAAGAACATTGAGATCGAGTGTCTGGCCTAATTTAGTCGAACGAATAATTTATCACTAGAACAACCTTAACCCTTTAAAGGTCATAAGGAGTGGACGGTGGAAATAAAATAATTATTATGATTATGGGTATATAATAGAACTAAAAATATATGTACATATAAATATATATGTATATATATATATTTCAATGGTGGGAAATATATTCCCTTTACCGGTCAGATTCTATCAATAACTAATCTCTATTGCATGCTCTTTTCTCGCGCTAGACCTATTTTATTACAGTAATATACAATTTTTTTTTTGGTAGTATATCAAATAAACATCTTTACAAAAATCAAGTTTTTTTATTTATTACAAAAAATCAAGTTTTTTTTATTTATAACAAAATTTTAGTTTTTTTATTTATTACAAAAATCAATTTTTTTTATTATTTATTAGTATTTTTACGTATAACAAAAATCTAATCTTATTTTTTATGAAACTCACTGAAACAAGGTGCTATGCATAGTGCGACTCATTTCGCACACATAATTTTCGATCGTTTATCGTTCGTTTTAGTGCTACACATTTTACATCTCTTGTATGACTGCAACTGGCACGGCATGTGATCGCCCACGTTGGTATACCGTACTTCTTCGGGGACAGCACTGATAGTTTTTTTTAGTAGATAGCAAATTTATTAGTAGATAGTTTATCTACTAATAAATTTGCGGGACGAGGGTCATCTATATCTTCTAGAATGTGCTGAAGGCGGATTACACTAAAATTTGGGCATTCGTCGTCAGATTCTAAATTATCGTCCGATTGATCAGGGTCATCGGGTAGGCCAAACATGTCTTGAAGGGCCTCCTCTGCTTCGTAATCCTTCGAGTGACGATCCATTTCTAAAACAAAGCAAAAAAAAAAGAGTTTCAAGCCATACCAAGCAACACAAAAACGAGCGCCACACAGACAGAGGGAATATACAACCCACCACAAAAAATCAAGATTGTCCAAAACCGCGTATAGCAAACTTGAAAATATGTACATTTTTTATTAGAAGAAGCTCACGTAAACCATAAATAAAAGAACTTACCTTTCGAAATTTGTAGATCTTCGAGATAAACCCTGCTTCAAACTAGTCGAAAAAAAAAGTACACTTTTACAACTTCTCTGTGCTCTCATGAAAAAAATATTTATGTCAACTGTCAAACCTGTCATTGTCAAAATGTCTATTGACAATCATAAAACTTACCTGAATGAAAAATACCGCTGGTGGGACGTAATTTCGGCGAAAAAAAAAATAAAAATCATGGTGGTGAAAATATCACCTCTAACTTATAAAGGGTTAAAAGCACAGTATAAATAATAATACAGAAGGACGATGCCTTTGATCTCTGGAAAAATGCCGACAACTTCTACACGCGTTAGACTTGAATAATACCCCCCGCAATACGGCTTTCCCGCGTCTCGCCCACCCCTCACACCCCGCACGACTGCACTGTCTAGATGCCTGCGTCGGACGACTGTATGTTTTTAGACTGTGTTAAAAGTGTGGTACTTCTACCCTGCATGCTGACCAGAAATAAAACTACATTCCATGTTGAATGATTTTCTTCCATGTTCCATGTTGGATGAATTTTATTAAATGCACAGAATACATAGCACGACCCGATTTTAGCGGTACCTAAACTATCTCGCGAAATTCAAATTATGTATTGGGGATATAACTGAGACTATAAGACTACAATTGACACGATTAAAAGTAAGTAATCATACTTACTGATTTTAAAAAATAATACATAATTAGATTAATTTGTCTAAAAAGCAGCTAAGTATCAAGACTAGGTTGGTACGCTATGCGGTTGCCACGGGTTGCCATACGAAGAGCATGTCTCACGCCTCCATTATTTTCTACTCTTTTTTGCCAAGCTGTATGTACTCATAAGATTGAGCATATCTATTAAGCTGCATTTGCAAAAAAACGTAAGGAAAATTTGAGCTTGCATGTTCGCCGTGCGTTGAAACGCTGAGAATCAGTTTATTGAATGGTTATTTATTTGCGACCAGAACTACCGACAAGACGCGCATGGCGCGCGGCCTCGCGGAACTTTCATGCTTTTCAAGCGATACTGGCCTTTTAAGTACATAGATAAAGTTTAAAATTATGTCTCCCTGAAAGTGCTTGCCGCGTCGCTGCCGGCCGCTGCCATTCCGGTGTGACTCTGCCCTTAGTGATAATTATGGGTCTAGATCATAATATTGACAGTCACTACATCGATGGTCGCTGTATCGAAAACGTTCCATCGACGAGCTAATGTATCGACAGTACCCCAAATTGATGGTACGCTACATCGACAGTACCATAAATAGTTGGTACGCTCCATCGTTAGTAGGCTCTGGTCGGCTAGTCGTTGCAGCGTACTATCGAATTGGTTTACTGTCGATGTCGATGATTTAGGGTACTGTCGATGTAGCGTATCATCGATTTGGGGTACTGTCGATACAGTAGCCCGTCGATGGAACGTTTTCGATACAGCGACCATCTATGTAGTGACTGTCGATATTATGATCTAAACCCGAAAATTATACGGTGAAAAGTTAACGCAATCATCCTAATTTTAACCGTGTAACGCATTCACGTTAAATGTACACGTGGCTTATCGAAAGGATAAAGAGACTCAATGACACGTTACGTCCGTGCGCAATCATACGTAGAGACCACCATTCAACCATTCAATAACCAAGGTGTTTCACGGTACACATCTACAATCCCCTGCATTAGTTGGTCCTTCGAGCCGGATGAGAGAGGCATCTCTAAGATATTGACAGGGACTTTAACTATAGTATTATGGGTGGTGTTTATAGTAGTGCCTGCAAAGTTACAAAACTCATAAATCAAACAAACAAATATCATTTGAAACGCTTTATTGTCATTCACAAGTGCATTCACTATACCACTACAATCTAATGTCAATACAAATGCAGAATAATTTATTTTTAAAGTAGTTAAGGACATTTATTTATACCACATGAACGATGTCATAAAAACGAAAAAAAAACTAGGTAAATCGTAACTGGTAAAAATAATGTTAAGTAAATAAATATGGTTTTGTCAGTTAAATAAGTTAATAAACATGTTATATCTATAACACCATTACTCTAAAACATTTATCACATACTTAAGTTAAATTCAATAAGGTTAACAAAAACACATAGGTAGGTAGTTCTACAAAGAATATTTACATTAATTAACTACTAGATTTTAAGCTCTTTTATAATGGAATGTTTAATTTTGAAGATGTTAAAGTTTTAGCACCAGGCATCTTTCTTCATACACACAAAATCCACACGAAATTCAAAATTTCATCCTTTGTTTAAACAATTGTAGTGTTATGTCGAATAATGATGGGTATTGAATATGTGGTAATAATGACTAAATCACTAAACTATAATAATTCTGCTGGAAATCCGTTTCGAATTAGGATTTGACTCGTATAATAATTAAGTTGTGAATGTAATAATTAAGTTTTGTAATATTCATCCAAAAATTACTCAAGATACATTGAACTAATAACATCTTTGCAAGCTAAGGGACTGCTTAAATTTTTTCAGCATTTGCTGAATAAAGTAGTCCCTAACACGACAAAAAACCGCTTGATCAAATAAAATATATATTATTTTCGACAAAGGTACACTGTTACGTCTAGCTACGCGTAATTAAGTAAGTAATTAGTTATTTTCATTACAAGATTGTTATGTCATTTATAAGTCACAAAAATTGATTACTTATGTGGCCTTTTTTAACCATGAGAATTACATTTAACTGGCGTTATTTTTCTTATAAATTTTGTTCCAATTATCCAATTGACTTCCAAAAATTTGTATTCCATATAAAATTTGTGCTTCGATTCACAGCCGGGCGACAATCTAAAGTTATTCATAATTATAGAAACAGTACTACCTATATAATAACAGGTAACTACTTTAGATCGTATTGTCTCTAAGAAGGATAGTTGCTTCACAATTCGAGTATTATTTACAATATTGGTATATGATATGTGTGTACTCTAGTGCCCTGTTTCTGGAACGAAATTTTACGGCATAATACAAACTGTTGTGCAATTCTAATGCAAATAGTGTGCCAATTGCACAAATGTTACCAAAAGAAAACCGACTAGCTTCAGCAACCCATTTTAAAAACGTTAGTGATAGTTGAATAAATCATCAAAAGACAATCGGCTTCACACCCTTTTAATTTAAAATGGGCCCATATTTTCGCTCAAGAAACCGGGTGTAACAATATTTTTTTGCTAATTCCCAATCAAATAAAAGCACTATATTTTTTTAGAACTTACACAATTGTTTGTATAGTATACAAACTACTTTTGATATATTTGAAAATGTAACTCTATATTCAACTTGCATGCTTAAGTAGTTATAGGTGAATAGTAATTATTCTGTTGTCAAATCGTTGCTTATGTTATTGAATCCTATTACGGAAAAAGGACTTAAAAGTTGTCCGGTTTCTTGCTTACCTATCTCTTTTTAATGTTATTGACTGCTCATCATATAAAATGTTGCTGTGCATCACAAATATCAATATTGAAGAGCTTTGCATAATAAATACAAAGAAAACTGAAACTACACTTTCTATTTTACACAAAAACAGTGGCAAGATCTTACGTATACATAATACATACAAAGGTACCTTTTACAAAACTCCATGCTATTCCCCAAGCCGAAATTTCTACCTCTAAGTTCTAAATCAGTAATTAGCTCACAATAATTTATGTACAATATATATTATTTTATGCAATCTATAATGTAAGGTTTATAGTTAGTTATTTGTCGTTTCTAATAAGACATTTTGGATTCGAAGCGTTACCTAACACTGGCACATATCGCCAAAGAAACAGTTACGTAATACTGAAACAGATAAAAAGTAGAAAAGTTTTACATTCTTTGTGATATGTCCCAGTGATGTGTTACAGTTTATTCTAAATTTGAGGCGCATTTGCGATCATGATAAATTTATTACAACTACAAATTACGGTAAATAGAAATAAATAATTTGAAAATTAAATATTTAAGTATGGCAAGACAAAATCACGAAAAGAAGAAAGATATAATCTTGTTTTATGGCGCTTAACTAGTTTAGCACCAACTTAACACAGTAAAAAGTATAATTAAGTATATATTTCTATGAAACACAACATGAAAGAGACGGAAAATATTAAGAATAGCTGTCAAACTTAAGTCAATCATAAAGATATTGGCTAAATAAATATATCTGGGTAATTGTACAGATAACATATAAATTAAATTGCTACTAAATAACAATAAAAAACTGTTGAGTAAGTACAACCCAATTGCGTTGAACTTACAAACAACTTGAATACAAGTATAACACACGTTATGTACTTGCTATATGTCCGAAATGTACTGTGTAAACATACATAGCAAGTCGTTTTGCTGTGTCAGTGTGTGATTACATGGTACACACGAAACACATGAAGTGATAATTTTACAGTATAAGCTGATCTCACATTGTACAGGATTTCAGTACAATGCAAAGGTCAACGTAAACTGGAAATTTTTAGCTTGATATGGAGCCGTGTGTATATGTACACACACATTATTATTATAGTCTTTTGTCAATCTATGTACAATTTGAAATGAGTTTCATTACTTCTAATTCTACAAAATTTGTAAGATACCCTTCTAAAAAGTACAGTATTTTGAAATTAATTAAAATGCAACATAACGCCTGCACCCCCCAATGGGTAAGACAGAGGTGTACCTGGAAGTACAGACGCTAGCAGATCAAGCTAAGTATAGCAAACTGTAGTTTTTTTGCTATTTATATAAATATAAACCTTATACTTTTGAAATAAAGTTGTAAAACTAACAAAGAAATTCTACAAATTGGGATAGCTTCATATGGTGGCTTCTGTACACTCTCACTATGACAGTTATGTTAAAGCCCCATGTAATGGGGCGAGCCTCTTGCCGATTTGAATTTTTGTAAACAATAATAAAACAAATGCACAACACAGTAATTATAGTCAGATTAGGTGAAATTTACAAATATTATGAGTTTATGAGCCATGTGACAATGAAAAATGAGTGTAGTCTAAATACAGTCTAATAGATAATAATGTGTTTTTTAAAATATAATGGGTTTAAGACAAGAGGTCAGTGCAATATAATTCGAGCGTTGAAAAATGCAAACATGAACTAAAAATATCATAGCCTACTACTTTCATCAGTACATTTTTATTTGTAAATATTACAAATTGTTTTTGTCATCAGTCTTCAGCGGTATATTTTTTAATTTGATCAAATAGCGATATAAACAACACAAACTATTTTTTTTATAACAAAGTAGAGCAATTGAGTTGTCTATTCTCGAGATTAACCTTTATAGAGCTTATGAACTTATTAAATAATAATACTTAGATTAACTTAGAAATGTTTGACTTGACTGTAGTCTATATTAACTTAACATTTATGAGTTAGATCAGCAAGGCTTTTGGTTATATTTTCTTTATTTATTAAAATTTATTTCACTTATAGAAAGCTATAGTATTGCCGGGTACCAAGTCGCGGGCAAAAGGTAGTTCATGACAAAACGAAAATTCAAGTTCCTAAACACAATATGTTCTGTTTCACTTTGTACACTGACGGTTTAAACCAATTGCAAAAAAAATATTCCAATTTCACCATCCGAAGTCCTGATTTAACTACAATGTTCTTTTTGCAATGATTAGATAGATTTAACAATATTCTGTCAGTTATTTTTTACAATTTATCGGACATTGATGCACACTTTGACGTAAGCTAAATATAATAAAAAATACTATAAGATCAAAATGGTTAACTGGGGATTACTTAATAATTAAAAGAATTTGGTGAAATTGGCCCGAGTATTTTATACAGGAAATAAAGTTTTGCCTGATCTGTTCTGATCAAAGTTTAAAAAAAAACCCATGCCTTTTAATAATTTGTCTAGTTAGTAGTTAAATGTACTATGAAGCTATATAATTCTAGGATATGTAGTATTACCACTACCTTCTAAGTACCTAATAATTGAAATAAACTCATGTCATAATTGAAAAACTTCTCTAAACGAGGTAATTGCTTATCTAAATGATACTTAAGTAAGTTATCCTGTAGGTAGAACGTTTAAAAGTCTATTTTTATTTTTTAAGATACTTTATACTTGATGTGTTTTGTTGTAGAAAAATATTTTTATATAAGTATCCGGGAGACTTATTTACACAAACCTGTATCGGTCTCCTACACTAGCCAACGTCTTTTTGTATACCTTATATTCAGACAGTCAAAGAGCATTTTAGCTCAATTTCTCGAAAAACCATTCAGTCAGTTACAGTTCTATATTTGAAAAGTAACATCGGCAAACCCTCGGCTAAATTCGTAACCACGAACCCAATCATTTGAAATCACAACTTCAGAGACCACTCGATCCGCGAATCTTCGACAAACTTCGGTGCGTTCACCTTAATGGAACGGACAGAGTTTGAAAATGGAAAACCGTTGTCTATTCAAAATTCGAACTAATGACAACCGTTCGGTACAATTCGAATACACTTCAAAATTCAAATTCACACCAATAACGTTATTTAATAACGTTTATACCGTTACATCTTCCAGCCACGTTTTCCCCGCATATTTGACTATTGTGACCAAAAATAGAAACAATATACAAAAGTTGATGTCAACGAAAGAACAAGGTTCTTCACTCTCGTTCACCGAGCGAACGAAATGCTCGTATGCTCGTTCAAAACAGTGTCAATTTGATCTGTTAGATGTTAGTTCAGATGTCATAGTATTGTTAAAACCACTAAGCGAAAACGTGGCTTAACTACAGATCTCAATAGAGTAGAAGAATAATAACGCAGGTGTCTCCTGCCAAGATACTATCTCAATTATGCGCTGCCCTCTTCCCCTGCATGTACCCTTCCCATCGTTTAGCCGTATTTATAAGTATAGGATCATTATCCAACCCTGCGAGAAGATATAACTGGTTAACGTGAGTAGCGTGGTAGTCCCACCTGGCTATGTTAGGGCTGACTCCTAAAGTAAAATGTCTTAGGTCGTAGAAACTTCCGCTACCCGTATCAAATAATGGGAGGAGGTTTTTCAAAGAGGTCATACCGTCGTCGAACATTTTCTTGGCTAGAGATATGGAGTTGTCTCCCTCGATGATGTGTAGGTCATAGAGGCCTAGCAGTGTGTAGATGAAGCCGTTTAGAACGAAGAGCGATGGTTTCGTAGGGTATTCCTCGTACCTGGAATGAGAATGAGGATTGTTTTTATTGGAAGTGATTGAAGAAACCGCTACATAAACAAATGCAAAATGATCGTATCCATAAAGATTTCAGTCTAGTATTTTTAGTAGTGTGTTAGTGTGTGGCAGTTCAGGCTTTCTCGTGATGTTGACAAAAACTGGATATTATATTTTATTCCAATCTATTCGAGCCTAGCTGAAAAGTATTTGTATTGTCCAGCTAGATATCGGCACTGAAGGTAACATCCGCGTTAAAGTTTAAGAGCATGTACACAGCGTTGCGTTGCGCAAACCTTTTGTTCTTAATGCCAATTACTCTAGGCTCTCTCGAATCACGACAGTTATTAATAACGAGAACTACATCATCAACGCAGAAAAGGCTCCACAGTGCAGTTGATGACTGAATTTTGGCTGTGAGGTACTTCATGACAATGTAACAGTAAGGGACTAAGGGCACTTCCTTGATAAACACCAACTTTATTTCCAAAGCTTTTGTTTGAGAGTAATGGTTTTGACGCATGTTTGGACGTTGTCGAACATGTTTGTAATAGGTCTTACATATCATTCAGAGACTTCGTGTGCCCTAAGAGCCTGCCCAATTATTGTTCATTGGTACTCGATTAAACGCCTTTTCCAGGTCTATAAACACTAAGCATAGTTTTGGTTTGTTTTTTTGTGCTTTCTTCCTGATTTCATAGTCTATCCCTTAACGATCTGAAATAAAGTCTAAGTTGTCTTAAGGTAGCAAAACACTTGTCTATATCGTGTACTTACCACACATATTTGTCCATCCACATGGCCTTCACTCCGCCCGCATGGCTCGGCACATCGAGGAGGTACAGTGCACGCTTGGCAGCCTGCAAGTACGTCATGTCACCGCTGTGGTAGAACGCGCGGGACAGTAGAGATATGGCGTGGCCTTGACTCATTGCCGAGTGCCTGGAGATCATAAAGTTTTCAATTCAGTACGCAAACAAGCTTCTATACTAGCACACTGATTGTTAAACAATTACTTCTACATAAAAAGAGAAAGAAACACAATAAATAAAAAGAAAAAATGCCTTCGTTTCGCCTGGTATATCATAAAGAATCTTCTGTAAGCTCTCTTACTCGCAGGACGACAACGTCACGTTGTCCCTGGAGTACAGTACACTCACCAGCCCGGCTTGAGCTCGGCGACCCCGGCAGCCATGCGCCTGCGCACGGGGATGGGCCAGCCGCCGGAGCGCGCGCGCTGCGAGCGCACTAGCCAGCGCGCCGCCGCGTAGAACTGCCACATGTGCTCGCTGGACGACACCGTCACGTTGTCCCTGGAGTACAGTACACTCACCAGCCCGGCTTGAGCTCGGCGACCCCGGCAGCCATGCGCCTGCGCACGGGGATGGGCCAGCCGCCGGAGCGCGCGCGCTGCGAGCGCACTAGCCAGCGCGCCGCCGCGTAGAACTGCCACATGTGCTCGCTGGACGACACCGTCACGTTGTCCCTGGAGTACAGTACACTCACCAGCCCGGCTTGAGCTCGGCGACCCCGGCAGCCATGCGCCTGCGCACGGGGATGGGCCAGCCGCCGGAGCGCGCGCGCTGCGAGCGCACTAGCCAGCGCGCCGCCGCGTAGAACTGCCACATGTGCTCGCTGGACGACACCGTCACGTTGTCCCTGGAGTACAGTACACTCACCAGCCCGGCTTGAGCTCGGCGACCCCGGCAGCCATGCGCCTGCGCACGGGGATGGGCCAGCCGCCGGAGCGCGCGCGCTGCGAGCGCACTAGCCAGCGCGCCGCCGCGTAGAACTGCCACATGTGCTCGCTGGACGACACCGTCACGTTGTCCCTGGAGTACAGTACACTCACCAGCCCGGCTTGAGCTCGGCGACCCCGGCAGCCATGCGCCTGCGCACGGGGATGGGCCAGCCGCCGGAGCGCGCGCGCTGCGAGCGCACTAGCCAGCGCGCCGCCGCGTAGAACTGCCACATGTGCTCGCTGGACGACACCGTCACGTTGTCCCTGGAGTACAGTACACTCACCAGCCCGGCTTGAGCTCGGCGACCCCGGCAGCCATGCGCCTGCGCACGGGGATGGGCCAGCCGCCGGAGCGCGCGCGCTGCGAGCGCACTAGCCAGCGCGCCGCCGCGTAGAACTGCCACATGTGCTCGCTGGACGACACCGTCACGTTGTCCCTGGAGTACAGTACACTCACCAGCCCGGCTTGAGCTCGGCGACCCCGGCAGCCATGCGCCTGCGCACGGGGATGGGCCAGCCGCCGGAGCGCGCGCGCTGCGAGCGCACTAGCCAGCGCGCCGCCGCGTAGAACTGCCACATGTGCTCGCTGGACGACACCGTCACGTTGTCCCTGGAGTACAGTACACTCACCAGCCCGGCTTGAGCTCGGCGACCCCGGCAGCCATGCGCCTGCGCACGGGGATGGGCCAGCCGCCGGAGCGCGCGCGCTGCGAGCGCACTAGCCAGCGCGCCGCCGCGTAGAACTGCCACATGTGCTCGCTGGACGACACCGTCACGTTGTCCCTGGAGTACAGTACACTCACCAGCCCGGCTTGAGCTCGGCGACCCCGGCAGCCATGCGCCTGCGCACGGGGATGGGCCAGCCGCCGGAGCGCGCGCGCTGCGAGCGCACTAGCCAGCGCGCCGCCGCGTAGAACTGCCACATGTGCTCGCTGGACGACACCGTCACGTTGTCCCTGGAGTACAGTACACTCACCAGCCCGGCTTGAGCTCGGCGACCCCGGCAGCCATGCGCCTGCGCACGGGGATGGGCCAGCCGCCGGAGCGCGCGCGCTGCGAGCGCACTAGCCAGCGCGCCGCCGCGTAGAACTGCCACATGTGCTCGCTGGACGACACCGTCACGTTGTCCCTGGAGTACAGTACACTCACCAGCCCGGCTTGAGCTCGGCGACCCCGGCAGCCATGCGCCTGCGCACGGGGATGGGCCAGCCGCCGGAGCGCGCGCGCTGCGAGCGCACTAGCCAGCGCGCCGCCGCGTAGAACTGCCACATGTGCTCGCTGGACGACACCGTCACGTTGTCCCTGGAGTACAGTACACTCACCAGCCCGGCTTGAGCTCGGCGACCCCGGCAGCCATGCGCCTGCGCACGGGGATGGGCCAGCCGCCGGAGCGCGCGCGCTGCGAGCGCACTAGCCAGCGCGCCGCCGCGTAGAACTGCCACATGTGCTCGCTGGACGACACCGTCACGTTGTCCCTGGAGTACAGTACACTCACCAGCCCGGCTTGAGCTCGGCGACCCCGGCAGCCATGCGCCTGCGCACGGGGATGGGCCAGCCGCCGGAGCGCGCGCGCTGCGAGCGCACTAGCCAGCGCGCCGCCGCGTAGAACTGCCACATGTGCTCGCTGGACGACACCGTCACGTTGTCCCTGGAGTACAGTACACTCACCAGCCCGGCTTGAGCTCGGCGACCCCGGCAGCCATGCGCCTGCGCACGGGGATGGGCCAGCCGCCGGAGCGCGCGCGCTGCGAGCGCACTAGCCAGCGCGCCGCCGCGTAGAACTGCCACATGTGCTCGCTGGACGACACCGTCACGTTGTCCCTGGAGTACAGTACACTCACCAGCCCGGCTTGAGCTCGGCGACCCCGGCAGCCATGCGCCTGCGCACGGGGATGGGCCAGCCGCCGGAGCGCGCGCGCTGCGAGCGCACTAGCCAGCGCGCCGCCGCGTAGAACTGCCACATGTGCTCGCTGGACGACACCGTCACGTTGTCCAGGGACCCACTGCCGCTTAGGATGATGCTTGATATCTGAACAAGAATAGTCAACACGTTAAAAAAGATAAAGAAGGCAAATAAGTATCGAGATTTTTATTTATTTATATGTCGCAGACGGTCTATACCCTACATAAATATCTAATACGAGTTTTGTGAAATACGAGTTTTTTCTGCATTTAACCTACGTATCTTACTTTAAACTTATTCCTAGGCGATCTCCTCTTGGGCCTGTCTTGAAGCGCCCAGCCTTTCTGCATGTCGATGATAAGATCCCTGGTGATGCGTCTCCATGGCTGTTCCACGCCTATGCCATAGTATATGTGATCCTCCTGCGAAATGATGAGATAACAGATGGCAGTACTATCAGTATGAAGTATGTGTGATAGATTTTGATTTCTTGAAGGGTTAACATAGTATTTCAGTTTCTTATTGTAATTAAGAATAGGATAAATCGACTTAAAATCGGACTTGTGCGACAGACTTTTTTATAGAAGCAAAAGCGGTCTGCAATAAAGTGGAACATTGTAGGTACTTAAAATTGCAGAATCAACGAATAGTTGGCAAATTATGTTGTTCAACTCACCTGAGCCGAAATTAACTGCGTAGTCGTAACATAATGCAGATACACAGTTTCCTTCTTATCCTTATTCTGTAACACCACCGTCATCGAGGAGTTGGCCTTCATCTGAAGATCCACACTCAACACAAAGTCTTGAGTGAGGTTCACCTTCAACCACACCTGACTTGACGCGTGGTCTGACGTCGAGAACCTGAGCACGTTAGATTGGACAGAGGTGTCGAACTCCCGAGCCATATACGCATCTTTACTGATGATCCAATTTTCTAAATGCTTTTCACCATCGTCTATGATTCGTCTTTTTGGCTCGTTTTCTGTTATGTGCTTGCTGTAGTGAGCTAGCCCAAATTGGGCGATCTGTGTCGGGTAGAAGAACCCTCGCGGTTCCCACTGAGTGCTCACCGGGACCCCTTCGATCCCACTGATGCATTTGACCCGGTCACGCACCTCCACATTGTAGTTCTCAAAGGTGGTGAAGGTACCTCGAGGGTCGTACTTCTTCTTTGGGCGGTAGATCTTACCGTAACTGTGTGACCATTCGAATTTTTCTATGCCGTCCGCTGTTGATATTTTGCCGTAGATCTGTGGAATTTTAGATTGTTGTTTTTTTTAGTATGTTGAATGGTTTGTTCTACTTTCACGGCAGCAACGGCGTTTTTCTTTGTAAAGATAGTTTGTAAAAAAAAAAAAACATTTAATTCAGACTATGTATGTCCATTTACATAGTTTATGGGCCAACGAGTTACTTAAGGAGGCATTATTTTTATCTCGCTTCACGACCTCTAAAAGAGTGCTATACAGGGTGTACCGACCATGTAGCCGATAACCACACATTCTGTACATATAATTAAGTAACTTTAACCAAAAAATAATGCTAGGAAAATATTTTTTTTTATCTTTTCTCATTGCATAGCGCGACAACTTTCGATCAGCTGAGCGTATGGCCACTCGCGCTTGGTTGTTGACCCGACCGGCATTGCATTTTTGCATTTTTGTAACTTCAAATGCGTAATTTGTTTAGAAAAATCGATAATTTTGATAATGTTTGTTCGCAAGAAAGTTTACTAATGATACTTGGAATACAATAATGAAAAAAAAACGAAAAAAAATATTGCACTTTGACCTTCAATATCTCCAGAACCAGTGAATTCCCAGGTATGTTCTAGAAGAAAAAAACTATCCCAGTGATGGGTAGAATGTCTAGTTTTCGCTCGAAGAATTTACAAAGTGACAGATTATGCTCGAGACATTTTGTCTCCTCACTCTTGATATTGCCTTGGGTAAAAATAATAATAAAAGGGTAAGGTGGAAGAACTGAACTAGTCATGTTTACCCATAAGCGAGCTCTAGGCCCTTTTTGCCTACCCAAACTTTTTAATACAGAACTACAGTTGGCCACCGAAGTCAAATACCTAGGGGTCATCCTTGACAGTAAGTTAAACTGGAGTAATCATTTAGACAATAAACTAAACAGGGCCTGTATCACCTTCTGGCAGTGCAGGAAAATGATAGGTAAGAAGTGGGGCCTATCCCCTAAAATCATACTCTGGCTGTACAATACGGTTATCCGGCCAATGATAGCCTACGGGGCCGTGGTCTGGTGGCCCCGAACTAACCTAGTCACAGCCTCAAACAAATTACAACAAACACAGAGGTTAGCTTGTATGGCTATCACAGGCTGCATGAGGACTACTCCGACCGCAGCACTCGAAGCCATGTTGGGACTTCCGCCGCTTCATCTGTTCATAAAACAAGAAGCGACGATGGCGGCAGTACGCCTCAATACACTAAATCTTTGGGGTAAGAAAGAGACGCAGCATACCAGGTTATTGGAAGAGCTCAATACTGAACTCCCCATGACTAAAGCCATAAACGATCGTATTCCCAAGCAATTCATGTTTGATAAAAAATACAAAATTCAACTCCACGAGGATCGCAGGTGTGAGGGGTTACGCCCTACAGAGCTGCGAATCTTCACGGATGGATCCAAGACAGGTACTGGTACGGGTGCTGGTATCTTCTCGGAGGATTTCAACATACACATAGCTACACCGTTGGGGGCCCACAACACGGTCTTCCAGGCCGAATGCTTGGGCATTTCATTGGCGGCCACAGCTATCACAGCAAGGAAGGTACAGGACCATTCGATCCGCATACTGTCGGACAGCATGTCAGTCTTGCAAGCCCTAAACAGTCACACAACCAACTCGGGACTCTTAAACGAATGCCATCACCGACTAAATCAGGTGGGTACCTTCAATAAAGTAACCATTCAATGGATCAAAGGACACAGCGACTCTCGCGGCAATGACGCCGCTGATGAACTCGCCAGAAGGGGTTCAAGCATGGTGGCAATGGGACCTGAACCTGTTGTACCACTCCCCTTCGGATACCTACGCACCCTGGTAAGGAAACGCACCAGGGATCAACACGGCAAGCTATGGTCGGACCAAAGTGAGTGCAGGCAAGCCAGGGAAGCACTTCCCACAATTGATAGCCGTTTCACGAGACAGGTTCTCCGGCTGACTAAGCAGCAGCTGCGAATACTCACAGCTGCCATAACAGGCCACGGGCCATTTAACAAACACCTCTTTGTATTAGGTGTTACAGACAGCCCACTGTGCAGAGCATGTGTCGAGGAGGACGAGACGGCATCGCACGTGCTTCTCAACTGCCCAGTGGTTGCCGCATACAGGGCTAAGTTCTTCGGAAACCCAGGTAACCTCCGAGAGATCGCCAGTAGCGTTAAACCGCTGCTGGCCTTCTTCGAGGAGCTAGGATGGATGGAATAGGGCACATTCCCACCCGTACGCAAAATACGCGCTTGGTCGTGGAGTTGCGGACACCTGCCCGTTAAACCTAACCTAACCTAACCTAAGGTGGAAGAAATGTTTCTACAATGTGTAAGTTTTTCGATTCTTCCATCGACAAAATCTGTTACTGCGGTGATCTTTCTACGCGTGCAGTTGTGCGTAATAAGTTAATACAGTCTATTAATATTTTATCCGCTTTGGCCCCGAAATGCGTATGATTCGATAAGAATTATCTGCAAGGTCGGGCCTATTGGTAGATTTGCGGTTAACGAACCTGTTGTTGTTTATCGTTTTGTTTAGCTACTCGAATGTATTCGAGACTTCAACCGATTTTAAAGTTTCAAGAGTTTTACCCTTTATTAGAGTCAAATATTTAAAAAATGTTGTTTGTTTGTCGAAAATGTGTGGAAGGAATGAGGATCACGTTGTGCGAAAAGCTTTGAATATGCATGTAAAGGGTTAAAAAAAGTAAAGCAAGATCAAATAATTGTTTCTTTGAACTTCCTGGCTGTATTGTGTGAAAGACGACCTTATAAAATAAAATGTCACCACTGACGTTAAGGGCCAGGGCACATTGAACGACAACGTTCATTGGCGGCCTTCGTAAGCGGTGGATTAGCATAATGCGTACTAGTGTGCTCGTTTTCAATCGCCAATTAGGTAAAGACCTGCCATCAATGTGTCCTGATCCTAAGTATTGTGTTGCCACCTACTTACCTCGAAGTACTTGTGTACCAGCGAGAAGGGCACGTACACCTCGTCCCTGTCGCGATCTCGACGACAGGACACAGAGTACTCCCCGTTGATGACGCACTCGATATCGTCTGTGCCGCCGCGCTCCGAAAGCGCGTTCGATAGCACTGAGCCGACTAGGAAAAGAATGCCGGTCAGGAATGTTGTTTACTTGTTATGCATAAACTAATGTGATTTAGGAATGCCAAAATTAACATAAATAAATATTAATTTCAGTGAAAAAACGAGAATTTATGCAATAAAGAAAGTCTTTAAGGTCACAGAACAGATATTTGAATGATCTACATTTGTTTAGTCTCATTAACAACTTGATATGTTAATAAGATGCAGCTTCTCATTGAAGAACATGTTGAATTATTCATTTGTCAGTCATTAGTCACCAGCTAAAACATTAGGAAGTGGTGAAGGGTATAATTTATGAAGTCGAAGGAGCGATTCTAAATTTAATAAATGACTTTTATCTTGAAGGTTACAGAGTCGTCAGTGGCTCCATGTAAATTCACTGGTATTCATCATCTGGCAAAGCAGATGATGCTTCCATAGCTATATTACTAGTATATTTGGAGTGTGCTAGCTAGCATGTAGACAATAATTGAATTTGATTGATTTATAATGATAACTAATTGCACTTAGACAGACGTTGTTGGGGAGTTTGTTCAACCACTTCTTCATTCCAGCAAAAACACTAGGAAGTGCCGAAGAGCATGCTTTTTATGTAATTTTGAAGTTCAAAAAGCTGCTGGTCTTGAGCCGAAATTGAATTTCAGCGTTTTAATAATAATAATAATAATAATTTTTTTTTTTTTTTTTTATTTTTTTTTTTTTTTTTTTATTATTTTTTTTTTTTTTTTGTTTTGATGATCTCATAGGTCAAAGTGAGACTTTTCATACAAGTCAGGAACTTACTGGGTCTCCGGGAGAGCTCCCCGCAGTGTCCCCAGAACAGCGTGAACACGAGCACGGCGGCACACAGCGCGCCCAGTGCCACGCGCATGTTCATCCGCACCAGCATCATTCCCGCCACCTGCACGATAAAATCATTATCATAGAGTAAACAAAGCAAGCTGTATAATAGTGAGTAGTTAAACAGAAAGCGAGCATTATGTTTCGTTGTGTTTGAAAATATTTTATTTTATCAATTTTAGGCATAACTTACAGCTATTACATTTCAGTAGTGAGGAGTAATATGCAGAAAAAGTTCCATTACAAGAAGGAATTTTTGCCTATGGTGTGTGATATAAAATTAAATACACAAAAAAAAACATAAAACGGCCATATCTCAAAATTAGATTTTGTCTATGGTTGTTTTCTGCTTAACTATGCACATTACAATTGACTTCTATAATATTTATAAGGCTATGTAACACATAATGTCATACCATAATGTGCTACATAGCCATATAAATATTGATATTGATTACACATATAAAATATTGATTATCTATTGTAATAAGTAGGTTAGAGTTATGGATTGGGTACTAGAACTAAGTATGACATCATTTCTATTGACTTCTACCCATTACTGACACCATCATAATTACAGTTGCAATTGGTTATAGTTAAATTAAATGATTGGTTTTCACAACCCAATCTGAGTGCGGCCAGACTCAGATTGGGTTGTGAAAACCAATCATTTAATTTTATTCACTACTGTATTACAAGAACACACAAAAAAAACTGTGTACTTTGAATCATAACAAATAAAAACAAAATCTTACAAATTTATTATTTTGAATTTGGAGTAACTTGAAAACATTAATTTATATTAATTAATTAAACCCCAAGAGGTTACGGTGTCCACGCTGTTATTAGCTTTCTATTGTGTCTCTAATTGACACAATTGAAAGGTTAACCAATCCATGATTTTACATTATGAATCACCTCATAAATGTGATATTAGTAAACGGCCAGATGTAGGTTGAAAGGCCAAACCAAATGGAACGATCTGGCTTCATATTTATCTAACAAATGATGGCCAGCCTGTTATTAAATTGATAAAATGCTCTAAAAATTTTGTAAACAGAAAGTTGTTCATACCAGCAAGTACAATCTATTTAATATATAAAATTCACATGTCACAGTGTTTGTAACCAGACTCCTTTAAAACAACTTGACCCCCCCCCCCCCCCCCCCTATATTCATTAGATCTGAGTAGTTAAATATTTTTTTTTTCAAAAGTGTAAAATATAAGAAATAAAAAAATTGCCATGGCAGCTAGGTAGTGTAGTTAAAAATAAGTATGGAGGTACTCGCCCATTTTTCCCCAAACAAAAATATATTTGGACAACTACATTACATTAATAAAACACACACACATACGCTACATTATATTAATTTGACTTGTAAGTTTGACATTCAAAAGTTTCTTTTAAATGGCATGAAATTAACTAATCAGGCTCCGCGTGGACACCGGTGTCCGCAAACAATAGTAATTTAAATGTGTCTGGATTGCGGTAATTGACTAGTTAATGTATTATGATTGGTATTTAGATAGATGTCAACAGGGAACAATCAATATGTTAAAATGACTTTGTTATAACCAATTTCAGCTGTATCGGCTTAGAAGGCTAATTAAAATGCACTAATTTAAAATAAAAAAAAACATCTATAGTTATTACAGATTTCAACTTGTATACACTGTTTGTTTGCTGACACTTTTTCATACTTCCATGAATATGTTAACACATAATGAAAAAAATTGTTCTATAACTTACTTGATTAATTAGTTTTCCTATAGTCGAGCAAATAAGATAACCCAGAGATACCTTTAGTAGTTAAATAAGGCTGATGATGTCATTTACAATTCGTTTTTTATAAATAAAACATGACTATAACTACTAAGTTCTTAGAAAACAGGTTCAACATTTTAAAGACTGGATGCAGAATTGTACATGCAGTGATGTGCAAATAGGACGTGTAAAAGAAAGTAAAAAAACAAAGGTATGCAAAACGAAGACAACAAACAAGTAGCTAAATATAACTTCGAAGTACTCATCGGCCCTACGCTCCGGATTTGCGTGGGCGTTCTAAATTCATATGCAAACTTGTTTTTAAAGCAACAAAGAGAAAAAGGTTTTATTACCCATCTTTTTTAGTTCATGATGCATGTCTGTGTGGTCTACTTAACTAAGTAAACAGTATTTTTATACAAATACTTACTCTGTACACACCAGTAACATTCCATCCGCTCTTTATACTCGTAAAGTGAATCACACGAATATGTCTCATATGAACTGTCACATCACAAATTATAACAATGTGGAATGAGAAGTTTAAATAGAAATATTACTTTTCTAAATATTTACACTGGAAGGATTATTCTTAGTGGGATTAAATCGGTCGAAACACAGCTCTTCTTCGATTGCAGCTGACTTTTGACCGGGGCTTTTGAGTTTTGACTAGAGGTGAGGCATAAATATTACATTAGGTATGTGGATTAGGTATTTTTCGATACGAATCCCTACCTAATCCAAAGGATCGAGGATTAGGTATGACACAAAATATTCGTACTCAGAAAATATTCCGTACCGTACAGTAAAAAAGATAAAATAATATGTCGTTTGAGTGGTTGGAGAGTAATCCTACAATGAACTTTTGGCAGTGCAAGTACACCATGCATCCGTGACACAAATATTTTATCAAAGTAAGTAAGCAAAAGTATTCAAGTTGACTTTAAGTACCGTTTGCACCATAAAAAAACGAAATATAAACCAAAGTACCTAATCCATCGTTCCACAATATATCAGAAACTGAATGTCCAAACTCCATGCCGAATATTTTTTACCCAATCCACATACGATAAATAATATCGTAACAGGCCAGCGGCTATATTGAATAAATATTCGGATTAGGTAAATGGATTAGGTAGTTTTAAATACTAGGATTAGGTGGATTAGGTATCTTTTTTACCTAATCCGACCCATGTCTAGTTTTGACATTTAATTTTGACAGCTGACTATTTTTTTTTTTTTTTATTTGCCCAGTGGGCAGGCTAAAGTCTTTCGACCATACCGCCTAGTCTTTCGTATGTTTTTTTCTGTCGTGTTAAGTTTTTATATAATGTCTTTCGTAATTTCCCTTGTAATTATAATGTTTTATTTTAAGTCTTTCGTATGTAGTCATAATTCGATATTTTTAATAGTCAATTTTTCGTTTTTTAGTCAAATCCAAGTTTGTACGAAGTACAGTCAAATCCTGGGTAATGTCATGTCAAATTTTTTTTTTTTTTTTTTTTAGCTATCTCTGCATGTTTATGTTTAGATAGGCACATAACCTACAAGCTATTTCTAACCATCTTAAATCTATTTAAAAATAACGAAGATAAAAGTACTTAGGTAATAATTATTTTGATATGTACATACATATAGCTAACACAAACGATTATATATCATTTACAGTCTCCAGTATGAATTTGTACAAATATATATAAGTGGTAGCATTCACAAGTAACTCCTGTATGGACGACGGGACCTTATCAGGCGTTTTATAAATTTTTAGAAGCTCATCCGACAACACAAGGCGCTGAATGTTGAAAGACGAACACTCGAAGAAGATATGATACAGTGACTGAACTTTTTGAGATTGACAATAATCACAGTGCGGCGAGCTGACCATTTTAAGACGATGAAGATGAAAATTTAAACGACAATGACCAAAGCGCATACGACAGATAATCGAATAAAATTTTCTATTCATGTATGTACTACTATTTTTACAAAACCAAGGTACAGAGTTAATTTGAACATCAAGACTATTAAACCAAGACCCCGTGTTTTCAACATGTGTACAATGGTATGAATGTCTCCCCCATGCCTCGCACATGCGGCGCCGTAGAAGGCTAATTACGTCTGTATGTGGCAGGAAAACACTCGCATCAGTGTCACAGATTAATTCTTCAAATTCAACGATTTTTTTTGCAAGATAATCTGCTTTTTCATTCCCCACAACACCAATATGTGATGGTACCCAAACAAAACGAACAACAATATCCAACTGTGACAATTCAAACCATAGTTGCTTTATCAAAAGAATTATGTAGTTGGTGTTAGCAAGTAATTTATTATTGTCCAGATTTTTCAAAACACTCATGCTATCACTAACTATAAGCCATTTACTATGTTCTAAATTACATTTTTTAATATGTTTCATAGCGCTCAAAATAGCAACTGCTTCAGCTGTAAAAATACTAGCATTCGTATCAATTCTCCGTCCAATAGCAATATTTGAAGAGGGGTCATAAATAGCGAAAGACACTGCTCTATCACTCTTGGAACCATCAGTATACACTAATTTATGATCAGACCACTGTGACAGCATAGCATAAACTTCTTCTTTTGAAGGCAAATTTTTTCTATTATTTATAATTACTTCAATTGCTGGAAATTTACCATTGAAAGTACCCTCATAACAAGGTAAAATATGTTTTGATTGATAAATGTTAACATTTTGAATAAAATTCATAAAACTTTGGAGACCTTGTACCATATAAAAAGATTTTAAAGAAGTATGAGTAGGTGAATGTAACAAATTAAGAAGTAGTCTATTACCAGATACACTATAAAGTTTTAACAAAAATCTTTCTTTTAAGTAATCAAAACGAATAGATAATGGGGGAACATTGCATTCAATTTGCATTGCAACCACAGGAGTACTTCTGAATGCACCAGTTATTACACGCAAACACTTGTTTTGCAAAATATTTAAACTATTTACATGTTTGGAATCTGCACCAAAGCAATAGAAACCATATTCAAAGTGACTACGTACTAAAGATTTGTATAATAATAATAAAATTTTAGGGTCTGCACCCCAATATGTACCACTCAAGGATTTTAATATGTTATGAGCTTTATTTGCTTTACTAATTAAATGTTTTATATAATTGTTCCAGGATAAATTATATGAAAAAATAACACCCAAGAATTTTACCTCAAGTGAAATGGGTAGAGCACAATTGTTATACACCACATCAGGCATATTAAGAATTTGTTTACCAAATACAACAACTTTGGATTTCAATGGATTAACACTAAGAACGAGGTAAGAAAAATATTTATACAAATTCGCTAATGCAGCATTAACTATTTCAACTACATGTGTTATATTTTTCCCAGATGCATATACAACTAAATCATCTGCGAATTGGAGGTTTTTAACATGAGACCCTAAAATTAAATTTAATTTACGTATATACAATATGAATATTAAAGGCGATAATATACCACCTTGACAAACTCCTGTCGAGGATAGTCTAGGTCCATAGAGGTGTCTGTTAAATTTAACAAATACTTGCCTATTTAGAAGAAAATTTTTAACCCAATTTATAATTTTCCCAGGTATCCCAATCTGTGATAACTCGTTACATAAGATATCTATATTTACACTGTTAAAAGCACCTGCAACGTCGAAGAAAACTCCAACCAAATTGTGGTTTGCAGATAAAGAATTGCATATATCAAGCTGTAATTGACAAACACTTTCCCTAGCAGAATGATTCCTACGAAAACCAAATTGATTTGATGGTAAGATTGAATTTTTCTCAATATAGAACTCTAAGCGTTGTTTTAATAATTGTTCAAATAACTTGCCAACACAAGAAGACAGGGCTATAGGACGATACGAATCAGGACACATTTTTGGCTTATCAGGTTTTAAAACAGGTACAAGACAATCCACCTTCCAACTATCAGGTAAAATATTATTTTCCCATAATAAATTCAAAAGTTTTAAAAGAATATTCAAACTCGTAAGGTTTAGTTTTTTAAACAGTATATATGGTATTCCATCCAGACCATGGGTAGTATCTCTTCTGGACGATATGGCCGATATTAATTCTTGTAAGGAAAAAGGATTAAGTAGAAAACTATTGCTGGAATTAATGCTAGCATTGGAAGAAGACTTTAAGTCATTTGATACAGTGTCTGGTGTGTATTTTTTAAGAAAATCCAAAACCCAATTATCATCCTCCTGAGTACTAAAATTATATGTTTTATTATACTTGCGCATGAATTTCCATATAACAGACAATGGAGTGCACCTGTTAAATGTTTCACAAAGAGAAAACCAACTTTTTTGCCTTTCTGTTTTTAATGTAAGTTTTTTAACTGCGCGAAGCCTTTTAAATTCTATATAATTTTCTTCAGATGAATTATCCTTAAACAGTAAATATGCAGTTTTAAAATTCAATACAGCTTCTGTGCATTTTTGATTCCACCAAGGAAGTGAAGGCCCTTTAGGATTATTTCTATGACATGAGGGGTTGACAAAATGACTGGTATTAGAATGTTTCAAGTTTGGCATAGAATTCGCAGCGGCTGTGCGCAAAATGGTACAAAATTTGGAATATGAATCAGGAAGACTTGTGTCATCAACTTTAAAATCAAGTAACAATTCATCAACACAATTACTGTACTTTTCCCAATTTACCAATTTGTAATTAGGGTAAATAGGCAAATGTTCAGCATTAGTACAATTGCTAACAATATTATTGCTTTTGCTAATAAATAATTTTATCCTTACAGGAATGTGATAACTACTACCAAGAGGACAATCATGTACATTCCATTCGCAATTAATTGCTAAAGACGAAGAAACTAACGTCAAATCCAACGCATTAGGACGCCAAGTTAAAGAACCAATTGTTGTTGCCTGACCATTATTGAGCAGAACTAAATTATTATTATCAATTACATCTAAAACGTTTCGTCCACGTACAGAGTCAGAGTTACAGCCCCAAGAAGTATGATGAGCATTAAAGTCACCAGCAATTATAAAAGGTTCAGGAATAGACTTCACTAATAAGTCAAAATTTTCTTTTTTGAATACTGGACTACAATTCAAAGGACTATAAATACTTACTATACTTAACTCTTTGTTGTTAACTTTAATTTTTACACAGATATTTTGTAATGAGTTATCAAAAAAGGTATTAATTTTAGTGTATGAAATACTTTTGTGAATAATTATTGCTACTCCATTATGTTTGTTACCAGTGTCATTTCTTTCAATATTATAATGATTGATTTTAAAATTTTGTTGAGGTTTAAGCCATGTTTCACTGATAATTGCTATGTGTATTTTGTAATTGTATAAAAAATCGATTAATATGTGTTTATTACTGTTTAAACTTTGAGCATTCCATTGTACTACGTTTAAATCAGAAAAATCCATTACGAGGTTGAAGGAAATTTATTACTTAGAGTAGTTTTTAATGCTTCTTTAATCGATGCTGAATTGATAGGAGTATCCTTATTGGTAACTATTCTAGTAATTGTTTCAACTAAACTATTCAAAAATTTGTCTGATTTCATAAGATTACTTACTTGTGTATCTAAATTACGCGCAGATAGCGCTGGAAATGCGTTAGCGTTGAAGAGATCAGAGTATGTTGCATTTCTACTTTTTATTTTATTTTCTTCTACTTTTTGTTTTTTTATATTACATATTGCAGAGATAGCTAAATGATTACCATTGCAGTTTATACATTTGGCGTTCTTTGGATTAACCTGACACACTTTATAACTGTGATTTTCAGTGCAAATAGAACATACTTCAGAATTCCTACAAAATTTTGCAATATGCCCATACTGCATGCACTTAAGGCACTGCTTAACAGGTGGGATATACCTTTTGACCTCATGGCGCCAAGAGTCCAAGTAGACATAGTCGGGTAAGATGGTCGAAGCAAAGGTCACAGCTACAGCCTGTGTGGGGACAAAAGACAAGCCTTCATCACTCCTGACTCTGCGCATGAAACGCCTAACTTGAATAACATTTTTGGAACTTCCTATCAACGAAAATATATCTTTGTTAGACATATCAATAGGGACCGAGGTAAGAACCCCAGTGACCTCTGTGTCGCCAGCAGGTATTGTTGCTTTTAAGTTTAATTGTTCAAACAATTTCTTATTTTTTAAAAACATGTTAGCATTGTTGGGCAAGTCAAATGTCACACCAACCTTGTACTTATTTATTGTACGCAGGTGCATCACACCTGAAACTCCGTGCTCTCTGATACCCTTCGACAGAGACATGCGATCTTTATCAGAGAATACGTTTCGATCGTCAAAATGAGTTAAAAAAACAATTAGCTCCGTCTGTTTCGAGTCCTCAGCATACTTACGGGTGTACCCTTTTACCTTGTACACGGCATACTTATCAGTAGCGTCCCTGTATTTAGTATTTGGGGTCGCCGAAACCGTAGACTCGGCAGAGTCGGAGTCGGTCGATTCCGGCAGCAGCTTTTTGTCCGGTGGGACCACCTCATCCCTTTTCCTTTTTTTCTTCGACATTTTCAGAAACCAATACTTATTTACACCTAGTAACGACTTATAACACAAATATTTACAAAATTATAGTACAATAAACCCTGAAAACTATTATTTTCCGAAAATTATTTCAAAAGCGCGCCTTTCCCATTCAACAGTTTCCCGCCTTTTCTTGACAGCTGACTATATTTATCGAGCCGTCCAGAAATACAATACTTTGAAAAAGATAACTAAAAATGTTACTGCGAACCCAGTTTATTTTTAGGTATTTTTTTTTCGAAAAATGGAAGAGTACAACGTGAAATGAACGGTTCAAGGAGACGTACTTGTTATGCCGGTTCCAACCAAGCGAACAAACGCTAACTAGGGAAATCGCTGATACACCACAGTCTCGCTCGCCTTCATCATCACTCTTTTTGTGTACAGAGAACAGAGAGCGACTAGATAAACTTTCGTGTAGAAGACTTTCTCGTGTGATCTCTTTAATAAATAAATATCAGCTATTTACATATACAGCTGACCGCGTATGATAAATGGCATTACAAACCGTTTGCTCGCTCGGTGAAAGGTTTCTCTCCACTCTCACACTCATTTTTGTTCTCACGCTACCTTTCGTTCGCTTGGTCTGTACCTGGCATTATATAGCGTGCTGTGCAATCAAAAGATTAAGCGTCTTGTCACTAGGTGAACATGGTACTGAGAATAAAAACTATTTTCTTAAACGCAAGCGTATTCTTGATTGTCTTTTGATTGTACATACATACCAAAACTTGTTTTAATTGTTTTTTAATATTTCAAACAGAGACAATTTTTTTGTTTTTAAATAGTTACCACAAAACTTTTTTATCCTACTGACCAACATACCTATGAAGGAGAAATGAGTAAATGATAGTATGACGAATAACCGAGGAGACCGGAAAGAAAACGTGTTGTGCCGACCCCAAATACATGCAGGAAGATGACGATGATGTACCATAATTATTCCCTATAAGTAAGTAGGTACTCTGAGTGTGGTAGTGGCGGTATTTTTGCCATACCTACTCAGTTTTACATAATTATAATTTGTTTGGGGGCTAGTCGGTGAAACGTCGGTAAGGAATAGTGAAGCTCACCAACGTTTATAAAATGAAATCCATCATAGTTCTACGTAGATTACAGGGTTCGTAATTGTACTCTAGCTTCAAGCCCATTTTAAGATCTCAACTCATTAAAGAATGCAAATAAAGATTATGAGAGAGAGGTTAGGAAGTCTCAGGGAAACCAAGTCAGTTTATGGTTGTAAAAGTTTATTCGGTAGGTACAATATAAGCCTAACACTAATTTAAAGTATTTCGCGTAACAATGGAAGCACAGATAGAATAGCGGTTGCGCGGCACACGGAATGGGGAACACGTTCGTACGTGACGCGCGTGGGCAACGGACTGGCGAGCGAGCCGGCGGGCGGACGGTCGCGCCACACTCAAATCGGTAACGGCCAGAGGCGCGAAAAAGATAGTCCGCGTCTTATTCTTTAAAACGTGGCGGCAAACGACCGCGGGACGCTCGTATTGGTCGAGTCGGATGAGTCATAGAGGTGTGGTGGTTTACTATAAGATATAAATATTTAAAAGATGTTCATGATTTCTGGGGGACATCAAATCAATAAAAATACATGCCTGGGTTCGAACCCACGACTTACCGTTCGTAAGTCGGACAGCGCTTATTACGTCGTAATGGTAATGTTTGTATTGTAAGTGTTACCAGCAATGTGTCGATGGTTGGTCGTACTAAATATTTGAAAATTGCTCAGTACATCAATATTTTTAGTTACTAAACATATTTGAAACACTGTTTTCTTATCTTGACCGGCTTTATTGCAAAGTTTTGATGTTGGTTCAATTTCATTCAATTCTTCACAAAATGGTTAACACCGACCAGGTTGCAGAGTGACAGCTAAATTAGGATCATTTAAAAAAAAATATGCTCTCGCTGTATGTGGCTTAAACTAACTGAAAAACAGAATGCAAATTATGAACTAGGTATTCGGATATTCAGCATAAACTCTCAGGAACCAAAACTGCTAATGATACCTACCTACAATAGACATGATTGCCTTCAATTTACTGGAAACTAAAACAAAATCACGTAGGTATCATAGTAACTGTATTAGAGTCAGGCGCTCGACTTTTGACACGATTTCATAGCAGCCCAACTTCGGGACACTAATACGGCTTCTGGCCGCAAATGGGTTTATCCCTAATACGACTTCGCTTCCCCGACTAGACGCGACTAATCGGATTACCGTGGTCGCGTGACAGCCACCTATTCCTTGATTGGTTGCCAGCACACACGATCTCCTGAACAAGGAAGTATCGTGAGATCGACGGAAAATTATATTTTAAATTCCGTTGAGGGATTCAATATTTATACCTCTCTGTATTGGGGAATTGGGACAGGTTACGTCCAGCGTCGTGATTGAATGATCTAATTTGAGCCGCGGAGGTAATTTGTTTGATTGAAAGATTGGGAGCAATTTGAATGAGTGGCTTGCAGTCTTTGTATTTCATTTGCGATGTATATTTTTTTATTACGTTTTAACGCAAATAAAAATAGTATAAGGTAGGTATGTAGTATGTTCAAGTCGAATATGAAAGCAAACTCTGCCCGTAAAACAGCAACATTTCTCGGAAGATGTTTGCCTTTACGGTTCGTTACAACACGCTAGTGTAGCCTACTCTACAATAAATATAGCGTGTTATCTGAGCAAGTTATCTAAATAGTGCAATCAGTGCACGTATGTAGAGTGTATCAGGGCAGGCGGGCAGGCGGGCAGGCGGGCAGGCGGGCAGGCGGGCAGGCGGCAGGCACAGTCGCCTGCGAGCGAGCGCTAACTCGCTCGGTCGGCGCGGCGAGGGAAGCGAGGAAACGGGTCAGTGTGCGCGGCAAGTGGGTCAGGGCGGATGCACCACCGCGGCCGCGCTCGGCCGCGCTCGGCCCCGCTCGGCACTGCTCGGCAGGCTCCGGCGGCGCATGCGCGCGGCCCCCATCGATCGCCGCCCACGCGGCGCAGCGCCGCTCAAGTGCTCCGCGAGTCGCGACGCGAGTCCCGGGCTTGGCCCTCAACGATGGCGGCGTGAGCGCGCGCCGCCCGCGGCCTCCGGCGGACATGCCGCGATGGCCAGAGAGGTAACCGCGACGCGACCGGCGCCCTCCGCCGCCGGAGCCCTCTTATGTAACCGGTGACCGCTGACACGCCCGGAGACATGGTGACTATCACCGCTCGCCGCACGCCCCGCGCTCTCTGACCCGCATAGCAAGCCGCATCGTGCCACGCTTGACCCCACGAAACCGTTCCCTCGGCTCGGCCTCCTAGCTCCCGTTACTGGAACCGTCACCGTCCCCCTAGAGCATAGCATAGAGCCTCCGTCCCAGTGCATCGCAGTGGTACCCAGTGGTGAAGTCCGAGTGTTGTATCTAGTTATGTATGGCGGGGGATCTGCCCCGATGGCGGCAGGGGCACGTCAGCGTACGGCAGTGCCGCAGCCGGCGTCCCCCTCGCTCGCGTGTCGCTGGCCATGCGTCCGTCTCGCTCGCTCCGTCTTACTGGAGCACTGCACATGCAGCCTGTGTTACTCATAATCTGTGCCAACTTAGAGTGTTTTATTCGAGGAATTCTTAACACGAACATTACATGAAATCAATATATTCCTGTAATCCCAGCTATATGCCTGTTACCTATGTGATCTATAGTCTACCTACACACTGCTCATACATACCTACGGGATATGGTAGATGGATTTTGTATTGAAAGTGTATCATAAGTAGTAATTCGTACCAACGACGTGACTATTGGTGTAGCACATGCGTAGCACACTCGTAGCAGGACGTAGCGACTCGTAGCATACAACTGTAGCATTGCGTAGACTGTAGCTAGTGATGTTGTTTATAGATGTATGGTAGAAAAACGTTTTTCATCAATTCTACAGGTAGGTATGTTATATGATGCATCATAATATGCGTCAAATGCATGCATGACATATTTACTTACCATAGTATGTTTATATATATATATTTCTAAGTAATTTCCACATAACGTTACCCCACTCATACCTAATACTTGTGGATCTAACAACAGCATTTCGTACATATACCATCCTTACACACACATAAACATTATGCATAAGGCATTTTGAAATTTAGATAATTCGGTAAATTACAATTTATTTGATAATGTTTTAGTTACACGTCAATATTTAACGTTTATCTATTAAGAACAAGTGAATGTTTTAGTTACATAAACTATAAATAGTCTCTGGTTGCCAAATTATCGGCGAACCCCCATGATGTTAGTACGAGTCGTAGGGGCTCAATGCGGCGGCGACCCTTTTCTTCTGTTTAACCTTTCAAAAGTATATATAGACCATACAAAAGCATTTATTTAGCACAGACAAAGGTAATTTTTGGCTAAATAATAACACCCGCTAGGATCGGTTGAAGGTTAAGCTACGCTTGCCGAGGTTAGTCCGTGGATGGGTAACCATTAATTCACGTGAAGTCGTTGGTCCTGGCCGTCATTTGTAGATTTTAGATATTCGTTAAGAGTAGTCAATTCAAGTCAAGAAAGTCTGACACTCCATTTATTCAAGCGGTATCGTGTTACTTAGTTCCTGGGTTGTGGATGTCAGGCAGAGAGTCGCTCCATGGAAAACCCTGGTATTCAGCTGCATCAGTTTAGACTGGCAGAAAAGGGTAGATGACGATGATGAGACATAGGCACTCAATATTTAATGTAAACTTCTTCTTTTTGGCTGTGCCCGACTGGCCTATTTCCGCCAAAATGCTAAGTGGTGTCTGAACAACATAGAATAGAATACTCTTTATAAAATAGAACACCATTAATACTTACAAATCATAATTTTAAGGACTACAAGCGGTGATACAATGGGCAGCCTTATCGCTAAAAGCGATCTCTTACAGACAACCTTTGGATGGACTTGATAGTGGAGGAGAAAAGATGAGTAGGCAGTGTGTGGTGTACTATTTACATAAATATATACCATACAAGACTATCTGAATAGACAAATGTAATAAGTATAATTAACAAGACAAAAAAAATAAATACATAAATACAAACCATTTCCATCCACCAACAGAGTGACGAACAATTATATTAAGACATGTTAGGAGTAAGGTAATGTATTAAAATGTATCAACATGAATCAACATGTATTAACTAACATCATGGTGACCATCTATATGGGCAGACGTGTGAATTGACTTAACTTACTTAAAGTCATCCCTGTTGTGTTACAGTTCGACTATCACATATTCATTAAATAACAGGTAACGAGCTCATGAGTTATGAGGTTCATACAGTTATCAATATAAAAATACAATCTAGTAAAAACAAACGATGTCTGAAGGGTTAAATTACTTTAAAATGTAGTCGCAAACTCATCTGTCTCGATCTAAATAATACGCCTATTTCCCCAATTCATCTCAGCGACAATGATTGTCACTGAGATGAATTGGGGAAATAGGCGTATTATTTAGATCGAGACAGATTAAAATGCGAATGTTCCTAAAAATACGGGAATCGCCCCCCTAATTTCTTGGTTTTTGACAAGTTTAAATAAATCAAGCTTGTATCAAGATAAAATATATAGACTTATAAAAATCTAGCGGACTCGAAATACCTTATTCAGCCCGATCGCAGCACCACCTACCGCCTCACATTTTAAACCATCCAGATACCCACTCAACACACATACAAAATGTCACACAAATCGGTCCAGATGAGGTGAAAAATCATGAAAATATGATAATATTACAGGCTTGGGCCCTCTTTTTCAAATTCAAATTGTTTATTTCTTTAACAAGATTACAACAGTTAGTTTGTGATTGGAGCTTTCTTTTAAGCAAACAATGCCTGTAGTAGAAGACCCTATAGTTGAAGTTTAAAAAAAAATACATACACACGAACATAGAACCTCCTTCTTTTTTGAAGTCGGTTAAAAGAATGTGAAGTATACCTTTCCAACCGACTTACAAAGAAGGAGGAGCTACTCAACTTTTACGTATCTTCATAAGCTCCAACCTGAAATCTGTTCGAACATTAGTAAGAACGTCCCCCAAAAACTTTATTCATAAATGTATCTGACGATTATAAATACATAGACATAGAATAATAACATCTAATTAATAAGTTGATATGTATCAGATGGCGTTCTGTAAGTAGTTTCTGCCTACTCCCATGGGCAAAACGGTTCGATTTATATATGTTTTCAACTCCTTAATAACGTTTTCAAACAACTTTGTTACCGAATGAATAGGTTGGGGATCCCTAACATATTTTTAGCTCCTCGAACGTTTGTCTGGTGCGAAGCCGCGACTCAGCTTCACAGGGAGTACATGGTCATCTGGTAAGTCCAGTCTGATATTATTGCCTTGCGATTGACAGCAATTACAGATGCCTCTCAAATGAGATCGACACACACTTAAAATTAAAAGTCCATTGGTTACTGGTAGTTTGGACAATGATAAAATAAAAGGTATATAATAATATAGTTAGTTCATACTTACGACTTCAACCAAGCGGTATAGAATAGAATACAATAGAATACTGTTTATTGTACACCATAAAAACTTACAAATAATAACTTTAAGGGGTACATAAGGTGGTGGTTAGGTGGTGGTGGTGGGTGGTGGTGGTGGGTAGTGGGGTATATTACACTTTATTTTTTACACAAAATCTTAATTATTCCAAAATAAAATTTATTGAAATTACATGAGCAATCTGGTTATGAAAGTCCTGTCAAAATTGGTTCTGCCGATTCGGAGTTAAGCTCTAACAAACAATCAGACAGACAGACTAGTATCGAGGGTGGATAATATCAATGAGTCCAAAAGTTATTTTACGTAAAGGAAACATTCCTTTATTTTTAAAAATAAATAAAACTACATTCACAGATTTCTCGACAGAATACATTAACCAAATAAACACTCGCTATTTTATTCTACTAATCGATAAGATAATTGTTCACCTGTTCAGGATCAAATCTCTCTGCAATAATTAGACTTACCTATATAACATTTGTAAAGATCATGAAATCTAGCATTTATCAATTGCAGTCCCGCACAGTAAACTAAATAAAACGTTCTATTATTTCAGCAGATTGCCTCGCTTAAAAAGAAATGTGCGTAGAATAGTACTACCAATTAAACTATGTTATTATCTAATAGCTGATTTTTTTCTTTTGACTCTTATCTAAAGATTAAACTTGACATTGCTCAGGTTAGGTTTGCTCAAGTTAGCAGACATGCGGATCAGGTTTAGTATTAAGAAAGAAAAACTAATTGGTATAACAATTGATATATCAATTAACTGCCTCGTTGGTCTTGTGGTCGCAAGCGCCACTACAGAGCTTGAGGTCTTGGGTTCGATCCCCAGGTCGGGCAAAGTGTTATTGAGTTTTTCAATCTGGAATTTCTCAGTAGCAGCCCGGAGTCTGGATTTGTGCCCGATTGATGGCAATAGGCTCGCCTCCTACTACATGGGACTTAAACATAACTGGCGAAATGTGGATGTACTACCAGGTACATCTCTGCCTAGCCCTTCGGGGATTACAGGCGTGACGTTAAATTTGTGTTTTTTATATCAATTAACTAATTGATTAAACACTCTTATATACAGTAGATTTTCATTATTGAAAATTTCAAAAAGCTTGTCAAACTCACCCACTAAAAATTTATTTTGTATTTGTATTTAGTATACGCTTATATGGTTTGGCCACGTTGAAAGGATGAATGAAAGGCGACTAACGAAAGGTATTTACAAGGCAGATGTGAGTGGGAACATTGGGAGGGGACGCCCTAGAAGGACATACATAGACTTTATTGGTGAGGTTCTTCAAAAAGGTCAGGTGCGTAGTACTCGTAACTGGCGCGTGTTTATGACAACATGTATAAAATAATAATAAATAAAAAATAAATATTCCACAACTTTTTACATAACGCCATTTAGTCCCAAGTAAAGCTTAAGAGCTTGTGTTATGGGTACTAAACAGCTGATAAACATACTTATATATTTCTAAATACATACATATTTTAGATAAATTACACCCACAGTATGAATGTAAACGAAGCAAAAGAAGTATGTAAGAATCGTAACTTACATATGGCATCTGTAGTTTCTGCCTACCCCTATGGGAAAAAGGCGTGAATTTATGTATGTATGTATGTATTAAACTTTTTGTAAACATAAAAAGGACCGCCTTAACGCTTTGGGCAGTACTAGAAAATAAAATGTAATTCGTGATGTGCAAACAAAACCCTTTCGAATGATACATCATTTGACCTAGTTACCTTACTTTGCCTTTTCCACCTTCCATTTCGGCCCTTATCACAAATAAAATAAACATATTTTTTTCTCAATTCTTGCACTTGCATCTTAAGCAGACAAACATTATTTAATTAATATTCTAAATTTCAAGTATGTTTGGGTGTTTCAGTAAGCAGCTGTGATAGAAAGACAAAAAAGGACCTCGTTTACCTTTTGGTACACAACTACGAGATACGTTCTGTATATTCTGATTGATATTATATTTACGCTTAGAATATTGGATAATAATTTAAAGTTAATGCATATTTGAATTTGTATGTTAACTGCGTGTGTATTTCTTTAACACAGTGTAAATTGTTTTATGAATTTTAAACAAAGCACAAACCTAGGCTTCGGGCTGTTACACTCAGTAATTTCAGATAGAAAACACACGACTCGGGGATGAAACGCTGGACCTCATACGTAGCAGTAGCACTTGCGACCGCCACACCAATGAGTCAGTCGCTTTGGAACAGAAACCCAAAAATATCACATCACTATATTTAGAGCACAAAGCTTGCCAGAAAGATAAGCGCAATCCACGTTCATCTTCATTTAAAGTCGGCCGCAGGACGGATTTAATTTTTCTTATCACAAGATCTTTGCTAAATAATATTTTATCGCTCGTTTTCCGTTGGTGAATTTGTCCGAAAATACAATATTATTTTTAGCTGGTAATTCGTTTTCGGATATTTTGATGTACCCATTTCTGGGTTACAATTATGTTGTCTGTGAATCGAGTATCAGAGTTTGTTCATAGGAAAATAAGTAAGTTGTCCCCTTGAGTTACAAATGCGTGGCACTCTCGTAGCAGATCGTTACTACACGTGGCATGGCGTAGCCACTCGTAGCAGGACGTAGCCACTAGTAGCAAGTCGTAGCCACTCGTACCGGGTCGTAGTCGCACGTAGCAGATCGTAGCCACTCGTAGCATGGCGTAGGTGATCGTAACCGCTCGTAGCAAGGCGTAGGTGATCGCAACCGCTCGTATCATGGCATAGCATAGGTGATCGTAACCGCTCGTAGCATGCTAGAAAAAGAAGAAAACATATTTATTTTTCGCTGGAACATGAAGTGCATACAAAATAAACAATTAACAAATTAACATTAACATATTATTACTAAACATTACTAAACTTTCACACAACACCTTCTAGTCCCAAACTAAGAAGAGTTGAGCTGACGAGTACTAAACAGCTGATAAACACACAGACAAATGTGAATACGATGTGAGTTAAAACTCACAGTTCCATGTGATTGGGGGTGAGCCTAATACCATCCCAGGCTCCAGGCACTGCAAAATTCCACTGAAAACACAACACAATAAATTCGCTCCAATTTATTTATTGACAATTCCATTTGTAAGAGCACAATAATCTTCAAATTCAAATATGTATAACTAAAGCAGGCGTTTCGAAAATCCTCTAAATATCGATTCGGAGGCGGCGAAGCTCAGTGGAGATCCTTTTAATTCCTTCGTTTAAGCATTAATCTCCTCATAAAGTCCTCTCCCCGAGGATTTTTGAGGAGGGCAGAGGAACCAACGTTGCTTTAAATTAAAATGATGGGAAATCGATGATTATTATCAGTTTTATGTCAGCGGGTGATCGCGCGCTGTTATTAAATGGACTTCGGAAAGTATTTTAATTTAATACGTAATCTGTCTGTTCTGACTGTCTCGAGAAGTCTTGCTGGGAAGAGTTGAACTGGCTCCTGATATACTGGAATGATAAAATAATATTAAAATCTAATTGATGGCCTAGTTAGTCGGAAGTCCATTCTTCTCCCAAAAATCTACTTTATGGAAGGGGCAAATAGAGTCCTTTTGTTAAAGTTAATTTTTGTTCGACGTTCGAAAGTGCCTTATAGGGTCCTAATTGAAATAAATGGTTTGACTTTGACTTTGAAGTGCTACTTCCAAGTAACCTGGTGGTCCTGGGTTCGATTGCTGGGTAATGTGTTATTTGATTTGTTCGTCTGAATTTGTTTAATTGCAGCCATTTGCAGCCCGGAATGATGATTTGTGTGGCAATAGACTCGCCCCCTATTACATGGGACTAACTAAAAATTTGGTTTCCCTGACTCTTAAACTAGGGAATAGAAGACAGTGAACGGCCATAAAATTGGGTTTTAATATAATTACCAAAATATTGAGTGAGGACCTTGTCAATCTACCCAAAATTAAACCAATTTTAGGAAATGGTAATGTTAGGTACGTAAGAAATATTTCAATAAAAAAAAAAACTAACGAAAATAACAATTTGAAATTAACAAAAAAAATGTGAGTACGAAAGTATATGTTTGTGTGTCTGTATCTGAGTGTGTGTGGCATGTATTGTGTGTGGCATGTAGTGTGGGTGCATTTACATAAGATAGTAACGCAAAACACCCGCCTTTCATAATTTCCTAGTGTTTTATTTGGGAAGAAGAAGTGGAGATACAAACTCCCCTCAACACGTCTGTCTGATCCGCGACCAACAAAGACTATATAGTTTGTGTTTAATTAGTTAAACTAAAAGCGCATTTCCCGTTAACCTCATAATCTATGTATAGGTTGTGCGTCACATGATTCCGTCTAAAACTGCACCTAACCCAATTCCACAAAGCTTAGAAGCATAATTTAATCAAAGTTGTCCCAATTTTAATTCTGATCGATATTCGGCGGACATTATTATATGACTATACTGAATACATTTAGCGCGGACCTGGCTGTTGTGATCTCCAGGCGTCTATCGGTAGGGTCTTATGTAATTTATTAGCATGCTGATTTATTTGTACTTTCATGTAAATTTAATATAATAACACGTAGTCTACGATGGTTTAAAAATAACAGCTGTCACATTCATTTTCAACTGACTTACAAAAAAGGAGTAAAATAAGTGATAAAATGTTGAATCATCTACAGAAACAAAAAACTAAAACAGCTTGGGTTTAGTATATCCATACATGGTGGTACAAAAAAAACAATGGGCTCTGAAGGAACACATTTAATTCTTAAAATAGAAGATTTTAGGCAAAGGATTTATTTATATTTATTTAAAAAAAGTTATGAAACTACATTCACAGATAACACGACAGCTTTATTCAACTAATCGACAGAGTTATTCTTGACAATTATTATCATCGTTTGAACTAATTTTGGATACTTATATAAAAATGCGATTCACATCGCTCAGGTTAGGTTCGCTCAGGTTAGGTTCGCTCAAGTTAGGTTCGCCTTTGTTAGGTTCGCTTAGGTTAGGTTCGCTATGTAAATATGGTATGTATAGATTTATAGATAAGAGTAATTCATAGACTATAAAAAAATCAAGAAGCCTAGTATCAATTAGACAGGAATGCGAAATAGTCCTTAACGCCCATACTGACTGACACTGATGAGTTAGTGTCGAACTCTCACCAGCTAAATTATATCTTAACAAAATCTGTCAAACCACCACTTTATTTCTCACATAGATTGTCCACCCTAAACACCGTGAGTTGTCTACGATGTAAATGAAATATATAGCTTGTATACACCGTAGAAATAACCATCTCTGTAGTCGTAAAAACTTAGATATCCGACAATATTCTTTCAGTTCCACTACTTTTCCACTTAAAGCCCGCTACTCTGTGCCTGCCCGCATACCTCCAAGACATTCGCAGTCCAATAAAGGCAGATCTTGTAAAAATAAACGCTTCACACGCGACTGCCGTTACCACCTCGCTGCTCATTTGTACCCACCTCCCCCACTCCCATGAGGTAGTGAGAGGGGGTAGAAGTCATAAACTGTTGCAGTTTATGTCACCCACCCTCCGCTGCCCTAATTTGTCTAATTATTAAAGAAATCAGAGTTAAGTTTTATATTGGGTGATGGTAGAAACAGATAGGGTAATAACTAGCTAAAGGTGTATAATATGCATTACGTACCTAGCGAAACCCCTTTATGACCCTTGGATAGTCTCGAAATGACAGGTATTACGGGAGTCAGAAGTCCAAAAATATGACAAACAGTTTTATTAAGGGGAATTTTACTGTCCAGTAACTGGGTTGTGTAAGGCAAATAGGCAGTTGCTTTATGCGAAATAGCTGCATCTGCTTAGATTGAAAGCTGACTCCAAAATAGTTTCGCAGAGGTCAGGTAGATAGTAATGGGAGGGATTTTGGTATAATTAAACCTTTCAGTCAGGTCAATTAGAGACAGAATAGAAGGCGCGGACGCCTCCGCTTGGGGTTTGATAAATTAAATGTTGAAAAGTAATGAAATACATATTTTTGAATTGTTTTACAAATCCAAGCGACCCTTGGTGATGTCAAAAAACATCGCTGTGTATGTACGCCAGCACATCAAGTTACCCCAATGTGTCACATTTTCCTAATTGAATATGAACTTATTCTGTTTGATATAAAGTTGAAAAACGATCAAAGAAATTTGACACATTGGGGTAACTTGATGTGCTGGCGTCTGTACATTATATTTTGCAGTATATCGGTTGACGTTCGTTACGTGACGTTGATATTACGTTTACGTAATGATTTTAACTTGCAGCGTGCATTTAAGTAATTTACGAATCAAACCAATCAATGAAAAGGCAATTTTAACCTCTCTTCAGGTGCATGCAGAAATTCATTGTTTTTAAAACCGAACGGCTTAAATACAGAAAATTCTCCGTATTTAAATATAAAACAACACAATTCCATTCAACAAGTTCACGGCTGAAATTACCTTTATTTCTGTATTCAAACGATATTTCCAATGAACGCGTATATAATAATATGTTTCACTTTTAAAAGCCAATGCCATTTCTTTTATACTTTATTTATTTTAACTGCTGCAGTTCACGGGCAGACGGCCATTTGAATACAATTAATTCAACAATTATGACATACGTCGAATTTAATAGTTATCCTTGTGGTTCATTTCTCTCTCTGTCTTTCATTCATTCAGAATAAGCACAGAAGACAAATTCTAGTAATTAAAAGCGTTAAAAATCTAGCCGCAATCTCATCTCAGCAACAATCAATTTCAGAAATGTTGGGAAATAAGACGCATTTTTGACAGATTCAGTTAAATTTTCAACTGTCGGCTGTGAACCAAGTGTTAATATTTAACAGTGCGTTAATATTACTCGACTACGACGTAGCAAAAAAAGAGGGTTATGCTTTGATTTGAGCCATGATTTTGGTTTCGTTTAGTGTTAGAAAATAAATGTACTTTAGCCAACTGTTCATGTTAGGGTACATTTGAATTTATCCCGACTTCTGAACAAAGTTTCTATCTTAGCTATATACATTTACATGAAAATTCACATAATTATTGTTATATTGGTAAATGTCAAGTACTTATGTAACGTACGTGTATAAGGTCAAAAGTAACGCATGTTTTGGTAACTCGAGCGATCAATCAAGCATGGCCACCGAGTGGGAAGGCATCAGTAGGCGTTAAGTACTTGAAAACGTTATTTAATACAAATATAGTGTAATTAATAGTTTGTCGTTCTCCAAATATAATAATTACATTAATTAAAGATACCGGGCTGGTATCCGCAACTCCACGTCTAAGCGCGTATTTTGCGTATGGGCTATAATCTACCACGCGGGCCCAGTGCAAATTGGTAGATGTCACATGTCTTCGAACTTTTTGGTTCTAGGACATGCCGGTTTCCTCACGATGTTTTCCTTCACCGTTTTTGGAGAGCAGTGGTGATGAAATAAATTACACAAAGTAATGCGCCTGCCTGGGTTTGAACCCACGACTTACTGTTCGTAAGTCGGGGCCGCCACCACTGGGCCACCGCTGCTCTCTCCAAATCTATATCTATCTATTCTATTATTATATTATTATTATACTTATAATAAATCTGTAGAAGCAAAATTTCTGTACATTGAAAATATCAAAAAAATAAATAGCAGGGGCCGTCACTAGACCGACACCGAACCCAAAAATATGATTAAAAAAATTTTTGTCTGTCTGTCTGTCTGTCTGTCTGTCTGTCTGTCTGTCTGTATGTTCAGGTATCACGCAAAAACTACCGGTTCGATTACAATGAAACTTGGTATACTTATTCTTTAATATCCTGGGCACAACACTGGGTACTTTTTATCCCGGAAAATAATATACAATAAAAAACAAACTTAATTTTGCAGTTTGATCCCTAGACCCGACTACTGTACCAACCGCAAATAATAAGTTTGTCGTAGGTTACGTCACCCGCAGTGGAGTTTACCAAGGGGCGCTGCACACGGCTAAGATATTATAATATTTTATCTTAAGATACAATATCGCTCGCCATACAATTTAATGGACTATCACACACTAACACTACGAAGATGATAATGTACATTGATTATAGGTATATTTAAAATTAATATTGGAGGATGATTGGTGATCGACACTGATGCCAAAAATGCAATCAGTAAATGTTTTCTCTGTCTGTCTGTCTTTCTGTATGTGCACGCATAGTTCCAAAACTATTATAGGGATTATAACCAAACTTGGTACGGTTGTAATTAATACGCCTGGGCAGGTTGATTTAAGTCTCAATTGTTTTACACATGGTCAGTTGTACGGCGCTCTTTCCCGGGTCTGTAGTTCCAGAAATCTTTATGAATACATACCGGAAGGATCAACTTTGAAAGTAGTCTATCCGGAAGTATTATGCTAAAATTATTACGTTTATATATCAACGCACAGCCCAAACCGCTGGTATTAGAGACATGAAACTTGAAGGGGTGTTCTTAGTGAAGAGTAAGTATCCACTAAAAAAACGATTTTTGAAAATTCAACCCTTAAAGGGAAAACATAGGGTACGGAAGTTCGACATCCACGCGGGCGAAGCCGCGGGCAAAAGCTAGTATAATAATAATAATAATCGTTTGTTTATAAGAGACACAAATACAATAAAAACATCTTTAACAATTTGGATTAGAACACAGTTGCATATTTGCCTGAACTAGGTTGAACCTGTGTTTCAGGCTAGACAGTTCATAAATACCTTAATTAGAGATTATAAATAAATTAACAGTGTAAAGTACTTAAAAAGATGTTTGTATGGTAGTAAACAACAAATTGATTGACTGCGACCTCAGTTTGTATTGCACAGGTTCGACGTTTAACTGAATAGTTTTGTGGAGTAAAACTCCGTTGTACAGACGCCAGCACATCAAGCTACCCCAATGTCAAAATCATCATAATCATAATCATGCAATAAATGAATGATTATGATTATGATGATTATGTGTCAAATTTCTTTGATTGTTTTGCAACTTTAATACTGCAGCACTGATAACTTAGTAGTGTGGCCGGTGGATTGCCAAGTGGCTTTTCGGATTCATGTGTGTATTGTATAATTATCACATGCTTCAATAACGGTGCAGGAAAACATCGTGAGGAAACCGGCATGCCTGAGAGATATTTCTCGAGGGCATGTGATGCTATGTCAGAGGCCCATGGGCGGCATTAAAACTCTGACCCCAGGTTAGTTACTAACCTCACGAAAAGAAAAAGAACTTTATTACAAAACAGAATAAGGTTCATGTTCATGTTCAATGCCGGTCTGTATAAGAAGCCTACTACGGGGCTACGTCCTACACTTAATCAAAAGTCTTTACTAAAATTAGGCTACCAATCAGCACTTTTTGAAAGTTAATAAATACATAAGACAGTCCCCCGAAAAGCCCACCCTTCATATTTTTTTTTTGCTGGGAAGAAGAAGTGGCGGAATAAACTTTCCAGCAACACGTGCATGGTAACAATACGTGACTGGCCTGTTGGTCTAGTAGTTAGTGGCCCTGGCTGCTATGCCGGAGGTCGTCGGTTCGATTCCCACCCAGGACAAATGTTTGTGTGATGAGCACGATCATTTCTTCTGTGTCTGGGTGTAATTTATCTATAATATGTTTGTATTTAGAAATATTTAAGTATGTTTATCAGTTGTCTAGTACCCATAACACAAGCTCTGCTTAGCTTGGAGCTAGATGGCACCGTGTGAAAGTTGTGGAGAATACTTTTATTTTATTTAATAGGTTTTGGGACTTTGTTTTGAGATGTTAAACAAATATATTTCAAGAAAACTATTGAGTAAAGTTAGTAATCAATGTTAGGTTATTAAATCTGGAAGTATCAGAACCAGGCCGTAGTCTGGGATTGGGTCCTGTTGATGACAATTGCCCGTCCTTGGGATGTAAAAATTACTGCTCAAAAGGTGGGAGTACTAAAGATATACATCTGTAAATTGCCCCCCCCCCCCCCCCCTTTTCTCTTCTTCCTCTTTCTTTATGGTGTAAGAGTATTCTACTCTATTCTCTGCCAAACCCCTCGGGCAATACAAGTGTCTATCAGGATTCGGTTTCCGCACTTAATCCAAGTCTGGACCATTGTGCGTGAGCCATGGCGGCCGTTTTGTTGGGGGGTTACTCCAACCAGCCCACCTCCTTCCAGAAGCAGATTAGGCCTCGCAGGCATCTCAGTGCGTCCACGAGGAGTTCTGGTGAACCAAGAGTCCTCTTCCGTATCTCGGCGACACCCGTACGCAATCGCAATGCAAGTATAATGTTATGTTACGTTAAAAGATAACTTCTATTTTGGTCGTCTTCAAAAAGTTTATCACTACAACTTATAAGTAACAACCTTATAATATCTTGCTACAATTCCATTTGCTGTGTGTTGCCTGTTAGTGAGGGAACTGCTTTTAGCATAATAATCTTATATTCTCATTGAAAGGTCAATATAGAGCTGTCACGGGATTAACTTTATCGAATTAAGGTACTTTTTACACAAAAACAAGAAGTAAATATAAAATAGGAATGTTAATGTTTCAAGCATTTCTGTTTTTTTTCATTCTTTTGGTTTAGCGAAATACCTTTCTGTCATCATGCATAAACTCACGCCTTTTTCCTTGGGATAGACTGTATAATAGGTATATAATTATAGTGAATGGTAGCAGATATCATGATGTGAGAAAAACTTTTTTGAATGAATTAGAAGGTTACAAAAGTAGAGGCAGACCAACGAAACAATAAATGAGTGAATGAACGAATGAAAAACCGGCAAGGGCGTGTCGGGCCACGCTCAGTGTAGGGTTCCGCAGTTTCCTGTCCGTCACAATAAGTGTTCAAAATGCTTGCATATACGATTATACTACAAACTTAGTCCAGAAATTATTTTGTACAACTTTTTGTCTTTTTTATACAAAAACTGTTGTTTCCATCCAAGTTCAAAGTCCTTATAAAGTTCTACATTTCATATTTTCTAAACTTATGGTTCAAAAGTTAGAAGGGGGGGGGGGGGGGGGCACATTGTTTTTTTATTTTTGGAGCGATTATTTCCGAAATTATTGACATTATCAAAAAATCATTTGAGTAAACCCCTATTCATTTTTAAATACCTTTCCACCAATATATCACAAATTAGGGTCGAAATAAAAAAAAAGTCGCTTCCCACTTCACATATAGGAGGGCTACCCTAATAAAACATTTTTTTCCAATTTTTATTATACCACTTTGTCGGCGTGATTGATACACATATTGGCACCAAATATCAGCTTTCTAGTGCTAACGGTCACAGATATTTAGCGAGGACGGACAGACAGACATGGCGAAACTATAAGGGTTCCTAGTTGACTAAGGAACCCTAATAAATAAATGATATAGTCATTTACCAGACAGGGTGTTCTACCTATGAATATGAGCAACTTTCCCTATGGGACCAACTCTGAAATCACGAAAAAGAAATCACCTGTTTCATACATTTTAGTCTAGTAGGTATTGAACTTTTGTATGAAACAGCTGATTTTTTTTCCGTGATTTCAGAGTTGGTCCCATAGTGAGAGTTGTTCATATTCATGAGTAGAACAACCAGTGTAAATTTGGCCGGTCATTCAAAAATAACCCTGAATAGATAGTGCAAGATCTACCTTCCACCACCACCATCTCGTAGACAGTAAAGAAGGCCGTACCATCACTTCTTCCCAGGTACAGCATTGCCATGATTTATGACACGAATAAGAAAGATAAAAGGAGATAGATTTAGAAACAGCTCGAACACTTGACAAAACACACCAGACAAGAAAGTTAGCCTTGCACAAACTGAAGTGGTCTCAACTAAGAACCATTCTATTTTAAAAGCGCGGCCTTGGTCTCTTTCTGTCGCTAAAACATGTTCAGAATATTTCAGCAGAGAATCGAATGTCTCGATGTTTAAGTATTTTATAAAATGCAGTTTTTTAATCGAATGTGAGTGATGGAGCTAACATCCCTTTCAACCTGGAGGCTTAGACAAATTTTCATATTCACTAACCATAACGATCTTCGATAAATGCGAAGTAAATGAAATTCAGCAATTAGAAAACTTATGACAATTACAAACGTTTAATTAAAAATATGCAGCTTACTAAATACTAGCAGACGTTACGCGGCTTCACCCGCATAGTTCCCGTTACCGTGGGAATACATTGATACAAAGTCTGTGTCACCCGGGGATAGTGTAGTTTTTTTTTTATTACTGATAGGCACGCGCTTGACCACTATCTCACCTGATGGTAAGCGATGATGTGGTCGACGATGAAACACGCTTGCCTAGAAAGTCCGGTCCAGTAGTTCTGGAGACAATTCATTGCAAACAAACAAAGAATAGAATCTTTCCTATATAAAATATTAGTAAAGATAAAATACTTAAACTGACAATGTAGTAGTATTAAGTCAATTTCACAGTATATCTATATTTTTCGGCGGTCATTTATTTATAACGAAATTTGTAACTTTAGTTGTTTTTTTTTGCGCTAAATAACGGCTTACTGTTGACACCATTGTATTCACCTGTATTCTAGTGTTCGTGTCTAAATAGGCAATAAAAGCTTAAAAATGAGAAGGCGCGAAGTCACGGTATGACATTCACGTTAAGGTGACAGTTCACGTGGGCCATACCGACGTAACTCCGACGTAATTACGGTTAATCCGACGTTATTAACGCGCGTAACGCGTGCACGTCACGTTATTGTAACGCCTTCGTTATATTAAAGAAGTATTAAAAAACGATAAATTCTGGCTGAATGTGAGGAAAAATGGCGGAGCTATCAGGGGTTATATTATCTAGGGTTTTAAGTCGTAAACAGTGTGGAAAAGGTGTGGATCGTGTAAACACGAATTTCTCCTTTTTGGTGTTTATAATTGCAATGTTTAAGAATTCACATAGATTAAAAATCAATAAAATAATTAAATAATCCACAACAGCCTTGACTAGCCTGTTGGTCTAGTAGTTAGTGACCCTGACTGCTATGCGGAGGTCGTGGGTTCCATTTCCACCCAGGATAAATTAAACCCAGACCCAGAACCAATAATCGTGCTCATCACACAAAAATTTGTCTTGACTGTGAATCGAACCCAGGACTTCATGCACACTAGCAACTAGACCAACTGGGCAATCAAATGTTAACGTACTGTTGCCCTTTTTTACCCGACTACGGCGAAGCTAAAGGAGGGTTATGATTTTTACCTGTGTGTATGTATGTGGGTATGGTTATAGCATGCGCTACAGCGTTCTCTAGGGACTTAAAGTAAAAATTTAAAAAAAAAGTGTTGTGGTAAAATCAAATGAAATAGCTTTCTTAAAACGTTTCAAATATTTAGACATTATTATTGGAAATATACTCGTCCATTACCGCTCGGGAAGTCTACATAACTGAAAAAAAGTGGTTGTACTATAAAACACCTCATTCTACCTACCTTCAAGGAACACAAGCTTGATATTGTGTGTTTATTAGGTTTTACATGTTTTTTGATATTTTTTGTGTAGTTTAGTGCGCACGTCAATTTTTTCCAAGAACTAAATTCTTTTTGTAATAGTTTCTTTTTTATTTATTTTATGTTTTGTTTAACTAATTTACTAAATTCAAATATTAAACTATAAGTAGTTCATTATGAATTTATTTAATTATTAATTTATTATAGTTCATTTATTATTTTTTAAACATTACCGTACGCAAAATACACACTTGGTCCTAAACCTAACTGAACCTAGGTAGTTCATTATTATATAATCGCACATAACATCACGCCATTCTATAGGGTTAAACAGAGGTCTAGCACCGTGTGTAAACCACCCACGGTTTGCAAGTTATGTTGAAATCCCACGTAATAAGGGGCAAGCATATTTCCACTAACCAGTCAGGAAATATTGACTCCGTACTGCAACTGAGCCGTTCCTTATAAAAAAAACACAAATCCAATACCTAGCTTTGTCCGACAACGAAATCGAACCAATGATTTCATGTATCAGAAGTAGCACAGGCGGCCACTAGACTAACGAGACAGTTAGTTTAATTTATGATCATCATCTATAACAATCATAATAAATAAATAATAAATATTCCACAACTTTTCACACACCACCATTTAGTCCAAAGTTAAGCTTGAGAGCTTGTGTTATGGGTACTAAACAGCTGATATATATTTCTAAATACATACATATCATAGATAAATTACACCCAGACACAGAACAAATGATCGTGCTAATCACTCAAACATTTGTCCTGGGTGGGAATCGAACCCACGACCTCCGGCATAGCAGTCAGGGTCACTACTGCTAGACCAACAGGCCAGTCAAAATCATCTGTATCTATGTATCTATAACGTGGTCTAATTACAGTCTAACTGGACGCAATACTATACATATTAGATAGGTATCAGTATTACCCGGTGACTGGGTAATACAATACCCCTTGGTAAGAACGTTTCTGAGACTATCAGGCTTCAGACTACCCGTAACGCCTGTCAGTGATCAACAAACTGTAACCGGAACCAACGGCTTAACGAGCCTTCCGAGGCGCGCAGGGCTCTCGATATGTATGGACGGTCATACATCCACTGCTGGGCCTCAAATAGCCCAGCTTTACCTTCGATCGACCCATCAAGTGGTTTTTAAAACCAATGTACAGAATTAAATATTGATCATGATCTAAGTAGTAGAAAAAAATTGTAATACCTTCTCTTACAATTAACAACGATTATGCTCAGTGTTTTTTTTAAACATCATTATTTACATATTTCCACAACAGAAAACTCATGATAAAAAAAAACATTTTTTTCCAAAATTACTAACTCATTATTACTTCCATAATTTTGTTTTATTTATTTTGAAGCTCTTAAATACCTTTATTTTAATTGATAGAACTTTCGGCTCGTTGAAACAAAATACTTCAATCTATTGCACTTTCGATTCAAATGAGTGACATAATCAATTTAAGACAACGAAAAATCATTAACATACTATTCTCTTATGAATATTTCAATAACCAATTCGTAATAAGCCGAGTAGCTTCTACGAGTAATATAATAAGACAGTAACTATATTATTGGCAGCGTTTAAACATTTAATAAAATAATCAAAAAAGTAGCAGCATGACCGATTGGCTCGCCAAATACGCCTTTAAAAACACATTCGCATAATTGTTATAGTTTTGGCAACCCCTTTGAATGATACAGGCTTGAATGTTATATTTTATTAATACAGAATACTTAGTGTAAAATCGATAACACTTACGCTACGAGCACTCTTCGTAGCTCTGTAGCAGCGTAGCATCGTAGCATCGTAGCATCGTAGCCGCGTAGCACCGTAGCCACGTAGCCAATCCCGTAGACATATGATTTTGGCCAGGAAGATGCCTATCTACTAGATAATACGTCAGAATGTCGAAATTTTAATCAGCTTGTTGCGGGGCAGATGGCAATCTTACCGTACGAATACTTTGTGAGACTGCAAGGTAAACTAAATAATAAATTCAATTACCTCGTGACCCAATAATACAACCGCACAGGTCTTTCGAAGACTAAGTTACTCGTACTAAGGTCTGTCCGTAGATGGGTGACTACCAATTACGTATCGGTGCTATAAATGTGGGTGAAGAAGGGTGGGCCGTTTTTGGGGGACTGTCTTTATGTATTTTTTTTTTTGACGTTCAAAAAGTGCTGATTCTCAGCCTAGTTTGAATAAAGACTTTTGATTTTGATTTTGTTATTTGTAGATCTTCAAAATTAAAATTAGATTGAGAATCTGCTCTTTATGAACGACATACATGACATCAGACAGTCCCCCAAAACGCCCACCCCTTACCACATCTAAGTGATTTTGGTGTAAAAAAGTTCGGCAAAAAACTCCTCAGCAACACATCTGTCTGTCTGACAGTCGTTGTCAGTTGTTACGGGAAGTCAGAAGACCGACAATCTTACAAAAATGCTTCGTATTACTAAATCACTGGGTTGTGCTAATCACATATATTTAGCTGCATCTAATTAGGCTAGACTAGAAGCCAATCTGAATTAGTACAACATGAAATAATATCAAAAGATGTTAATGTACTGTCATGTAAAAAGATGTATTGTAGAAGAAAACTGTAGATGTCAAAAAAAACCTTTACCTTCAACACGAACCTTTTCATAGAAAATTTGAGTTATATTAATTTTCCCGGAAGGAAAACGCTAGGATAACATAAACGAAGATAATGGTGTCTATGACCTCATTAAAAAACGAAACTAAAATTAGATATTTGACATCTCTTTCTACATACGGCTCTAGAAAAGGACGGAGACAGCTGATAACAAAAAAGTTTTTAAGTTGAGTTTTATCATGGTTTGAATTTACTTACCATTTATTTATTTATTAAAACTTTGCACACACCTAAAAAAAACCTGTACAAAGGTAGACTGAATGTTCTAGAAACTTGCTACTAGATAACCTTGAGGTGATGCAGAGATAGAAACAAGTTGGTTCAACAACATAAATAATAACATGAATAAAAAAAAACTGTGCCATTTAAGAATAAATACACTAACACATACACATGCAAATACTTATATGTTAAAATCGAGATTCTGATAAATTAACTCTGAGGTAAATCTATCAAAATCTCAATAATGTATTCACATACAAAGAGCATGTCCCGACCATTTCTTGTTGTCTTAGAAAGAAAATGATGGAACTAACTTTTATTCAGTTCAGTTTTGAAACAACCAATTGCGCAAAAAAAACTGTTTTAATGGAAGTAAATAAATAAATGTAGGTACTATACTGCCAAATTGCAAAGAGTTAGTTATAAGGGCTTTGTTGCAAGATAGAATTGTCGGCCACGTACTCGTATCGACAAGGATTTATTTGTTACAAACGTAAGAAGTTTGCTACGAACCGCGTAGCACGCGAGCTACGGTTTTCGTAGCACCGCGCGTAGCTGTGGCGATAATATGGTCGAAATGATTGAACTACTATTTGCAACAAATCATTTTAGCATAACATGATGATTCGTTTCCATGTTTCACCAATTTCAATGAAGGTGTGTAACCATTAGATGTATGAACGTAAACGAAGCAAAAATAATCGTAGAAGGTAGCGTTCTGTAGTTTCTGCCTACCCCCATTAAAAAAGCATGAGTATATGTATGTTTGTACTAAAGTTCAATTTTTAAGAAGAAAAATAGTTGTAGCTTTAAACAGTAATGAACTCCGAAGCTATTGTTTAGGTATTTTATGTGCAATAGACTGTAAGGTGAGTGAACAACAGAAGCAATATTAAATTGAATAGACTAATATGATCAGTTTCTGTCGATGTAACCCGCCCCTATATTTTATGACGTTACGTACCCATTTATTACTAGCTTGTATGTACTTGTAGTATCTAACATACAACCCCGCGAGTGGCGGCCACTGCACTGCTTCCAATACACGTAACCTAGTTAAGCCTTCACAATAAATTGTACGTTTGGAAAAGGCTTTCGTAGAAGTACTTTTATTCCTTCCAAAAGTGCATCATCGGCATCGCTAATTTCAAGATCTTACGGCATCAAGAGATTACGGGTGAGCGCTGCAGTGCGGGGCCCGGGCGCGGGGGCCGAGGGCGCGCGGCGGGCGCGGGGCGGGGGCCCGGGGCGCGGGGGCGGGGCCGCGCGACCCGGTCACGGCGCCCAGTGCGGCCGCGGCGCTCCGCCGGCGCGCACCGCGCCGCCCGCCTCCCTCGTAACTCAATATAACCTCTGCTAGCAGCATACGATACCCGAACTTCAAGACTCAAGTGATCATTACTAACATACACTTTATTTTTAATAACCATATTTGTGACGGTGACGCGTGTATTTTTTTACGTATCAGTGAGTGGGTGAAGGAAAAATGATAGTCGAAATACAGGAGGTATGTTTCTCGGCTTCAGCGGAGCTCGCGGGGCTCGTGTAGCGTAGCGTACTGAGACGACACCCCCACCGACATACGTATGCAGTCGTAGACGTGGACCACCACCAGGGTCGGCAGAGTGCTGCACCGGACGCAGCACACGCGTACTGCCAAGCAGAGACAAGCGTTACAAATTGATAATAAATAAAAAATAATTCCAAAAATTTGTCGAGCAGTTAGCGAGCAAAGTATGCGATGGTGATATCGTGCGAATACTTGAGACGAAACTTTTTTAATGGCTCAGAAGTTTACAAGTCCCAGTCTAGATTAAAGATCGTGCAGGGCGGTGATGTCAGTGGGTCAACGCACAGTGCGTGCGGGGCGCGGGGTGCGCGGGGCGTGTCAGCGGGGGCCCGCGGGGGTGCGGGGCCCCGCGCCAGCTTGGGGGCTCGGGGGGGAGTGACGGAGGTCGCTCGGGCGTTGCACCGCTGCAGCCAGTGCAGGCGCTACGGACGACCGCTACGCACTACGAAAACGTAGACGGACTACGCCGTAGCCCCTGGGGCGTAGCAAAGCTTTAACTATTTTACTGTATGATGCTATTAAATTAGTATATGTAACGGATGATCAGTTCAGTGCTGCTGTTAATTATTGCATGAACATATGATTCTATCAATATCGATGGGTTACATAAAATTGATTGTTTTATTCAATTTAAATTCAATTGTAAGAATTGCTTATCAACCAATGGCTCATTATGAGCTTATGACAGATAAATTATGGGCTATACTAAGATAATGGAATCAAATGGTATGTATAGAAAACACATGATCATTGAAGCATAAAAATAATTTGATTCAAATTAACCTTCTCCTCTACAGACTTCTATATTCTGAAATCGAACTTTCAATATTTTGTACACTATATCTCTCACATTTTCCTATCGAGTATAATTTTTCAGGTGTCCAGATTTTCATAGATTATTTTATAATTTTCAGGAGGTCAGAGGAAAGAGGCCTTTCAAGATATGGGACAGTTCAAGGAACGTGAGGAAGGGTCTGGTGGTCACTAGCTTTGAAGAGTTGATTCACAGAGGTCAGTACCCTGGCGCGGGTTCACCCTGTCCCCTGTGTACCCTGGCGCTGGTTCACCCTAGTGACCTACAAGGGATTTACAGGGGACGGGGGAACAACCTCGCCTACTTTAAACTAATATTAGATAAGGATTTATATTATTACATGAATTTGATTGATTGTAATGATTAATTACAAAGGTCACAATTGATAATATAATTTACGATCATGATATATATTTATGATATGATTTTACCTTTGACAATTATTGAAATTTTCTAACAGATTTCTATTGGCCTTCAGATAATTGTAGATTAATTGTTGAATTGTTTATTTAGGAATGTTTTACGATATGCTGTCACTAAACTTATTTTTTCAGTTTTACTAGACTGATTTTGATTGAATTTCATGTGTGAAGTTTGTTTTCACTATTTTAGTTTCGCAAGTGGTTGTATACTAGTCAACATTTAACGGTTCGAAACTTTAGCTAAAGCAAAACGGTGCGCGCAATGTGCTAAACAAAACGGTGCGCGCAATGTGCTAAACAAAACGGTGCGCGCAATGTGCTTAAAATGGAATTTATGTTTTATTTTCTCGTATTTTTCTATGCTAATATAAGTTTGTAAAATAAATTAATAACTTAAGTACACAAATGTACAGACGCCAGCACATCAATCTATAGTAGGTAGGCATAATACCGTAAGCGTTTTGTATCGGTCGTCCCTATTATCAGTCATTATGTTTTGGCTAATTGAAAGGTACTCGTATTATAATACTGCAGTTTGAGTGAAGTCTGCATTTTTGTAAAATTCAATTTTTACTATTCATTTTGTGAACATAGGTTACAATAATTTTAGATGTTATACATTCAAGAAAAAAAAAGCATGTCTGCATGCTTCGTCATTAGAAGACGATTTATTTACTTATGTTAAAATTTAAATCTCATAATGTGAACTGTATCATGTTTCTATGAGAAACCAAGATTCTTTAAACCTTACCCAAAAAAATGTTAGTACATATATATTAAGGCCCGCCAAAAGGCATACAAAATATCTGGGTTACTCAAATGTAAATTAACAAAACAAAAATTAATTTATCAAGTAAATAGAGGTAACAATTGCATTTAATAATTAATGTTACAATAATATAGCTTATACATCAGAATAACGCGACGTATCGCGTTTTGGGGAACTCCCTTATGTAATTTTGACGGTCAGAAAGTGCTGATCCTCAGCCTACCTTGAATAAATGACTTTTGATTTTGATAACCAGAGGCTATAATTTATTAAGATATACCTGTATATATAATCTTGGGCAAGAAAATAAGCTAATCGAGTAGGTACTAATACTGGGCAGACGAAGTCAGGGGCACCAGCTAGTTTGTCAATAAATTAAGACTACTAATAAAAAAATACACCGATAATTGAGATATTGAAGAGACTGAATTAACTGTTATTGGCCATTTAAGTTTGCGAAGTAGATTTTGTCGCAATACGACAGTCACACTGAAAATATTTAGAAAATCAAAGAGTCAGAAAAAAGAAATAACTTAAGAACCATTGACAGAAACAACTTATTTTAAGGCATTTTATCCACGTTTTTATCGGACGCATCCACAAAGTCCAGAAAGCTAAGAGTTTACAGAGCAGTTTTTTTTAAACTTACTATATTAATGTGGGTTACGAACTCACGACCTCTCAATCGTCAGGCGCCTTATCCATTGGGCTATTGCCGTTTAAATTGGTAAACAATTTATTCAAGTCAAACTAAACTCAATTTAGGCAATTTTTATCATTTCAGTTTTTTACAATAAGAAAAGAACGGGCATATAAAAGAGTTGGCAACATACTCTAAACTTAAGTTTTCATACAGACTTTAGTTGATAGTCTCGGTGGTAGTGGTTGCAAGTGGTACTGCTTAACATGAGTTCTCGGGTTGGATCCCCAGGTAGGGCAGTGCAGTTAATTTATTGGCGCCTTGAGCAAGCGCAGCGATTAATACTTGTGCGTGTACAGTGAGATAATAATACGCTGAATTCTAAGATGTTTATGCAATCCTCATACTTAGTGATTAGCAGTTTTGAGAAAGGAGCCGTTGCATATTAACGTTCAACCGAAATGACATCGAAACATTTAACCTAGTCGCATGGTAACTAGATTATGACACCCGGCCGTTATCGTGTAGGCTATGTTAGAACTGTGAGCAACCACGCGCGAGCAGGGTGGGTGAAGCGAGCGGTGCTGAGGCTGCAGCCGTCAACCGTTACATCGTATTTGGCCGCAGTAACTAGATTTTGACAACCGGACCAAATGGGTTTGGTTATGTTAGTGATGCGTGGCTACTTCAACTGACCTATACAATGTGGCGGACGTTTATTTGGCCGTTATACATTCAGGCCAAACGTGAATTTCTCGTAATACAAAACGACTTTCTTTTGAAAACGGCTAGTCATGCGGTGACTTCTAGCGTTGACATACACATTAGTGCTTTTCACATCACAACTTTTAACACCTAATGAAACGACTTGGTACATTCTGGCGATGTCATTATCATGTCCATACTACGGCAATGAACCAGACTGCCAGAGTATTGCTTGCTCTATGTACAGACGCCAATACACTCAGCTATTCCAAACTGTAACATTTTCCCAATTGAAAATTAACCTTATTCTTTTGTAGTAAAGTTGATAAACTATAAAACCAATTGGCAGATTGGGATAGCTTGGCGTGCTGGCCTTTGTACCTTTTTGTAATAGAAGTGAGTTTACTAAGCAAGAACCTCTCTAAACACTGATGCAAGATTTAACTGTCACTGTGTGTGAAAAAATGACCATCAACAGAAATAGTTGAAATACTATACTGTCATTATTTCTCTAGTCGACAAAGATATTCATTTCTTTGACTTCGTATTGGTATACTTTAATTCGTCTACTACTGCATCATTTATACAATACCCGATAACTAGACGAGCGTTATTCTGGAGGTTTGTTAAATTATTATTGACTCTGCTTACTACTGGACACTGTAATGCCTTAACTAAATAAAACATTAGCGAACGATTTTTTGCACTGATTATAAATAAATAAAATAAATAAATATTCTACAACTCTTACACAACGCCATCTAGTCCCAAGCTAAGCAGAGCTTGTGTTATGGGTACTAAACAACTGATAAACATACTTATATATTTCTAAATACATACATATTATAGATAAATAACACCCAGACACAGAACAAATGATCGTGCTCATCACACAAACATTTGTCCTGGGTGGGAATCGAACCCACTACCTCCGGCATAGCAGTCAGGGTCACTAACTACTAGACCAACAGGCCAGTCCAGTGATTAACAGCGAAACAAAATTTAGTTTATAACATTCAGGTTACCTTAGTGAAACGAGGTATTAAGTGGATTTGCACTCTTAGTTAAAATACATTTAAAAAGATAACCCTCCTTCTGGCGCAGTCGGGTAAATACATTACCTTCCATTAATATATTTTTTATTAATATATCTTTTAATACATACTCGTAAAAATTAAATTTTTATACGTCCTGAATTTGGATAGGACATTGTCGGCTAGTAACCAGCGCGTACCATCTAGGCATCCAGAGTTGTAGGGTCCTATAAATCTTGCTGTTGCATGTATTTCAGTACCTTCTAGTTGAAACCTTTTGCAAAAATAACAATAATTTTAATTCGTTCTAATAGTTCACATAATTTTTAGTTATGCCGGTCGATTCAGTAAAAGTCACATAGTGAAAACTTGAGTGAAGTGAACTGTCAATGCCTAACATTAGTATGAAATGGGTTCACGGGGTGATTTATAGCTAATATCACTGCTATTCGCTTCTCCTAAATAAATGTTAATCAGATTATTACCGAAAGGGTTTTGTTATATTCCCGTTTCAAAATGTTTATACCAGAAATACAAAACCACACAATATTTTATAGTTCTTAATTCATTAAACCCTAAGCTTTCGCTCTGTCATTGTCTTTCTATTTGACACGATTGAAAGGTTAATTGCTGTACAATTTGAAAATAAATAATCTATTTCATCCCAATCACGAGCGTCTAGTTAATTAATACTCTCGGGAACTTCCAATCTGAATTAAAAAACAAAGATGATAGAATACTTTGCCGTTCTAATGAAACCGAGTGATCTGGTTTGATCGTCAATTAGCAGCAGAGCGCAGCAGCCCGTTGGGTGCAGGTCAACCGCGTTAGCCGGCCGACTGCACCCGACTGACCTGTTTTCTGCCTACCCTACGTATCTCACGTACCCTGGTGACTAGCGCTAGTCTGTCCTGACTGTTGTACGGATAACTTGTGTCTCAGTGCGGTACTTTGTGGTGGACATATTCACGGGATTTCAATCTTCATTTCCGTCCGGGGATTCTGGCTTGTGACGTAAGTTCGTAATTCTACATTTTAGAGTGTGTTTTCAATCCACTGCTAATATACAGAAAGTACATATTATTATACTAAAGCAATTGGTAAAAGAAGTCTAATTACCATAAGTTTTACTTATGTTACTTATATGTATAATTTAACCTGTTTTTGAGACGATTCAACGATGTTGGCTTCTAGCAGACATCTTTGAATCTTTGCATTAGGTTTCAGTTTGAGTAGCCGATATTAAGTATAAGCTAATTTAAAGAGTGTATTATATACCCTGACGTCTAAGCACTTACGTAGTTCTGTTGTCTGAATAAACCTATTTTGGACCTGTGATTAGCTTATTCTATTTCTAGTTTGGTCAAACTATGATAGGCAGAGAGGTAGTTAGCTTGAGTCGTGCTCCTGATGATAGAAGGGTTGGGCTCGACTCTTTGTACTCTCGTAGGAAGAAAGATTCTTAGTCGCTAGGAGTCACTAAAAGGCTTTGTATACTTTTCTTTAAGTATTTTGATGCCATTTATCTAGAACTATTATTACATTGACCTACTGACCTACTTGTGACTATCCGGTCGCACTTCACAAAAACTTATCTAGATACTGCAGTTACTCGTAACATTCATTTTTATGTGTAGGATTCCTTACTAAAAGTTGTTTTTTTTTTTTAATACGTTGTAGTATTTAACATAATACTCACTGTCCTTACCAACCTGTGTCGATGCGACGGTCGCGTATTTGTGCTTTGTCAGTTTTAGTCAAGACATGCATGCATGCATGTATGTATGCTTTTATTATGTAGGTCACGACATCGGTATATTTTTCATATTTCGCCATTGTATTGGCCATAAGATAAATTTAAAGCTTTATGCTATCTTCTCAGCTAACTTTATGGAGTAGAAGTAGCGACAGGCGGGAGTTTCGTGTTCGTGTAACTTTTAGCGTTCAATAAAAAATCTAATTCTTTGCTATATTTTTTAATTATAATTGTTTCCATGTCCAGGTAAGGAGAAGCTATCGGTAGCGGCGAGCGAGCCGGTGCGGCTAGTATTAGAGAGTGACGGCACTCAGGTGGAAGACGGCGAGTACTGGCGCACGCTCCCTCCCAACACTGTGTTGCTGTTGCTGCGGCCGGGCGAGCGGTGGTACCCCACGGGAGTCGACGTTATCAAGGCTGGTGAGTTAATAAGTCAAAGAGTACAATATACTCTGCAGCAGATTGTCTCCGTCTATATTAAAATGCAATGTCTGATTGAGTAATGTAAGTGTTACAATTGTCTATTTGTCTATTCCAGCAATATCGGCGATACCAAAAATAGTATGCGAAACAATTCACGCGCTAGAGCTGCACGATGAGACGCCTTCATGGAAGATTATGGACAACAAGGGGCGCGTCACAGTGGTGCTCCACTGGGACCAGCGGCCGCAGGCGTCTCCGGCCGCGCGATCTCCCTCGCGCCAGCCCAAGCCCGACCGGCGACCCTCTCTCGTTATCCAGACGTCGCTCGACCGACCGTCGCCCGCGCCGCCACACATCACAGTCGTGAACCACGACGAGCCAGGCCCGGCGCCGCGCAGGCTGTCGCGCGCGCCAGGCTCCCTCGAGCAGCCGGGTGGCGTGCACGTGCACACGTCCGACTGCCGCGCCGCCGCCTCCCCCGCGCCCCTCGCGCGCCCGCCTCCCGACGAGTGCGACTTCCACTGCTGTGCGCTGCACGAGGAGGGCCGCCGCATCGCCGTGCACAAGAGTGTCGCCACCTCGCCCATCCAGGACGCACAGCCGCGCGCCTCACCACAGGGCCGGCCCAAGGGACACGTGCGCTTCCTCGACGCGGAGTCGGCGCGGCGCGGCGACCGGGACTCCTCCGAGAGCGAAACAGAGAACACTCTCGTCGAGGACGAAGCCGTTACCTCCGAGAAGTTTCTCCTTCTGATCGACCAGCTCAGTGTCGACCAGAAACGGCATCTCACAATCAAGGACATAGGCATCATCCTCGAGAGGCTCAGCTCCAAAATCCTGGACGTGGAGCGACTAGACCGCGAGTCCGAGTCGGACGACTGCTACAACTGGACGATCAAGGCGACAATCAGAGGGGATGCGCTACGGGAACTGGGCGTTATCTACAACGGAAACTATTATGCGATCAGCGAACACCCGGGCTATCGGGAGGAGAACGAGGAGGCCGGAGACGAGGGTGAGGAAGAAGAAGAGGAAGATCGGCTCTGATCGGGCCTGTGCGGCGCCGCCGTGCCCGCCGCCGCCGCCGCCGTGCGCACCGCGTTGTGCCGCATCGCCGCGCGCTGACCGGCCGACCCGCCGCACTCCCGCAACACGCTAGAGCCGAGCGCGACAAGCGTGAAAGCAATATTCGTTACTAAGGTTTCGTCGTAGATCCGGGCGAAATAACAGGAACGCCTGCTCAGGATGACCGGGGCGCAGTCCCGGCCGAGCCGCGGGCGCAGCCGGGCCGGCGCGCGCCGCCCGGTGGCCGCGGTGCCGCGCCGGCGACGCTCGGGACGGATCGCCCGCCGAAGTGAATAATTAGAGACTTATATATGAAATTTGTCGCGGCCCCGCCTCGCGCCGTGACCCGATCGTGTCAGTTGGCGGTGCGGGGTCGTACCCTAGTTAATAAATAGCGGAATTATTGTAAGTAAAACTGACTTCCTATCGATTTCTAAGGTGATTACTTAAGTGTAAGCCGGTCGCGTGGCGAGGGCCGCCGCCTCGCTCGCAAAGCGTACTGTGTATTATATTATGCGTAACCGGAACACAACACCCGCACAAATGTTTATCATCGAGGTTATTGTCAATGTTCTTAGGTAAATAATAAATTGTAGGCGTGCGCCCGCCGCCGCCGCTCCCCCTGCATACCGGTTTGTTTCGTCCGTCACAACACAGTTCACTCAAAGTTGGCCTAATATTGGGGGATAAGTTTCTTTATAAACTCATCATCATCATCGATGCATTCCGTAGTCGACGAAGTCTATTATAAAAAACACCGACTCGAAAACAATAAATGAAAACATTGTAAGTAGTGTGAGAGGGCGCGGGTCGACGCCGCTGCACGGCCTCGCACTCGGAGGAAATAACTTGCTCATGTATTAAGTTGAATAAGTTATTGTATTGAGGAGTCGTAGGCACAGACTGCGGCAGACACTGACGCTCGCGGACTGGACGTGACCAGCTGGGCTAGCCGCGCCGCGCTGCCACCTCGTCGGCGGAACATCTCGGGCGCGTCAGTGGCTCGCCTCAGAGCGACAGTTCCAATAGCTATGACGATGTTTCAGAGAGAGTCACATAACATTAATAGATATATAAAAATTATTATAATTAATAAAATTGAATGTTAAAAATAAAAATGGTTGTATCTAAAATACGAATATACCTGCGTCATGCATCAGTCATCTTGCTACATGGGTATTGGTAGTCGGTAAGTTGATTCTTGTATTTATTAGCTATATGGTATCGTAGTACTACTGTATAATGTTTTTAATTTTTGTATAGTACGGAGGTCGTGGTGGTCACGCATTAATGTATAATATAACAAAACAATGTGGTTTCATAAGTTTTACAGCCGGGAGGCTCTCATATTGTATAGTTATTTAAGGTGTAATATTAACGATTATTATTGGATATTATTGAAGGAGTACGTGAATACATTGTTTGTGAAGAGGTTCCGTTTAGTTGGGCGTGACGTCACGTTACGTTATGGTGACGTCATGACGTGTCGAGTTTGTTTCGCGTGACTATTTTTGTGCTGCGAGTGGCGAGGATCGCGGATGCGCGAGCTTTTTGGAACCAAACGAATCTCTGTCGTGTGGAAGAATTAATGAACAAACTGTGATTGCTACAGTATTTTACATAAATGTCGAATTAGTTAATAATACTCTCATCGTGTCCAAATAGCTCGTGGGCCCACTGTCCGAATATTATACTTGCATACTTACCTATTATTTATATTCATCTTTTTTCTCAACGGTTCATAAAAGTCCCGTTTGAGATTAATTTCTTATTTACCTAATTCTCAGCGATCAATACATATTTCATATAATTATATTACGAACCTATTTTCGTATACCGAAAATATAAATTTTGATGTTTTGATACATTATTGGATAGAATTTGATTTTAAAGTTTGATATTGTGACTTGTCCTAAAGGTACTTAATTTTCAATTTACTATCGCTATTAAAGATTAGGGGAAGCTGTAAGTTTCGTTAATAAAAAACGGTTCCAAAAATAAAGTGGCCAGGTTTTGAGGTGTCAAGATATTCCGATAAGTCTTTAGCCTCTGTCGCACTATCAGCTTTGTACGTACGAGTGACAGAGAGAAAAGACATGAGACAAATTCTGCAATTTCTGTTCTCGACGTCACGTTGTAGACAATGACGTCAAATGTTATACATTCTGACGTCAAATATTTTCGACAATGTCATGTCGAGAACTGGTTCCGATGGAAAATATCTTGAAGTTTTATAAGGTAATACTGAGAGTTAGATCTTTAATATTATATGATTGCAAAGAGATTTAAAATACTGTAGAGCGGACAAGCAAGGAAATGTCATACAAAAATTTTGATCCTATGCCTCAGTAACGCGCCATCTAGAATACTTAATATATGAATAATGGAGCGGCAGTGGAGCGTACTGAAAAAAAACTCATAGGCTGTGTCCAGGAAGACACATGTTTTGGACGAACATTTTGTCCGTGATGTCCGGTCTATAGGTATTGAATGTCTTTGTATGACTGCGATTTTTATGTTGGTTCTGTCCGAAGATGACTGCCGGTACATTCATAGCATTGAGACAGGCTACACGCTGAGAAACCAATGGTTATTATAAGATCAGTGGCTACACTTACTAAAAGGTATACTCTTAAAACTTTGCCAAATGTTACGAATGCTGAAAAGATGGTAGCTCGGCGTGTTGTTTGTCTAAATCACGAGATTGTCACGCATGTGTGCGTCTTATGTATATCTACTAAAACCACTTCTATTATGTTAAATAATTTCTACATTTGTTTGTACAGCTAATGGTGAGTCTATGGAGTTACAGTCCGTTACGCACATTATATTATATCTAGTTAAAACGTTCCGTTTTAATATTTTTATGTGTATAGGAGTAATGATAAATTGTAAAAATTGGTTTGTGACGCGTATGATCCGCGGTTGTAATTTGGGAGGCGAGGGTCAAGCAATGCAACTGTGTGACTTTGAGAGACGCTTTTATCTTAATAGTGGTGAGGTTTTTTAAAGGCGGGGTATGTGAACGTCTGTTGCATTGCTTAGAACTTCGATCGCTGTGTACAATGATATTGTTGCATTGTCTATTCAACAGTGGCATTTAAATCAATGTAATTCGATTACTATCAGATTGTGGGCGAGAAACATTCCATTAGTGAGATATTTTATAGAACTCATTCTATAGATTTGGTAAAACAAATTGTCAAGAAGATACAATGCTGCTACAAATTAAATCTTCCGATTAATAAGCAAAACGGTTTTTTGGCAGTGAATTATTGTTACTGTTATAAGTTTGTTGACAAAACCTTGATAGTAATTGAATTATGGACTTCCATGCCTGTAGAGCACTCGTTGCCTCGTGGTGCAGATAATAGTTCCATGACTGAAATAATATTAAGTATATCATCTCTAACTGTTGGACTCGCGTGTAACAATATTGTCTGGGGACTGACAGGGCGATTCTTGCAAATTTGGGACTAAAACTACGTTTTCTAGAACGAATAAAGAATTTAAATCCCTATCAACAAGAATAAAGTAATGAATATTGATGTTGTTAACTCATTTAAAGCAAGAATTAACTGTTAAACGAGATCAGCCCTCGTGTCCTCAGTAAAAACCTTCCCAAATTGAATTTCATTCGAAATATACATACCTAAATAATGATTAGATAACTAATAATATATAAACGGTAAAAGAATTTTTGAAAAACACTTTCGTTTTCGAACCTCGTTTTTATAGGCGAATAAATAAATAGTTACGTCAATGTTTTTTTTAAAGTCAGTCTTTAAGATGAGTATTGATTTGTAGCATTTCCTTGTAATCCAATTTATGCGGACATTTAGCAATATGAATAAAAAAACGATCTTTTAGGATCATTGTAGAATGTCAACGTTGTACCTACGTACTGACGTTGCAAAATATTACTGTGTAACGTCAAATTTTAAAATTATTATTCCTCGCATATTGAACTTGTGAAATCCAAACGTGGAATTGATATAAATAGCAGTGAATGCTTTAGTCTGTTTCCTGGATCCTACGAGCAATTGTTACAACTCAGTACACAACTTAACTTGCAGTGAGCAGTCGTGCAAATACAAATACGTAAAATATTGAATGTTAGATATTCATACACTATATAGCACGTAGGGGACTCGTCTTAAAGTTACGTGCCAAATCGTTCTTATTTTACATCCCATTGTAAGTAGAACTCTAACTTCGACGTCAGATTGTATAAAACAACGTTGCAGAACAACTGCTCCTTGTTAGGACTAAATGATAACGGATTTATTAAAACGTTATCTTCTACAATGAGACGTCGGAGATCCGTTGTAGAGTTTTATATAAAATGCCGGATAAAACATAAATTAGCGAGTTTCGACAAATAGGCTACTAAGGACTGGTGCCCTAGAATATGCCATAAGAATTGTTGTTTTACAAAGTGCCAATTTATGAGTTGTAAGTAATATTAGTTAAGTTAGATATGGCACGTACAAACATTTTTTAAACACATTTATAACTGTATTTTGAAGTATGGGTGCTTTCACAACAAGGGTTAAAAGAGGAGCATAATGAGTTGCACTGAGTAAAGTGGCAGATGCAAGAAATACAGTGAAACCACTTGAGTATAAGTCGTAAAAAAGCTGTTTAAGCTTTGGACAGAAATTTGTAATGTTGAAGGGATTTAATTTACATCTTTGTGATGAGATGCACTTTTAATAAAAGTAATGAAAGCTGCATGGTTGTTAAATGCTCAATTTTCTAATAACAAAGTCCTCATACTTCAGAATAGAGTAGCCCACCCCCGGATGGAACACACAATGGCATCGTTCACTCGTTCAAACGAAACCCGAGAACATTTATTTTTGTATTCACTCCACGAACGTGAGACAGATACCGGCTTCTGTTGAACACTCGATTATTACCCAAAAACTTCACTGCCACTAATTTAAAAATAAAAATATTGGAAACGACCTACTGTGGTTTTATTTTATTGATAACTCTCTCAGGTCAATGTCGAAGTCGGTTTCGATAAAACCATTTAAAGTGAGCGGTATAATGGTCAACATTTTTGGTAATATGGAACGTATCAATTTGGCCTTTATTATATTATGGCCTAAAAGTTTGACCATCTAGTTCCCGGACACAGACAAGCGATGACGTTTATTTATTTTGTCGATATCTTAATACAAATAACAATAGGTACAAAGGTTTCTTTGAGAAAACGAGTTAAATATCTACCTACTGGTTAATTTCTTTTACGTAAATGTCCCCCACAACAGAAAGAAGAAGTAAGCCAAGTTCTTATCTTGACTCGAGAGCAAATTATATAGACAATGAAAGCAGATATAAAACTTTAAAACAAACAATGTATATTCAAAACGTATAAAATGCACAGTTATATGTAAACAAAAGCCCAGTTTTCAACCAAATGTTGGCCACTGAAATTACGTAGGTACTCGAAAAAAAAATACGAACTTCGAAAATTTCATTATTGGTCAAGTTTCGTGATCCAAAAGAATAACATGCGTATTCGCAGTGTTCACAGAAATCACCTGAACGACATTGTCATAAACATAGGCTCTTTTATGTTTATCCTTTATAACGTCGTTTTAAAACTTCCATCAACACAAGATTTATCAATATGAGTTCCATGCAGTCACTATACCTCCATGCCTATTTATGAAATGTGCGTTTGATGTTTTCATATCTGCAGTCTGCAGTGCTATTCTATAAAATACACCCCGCGAAAATGTAGGTGAAGTGATACTAATGCTAGGCATTGACAGTTCACTTCACTCAATTCTTCACGAGGTGGCTTTTACTGAATCGACCGGCAGAACTAGTTCTTTACATACTCGTTCCAGATCTATGAGTGACTGCAAGACTGTGCACGCATCAGTGCCCGTTTCTCCGCATCTTTCAACCTATCAAGTGTCTCTGCCATCTCTACCCAGGGCTCGTACCTCTGGTTTATGGTGATCAGCTTGTGGACTGAAGGGTTCCGAAGATCCATCGTGCGAGATATGTTTTCGCGGCTGCGCGATGTGAACACGGTGTCGACCTTTAACAAACAAATAAAGAAATAAACCATAGCATTTAATGTTTTTTTGTTCTTGATGCTTTTCACATCGAAAAGTTTTACATACATACATAAACTCACGCTTTTTCCCATAGAGGCAGGCAGAAACTACAGAGCGCGATATGCCACGATTCTTACACACTTCTTTTGCTTCGTTTACATGTTGTCATACACACACGAATTAAATAATGATTGAAGTCTGTTGTTGTTCTGTGAGAAGACGGAATGACAAGTTCTTTAATTTGGATGGCTAGTCGTCATAATGAGTAAGTAAGAATAGTAGCAGGTGGCGTTCTGTAGTGTCTGCCTATCCCTATGGGAAAAAGGCGTAGTTAATGCCTACTAGCTATTTGTACTAAATGTATTATCACTACACATTATAAAAGAAAGTCTCAACTGCGTCTGTCTGTCTGTTCACGATAAACTCAAAAACTTCTGCACTGATTTTCATGCTGTTTCATCAATGAATAGAGTGGTCTCCGAGGGAGGTACATAATTTGTCAAGTTTTTGTATACATTGGCTTTAAAATAATAATATTTATTGGAGGTGTTGGAAAAAAATAAGTCGTCTGGGAGCTGGGCGCGATAACGGACACCTACGCGGGCAAAGCCGCGAGCATCAGCTAGTAATAAATAAATGACGTACCTTATGTTTACATGACCATATAATCATGCCAACCATTAACGACAAAGATGTGCATGTGACAACGAACAGAGGAATGACTTCCCAATATGTTTTAAGGGTGTACCCTAATCTCAGCTTTCTTGGGTACGGTACGTCGTATTGAGTGGGTGGTATCATGTCTGCATATCGCACATTATTTACTTTTGGTGTGACTTTTCTAGTCAGAAGCAATTCAACACGAGATTTATACGTACTGCGTAAAAATTTTGAAAGCATTTTAATGCAAATTGATGCGTTTACTTCAATTATATAATTTTCCTAATAACATATACAAAATGTGAATGACGTTATCGTTAATGTCAAAACATTCTATTATCAAATTATTAAAGTGAATGTGAAAAGTAAAGAGTACGGTGTGTCTAAAGAGATCCGAAACAATTTTTTTTTATTAAATCTCCCGCCGCACGCCGCGCCGGTGGCCGTCCATAAGTTATATAACAATAATAATAAAAAATATTGTTAAATATAATTGAACACATTTCAACATTGGCCACAAACTGGGCAAACCTTTATCTTGGGAACCAATTACCTATATCTTTTTTTTTGTATAGCGGGGTGGAAAATCCCATTGGTGTCCTCATTGGGTCTACCACTCTTACTGACTAAAAACCACCCCGGTGTTCCGTCTCACACCTGCGCCGGGGGTCATGGGAACAGAAGATACGTCGCGACCCCCGACTGAAGCTGGCCCTACAGGCCTCGCACGTACGTAGGGGGCGGCGGACGTCCCCGAATACGTCGCTCTAGCCCCGCCTTTCCACAGACTCCTTATGCGAGACGACCGTTTCGCAGGAAGACACCACCGCGTCCCAGAACTCATCGATGCCGACCATCGCCTAAACCACGGCGTGCAGCGACAAGTCACTGCCTACTCCAGGGATGAGGGCACGGCTTCTTCCCCGCGGCACACTCGGCCAATTATATCTGCACTAATCTTTTCATCACCCCTCAGTGATCACCAATCATCACTCTACTGAACATTCAGCCAGCACTGTCTCGTTTATTGACGCTGCGGCTCTGTGGCTGCTCAAACATGGCAACACTGCATCACTGTCGGATTATTTTTCACCTATTACTGGCTGTAAATGAAATATTGATGAATAAAAATATATGGCGCAAAAGTCAGATGAAATTCAAAAGTCAAATATTATATTTATTTATACAAAATAAAATTTAAGATAACCGTAATAATTGTCACTTGGATATATATTTTCAGGCTGATATGGAATTTTTGTATTATGGACTACGTTTGCGACATTCAGAAATTATCGCGTAAGAAAACAGGTACCTATGATTAACTTCGTTCGATGTTCTTAGTACAGGTATGGGCATAAAAGTAACGTTGTAATAATTCTTAATGAGCTCATGTACATGTCAAAACCGATCTTCCTGGCCTTGTCCGAAGTTATTTGGGGTCGACACAACACAAAACGTTTTTTCTTTCATTCTCCTCGGTCATTGCTTCATTTTCACTTGTCATGTTGCAAAAGGATTTAGCTTAATGACTGGTTACAGGTTACCCTTTTTCATAAAAGGTGCTATTGCTATCTCTAGGATTTGCTTGATTTAACAACAGACTGATCTTTTTGAGCCGATTGTTCGCAGACGTCGTCGGTGTGAAGATTGGTAATGAACGTGCGCACACCACGACGCCGCATCTCGCCTCGCACCAGGCGCAGATACCGGGCCATACGGGAGTTCTTCCGGCGAGCGCTAGGTAACCAACCAATCATTAAAAAAACTCCTAATACACTAATCACCTCCGACGCTAAACACTTTCTTACTTTGCAGGTAGCTCATCGCAACCGGATATTCAAATAAGTTCGAGTATAGCTCTAAATGTTACCGATCTTAAACGCAAAATAGTTGGACTCGAACAACAGTTAGATGAAGTCAACAAGCATTGTCAGAACTTCGCGTGTCTTAACAGCGTTACGAGGGAGTCCGAAAGCTGTCTCCAAACAGACCTTAGCCATGTTAAGGAGTCCAACTGCTGCATTCCGATAGATGTGAAGCACGAGATAGAGACGATCGGAGAACAAACTGAATCGTCTAGAGGGAGAAAGTTGGATAACACCGAAACAAAATTGATATACAAATCTTCTAATAGTCACTGTGGAAAATCTTCAAATAGTCAATACAAAAAATCTAAAGATAGAGAAAATCGTTCGAAAACCAAAAATGTAGTCGATGCAACCCAAACTCAGGGGAAGTTTGACGATTATGAAGAAAATGTTTCAAAATCTAAAACAAAAAAGAGCAAACTGCATAGATTATCTGATTACGGTACAAAATTACACAAATATAGAACTAGATCTGTTTACGAGAACTTTCCTTCTGCCAATTCTAGTAGTAGTTTTCGTTCACTTATAAATCCACGAATGCATCATTCGCAACCTGGTAATTTTAAGGACATTAAGTGTCTTAAACCAGAATACGTGGAGCCTTCACCTCAGCATTATCATAAAGAAAAGAAACTCAAAGAGCACGCGACGAGAGCAGAAGGAGAAAGGAGAGAAGCGAGGAGTAAGAATGATGTGTATAAAGAATCTTATGAACAGAAATCTAATAAAATTCGTAAGCAGAAACGTAACAAGCGCGAACTTGACCAAGATTTTATCGATGATATTATAAAAAGACAATATAAGCCAGTAAAATTGTTTGGAAGGAAAGAATCTCACCTCAGCCAGATATCAGCACCTGTTTGTCGAGATCAAGAGTTCTCAAGACGAGAAAATATACTGATGGGTACCGAGTTATGTTCATGTTGTTATGACGGGCAAAATCATAAGAGAAGACATAGTGATATCAGTGAAATGAGAAGTATTTGCGACACTCGCCTTTACAGTTCTAAAAAACATTCCCGAGGCAGAAAGCATCGCAGGATTTACTTAGATACATTTAATGATTCTGATGTTTATGACCTCATTCCTGTCAAAGAGAAGTCCAGCCCAAAAACTCGACGAAAATTTTGTGAGGATAACATGCTACCATATGAATATTATAAGGAAGTCCCACCGTCACCAAGGACACTGAGGCCTCGGCTTAATCTGAAATCACAATATAACTCAGATTTCGAAGATTACATGGCGCACGTCAAGCCTTCGTATAGGAAAGGTTCACCGTACAGGCGACGTTGTCAACGCGAGCGCGTGCAGTTGGAGAGTGATGTAACATCAGAACAAGTTCCAAATTTTACTGTGGAGCATTCATGCAAAGCATATAAATACATGCCATGTAAGGTCAAGAAAAAAGGAACTCGTCAACAAGACAACGCCACTATGAGCAGTTTTCAACATGTACCTTATGCAAACGACCAAGCAAATGTTACTGTTGATACATCATTTAACAAAACCGAAGAACTTAAAGGAAAAGAAATACCTGTTGATAAAACAGACAAAGCACTATACGAAATAAAGGATATCCTACAAAGTTTTTTACACGAAATAAAAAAAGAAACAATTACATCACAAAGCGACAAATCTGATGTGTCCTCCAAAAATGGGGACAATCAAAAGCATTTGATAAACGAAAATAGTACTAAGTTAAATGGCAACGCAATGCCTAACAGTAGGCATCAAAGCATTAACAATTTTGGTGCAGGATGCAGTGGTTCTCCGTATATTTCGTCGTTTCAAAATCCTTGTTGCTATCCGGTGATGCCAGTTTGTCCCATGAGCTATCCTATGACCATGCAGAATGGCTACATGATGTCCAGCCCAAGTTACACATGCACAAACTGCGTCAATACTACTAAGGAACCTGCTCATAATGAACACTGCTGTAATAGGAACGTTAGCACAACCTGTCATACAGAAACGTGTCACACAGAAACCGACAAACTTATTAAAGAAATTTACAAATTCGTAGCACAAGGGCCTCTAAGAAAAAAAGATCGTGAAAATTTTGATAGGTATGAAGGTAGAAAAACCGAAGCCAATATTTTTACGTCAAGAAGCGTTGGGGAAAGTTCTAGAGTTAGTTATTCTAAACACGATGCCAAAGTGGGGACACCACCGCTCAAATGTTATTCAAAGAGTTGTGACGCAATAGGATCCAGAATAGGTTCCGAACCATATATCAGTGGAACTAATGCTAGTTATTCAGATACTATTTTGGAAAAGTTAAGTTTACAAGTAACTCAGACTACATCTGAAACTGATCTAGAAACATCAACTACTGAGGATAAGGTAGGAACTATTTTTACCTCATTCATCAACATATATTCCAATTAACTAGCACTGTCAGAATATGTTGTTTTTCATACCCATAACCGATTTTGTCTTGAAACGGAAATATTTCATTCTTAACGATCCTACCATACTCTTCTTCAAACTGTCGTTATGAAAGAAATATTGTATTGTTTCAAACTACATACTTTAATTTTCAATTGAAATAATTGAAACGATGATTTATTAGGTAGATAAAGTCTTTCTGTCGGTGAAGCCTATTGAAAAAATAACTAACCTTGTTTATTTTACAGTCTAAACGGAGAAAGTTTTCAAGAGTTTTGCGATCTATTGGTCTTTTAAAGAAGAAGAAAAAGGATATTATCGAAGAACTTAGCGAAAGTGAAAGTGTTATAGATGTAGAAATAAAACCAAGATCACCAAGAGGACCGTATGGACCATACAGACAAGACATAACGAACTATATGATGCATGGACAGGAGTACTACCATCCTCCGCCCATGCCGTCAAATTACCGAGGACCTAATGAGTATCAACTTGATTACAATCCACCATACAACCCTGGCTTGCCGGACTACTCGCAACCACCACCGCTCCACGACATGTACGCTCCCAGAGAGCACTATTCAAGGATGCAAGAACAACCCACTGCACCTTCTTACGGTTCTAAGCAGCGACCTACAGCTCCACCGCTTCACACCACTTATGATAATCCGTACAAACCCATGCAACAGCCACAGGTTCCTTTGTGTTTGAAGGAAATAGAAGTAAAAAGTACCGGCACACAGAGCGAAAGAAAGATGTCATTCTTTCGTAAGATTAAAAAGAAGATCCAACCGCCCGCTAATGTCGAAGTGGAATATAACCGAAACACATGCTCTACGCAGACGCAGGCGGCACAAGTTAAATCACCAACACGACAACTCACGAAGCCGTTGTTTAACTGGAAGAAATTGCAAGCTAAAGCCATGGCGGAGCACGGTAAGCTGAATACTGATCCAATGAAGTTCTCCTTGAAGACTGAGAAGGAATTAGCCGAGGGTGACCTGAAGTTAAGAAACGCGATGCTAAAGAAGTTGTTTTACAAAAGGAATCCTTTCTCTCCGAGAAATCTCATAGTACGAACGTTGTTGGGGAAAGATAAGTCGAGTTACGGCGAACCAAACGCGCGTGGTCTTAGACCACGGATGTTCTTGTAAATTGTGCGTGAAGTCAGTGGAAATTGTTGCGTTTTACGTTTGTTTTAAATATGTTGAAGGAAAAGGAATTAATGTGTTTTATTTTTAATCCCCGTATTCATTATCCTCTATGAATAAAAGTAAAGTTACTACCAGTAAGGCTTTCTGATTAACCATTCAACGAGAGTCCGTTAGGCATAACTTTAATACAGGTTAATTTATAAGAGGGGCATATAAGAGCGAATTTCCAGCTACACATACTTATGTGGTTGACTTGCAATTACTCTAAGCGTTGAACAAAGTGTATCAAAGTGACAGACATCGTGTCTGACAACTTTGCTTGTTTCTGAAAGGTTGGATAAGTAACGCACACGTGTTATGTCCAGCTTTTTGACAAGTATTTTACCATAAGTTGTGTATTACTATACAACTGGAATTTACCTATCTATCTGTTTGAGGTCTTCATAATCATTTCGGCCAAATAACGTCTACTGTTGGACATCACTAAAACATTTCCGCAAGGATCAGTCTACACCTGCGCTGCCTCCTGTTCCTCGCCAGGTCCACTTTGAGGGGGGCATATGCCCCCACAAATTGGTGTCCGTCGTGTGGCGTCTGCGACTCAGAAGACACAGTGTAGATCTATATCTACACTGTGTCTTCTGAGTCGCAGACGCCACACGACGGACCCTTTCACCCCAACTGCAATGTGCTCAATCCTCTGAGGCTATGTCCGCTTTGGTTTTCTTGCGAATCACTCCATTTGTTATTCGATCCCGCAGAGAAACTTCAAGCAACGCCAATTAAATGACTAATTGCCTTCATATGACACTAATAGGTACTGCACGAACACTCGTCTCTGTTTTAGGTGTTTACGAGTAATAAAAACACTCATCATCTGCCTAGCCTTTTCCCAACTATGTTGGGGTCGGCTTCCAGTTTAACCGGATGCAGCTGAATACCAGTGTTTTACATGGAGCGACTGCCTGTCTGACCTCCACAACCCAGTAACTGGGTAACATGATACCCCTTGGTTAAACTGGTTGTCAGACTTTCGGGCTTCTGACTACAAGTAACGACTGTCAAAGATCTACAAATGACAGCCGGGACCAACGGCTTAACGTGCTTTCCGAGGCACGGAGGAGTCTTGGTATGTAATAAATGGTCACCCATCCACGGACCGACCTCGTCAAGCGTAGCTTAACCTTCGATCGACCCATGCGGCTGTTATAATTTAGCCACAAGCTCCTCAGTAAAGAAAAAGTAAAGTAGAGTAATAAAAACACTATGTGGGATATTAATTGAGACTCCACGACCAAGAAAAAACAATCAATGTCTATGGTACACAATCTGGCCGGTAAAATCCTTGTTAATTCAAATATATGACATAATGGAATGCACCAACGAATAAACGGTGTGGACAAAGTCCATTGATTAAAAGATGTAACATACGTCAAAGAGCCAAATGTGATCGTGTTTCTTCAAACTTAGGTTTAAGGTTTATTGTTAGATTACATCCAAACATTGGTCAGAATGAAATTAACAGTTGAAGGAGCATCGTTTTTTAGGTAACAGGTGGATTGAACCTGCCCTTTTCTGGAGGTAAGTCTACATTAACTTTTTGTTTAGATCCGCTAGCTCGGTCCAATATCAAGATATCCTTCAATCCTTCTCCCTATCCTCCAAACTCCTCGTCCTACGAACATTCCCGGTTGTTTAAATAACTAAAATGAAATAATTTGTAGTGTACTGGCAACATGAGCACAGAAGATCTCCGTGTTCGCTCATTGTGTAGAAAACGCTTCAAGGGCATCGAGAACTTCCTGAAAAGGGTCGCTTTTAATTTAGGTAAAGTATGTATCTTCTCTTAGGAAACTTTTGAGTGTGAATGTGGAGGTATTGAAGAAGACCAAAGAAAAGATGAATAGTGTGACAGTGCCGGCTAAATAGACGGTGACTACAGAGATGACAGCGCCGACCCGCCAGCTGGAATAAATTGCGGGTACAATAGGGTAATTGGGCGTTAGTCTAGTATTTTCTTTAACCGGGTTTAAGTTTGTCATATAAACTGCTCCATTTAGATTATGATAAGCTACTTCTATTTGATCACACACTTAAGGTACTATTACTATCAATCCACTTGTAGGAAAAGAATATTATACTATATCAAAATAACAATAATTTATTAATTCAATAGTTTTCTTGTGAGTTACTTAAAACATTCTTTTTCTTTATTAGGGAACACACCATCGCAAACTGAAGTTAAAATTATATCCTGTATACCAATAGACGTGACAGACTTGCAACAAAAGATAGTCCATTTAGAAAAACAGCTGGAAGAAGCTACTGGCGCTTTAAGATCGAGTCCTGAGGAAATCCAGACCGCTACAGTAAAAATTTGCAAAGCCAACAAACCCAACAAAACTGCGCAACCTAACAAATCAGGCCAGCAATCCGTTCACGCTGCGATCGTAGATTCGAACTTTCTTAACTCTGCAAGTGAAGCGATATCTTGCAAGTTCGATAGTGATCGATATACTTGTCCAACAGCATGTTTGGGAAACAAAGGAAAGTCTAACGTCTCGTTTGTATTTTCCGCTTTAAATGCAAATACGGCATCTGATCTTTCGAAAGATTGTTCTGACATATACCAAAGCGACGATCAAGCTGTAAAGCCGAAAAACGTAGAACGCTACAACGACCAGGCAATTAATCCTAAAATGGTGGATCATTACTACGGGCAGACAGTCAATCCTAAAATGGTAGATCATTACTACGGGCAGACAGCCAATCCTAAAATGGTAGATCATTACTACGGGCAGGAAGTAAAGCCTAAAATGGTAGATCATTACTACGATCAGACAGTAAACTCTTGCAAGAACAACATGGATAGGTACAACCCTACACCTCAGGTGAGCGAACCAAAACCAAACAGTCTACGCCAGAGACTGAAAAAAAAGATCATTAAAAATAAAAAAGGTATTTCGCCATGTGTGTATTACGCTCAAACCTATACGTCTCCGTTCGTTAAATCTGATTTAAGACAAGAGGACCCTGAATATGAAAACAGTGAAATTCTGAATCGTTCGTATTTGGCTGCAATGGTCAGTAAGCAATATAAACCTGAACTGTTAGGAGATAACGTATCCCAACAGAGTCACTTCTCTTCACCTATCTGCAGAGATGTGCCACCTCACCACGAGGGCACCTGCCACTTGGAATCCGACATATGCTCGTGTTGCCACGGTCAATTTCACAACATTGACGAACACGTCAATGAACATAATACTTTTCAGACTTACATGCTCCATGAGATGAATACGGGTAGTGCTTTCTATGACACCAATCAATACGACTTAGTACCGGTAAAGGAAAAACCGGTGAAGGTTAAAAAAGACTTGGTTAGGCCAATAAAAAAAGATTCAAGGCATCATATTGACATGAAATGTTGGCCAGAAAATATCAGGACAAAATATCGTTACCGCTCCTTGTATCCTATACCCGCGAGCAAACTCCATACTGCGCGACCACGAGATAAACTGGGTAGCTATGGCAGAAATGTGCCCGTAACATTTAATAGACTAGAACCGGTTGCAAGGACAGTGACAAAGCGGAGAAAGGAAATATATAGAAGAGAGCGGTCAATAAACATTGAGACATCAAAAAGCTGTTCAATTGACTTTGGAAATATGTATCCCAAAAAGAACTGCAAGAGTCCCGCAAAACTAGGTTTACAATTGATGCCGGCAGCCAAGAAAAACGCAGAATGTTTGACCACTGTTATTAATAACAGTGAATGTCAAACAGAAATGAGCACCATTGAGGAGAATTCGGTTGATACCAAAACAGAAGCAACGTTAAATCAAATCAAGAGTATACTACAATCTGTTCTAGCAGAAGTTAAAGGCTCCAGTCAATCAAAAGGTCAGGTTATTCAGGATAAACCCAAGAAAGACGCAGTCGTTCAGAAAGGCCCATCACATAGCAACATGCAGGCGTCTACTTTGATGAATAGTATTACGTATAGCCCTTACGCTATGAACCCACCTCCCTTTGTCACATCGTGTTCACGACAGATAAGTCCCAGCCAGTTTTGTTACCCACAAGGGGGCATGAAATGTTTCCACAATTTTCCAGTTTTCATACATAATCCAGGCGGGCGACATATGTGCTCCAGTTGCTACCGCAGCTCTCCGGTAAAACCTAGTTGCATCAGACAAGCAACAACAGCTGCCACCAATACTGAAGGAATAAAAGAAGGACGCAGTAAGGAAACTGAGCATTTAATAAAGGAAATATACAAGTCCATGGCCCTAAACGTGAACTATCCAAATAAAGATACTTCGTTAAGTGATTGTGACGAAGGGATGAAATCTCTGCATAGTTTTACAACGCCAATCGTTTTGAAAACTGAGCCAAAAAAGCAACCAACAATGATTAGAAACGTAGTGCAAGCTGTTTCGGAATTATTTATGAAGAAAAATGTGATAGAAACGTCAGATACCCTTAACTCAACGGTTGAAAGCAAATTACCTTCTCATCAAGCAAGCATGCAATCACGCGCGGTGACCAGTACTGATACAGAATTTAGGATGAGGAAGGATCGGCTTGAGAAATATTTGCGTACCAAAAACAAGCAACCCGTAGTGCTTGAAGTAGAGAAGAAAAAAATTCGAGAAGCGATGATACAGAACGTTCACAGCAGCACCGAGTCAGAAGAATCGAGCAGCGAACCCGATACTGATACCACGATAGTTGGACGGGTGCAAAAGGAAGCACTGGAATATAAACAAGTAAGCTTTCACGCATTCACTTTTAGGTATATTTTTAAGTCAATGCCATGTTTAATATTTTTTTTATGAACTTACAGAGAAAAGGAAAGGAAGGCTTGCTGACCAAGATGTTGAAATCCGTCAAGCTATTTAAGACGAAGGAGAAATCTACAAAAAGGGTTGAAAAAGCTGAGAGCGAGAATGAAGCCAGTAGCGACTCCGATGACTATCAGACTGTATACAGCCAAAAAATAGAGAAAAATCTGAGGCACAGGAGTCGGCCCCACAACCTTCCGAAACGTAAGACTCATTCGAAGATATCCTACAAACAACCTTACTCAAGAGATAGGAGTCCTGAAAAAAAGAGGTCTCCTTACATGGAGCAAGAATACCGGAGGTGCTGGGACGAAAAGCTCATGTTCCAGAACAATAGGCCACGGTACTCCTCAGAGAGGCAGTACTCGGAGCACTCAACTCCTAAAAGACCGTCTTACTACCAAACCTACGAGGCCAGACATGTTCAAGTCGACCCTAGCAGGCACGTTCCAAAAATTGAACCACAAACAAACAGACAAAATGTACATGAGAAAAAATCGAACCTGAAGAAAACATCCAGGGGAATGGCATGGCTTAGGAGACATAAGAAGGGTTTCCGTTGTGGCGAGCAATGGAAGCAGTTTGTCCTTGAAAATTAAGTTATTCTCAACGAATATAGCGATAAGACCACCAGTTACCCGTGCGCTTTTTTAACGTGCGAGTTTTCGATGCTCGCTTTAGAGTTCAAAACGATGCGCTTTTCTTTTCTTTGTGTAATTTTCTATGTATAATTGTATTGAGAAATAATTAATTATGTAGAACAAGCTAATTTGGGAGTAGGTAGATTGCGTATATGTATTTATTTCTCAGCGCGCGGTTCAACAGCGAATGTCGAAAAGTGAGTTTAAGTGTTTCTTATCGCTCGTTAGAAAAGCGACCGTGACACGGGGCCTTTGTGTCGTTTTGTAGTTTATTGTGAACCGTCTTTGTGAATGTGCAGGAATTGTGTAGAAAATGTCTAATAAAAATTTCAGTCTTCATATTATTTTTTTTATTGAATTCTTATAAGCTAGTTTAATAGAGAATACGTTTATAAACATTGTTTTTGGTCTCTCTCTCATTCATACATGTAGGCCAGATTCTGTCTAAAACTCCATGAGCTTTCTTCGGCGTATCTACACATCGTGTAATAGTAAGTCTTGCTAAGCTTACCAGTAAAATAATTCGATTATCTTCTCGCAACGACACGTGAGATTTACAAACATGTGCAAGGGTTGCCAGGCCCAAAAATAGAAAATCTGGCCTCAGATTCAGATTAGCCCGACATCTGGCAACACCACTACGACGAGCCTCTTTTAGGCTACGAACTCATGGAGCGATTTTCACCCGCGTCCGCCGCGGTTGCGGGCCCGCAGCTTCTGTAGAATGCAGATATATGTATTTGTAAAAAATTAAAGCAAAACTCACGACGCGTTTTACGCCCGCGTGGTGGGCGGTTGTTTGCGGTTCCCGCGGCACCGGCGGGCAACTAGTAGAATCGCGCGGGCCGCGATCAATTGGCGGGCGACCGCAGTGGCCGTTGGGGGGCAGGGGGTACAGAAATCCAACACCATTTTGCACCAGTGACTTGTGGCATCGTGACATGTTTGTGCATGTTTAAAATTAAACAAACATTATAAAATGGGTCTGGATCTCAACTGATCGTTTTAATGCCCGTCGTGCGGGCGATGATCGCAACCGCGTCGGCTGCGTAACCGCGCAAATAACCGGTCTCATGAGTTTAGAAATAAAATCGCAGTTCCACCACCGCGGCGGTTGCGGGAAAAATCGCTCCGTGAGTTCTTAGCCTTAGTCGACGGTTTTTTTTTGCCGGACAATGAAGTTTGTTTTACACATGTAGCTTGGACATTGAACACTCAATCATGGTCCGGGCTCCGTAGGTACTTGACATGTATGAACAGACAAAAAAAGAAAGAAAACACATTATTTTAACACCGTCAAATATCAAATTAAAACCACGAACACTCACGAAACCTCACGATTCGTTGCGAAAACGTTTCATTTAACAATAGCATAGAAAAATAAGAACATTGTAGATTTTATTTTTAAATTTATAATTAAATTTCAGTCGTAGGTATGTTTGTGCGGAAATGCTTAAAATTTGTACTCATAGTAAATTACATGATTATTAGATCTCAGTAGAACTTTCAATGGAAGCAACAGTCCAAAAGGGCAGTTTTACTTAGTACTTATAAATATTCTCAGAATATAACAATTTGAACAAACTCAGACTTTATATTTAAGGTGAAAAACAGTAAAATCTAATATGTACACAATCTGTCATTCCGTAGGCGAGTAAGCTGCTTATTTATGTAATAAAATAAACTAAACAAGTTTTATGAACTTTTTTTTGGTTTTCATTGAGCAAAGACAGCCTAAAATTGAAATTAACTAAAAGTGTTAAAGCGTTTTTGTTATGTGTTAAGTTTAAAAAAATATACCGAGAGTCTCACGGAGTTAGTAACTTCATCGTAGGTCTTTTAAATATTACTCTAACCTGGGGTCCAGCCACGTATAGACCGCGGAATTGTCTTGGTAGCCCTTTATAATCGAAACTTGTACAGTTTTTTCAACTCAAGTTAACTTGAGTGCGAATTTCTCCATTTCCCGTGATCCTAGGTAGCGTAGGTCGTCTATCACGTACCTGGAAACAAAATAAATCAAATCATTATTATAAACATTTATAGAACCAAAAATATCTACGCCTCAATGTTGCAACATCATGATGAAATGTTGGATGAAACTACTGGGAACATGTTTGGTACACAAAATATGTTGTGCTATGTTTTATTTATTTGCTTAAGCTACTGTCCGTAACTCCATTACACCATAAAACCCTCGCCGACTCGTACTATTATAGTCACACCAAATTAACAGACCAGTATGACAAACAGGATTTTTTATCTCGTTTGTCACACCTCTATTTTTTCCACACCATTTATTCTTAACTAGTGCTGTCCTATGCAGTTAAATTACAAACTTTTCACAAAGCAATGTTTCAGGGAATGATATTTCACCATTTAGAAGTTTTAATTGTCAGGTTAGTCTATAGTCACATGGAAAAGAAAAAGGACCTACATACAAACTTACAGACTTTTAATAATAATAATACCAGCATGTTACTGTCCTACTGCAGGGCAAACGCCTCTTCTCATGTAGAGAAGGCTCGAGCATTGATCACAACGCTTGCTCAAGGCGGATTGGCGATTTTAAACTTATATAGGTATATACTAATATTATAAAGAGGAAAAGTTTAATTGTTTGTTTGCATCGAATAGGCTCCGAACCTACTGGGCCGATTCGAAAAATTTTTTCACCGTTGGGAAGCTACAATGTCCCCGAGTGACATAGGCTACTTTTTATCCCTGTATTCCCACGGGAACGGGAACTACGCGGGTTAAACCGCGTGACGTCTACTAGTTAACTATAAGTCCAGGTTTCCTCACGGTGTTTTCCTTCACCAATGTCATTGATGTCTTAGATATACTTAGGAAGTACATATGAAATGAAAAAGCCACATTGGCACTTGCCCGGATTACAGACTTTTACCACTTTGTAATATTAGTAATCATAAAGAATGGACAAACACTCACTTGTAAAACAACAGTGGCAAAGGGGCGGTGCTGAAATGCCAGAGAGCGTGCGCGTCCAAGATATCGAGCTTTGGCGGGAAGTCGAACAGCTCGAGTGTGAGCGCCATGCCCGACAATAGTGTGAAGGCCAGCATGCGCCACGCGTAGCGCCGGCCCAGCGTCCACTGGTACCACGACACTCCCAGCCAGATCAGTGAGCCTAACACGCCTAGAGAAACAAAACTACGGTAAGAAATATTTCGAAGCCTACTAAAATCGTCCTAATTTGATCAAAAAAATAAAGCCATGTGAACAACAAACAAAACGCACAAAACAAAAGTAGGAAAATGTATAAGTTGCGGTGCGCCCTGCTCAAATGTCAGCCTGGAAAAAAGAGTAAGTAGGTACGCTACCTACTGCCTAAGCCGTACGGGCAGTTCTGCCACCACATAATGCAATCGATGGCAGTTTAGGCTAAGTTCACATGTTGAAATACGAACTAGTTAGTCTGTTAAACGCAGTTCCGGCTGTTTAACGCAAGGTCGTCTGTTTAACGCAAATTCGTCAATTGAAAGCAGATTAGTCCGCTTAACGCAGTTTTGTAAGTTTATTGCATATTTGTCTGTTTAACGCAGGATCGTCTATTTAACTCAGGATTGACCTGATTAGATTGGTGTGTTGTTATTTTATATACTAAGTACTTACCAAAGAAAACGTTGACCTTCATGTTGTAGTCATAGTTGATGACGCCGGAGTACAAGTAGCGCACGTGCGTCACGAAGTAGAACAGCGGCACCGACAGCAGGATAAAAGTCATCAGTTTAGCCTTCTTGTAGAATACTCTGCGAGTAACAAGCATAAGTTACATTCTCACCAGAGATCCAGATTTTATCTGGAGAGGCAGGATTATTTAGTTATTTAAATAACAAACTAACTTACACTGGAATATAAGCTGTGTGTACTACCTACTAACAAAATATGGATCATTGTTGTCCGAATTAAATGAATTTTATTTTATTTTATTTATAACCTTACGACGGCAGCGACGAACAGTCCCATGACCATGGACAGCGCACACGCATAGTCCATGAACTCAGTGAACCACGTGTCGCGCATGTGGAATATGGTGGACCACACCCACGCGTTCATGCACACCTGGGGGACCAAAATAAAATGGGAACACCTTCTCCGAACAGTTTGTACCGTATTTTTGACGCTAACTGTACTACTAATCAGTTAGTGTTAGGGTGCTTCTACATGGTTCAAGTAGCTTGTGCATATTGAAGCACTATGTATGCACCGTAAACTTTACTGTTTTAAAACATATGCTGGTCTAGCGACTCGAGCATGTACCAAAGCGAGACACCCGCGCGACTAACCCGCGTTCTTTGTGGCGCGCGCGCGGGTCACTTGCGCATGTAGCTCTCGACCACGAACAAATAACTTGTGCGTACTGCTTGGCCAGTAGCCCTGATCTTTACTTGCTTCAGTTATTTGCATTATGTTAAGTACAAGCGAGTAACTTGAACAAGTAGCTTGCGCATATTACTCACGCGTGTAACCCGCATCTTCACTTGCTCCAGCTACATGCACCGTGTAGAAGCACCCTTAGGTTACATGCGTGTGATAAGTTTTTTTTTGCTTGTATTATCTTGCACTGGTACAAAATAACTATAAAAATTGCGTAAACATTGTCACATTAATTCGCGTCTCATATCGGCGCAAGATAAGAAATATTTACCAAAATTTTATTTAGTATTCTTATTACATACATTATACAAAACAAAAAATTAAAACTAAAGCATACTCTTTTCGATTTTTGCCATTACATCTTCACGACGAAGACTGACTTACCATTGCAAAACCACACCAGAACTTAATAAAAGGCGTGGCTGGTCCTTTGGACACAGGGATCCGTCGTATCCGCTTGAACATGTAAGCATTGGCTGCAAAATTCAGCACCGATGCGAAGACTGAAGCTGGTTCTTGCATACCCAGGACTCGCACAAATGGCCACTATGGAAAAAAATATTAAATAAACAAAGGAACATTCTACAACTTCCACACAACCCCATCTAAGCAAAGCTTGTTGTGTTATGGGTACTCAACAACTTATAAACATACTTATATATTTCTAAATACACACATATAATAGATAAATTACACCCAGACACAGAACAAATTTGAATGATGCTGCTCATGACACAAAAATTTGTCTTGGGTGGAAATCGAACCCACAACCTACGTCATAGCAGTCAGCACCATTAAATACTAGACCAACAGGCCAGTCAAGCAGGACAGTCAGTCAGTCGGTTGATTCAGTAAAGTCACACCATGAAAACTTTGAGTGAAGTGAACTGTCAATGCCTTGCATTAGAATGAAATAACTGCTCGATTGCCCTCACTGAACTGATTGAATCTCACTGCATTATTCAGCCCAAGCTTGTCATTCAATATGAATTGTCCGTTTGTCCATGTCATTGTGTTATGTTAACAACCAATATGGCCTATTTATTTACCAAACTCCAAAGTCATTTATTCGAATCAGGCTGAGGATTTTAAATGTAAGAAAAAGCTTGCCCTTCGCCACTTCCAATCTTACTAATATCATCAATATTGGTAAACACCTGGAAGTGGCGAAGGGACGGTCTTTAGTAACTTTGGCATTCAAAAAGTAATATTGAAATAATAATGTATTAATTTATCTATTATTACCTAATATTGTATGTAGATTTTATTCTAAGCACATCCTGTGATATGAGCAAACAAAATGTTATAAGAACAAAGATATTCAATTTTTACTGTAGATGGTAAAGACGCCAGCACATCAAGTTACCCCATGGTGTCAAATTTCTTTGATTGTTTTTCAACTTTATCTCAAACAGAATAAGGTTCATATTCAATTGCGAAAGCTGTCTGTACATCGCAAACAAAATTTTCATCCGATACTTATGTCCTAGTAGCCTTTAAGTTATCACAAGAAAAACCTTAACAATGATAAATCTTACCTACCCTGCCATGGAACTTAGGAGTTTCTCTATCAGCTGCATGAAACCTTCTCACAGTTATCCACATGCAGTGATAGCGACATTCTTCTCTGCAGGACCATCGTAATAGAGTACTCCAAAAGTCCTGCTGTAATGCTGATCCAGGTTTAAATAATTCTCCATCTAAAATTGTTTAAAAGAATTAATGGTTGGCAATTTGATGGTGTATACTTTGTATTAGAGGTGGTTATTTTTGGTTGGGGGGGGGGGTTTTATTAACTTGTTTCTTTTAAACGACTTATAGTGCATAGTGACTAGAACCTATTCTATTATACTTATCATTTCTACGGTTAGAAATAATGGAGCTAAGCAAGAAAATACTCACTTTTGATGCAATTTTCTCTTTCAATTTTATTTAGGCAATCCACATAAACTCCGGAGTTATCTCCAATGCTGGATGATACAGGACTAAGTATACCACACACCAGTGTGGCTGCGATAATAGCAAGTTGCATATTTTAGAAAATTTGGACCTTTGTTTATAACTTTACGAGTACCTATGCGATTTTTTATTTGTTTTTATATAAATTAAACTGCAAAGCTAGGGTGTTGATCCCCTTACATCTCGACCCGCCCGTCCCTAATAGATCCTGGTTCTACTACTACTAATCTACTTGAACTGTTAACTTACTTATCACAAGACTCAGTTAAAAACATAAACCAATATCATTCTCACTCGGTACTCCGCGAGGTTTGAAAACAAGACAAGGTGTCATTGTGTCAATCAAAATTTTGTCTTGACAGTGACAGTGACGCTCAATTTACTCAATTCTCAATTCACACCTCTGACTTCATTTGCTAAAATAAACTAAATAAGTATTCACATGATGTTCACATTTAACATTAATGCTAATAAATTCATCAGTATTTCCTTCCATAATTTTCCATTACCTATCTTAGTAAATATTGGCAAGTTATTGAAAAATCAATTTTATTAGTAAAAGCAGTCAATGAAAATGGAATGTATGTGTCAGTGTCAGACGAAACGAAACGAAAACAAGCGGGCATAACCTAAAAGCTAAGCTATAACTATTATTGTAAAATCTTAACAGTGCTTTTAGAAAATGGTATTCATATTCAGAACTTTGTTCGCTGCAAAAGAACTAAGAAAACCGCGTAGTTATCTTCGCAGTAAATTTCTGGATTCTGTTAGGCTTCATGTTAAAGGTGGTAGTGGTGGAACTGGCCTCCCAAAGTTTGGCGGCTTAGGAGGCCAGGGAGGTTGTGTTTACTGTGTCGGCAAAGAAGATGCTAACCTCAGGACAGTTATGAGCAAACATCGCGGCAAAACAGTCTGTGCAGGACACGGTGAAGATAGTCGAAAAATAAAAATAGTCGGCAATCCGGGCTCTGACGTGAGACTTGAAGTTCCTCTTGGCGTTACTGTGTACAGGGAAGATGGTAAAGTGCTAGGATCTATCGACAAAGAAGGCGAAACAGTAATACTAGCTAGGGGTGGCCCTGGGGGCACTCCAGAAACTAATTTTCTAGGTCGCTTTGGACAGGTACATCACATACGATTGGACTTAAAATTAATTGCTGATATTGGACTTGTAGGCTTTCCGAATGCTGGCAAGAGCTCATTACTGAAAGCCATATCAAGAGCTCAGCCCAAAATTGCAAACTATCCATTCACTACAATAAAGCCTAACAAAGGAATCATTTCTTACAAGGACCTCAGACAGATATCTATAGCTGACTTGCCTGGACTTATTGAAGGTGCTCACATTAATGTTGGTCTTGGACATAGCTTTTTGAAACATGTGGAGAGGACAAAGATACTGCTTTTCATAGCTGACATACAAGGTTTTCAGCTCAGCCCAAAACATCCAATGAGATCATGTCTAGAGACAGTGTTATTACTAAACAAGGAGTTGGAACTTTATAATCCTGATTTGCTTCAAAAGCCTGCTATACTGGCTGTAAATAAAATAGATTTACCTGGCACTGAAGATACTCTAAAAAGTATAAAAGAAGCATACAGAAATATCAACTCAGTGCTGGACACATTGCCTGAAGAAGTCAGACCGGAAAATGTAATATGCTTTGATGATATAATTGGTATATCTGCACTCAGAAGGGGTCAGGGTGTGGAAGACTTGAAGGAGCTGTTGAGGAAGAGATTGGATGACTTAGCAGATGAGACTGATCCAAATATAGTGCATCCTAGTAAATTATTCAAAGAGTCCAAAGCTATTGTAAAAGAAAGGGGATCAAAAGTAACATAATATGTATAATTAAATAATAAACAATTCTGTGATATAATTTGTTGTCTCACTTTATTGTAAACAGCCTTAAATTAATACATTACTAGTGTTGGATAAGAAATCTTATTATATAGTTTGCTTAGTCTAAAAACAATAAAACCCAAAATATATTGGATATTTTTTATTACACATTTATAAGCTCCATAAGTGTTATCTGCCTTATAAGCTACAATCACTGTCAAAGTGATTACTCAACTAACTTGCCAATCCATCTTAGTCTAGAATTCAAACCAATTAGTTGAAACCTTTATCACAGTGATTCATATTACTAAAACAAACAAACTAGGGATAGAATTTGTTGCCGTTACTTTAATATTCATGGCATTTTATGTTTGGGTAAATAATGAAGGTAGTTTTGAGAGTTACACTTGGATACTCCCAAGAATCCAATGTCTCTGATAAAGTTGATCAATCACATAAAATCTTAATAAGTAAATAATCAGTAACACTAATAGCAGCTAGCCACTATCAAGTTGATAATTCTCATCCCTACTTTGATAGCCAGTAACAACATCCGAACCATAATCATACAATACTCACATAAATTCTAGGTATAAATAAAATACAATAAACAATTCATTATAATAATTTAAATATTACAAAATTTTATATGAGGATGAAATTGCTACAAAAATTACACAAACCAATCATGCATGCAACGTTGGGCAGGCGCGGTTAAAAGACGCGAATGTGATATAAGAGATTATATATTTATATTGTCCTACTCACACATTACCATAACCAAAAGTTTAGAAGTTTAGATTACAATGAATCACTAAATTTCTAAGTGTCTGGACTGTAGCATTATTTTAATTGCATATTCCCTTTTTATGACACTCAATCGTTTATTGCATTCTAATATTTCTGCTTGGTGGTCAGTAAGTATTAGATAAGTAGGGATTGCAATTCTTAAATAAAAAAAAGTCCCACAGAGTTCCATGTGAATAACAGTGGTTGTTTCCTAATCTGTGATGTCAATTCGAATGCCTATCATGTTTCTTCCATGTGCAATACTTGGCCAAAATTTCCTCATTAAATGGACATTTTCCTATAAAATGATTAATCCGTAGCTAGGCGCCGCATAAAAACGGGGAACAAAACAACATTCTAATTTCGAAGTAGAACGTTTATGTTTTAGGAAGACAAAAGAGATGACATCGACAATATATCTATACTATCTATCAATAAAATGTGGGCATAATGTTATTACAATTCCTCTTTACTCCATACTTTTCTAATCACAAAACTTACAAATACCTAACTTTGTGGAAATTAAAACGACTTACAATATACGGTATAAAAAATAAAATATGTAAGAACATTTAACACATGGCAGCGAAGATGCAAACAGTCGATTTTTTAACTTTTCCCGCGCAACATCGCTCGTACCTAAACGACGACAGCAGAATACATTTAGAAAGCTAAAAGTGAGTGTGACAGTGATTCAAGAGTAAACTTGATGATGAAAAAAGTACACATAAAACAAACCCCTTGTTCTGCCCAATACATATATTAACTACTCAAATGTGTTCATGCAAATATATTTTTTTCTGTTTACATTTTTTTTTATAAATTTGCATCAACCAGTAGATAGCCAAGAGGCGATGACAGAGAACAGACTAGATAGTAGAAACATAAGCTTACACACTAAATAACTAAACAGGTTTATAAATGAAGTCTTCAGCTTTCAAAATGCTGGCATAGGGTCAACGCAGGACATCGAAGTGGCAACGAAGCATTCATTCAATTTATAATTATTTTTTACAATACTTACTACTACTTTTCTTAATTTTTTTCCGAGTTTATGGCGTATTTTACAATACAACTAACAACCATTTTAACCTTAAATTAAAATAAAAGTAACAAAACTCCCCTTCAAACCCAGTTGAAATTCTATTTTTGTAAAATATTAAATTGCATTCTCATTATTTGACTTATACCTACATAATTTTCGCCAAATAAAGAGTTTATGCAGCCGCAAAAGCCTTTCAACATTTTAACTTTATATTTTTTTTGTCTACCACATCACGGGTAATTTTTTAAAACACTAAACTAACTTTTTCATTCCTAAAATAAAATAATTAGGTACATGAATAAATCAGGCGGCGAAAACCAATCCTTTTGCCAATATCCCAATTTATTGTAAAAAAAAAACTATTTAAACTTATTATTACAGAGTTTAGTATCTCTTACAACTTACAAGTTTTCAACCCACGTTACAGCCCTAGAGGGAAGGATTATAGTAAAACCCCAGTAAAAACCTACCTACCAATTTTGTAGACTTATGGTTCGTGAGATTACGTTATGCACAGAGACTCTTAATTTTATATCGAACAACGCGATTAGTTGAAAGTCCGATTACCAGCGTTGGCCCGTACGCAATTATATATGTATTAGATTATACGCATTAGTATAAAAGAGCATATATTGTACGTTTATATTCTGGTTACGTACGTAAAAAATATACAATAAGAATCTGTCGGTTTAACAGTTTCTTATTGTAGGTATTATTCTGGCTGCGAAAGAAACCAGTCCCGAAATTAGCTCTAATCTTATTTATAATGTTGTCTGATTATATAATGTCTTGTAAAAATATCTGAAAATCAGCAACACAATTTGAAAAGACTTCACTTACACCACACTTTTAAAATTATCGATTATCCAATACATATAGGAGCCTACATTTTCCATTAAAACATAAAAATGGAGTAGAAATAACAAATCGTTGTAAGAACATCCTCAAAATGATTACAGTAATTATTTCGTTGAACTAAGAAAACATCGTAAAATAATCGTGCACAGTACAGTACAAAAATCTATAATATAGCGGTTGCGTGCAGACCGTACAAACAAACAAGACTGTTTATTCGTGAGAAATTGATTAAAACATATACATCACAATTCCAAAATGGCGATGTGTATCATACAGGGTGTAACGGAAAGGGTATATACATACAAACAGGGTGAATAGAGTATTTAATAACGAGTCTTTCCTCAAAATTTCAGCTCCCAACTAATAACTTTGAAACTTCATGATATTATTTAATATCGACAGTTTATTAAATGCAAAATCATAACAAACGTGTCACCGCACTATGAGGGTCATAATCCTGTTCGGCAAGGTTCAAGTACATCTATCTCGGGTTCTGCGCGCCTAGTACAGACCTATCGGGCTCTGCCTAACCGACGAAGGCGCGACGGCGCGGGCGGGCTCAACTTTACAATTATGTATGTATATGTATAAAAACGTTGCCATGTCGTTTCTTATCACCAAGAGAATCCGTGCCCTTCGTATGTATATACCCTTTCCGTTACACTCTGTATAATTAATCACTTTATCCTGTGGGTATGATTATGCATTAACATATCGGTACAATCTTCTATAAATATGCATTTCATATCTGTAGCATAACTTTTTTTGGAAGACCTTAGGACCTTCGCACATCATGGTTTTTACGCGCTGAAACGTGCGTTTTCGATAAGCGTGTTCTCAATGTGTATTAGCAGATAGTTCACGTAGGTATGTATCGTTTCTACAGACCGATCGCCCTGCGTTTGATTTGCTGAGCGTACTGATTGCGTTCTACGCGCGTCATCGGCGCGTTAATAAAACGTCGTGTGTAAGACACTTATTCAAGGTGACTAGAAAAATAAACAGCTGTTCAGTACATTTATGATGTAACTCGAAAAATGGAGGGAAGCCCAATTCTGTTCTTGCGATTTTAGGGTTGATTGATAGTACTACAACACCCAATAAGATTGCCATTAGATTTAAAGTCACCCTGGTTTTTGTTGTTTTACATATTTAAATTTGTTTAGGGGGCTCAAAGGACTCCCAGGATTCTTAAAGCTACAGTACTCTGTGTTTAAAAAGTTATTATACATTAACAACACAATATAGGGTTACCATATCTCAGGATTGGTCCAGGTGTGAATTTTAGAAATCTCAGGATTTTACCGATTTTTCAAAAACAATATCACCATCGGCATACGTGACATGACTCTACGTGAATAACTGATTTTGCCATAGAGTTCTAAATTACGTTTGCGACAAAATCTTAGGACGTTTCTATGGAAATCTACTTCTACTTCTCCATGGATTTTTAAATTTTCCGTTTGGTACCCTTACATGCCAAACTCAAAAGAGCCGTTTAGCATGTAAGTACAGAGGCCAACAAAGCAATATACTCCAATGTGTCAAATTCTTTGACTGTTTTTCAACTTTATACTAAACAGAATAAGGTTCATGTTGAATTGGGAAAATTTGACAGTGTGGGGTAGCTTGATGTTCTGGCGTCTGTACATAGAATGTAAATTAATGTAGAATAACTTTTTAAACACAAGTCACACTATGACGGAATTCGTTAACTTGTCAACTCGGTACACAGGACAGATGAAGGTAAGGTGTCGGTCCTCAGTCCTCGTACCTCTCCTCGGCCTCGGTGGCCGTCTCGGCGGGCGGCAGCGAGCGCGGGCGCGAGGAGCTGTCCGACACGGAGCTGCCGGCCTCGCCCGGCGCCGGGGAGCCCGCGCACGGCGGAGGGGACGACGACGCCGAGCCTGCGGGACAGCATCGGCGTCGGGGTTCATACATAATACAGGGTCCATAATTGACAACATTTCAAAATTGACATGACCCTAAAACAAAAATACCGTTTCTTCATTTTTGTATGCTAAGTTCAAAAATTTGTTTAATTTTTTTTTATTGCTTAGTTTCTGAGAAAAAAAATAAAAACCCAAAAACATACGATGACATCACTTAAACGGTGGATGAGGTTACCTACAAATTTTGAAGATAAAACCATAATCTGATTTTTTTTTCAAAGTTAAAATTATGAATGAAATGTACATAATTTCGAAAACCAAAAATATGGGTCTAGATTTGGATTTACTTTTATATAACGTAATAAAACATGCAGGTTAAATTTTGAAATGTTGTCAATTGATTAGATTTAATATCCATCTTTTATATTTACCTACACATTATGGAATGCAATAAAGTATTGAGTACATTAAGCGTGTATTTTAAAGCTAGAAACGTCTCAATTAGCTGTCGAATAGTTTGCTGTTAAAATATGAAATAAAAAATATATAAAATTAAATATTGCTCTATAGCGAACTAAATTATTGTTTACTAGCGATCTTCACAAAGTTTAACCCGCGTAGTTCCTGTCCCCGTGAGAATATAGGGATAAAAGTAAAAGTGTAGCTTCCAAACGGTAAAAGATATTTAAAATCGGTATCTATCCAGTAGTTCCTGAGATTAGCGCGTTCAAGCAAAACAACTCTTCTGCTTTATCCTACTATCCTACTTAATATTATAAACGCGAAAGTTTGTGAGGAAGGATGGATGTTTGTTACCCTTCCACGTAAAAACTACTAAACGGATTTTAATAAAATTAGCATGGAGTTAGCTGATACCTTGGATTAATACATAGGCTACTTTTTATCCCTGGATTCCCACGGGAACGGGACCTACGCGGGTGAAACCGCGGGACCTCAGCTATTATAATATAGTATAGTATACAGGGTTATTTGTAAAACACCAACAACCTCGCAGGAGTAGATTACTAACATCATAAACAACAACATTTGTTCTACGACTTTTTTGAAAGCAGACTAAAAAAATCGATTCTTCGAAACTCGATCGACTGTTCGGATATATGTATGGAGTGTTGATTTTTTTTTGTCTATTTTCGTAAAAGTTTTGAAAGAGACGAAAACGTGTCGTTGTGCAATGTGAAAATAAACGATATGAGTGTAGAACAAGTGAATGACTTTGTATATCTGGGAAGTCTGTTTACAAGGGATGGAAAGAGAAGTGGAAAGGAGAGTTAATGCAGGAAATAAAGTGAATGGCGCTATACATGGCGTTGTGACCAGCCAGTCGGTGTCCGAAAAGGCACGACTGGCTGTTCACAATGGTGTGCTGGTGCCTACACTAACGTATGGAAGTGAATGTTGTCAAAAATTGAAAAGAGTATGCTTAGATGGTTTGGTCACGTTGAAAGGATGGATGAAAGGCGACTAACGAAAGGTATTTACAAGGCAGATGTAAGTGGGAACGCCGGGAGGGGACGCCCTAGAAGGACATACATAGACCTCATTGGTGAGGTTCTTCAGAAAGGTCAGGTGCGTAGTACTCGCAACCGGCGTGTGTGTATGACAACATGTATGAATGTAAACGAAGCAAAAGAAGTATGTAAGAATCGTAGCATATGGCGCTCTGTAGTTTCTGCCTACCCCCATGGGAAAAAGGCGTGAGTTTATGTATGTATGTACGTATTTTCGTAAAATTCGTAGAACAAATGTTGTTGTTGTTTATGATGTTAGTAATCTACTCCTGCGAGGTTGTTGGTGTTTTACAAATAACCTTGTATAGTATAGATGAATTGTAATAATAATATATAGTTATTACCACCCTGACCACCCTCAATGTTTCGATAAAGACGTCAGGAAAGATTTCAGAAAGTTTCTTGACATCTTTAATGAAACATTTAGAGTTGTGATAATGATTATTATAATTACAATTCATATACAAAGTGAATGTCAAGACACATTGATCGACGGCTTTTTGCATTTTGCTGGTTGAAAAGGAGCACACGCATATGCATTATACCGATCCACCGCGCACCACGCCATCTGTCGATGGGAAAGGATGCGTACGTCGTCCCATATTTTGTTCACGTTTTGTATAGACAAACTGTCGAATGCCACCGATTAATGTGTCCTGTTCCTAAGACATCGGTCGTACCGTTCCCGGGCGGGTTGAGCACGTTGTCGTGTGCGGGGCGCTGCTTCTTGGCGGCCGGGTCGTCGCGCGGCTCGTCCACCTGCGCGGGACACTCCAGGTGCACCAGGTGGAACACCTGCGGACCAACACGACATATACAAACATTCTAAATAACAGGTATAAAAGAACAGGTTGCCTAAAACGGGCTCCTTTCAATCGTGTCAATTAGAGACACGATAGAAAGACAATGACAGCGCGGACGCCGGTGTCCTCGCGGGGGTTAATGAATTAAGAAAGGCGTACGGGTCAGTTATTACGTAGTACCAGTGTACTACGTAATACATGACCCGAGGGTTGAAATTACGAGCAAAAGTTAGAGAGAAAACAATCGTACCTCATTGACAGAATTATTAGTGCCGACGATTCGAATGATAGAGACCGGCCGCGGTTTGAAGTATATCACTTGCCATGATCTGGATAACAAAAATACATATTATTATAATTACGTGGGATAATTCACTGTTAACAATATGCATACAGGGTGAGTTTTCTATTGGTATCTCAAAGCGATAACCGAACCCGGGCCAACCCAGATTGAAAAAAAATAAAAGTTTTCTAAGATCCTGGTCTTTTTCTTTTTCAACCGAAGTACAAAAAAGGCTTAATTGGCTGTATTTTTAACCGACTTCAACAAAAGGAGGAGGTTCTCAATTCGGTTGTATGTTTTTTTTTTTTTTTTTTTCTTTAGGGTTTGTTGCCTCAGTACTCCGTCATTTATGAACTGATTTTCAAAATTCTTCTTTTATTTGATAGGGTATACGAACAGATTGGTCCCATTTGTATCTAAACCCATATCTGATGAGGGATCCTCGAGGAATTGAGGGAACTACTCAAAAAATATAGGTACACACGCACCGATTTTAACATTTTCAGTAACAAATCAAGCATTTTCATTTGGAAAGTATCATTTGGTGAAGAAAAACTGATGAAGAAGACAGTCAACGGAACTCTTCAACGCATATCAGCAAATTATTCGCAATTGCTGTACTCAGATGTCTACGCTGAGTTTTTGTATTTCTATAACATAACATTACGACTGTCTATTTTAAAAGGGGCCCGGCAGAGATGTAAAGATTAATGTTTAGAAAGAACTATTTTTGCAATTGTTAACCGATTTCAATGATTCTTTCAAGTATTGAAAGACTTTCTTTACATACGAAGAAACTAAAAATTACAAAATAAAAACTTTTTTACAAAAAAAACAACCGACTTCTTAAAAAAAACACTATCAGGTGAAAAATAACTCCAGTTTCGGAAGTCGGTGGCCAATAATGAACGAAAACCACCAAAGCCACAGATTTCCGAAACTGGAGTTATTTTTCACCTGATAGTGTTTTTTTAAGAAGTCGGTTGTCTTTTTTTTGAAGTGAAAACTTCTTTAGCGGCGTTGTACATTTTTTTTGGGATGGGTATAAAATGTTAAACTCGCGTCAGGACACGTGACACCTGATCGAAAATTCGTAAGACGGCGCGGCGGCGCAGGGCGCTTGCGCGAGTTTGCGTGTAATTTTCACTTCTGTCGGCGCTCCCGGCATCCGTTGCTTTTTTTCCTCTAAAAATCTTTGCTGCTGTCCCACTGCAGTTACACACGCTAATAATTATACCTGCACGACTCCCTCGTCCTGTCACACACCATCTCCCAGTCCCAGTAGTTGAGCGAGGTCTCGACGTAGTAGGAGTAGTGCCTGTAGTCGCAGTCCCACAGCAGCAGGCGGATGGACGACAGCAGGTAGGGCTGCGCCAGCTGCACCACGATGGCGCCGGAGCCGAGCTGGTGGCACGTGTAGCCCTGGTCCCAGTCGTAGTGCTCCGTGTCGCCGTTGATCAGCGCGTTGCGGGAGCGGCTGCAGGGAAGTCAGGGTGATAGTGTCTGAGAGACCTTCCGAAAGGAACCACTAATGTGAAGACAGAGCCCTCAAGCATCGCCACATGGACCTGTAGTGTTGCATGGAGGCTATGTATCCAAAGAACTTGCTTCGCCTGAATGATGTAAATGATTATAAGAAAAAAAGATACTAAAAAATATTTTTTTTCTACTACAACGATTCCACTTTCGCGGAAGAGTGGCAAGATTGATGATTTATGATGAATAAAGGGCAAACGCGTCACCTGTGATAGTGTAAAAGTATAACTTTTGGGAAAAAACCCTACCCAGTTTAACATCATCTGTCCAGATCAAACTGGATGCAGTTGAAAACCAGTGTTTTACATGAAGCAACTGCCTATTTGACTACAAGAACCCAGTAACTGGGTAACACAATATCCCTTAGTTAGACTGGTTGTTTAGCTTTCGGGGGTTCAGCAGTCACTAATAACGACTCCAAAGATCTACAAATGGCACCTGGGACCAACGACATAACATGCTTCGAAAACCTGTCTAGTAGATACTGATGACATTCAGTGGATAACATTATTTTGAGAACCACGAACGTACGGACGAACTCTGAAATCGCGACAGTAAAACAATGTCGTGTATTACATGGGTGACTCACCTGATGCCTTCGATGACGACAGCGGACAGCTCCACGGTGGCGACGTTGTGCACGGGCTCCACGAGGCCGTTCCGCAGCGGCGGCACGCGGCTCGTGTGCTTCGCCTCCAGCGCGACTGCGTGGAACACCTGCACACAGGCAACGACATAGTGTGAAGCTAGTTGGAACACGTCATGTTTTCCTATGTTTTATTAATTTTAGCACAAAAAAATGAAATTTACGCGGACAAACACTTTCCTTAGACATTTCATTCGTATCCCTTTAAACTATATTGGGGTGACGTATGTGACGTCAAGTTGGTCGGTACACCTTGCTCTTTGTTTATGTTGTTTAAATAAAATAACCCAGTTAATAAGAAGAATTTTAATACAGACAGTTTCTACAGACAATAATTCGAATCCCAAAACGTTATCTAATGTGCAAGTGCAGTGTTTATAAAGAAATTACTGTGTAAACTTAAATCGGTACACCAGTGATCAAAATCTACCCTTAACATTGAAAACATTAAAACATCTCAGTGAATAGACTTAAAAAACTATCCGTGAAGTATTGCCTGAAAGTGTGATCTCTCACTGTATACCCCAGTGTCATTGCATGGTGTGAATAAACTATTGAATTCCCATCAAATCATAATTTGCGTTTATTGATAACAGCGCCATCTATTGGTGCTGCGCGGAACGACTGAGCGAGATCGATAACCTAACGTCCGAAGATATCTGATGTACCAAGCGCGCCATGCCAGCAGCAAAGTGTGGTGGTTGCGCGAAATTCTTGTCACCGATAGAGGCCGCTAAATGCAATCGGTGCAATGCCTTATTTCATCGCGGTTGCGTCAGTTTGTCTGGTACGGGTATTATTGCACCCACCTGGCGATGCCCTGAATGCACCAAAAATATAATCAGGGACAACAAGTCCGATACACCAGTTCGAGGAAGGGTGGACCCTGTCCATGTAGAGGAGCACAGCAGCCCTGAGAAGTTTGTAGACACCCCCATCAATTCCTCCCCTGGCTTGGCAGATGAGTTGCGGCTGTTCAAGGAGGAGCTGCGGGCCGAGTTTCGCCTCATGCATCGGGAGTTTCAACAGTTCCGCACGGAAATGGCTCAACTAAAGGATTCCCTTAAGACCTCTGATGACCGGATGGATAGCTTTGAAGCCCGATTAGGCGCAATCGAACTTAAACTGGAGGAAAAAGTGCTGCCGGACAAGGATCCATTACAAAACACCATCGCTGAGCTGAAATGCCAGTTAAACGAACGTGATCAAGAACTCCTGCTGAACGACATAGTGGTGACCGGAATTTCAGAGAGCAGGGATGAGGGCATCCTACACCTTGTGAAGATACTTGCCACAAAGCTTGGGGTTGCGATTGATGAGAGGGACGTAGTTCATGCTGAGCGAGTGGGATCCACGCGCCGAAATCGAGTGGAGAATCCTGACGGCACCATCTCTGCTAACCCCACTGCACAGCGACCGCGAAGTATTTGCGTGCGTTTCGCGCGGCGCGCCACGCGTGACTCACTTCTGCGCGCAGCTCGGGTTCGCCGAGGTTTGAGTACATGTGACCTTGATATCACTGGCCCGCCGCTACGAGTTTACGTTAACGAGCGTCTAACTCGAACAAATAGTCAGTTATTTTATCACGCTCGTCAGGCAGGGAGCCAGCACAAATGGAAGTACGTGTGGACAAAGGAGGGAAGAATCCTGGCTCGCAGAGAAGATCAACAAAGGGAAGTGAGAATTAGATCTGAAGACGATATCTGTAGGATTTTTGTATAGTGGTCGGTTTGTACTGCACTCGAACGCGTTTTTTTAACTTGTTTAGATTACATATTGTTTTTGTGGATGTCCTCTCTTTATTATTTTGTTCGGCATGTATAGGTTTTTTTTATACTTTGTTTTTAGTATTATGTGATGACAAAGGGCGGTGTGTGTTTCTTGTGGTACCGGGTGACGGTCTATTTTACTCTCAAATTATTTACAAACACATGATTTTTATAAGGTATGCTGTTGATACACGTAATACAATGTCTAATACACAATATTTATTTACGATTATTTATTATACACTATTATTTAAAATCAATTATACATTTATACAACAATTATACATCAATAACACAAAAATAACACATTATTTCTATGAACTAAATTTATTTATTAGTGCAAATTTTAAATTATCATTTAGAACCAATTATGCAAAAATTACTCATTATCACTATGGCCAAAAACTATTTACAAGTATTAATTTTAAACTATTCATCAGAATCAATTATGCAAAAATGATACATTGTTATTATTATATTTTATTTCTTTTCACAAATGTGAAAATGTCAGCTGTTACGTCTGCGACAGTGTTTCTCTGTTTTGTTGTACAGTGTGTCTTTTTTGTTAAATATGCTTGAGAAATACCTTAAAGTTGGTTTGCTAAACGTAGGCTCCCTTGGTACTAATCACGATGATTTTATAGCAGTAGTGGAAAGGCATTCCTTCGACGTACTAGCGGTTAACGAAACTTGGCTGAGACCGGGCGAAGAGGGGCGAGCGCCCACTGTGCCAGGTTACCGTCTGCGCCACTCGCCACGACCACTTGCCGTGCACGGGGGTCGGGGGGGTGGTGTGGGTTTCTACCTTAGGCGTGGCTTGACCGCACGTACCTGGTCCGCCCCGATTGACTCTAGATACGGTACTATCGAACAAATGTGGATTACCCTAACACTAAATGGAAATAAAATTGCTATAGGCACGGCATATCGCCCCCCCCGCTTCGACTTGGACCTTTTTCTTGACGCCATAACCGAATCCATCAGCTCCTTAGTAAAATGTGATCACTACATACTGCTAGGTGACTTCAATGTAAACGTACTAAATGCCAACGGGCAAACTAATAGAGTTTGTGAGTTTTTGAATAGCCTGAGCCTAAAACAACTGGTAAGTTCGCCCACCCATTTCACAGATCATAGCCAAACACTGATCGATCTTGTCTGTACGAATCTTAAACATAAAAGGATATCTGTTGAGCCCTATGGTTCAATAAATGGTCATTCACTTGTTGTGTGCGAATTTATTGCTATGCGTAACAAATATAAACCCCATACAATTACTTATAGACCTATTAAGGATATAAATAGAGAGGTACTAGATAGTGATTTATCGCACGTGCACTGGGACAATATTTGTGGCTTACCTAATGTGAATGACATGGTTGAGGAACTGAATAAGAACATCTTAGCAGTTTATGATGCGCACGCTCCGGTCAAAAGATGCCTAATTAAAGAGCAGTCATATCCCTGGATAACAGATACAATAAAATTTATGATGCGTTTGCGGGATGAAGCTCTGACTAAGTTTCGTAATACGAAATCCGAGTCCAAAAAGGCTTACTATAAGCAGCTAAAATCTCTGGTGTTATGTTCCATATTTAGTGAAAAAGCGGCATATTTCAAATTTAACATTAATAATCAAATCAAAGATCCAAAAACTTTATGGAAAAATTTAAAAACCACTGTATTGCCAAATAAACAAATTGATGACCTTCCTACTCAATTCAGAGATCCAAACAAAATCAATAATCATTTTTTAAATGTACCTGGAAACCCTGACTGTAATATATTGCAACGCACATTCTTTGAGTCTCATCGTTATGGTGATGACAGCTACGCATTTGCTTTACAACCGGTAACTTCTGATCAAATCTTACGATACTTCCGCCAGTTAAAATCCAATGCGGAAGGTTGTGACAAGGTGACTCTGGATATGCTTTTGCTTACTCTACCACATACACTAAAAGCCATCACTGACATTGTCAACGGTTCAATTTTCTCAGCAACATTCCCTGACATCTGGAAAATTGCTATCGTCAGGCCATTACCAAAAAAATCTAATCCGGCTGACTTAAAAGACCTTAGGCCCATTAGTATTTTGCCATGCCTTTCTAAAATTGCTGAGAAAGCGGTATGTGAGCAGCTGTCAAAATATCTAGAAAACAAACGCATTTTGCCTGAGCTACAGTCAGGCTTCCGCAAACAGCGTGGTACTTCTACTGCCCTGTTGGATGTGACAGATAATATTCTGTCAGCACAGGATAAGGGCACGTGCACACTTCTTGTCCTACTGGATTTTTCACGAGCGTTTGACTGCATAAATGTAGATTTGTTTCTATCAAAGCTTAAATATTATGGATTTGAACAAAATACAATTCACTGGTTCAAAAGTTATCTCACCAATCGGCAGCAGCGTGTAGAAATACGATTAAGCGATGGCTCAACTCTTGCTTCGTCACTCACCTCTGTCAGCAGAGGAGTCCCGCAAGGTTCAATATTGGGACCCATAATATTTATTTTATTTTGTGCTGACATCATACACTCCCTGAAGTGTTGTAGGTATCATATTTACGCTGATGACGTTCAAGTTTATATATCCTTTAAGCCAGCTGACTATAACATTGCGTTAAGGGATCTAAATGATGATCTGGACAGGGTAGCATGTTGGGCTGAAAGCAATGGGTTGGTGCTTAACCCTACAAAAACCAAATACATGTTGTTTGGGACCAAGTTACAAGTCAGTGCAGTGCCGACAACACTCAACGTTTCCCTGCTGGGTGAGTCGGTTAGTCGAGTTAGTGAGGCACGAAATCTTGGTCTCAACATGGATGCGGGGTTGAGATTTGAAGCACACGTGGCAGAATCGGTGCGCACTTGCTTTTACCGGCTAAAAGTCCTTTACAAAATAAGGCCATATCTATCGGAAGAGCTGCGGATCCAGCTGGTTGAGTCACTGGTGTTGTCGAATCTTAACTATGCAGATGTAGTTATTGGCCCTCGATTGCTGGCAAGAACTGATCGACTGATCCAGAGGGTGCAAAACGCCTGCGCTCGATTCTGTTTCAAAATCCCACCAAGGACTCACGTAACTCCATTCTTAAACAAGCACTCGGTCCTCAGGATGAAGTCGCGTCGAAAGCTACACTTGGCATGCCTCCTATTTGGAGTCATAAAGTACAAGCAGCCCTCCTACCTGTACGATAAACTGAGCTGGATCGCTGGTAAAAGAGAATGTGCAAGTAGACAGTGCGCGCAGCAACTCTGCACTCCATCACACAGGACAGCTGCGTTCAGGGGAAGTTTTAGATATGCTGCCTCCAAATGCTGGAACAATATTCCCCCGCCGATAAGGAATCTAAAATATCTTAGTACCTTTAGAATTCGACTGCGGCAGTTTCTTATCGCCTCGCAGGAAAAACTGGGTATGACTATGTCTAACACTTCTATAATCTGACTGGCTGTCTTGTTTCTTCCCTCGTCATTCTGCTTTCTCTGTTTTTTTATTTTTGGTGCAACTCGTGATGATCAGGTGAAAACACACCTGTGAACCAAGGGCTAAATAAATTGAATGATTCATACTTTCATACATTCTTAATTATTAGTTCTCCTAAATGCGGTAATCTATTGTAATACACATGCTTATTTACCTATATTTATCTATTGCAAACACACATTCTATTATCACACTTTAGTCTATTATATTATTCACATTCACGCCACTATAAAAATAACAACAAAAATGTAACCGATAAACACGTAAAAAATACCTACACTATCAGCACCGAACACATTGGATAATTGCGGGTACACTTATATATTTCACTCCACACACTCCACTTTTTTCACGGCATTATTTTGTTTTTGTCAGCGCGTATTTTTTTATATATATTACTTTTATATACATATATGGTATTTTTAATTCCTGTATCTAGCGTCGTCTTGGCGTCCGTACGTCACTGCAGGGATTCAGCAGAATATCAGCGTCAGGTATACTTGCCTGGCACATGCTGAGCTGGACTCCCATTTGGTGCAGACTTGAGACACCCACCGCACTTTGTATGTTTTTTGCATTAAATATTTTATAGCCAATACCGTCATTACAACAATGTCTTTTTAATTTTTAATTTTTTATTTTTTCTTTCTGTGTATTGGAAACTTGTTGCAATTACTGTACTTATTACTATGTATGTGTCATATGTGTGTGCACCAAATAAACGAGTTATCTATCTATCTATCTATCTATCTATATTATTCCCTCGACCCCCTTATAGTTTTGAAAATAAAATATTGCCTGTTAATTGCTCATACTATAGCTTTCTAATAGAGTTTTTATTTAATATAGTTTTGGTAGTATTTAAGTTGAATCCCAACAGTCAATCAAACATTAGTATAGAAGTATATACAATGCGCTGTTTATCATCGGTACTCAGAATATTAATTCCTGTAAATCTGTGATCAGTAAAAAGACAATAATTTGCAAAAATGTGTAGATCGAGTGAGTATACATGGTGTATTTTAATCATGGGGTAAAAGGTAAATTACCCTGTGTAAATTCTACCTATAAATATGAAATATTTTCACTATGGGACCAACTCGAAAATCGAGAAAAAAAACAGCTGTTGCAGACAAAAGTTTGATACTTACTCGACCAAAAAGTATGAAACAGCAAATTTCTTTATTTGCGACATTTTGTGAAAATTGCGAGCGTTCTTAAAATATAGCCCCACTTGTCTTGTTCACGATACAGTACCTTGTTTACAGTGTTACTGGTGCCGACCAGTTTGATGTACTGCACAACCCTGGGCTCGAAGTACAGGTTCTGCCACGAGCGGCAGAAATAGTTGCTGTGGTCGATCACCCGCACCCAGTCTTTCTGGTCCACTGATACCTCGATGTAGTACGCGTAGGATCTGTGAACGAGTCGAACCCTATCGTTAGCTAGACAGCTACAATAAATCAGAAGATTACTGGCTGTTGTTACACACTCACCCAAGTGTTGAGTGAAAGAGACGACGCTCTATAAACCTGAACAATCTCTCAAGTTAGAAAATTATGTGAATAACTTTACTTTACAATGCAAAAAAAAAACTCTGGCAAAGGGCTATTTTTTTTATCTTACCAAGGTGAATTTCTAGATACTTTTACATGCCAATAGTTCTAAAGTAAAACTTCTTTAAGCACGCTTCACTTGGGGAGAAGGCTGGTGAATGCATGACGAGAGCATTACGAAAAGTGTGCTCATGCGAGGCGAACGGAAATTGAGAGGGAGCTATAAGGTAGTGAAGGTAGAAAGAGACCAAGCTACGTTTTGTGTATATTACTGTAGGGGCAAGAGAGAGAGGTGCGAGTAAACGTAACGTTTCGTATATTTAAGATATAGTTCAGGCCTATTGTCTGTATCACACTGTAGGAGCACGAGAGAGCTGTGGTCTAAAGCACACTCGTTTTTTTTTTAACGAATGGCGTCGGCATTTCCATTTTGACTGTTCCCTGAGAAGAAACGTAGAAAGATACCTGTTATCGCGCTCCATATCGTAAGTGTCCGTATCGCCGTGCAGCAGCGCCGAGCACATGCTTCCACGTTCTCCTCCGACACTACTGTCACATTTACCTGTTGTCCCGGTCCCAAAGCAGCAGACGGATGTGGTTGATGATGGTGGAGGTGGCGAGGCGCACGATGATGCCGGGGTTGTCGGGCGCGTCGTTGATGGTGTGGCGCGTGTAGCCGCGCTCCATGTCGTACGTGTCCGTGTCGCCGTCCAGCAGCGCCGAGCGCATGTCGCCCGAGATCACGCGCGCGCCGCGCTTCGGGGTCGCCACGTTTTCCTCCGGCACTATTGTAACAAATAACAATAGCCATTATGACGGGTGTGTGAATATCAAAATTCTGTTTAGTTCATCAGTTAGATAACAAGAAATAATAGACCAGTTTTTGGGCCAAGTAGTCTCTTTCCAGCAGGGCTAGCATGGGCTGGGGATATAACTTTTATCCACCGGTTATTTCCACTAACAAGGGATACAATTATCTTATCCACATGCACGGCAACAGGGGGAAAGAGAATTATATCACTTTTGACATTAGACGTGGATACTCATCCACGGCTTATAGCATGGCGACTAGTGAAAGATTTCGCGATTCGAGCAATCCCAATTGACAACAAAACAAAATAAATATCCAGTACAGATGTAATAAAACGATGAAAGTACTTTGGTTTACGTGACATTCTCGACTATTGTGTAATTTCATAAAAGTTTTCTTATAATGGCAATAATTTCGAGGATAAGCGTTTCCCCTGGTTTATCCCAGTGAATAGTTTATCCACCCATGTCGCCATGCTCGGAGGGTGGATAAAATTGACAGAGGGGAATAGTATTTTATCCTCTCCCCGTGGATATATAGAATATCTCCGGCCATGCTAGCCCTGCTGGCTAAGCAAGATTAGGAGATTGCAAAACGCACAAAAGACGCCTGGAAAAGCGACTGGTCTATTCATTATAGAGAAATTCAATACCCGTCATCACTGAAGCGCAAGCTCATGGACATGTGTATTCTACCCATCTTAATCTAGTCATCTAATCAGTGCCCAAACTTGGTCTTTGACTAACATTCTGAAGTCCAAACTGAAGGTTTTCCAACGTGCTATGGAGCGCAGTATCCTGTGTGTCAAACTCACGGATCGTGTTCGAAACACCACACTGCGCTCCAAAACGCAAATAGTCGACTGTGCACGAAAGGATGCCCAACTAAAATGGGCTAGGCAAGACATGTCTGCCGCATGCCGCACCTCCTGTGGACTCGTAAAACTCAGAATTGGTACCCTACGACCGACCACGGAGGAAATGGTAGGACGACCTGGATGTCTTCCTTGAGAATTGGAGGTGGCGCAGAATCGCGACAGATGGAAGGAACGAAGGGAGGCCTTTGGGACAGTTCAGACTAAGTAATAATAAAACATATAAAAATAAGTTTTCTTTGTTGTTTCAAATTGATGGAAAACTACTTAGATTATGTGCGTTCAATTTAAGGAGAGAGGCTTGTGACGTCATAATTCAGTATCATCTGTACGAAATCGTGACGTCATGCGACATTTCGGCTCGATGTAGGTATGGTTGTTATTTTTTGTCGCTAAAAACTAATATGTTTAGTCATCTAGCCTATTACATTTGAATACGTTTATTAAGTGTGTGTAAGGTCGGACACGATTTGCATACTACGTCGCGTTACGCAGCGTAGCGCAGATGTGCATGGACTTACTTACTTGTAATGAAAACTCGCGAGAGGGCGCTCTCGAAAGACTTACAGACCTTTTTGGTGTAGCTCTTCAGAAAGGTAAGGTACGTAGTATTCGTACCTGGCGTGTGTGAATAACCACATGTTTGAACGTAAACGAAGATTAAGAAGTATGTAACAATAGTAATCAAATCAAATCAAATCGTAGCAAATAGCGCTCTGGAATTTCTGCTTATCCTCATCGAGAAAAGGTGTGAATATGTGTATTTTTTATGTATGAAATCCGAGTGTTATGACTCCGCCTACATTGACTAACCACTTAATATGGAGTAGTCGTATGACGTCCGCTTAGTATGACGTATTTGTCACTTACCGCCGATGTCATTAAAGTTAAATCATTTATTTCAAATGGACCATTTACACACAGTTTGATCATCAAATTATCCACAACTATTCCACATAAACGTGCCTGGGTTTCGTTGATGCACCATTTAATTTCCTGTTGGTGGTTGTGGTTTGTGGGCTCGTTTACCTTTGACTGAAATAAACCTTATACCACGATCTAGGAGGTTTTACAATCTATCTACAATTCTAGATAAACTATCTGAAATATAAAATCAGTCCTCTAAAACTATGTAGATACTTCTTTTATACTTTTTTTTACTAATCCTCCTACAATCTACGCATACTTGTGTACTTTAGTCTTTTTTCATGATTGAATGATCGGGTTCCTTCATATTTGTGTGGTTCTTTCCTCAGCAGACCATCTCAGATACTGATCTGCATGCTTTTTACAAGTTTTTACCAAGGTAATGTATGGACTTTAAAAGAGACACTTTTTTTTTCTCTTTCGGTGTTTCTTCTCAGAGTAGGTAGTGAAACACCGAATTCACCTTCGAATTCAAAAATGACAAGTGTTTATATGATGAATCTATTTACTGAAAAAAATATCATTTCTCGTTTAAAACCAGTAGACTTGTATGTTTGGAATAACTTGCGACGAATCCCCCACCCTCCCATCTTTTTTATCTCTAAGAGTCGGGATTCTGTAAGACTTTTACAGACTAAAAACCACTCCATTGTTCCGCAACCACCGACCGGGATAAATACCCTTTGCCTTCGTAACAGGTGTGAAATCCGTTCATATTACCTTTACGGGTGCATCTTTAGTCATCAATGGATAATGGATATCTACATTTAATGATAAGAGAAAGTGATAATCACATTACGATATGAACTATCGTAAAACTGAGACCTTATCTGAACCGAACCTTTATCAATGAGGTGTTTATCAAAAAAACGGCTCACCTTAAATTACCCCTATCACTTAAGCAGGAAACTTATATTGTATCTATGATCATCAGGGATTAAAATAGGTGAAGCATATTTAGGTACCATTTTAAGGTTGAAGTAAAGTAGACATAAAGTGAATTAAACATACATTCATTCATACACACTATAGAGGTATAAGTAACAGGGTGTAAAGTTCCTCATCCCCCATAGAAAAGGGAGGATCCTCCGACCAGACGGGTGTTGTGTCTGGTGGGCTAACTACTGCCCGACGGTTGTTGTCGGGAACTTGTATACGTTCGAATTGCGCGGATAACTCTAATACCGCGATGTATAGGACGTCAGTCGTTAGTTCGTATGTGGCGAGATAGATGTTGCTACAATACATAATATCACGCCTGTAATCCCCGAAGGGCTAGGCAGAGGTGTACTTGATACTACACCCACATTTCGCCAGTTATGTTTAAGTCCCATTTAATAGGGGTCCCATCAATAGGGCGCGAATCCGGACTCTGGGCTGCTACTGAGAAATTTCAGATGGAAAAACTCAATAACACTGCCCGACACGGAGATCGAACCTGGGACCTCATGCTCAGCAGTAGCGCTTGCGACCACTAGACCAACGAGGCAGTCAATAAATGTCAGTGAATTAAACCTCTCCTGAAATCCAGATTTAGATTTTTTTTATTATCCCGGGACTTAAGAAACTCATTTTTTTCACAAGATACGGCTCAGTCAAAAAACCTAATATGATTATTTAAAACAATTAATTGTCACTAAAGTTTTCAAATTCCAATTAAATCCCGGGATTAAAACTTCACAATCAGTAAATAGGAATTTCAGAAGAGGTTTTATCAACTCTATGTTACATCCTTCACTCTATGTTACATCTATCATTAAAGATTAAGTAAATATCTTCAACCTACTCCTATGAATCATCAATAACTAAAGCCTTGTCAAACTTACCAGTTAAAAATACCTCACCAGAAGCCAAGCCAGTAGGTAACATCTTCACAGATTTGTCTAAACTTCAAAAATACCCCCAAAATTCAATTGAAATCGCCACAAGCGACAATGATACAGTTCACTGTATTTTAACTCCTTTATTTATTAAAGCCATTGTTTACGTTCAATATGTTTCGACCGTAACCTTGATGTCACTGAGGTACTGACAAAAAGCTGAAGTACTCTGAGGTAAACGAACAGTGATATGACCGAACTGACGTTTGATATGACTCACTCACTCTTCCGGAGTGTTTTATCGTTCACAGCGGCATTGAACGAATGTCGGTCGTTGATCAGACTTTGATTCGCCGCCATTTTTGCTTGATGACATTTTTTTGTTTTATGTCGTTAAGTATGTCTGCCACTTTGCATCCAAAATGCTATAATACTACCCCAACTCATTGCGTTTAAAGCATTCTACACCTTTAGGACAGGTATTCGTTACATGTTCTAAACTACTCTTTATTGTATGCCTTTTAGGCGAGTGATACTAAAACTGCAACTTACTATTCAGGTAGATGCGTGGCCCGCGAAACTTAAATTTTGTTGTGTTTTTTTTGCAATCTTTTTGTCAGGCTGTAAGGTTTTTAGCATTAGGTTTTTTTGTAGTCTTGGGCTTGTGCAAAGCTGTTCATTAGCAGTATCGCTTCATCATTATGCGATCTACTATTTCACAGTAATAGATCTTATGGGTTTTTGCGTTTGAGTCTTCGTGGCATTTTCACTTCATTCATTATAATAAATCCTTTGCAAGTGCATTAGGATGGTGCGTGATTCTTGTTTTGTATTTAGTCATCCTTTCCTTTATTTCCTCCTTGACTGTTTTTATGTAAAGATCATGGTGTAGTCTATCATAGGTGTAGGCTGTACGTTGAACAGAATATGATTCACGATAAAGATAAAGAACACACAACACAACACGTATGTGTTTACAGAATTACAGAAAACACTCTCTAATTTCATACAATCCTATTGAATGATTATTACATGAAAAGTCATTTAATGGGACAAAATTAACTTACGAGTGTTGTATTGGAGATTTTGATTATTATAACTCAAATGTAACGGTCGCGAATCATATTTTAATCCCACCAAAAACATTTCATGTAAAATGTTGCCAAGACGACCACATAAGGTTCGCCCTGTGAAAAAGATATCAGATCTCATGTAGAGAGAATCTACACGGCCTAACTCTACCGACCCTAACTTCACTAATTCTACATATCAGTAAAAATGTATGGCTTCGCCGTTTCGCTACCGTCATGGAGGAGCTGCGAATATTTAGTTTCTGAAGTGAGTATCGTTACTTACTTCAGAAACTAAATATTCGAATAAACAGCCAAACCATACATTTTTACTGATATTTTCATAGCCCATTCTCCGTCTTTGCCTTTTTTCTTTGATGGTTTACTGATTACCATAAGCGATAAATCAGGGCGATATTTCGCTCTTAAGCTATTATATTATCTCATACAAACTCCCCCCCCCCCCCCATTTTAGAGGATGGGGGGCGAAAGTTATACCAAGTAGTAGTAGTAGTAGTATAGTTGTTAAGTTGTTCCTAATATTTTTTGTTGGTTGTATACTAAGCTTAGATTACATACCAAATTTCAGCTTTCTAGTACTTCAGTAAGTAGCCAAACATTTTGATGATCATCAGTGTGTCAGTGTATCAGTGACGAAATCGGTGTAATTATATATCAATAAAATCGAAAGTATTACAGTTATTTAATTGATACTTTGTATGTTGAATTAGACTATTATTGGCATCATATCCTGAGAATATAAACTATCTGGTACAACGGAAACCAACTCTATGAGGGTTTAAAAAAACGAGGAAACACTTCGAGAAAAGGTAGACACTACCGTGCCCCCAGTACAACATACAACCTGACACTGAACGGTAAATTACAAAAAACACCGGGTTACCCTGGCACATCCACCTTAAACATGTGTCACTAAACCTATGCTCACAATTATTTGATTTGATTTGCCTTGTAACAACGATGAGCGACTGAGTTAACTTAAGGGTCAAATTAAAATAATTCCTATCGCGCGGAAACACTTGATTGCTTAAACATTTATTTTTAAATTAATCTCCACATCTATTCACTAAATAAATTAATGTGTCATAATGGCCTGTAAGATGGGTAAGAAACGTCGAGAAACTAGAAAAAAATAATTGCTGATAATTTAAAGACTAAATAAAAGATAGTGATACTGCTCGCCTGCATTATCCCACAGCTGGACAAACGCCTCTCCCCATGACTATCAGTTTTTTTGATTCAGGGCCAGGGCTAAAATGGGCCACTGGTCGTTTTATCTGTCCTGCATGCGTAGCATGAACACATTGAACACCGAAGAAACGGCCTTTGTCTACAGACGAATTGGCAAAGTGACAGATTATATAGACAGGAACCTCAATCTGTCAAATTTCTTTCAATAAACCTGCCTGCGTAGCATGAACACTTAATATCTTTTCTTCCGAGACACGACAAAGACCGTTTCTTCGGTGATCATGCTACGCGTGCAGGTCGTCCCGCCATCTTCTTTGGAATCAGCCGCGAGAATGGAAAACATTTATTTGTGAACAGATTTTGAAACACATACGGCGTATTTAAATTATTTGTAACCATTTTTCTGCTTCTACGACGTTCTTATTCAATCTTACAAGCCATTAAAGCACACACGAGTATTATAAAGAGCATTTTACTCATGTATATGCGACACAAACTACGCTCTATAGAACGAAACGTGTGCCTTATTTGGGTAAGTATAGTGTCTGAGCAATTGGTCGCCACCCTACATGTCGCGGGTTCGATTTCCGCACAAAACAAACATTTGTATGGCCTAAAAGTAGTTAGTTGTTCCAGGTAGGGCCGTTTGAGTAAGTGAGTTTATAGGCTTGTAAACGCACCCACACTATGCAGGAGAAATTCCTAGCGTGGAGCAATCAATTTTTTAAAAAAAACTACCCTCAATTGTCACAAATTTCTTGTCGGTACATTTTCAACCTTATTACAACTCAATAAGGTTTATGTTTCAATTGGAAAAAAATACAGTTTGGGTTAGATTGATGTTCTAGACTGTACTCACGTAGCAGGCCCCTATGCCTCAGCTCTGTGCTCTTGGTCTGCGTCTTCTCCTGAATGGCGTCCAGCAGCATGTCGGGGGTGACCAAAGAGAATGGTCGCACCACTGTCAGTAGCTCTTCTAGCGTCATCAGCGTAAGACGCACGCATTTTAATATTTTTTCCTGTAACACGTGAAATCAATTAATTGAATTGACAGTGCAGGGGGTGCGATTGGCTGCTGAACTGCGTGTCGCGTGTTCGATTCCCGCTGAAACCTAATTTGTATGGCCTACATGCAATTGTTCCGGGTCTAGCTGTTTACGGTACACGAGAAATTCTTTATCAGTGGTAACGTTTTGCTATAATTATGTATATTGTTTAACACAAAAGACAAGTTCTTAAGCTTAAAATATAGTTATGTCAAGAGGTATATGTCTTTTAAAAATAATCATTGCGGTAAAATAAAAAAGCAGAAACGTGCCCTCGGTGCCTAGCCACGTATTAATATTTTATATTCGATACGTAGTCGAACGCTTGGCGTGCAGGGCACTTTTAGGTATGTCATCTATACAATAAGAGAAGAATCCCTTTAACGCTGCGGATTCTAGAAAGAATTATATTCTGAACTAATGGTATCTGCTTTTTGCGTCGATGTTCCTTCCATCCCGTAAACATTTAAAATATGTTTTACTTACAACTTGCGCCTGCCCCGCTTCTGACTTGACCCACATCTGGTTGGCATTGAACCAGTTGCACACCGCCTTGAATATGTCTGCTTCAGGCGCGAAGAACGAGTCGCGCTCCAAAAGACCTTGCAGGGCTTCCTACAACCAAACGAACACAAACTTTATTACACTACAAAATGTTTCGATCAACAATAGCACTAGTTTAAGAAATAAGAACCTTAACACTGTAAACATAAGGTATACTATCGTTTATAGCAATATATTTACAACAATATGCAATCGTATTTTTTAAATAGGAATATAAATATTTTTAGAAAATTAAAACATAACTTCCACAAAATAAGGTTGAAAAACTGTTGCAAAATACGCCCACAATATTATTTCTAGTCTTACTTTTCCGATCGTTGTTAATAGGCTTATCCAAAAACTAGCTCTAACTATGAGAGGCTACTTTTTGGGTGACAGTGGCTATCCAACAATCAGATTCACGACCTTCTGCGTCCTTCTTTCACAACCTTGTTTTTGTAATCAAGGAGTGGAAAATCTTGGCACAAAGGTTTGTCAGACTATTACTGACTAAAAACCACCCAGGTCCATCTCACCTCTGCACTGGGGGTCGTGGGAACGTACGACGATTTATCCGCAATCCCCGGCTAGTGCCACGCCTGCAGGCCTTGTCAGTATACTTGCACATTCTCTTTCAAACTATTTATATTGAAACAAACATATCTACAGCAAAAACTAGAAAAGAAGTAGAACTTACCACGGACAGTAGCAGGAAGGTGTCATGCTGGAGCACTTCTATTGCATTCTTGTCCAGAAAGTTGTAGCAGTAGTCCATAAGCGCCTTCAGGCCGTACAGTCTGCAACAATATAATAATTATTGTTGGAACCTCTTTACTGTAGATACTAATCAAAGTACTGGCCAGTTTTGTATGTTTTATTAGTTATGAATATTTTTACAAAGCTGTCACCTATAATATTTTTCTCTTCTATTATTACACTGTTTTTCTCTTCCAACACACATATTTTTATAATTAATTTCTTGCTTGGTCTACCTACCTCTCTCACAGGTTATGGGCCCAGGCCACGTCCAGGCAAAAATATAATAAAGTAGTGTCTGTGTTGTCGTAAAAGTACGACAATATAAAAATGGATGGAGACCAGACGTCGCTGCCGTTAGCCTCCCCTAACTCGGCAGCCGTCAGCAGTGCTAACATTAGCTTTACAAAGCTACAAGGAAGTTCGAACTATGCGACATGGAGCTTTGCTATGGAGATGTTATTGGTTGACTACGAGCTATGGGATGTAATCATCAACCCTGCGGAAGGACCTCCTACCGAAGAGTTTTGTCGTAAAGATGCTAAAGCAAGAAGCAAGATATGCTTAAGTTTAAGCGAGCATCTATACCCCGAGGTCATGACAGCTAAAACATCGAAGGAAACCTGGAAGCGACTTCGTGAAGCTTACGCAGATAGCGGACTTACACGACGCTTAAAACTAATGAAGAAACTGCTCAGTATTAAACTTGAAATGTACTCAAACATAGAAGCCTACGTGAATGACATACGTCAAGTACAACATCAGCTCGTCGCCATCGAGTCTGGCCTACCGGATGAACTTGTTGGTGTTATAATGCTGGCAGGTCTCAGCGAAACATACGACCCGATGGTGATGGCAGTTGAACACTCCGGCACCTCAATTACGATGGACTCGGTGGCATCTATTCTTTTAAAGGAACAAAATCGTGATGTGCCTAGTACAGCTACTGCTTTATATAGTGTAAATTGTGTGTCTGTAAATAATAAATCTAAGGTGTCGTGTACATTTTGCAAGAAGTCAGGCCATGTGGTGTCTCAATGTTGGAAACGCAAAAAATAGGAGTGATTGGTTCTTGGATCTCAAACAGGAGTCTAAACCGAAACCAATTGTTGTGGCTAACGGTCAACAAATAAAAAGTGATGGCAAAGGTACAGTTTCTTTAAATATTTCAGATCAGGTTAAGCAAATTTCAGATGTTTTGTATGTACCTGACTTAAACATTAGTTTACTTTCAGTTAATAGCTTAGTTCAGAAAGGGCTTGTAGTGGTTTTTTCTCAAAAAGGTGCCTCAATTCTTTTAAAGAAAGGATGCAAAGTGACAGGTTCAGTCGTGGCGACAGCGTCAAATCATAAAGGCATGTTCAGGTTGGATACGTCACAAAATAGTGCCTATTTTACACAAACAAAGGAGTCTGCCTTACTATGGCATAGACGTCCTGGCCACTTACATTATAAAGCTCTTACAATTTTTAAAAATCGTGCGCTAGGTGTAGACTTTACAAGTTTATCTTTTGATGATTTGAATAAAACCTGCGTGCCATGCCTACAAGGTAAAATGTCAATGAGACCTTTTAAAAATTCGCAAAGTAGGTCCAATAATAAATTAATTGATTCATACAGACCTCTGTGGACCAATGAGTACGCATTCATGGGGCGGAGCACTTTACCTACTTACATTTACAGACGACTTCACGCGTAAGACCTTCGGCTACTTGCTCAGATCGAAAAGCGAAGTTTACACAAATTTCGTCGAATTTAAACACCTTGTAGAGAATCAAACCGGTCTCAAAATTAAAACTTTACGCTCTGACAATGGTAAGGAGTACGTAAACCATGATATGATTCGTTTCCTAAAGGAAAATGGAATTATTCACCAAACTACAGTTCCATATACACCGCAACAAAACGGAGTATCAGAACGAGTCAATAGAACTGTGGTCGAAAAAGCTAGATCTATGCTCCAAGATTCCGGCTTACCACGACCTTACTGGGGTGAAGCTGTTTCTACAGCTATTTACCTTAAAAATCTCTCGCCAACTCATGCATTAAATAACAGAATCCCTGAAGAGATGTGGACTGGAAAAAAGGTGAGTTTACATCACCTGCGAGTTTTCGGCTGCGAAGCACATGTTCTGATTCCAAAAGAAAAACGGAACAAACTCGACTGCAAGACTCAAACCTGTATCTTCGTTGGCTATTCAGCAGATACTAAAGGATTTCGTCTTGTTGACCCTCAGAATCCACGAAAAATCATTGTTGCGAGAGATGTTGTTTTCATCGAAGACAAATTACCAACTATAAAAGCTGGTGAAGAAATAAAAAAGATTTCAGATGAACCTCAACCTGTTAATCAAGAAGTCATTATTCCCATAGCTCCAGGTTCCTCACTTGCACCTCACCGTCAGCCTACACAAGTAGAAACTCCATGTGAGATCTTACTTACACCGGAACCAATGGTGGAAGAACCTTCTGTTTCTCAATCGCAACCTGAAGTCTTCTCTGATGCTCAAGATGTTCTTATCCCGTTAGAGACGTCAGAAGGTATCACTACTCGAAGATACCCTCTTCGAGAACGACGAGCTCCAGATAGGTACATGGAAAATGTTAACTCAGTCAGTATTGACATTGAACCAGAAACATACAAGCAAGCCCTAGCAGACTATAACAGCCGAGAATGGCTGAATGCTATGGAAGCTGAATATATGTCACTAAACAAACATGGAACGTGGATACTTGTAGATAGACCTGCAGATAGGAAAATTAAAAATAAATGGGTATACAAAGTGAAGAGGAATACCGATGGAGTAATTGTTAAGTATAAGGCAAGACTTGTAGCCAAAGGATTTACTCAAGTCTATGGAGTTGACTACAGTGAAACTTTTTCTCCGGTTGCAAGACTATCCTCAATTCGTTTGTTATTAGCATTTGCTGCTAAACTTAATTTAGAAATCGACCACCTTGACGTTGAAACAGCATTCCTTAACGGCGATCTTGAGGAGGAAATTTACATGGAGCAACCAGAAGGCTTTTCTAAAGACAATACTAAAGTATGCCAACTGAAAAAGTCTCTCTACGGACTTAAACAAGCTCCACTACAGTGGAATAAAAAGGTTTGTGAATTAATGGACAGACTGTCATTTAAACGTTCCGAAAAAGAACATTGTATCTACCACAAGCACGAAGACTCTAAAATGCTAATTGTAGCCGTGTTTGTCGATGATTTCTTCATCTTCAGTAACGACAAGAAGATGAAAGATGGTTTCAAAGAAGAATTAAAAAAGTCCTTAATAATCAAAGACTTAGGTCCTCTAAAAGATTGCTTGGGTATGAGAGTTACAAGAAAAGATGGCTGCATTTCAATCGATCAAACGAAATATATCGAGCAAGTGATTGATAAGTTTGGATTGACAGATGCTATTCCTGTCTCAACCCCTATGGAGACTGGTACAAAACTCGTTTTACCGGACACCTCGGAAGATCAACCTGACTTACCATACCAGCAGCTCATTGGATCTTTAATGTACATTGCAATTGGAACTAGACCGGATATTTCACACGCAGTATCTTTTCTCAGCCAATTCAACGTACATTACGGGGAAGTACACTGGAGAGCTGCCAAGCGTGTTCTCCGTTATCTAAAAGCTACTAAGGACAAGAAGCTATCTTACAGAAATCACTCTGGTGATGTGAAAGGATATGCTGATGCTGATTACGCTAGTAATCTAGTTGATAGACGCTCCTATACGGGGTATGTATTCCAGATTGGCGGCTCATCAGTGTCGTGGGAATCACAAAAACAAAAAACAGTGGCCCAATCAACGACCGAAGCCGAATACATGGCACTTAGTGAAGCCTCCAAGGAAGCCATTTACATTCGCTCTCTCATCAACGAAATCTTTTCCATCTCATCACCAATCACTATCATGTGCGACAATCAAAGTGCCATCAAGCTTACAAAAAATAACACCCATCATGCTCGCACTAAACACATCGACATCCGACATCATTTCGTTCGCGAATCGATTTCTTCCAATCATGTGCATGTCGAGTTCATACCATCAACTCATCAAACTGCAGACGTTTTAACAAAACCATTGCCTAAGTTGAGACACTACAAATGCCTGACTTCTTTAGGGTTAGTCTAGTTTTTAACTTAGTGATTATGTTTTCTGTTAGTTGTTTGTTGATTTGTATAGGGTGTTAATTTTAAGGCTTTTTGATAGATGATTTATGTATATTACGGTGTACACAGTGCTTTGATTACGGGGGGATGTTGGAACCTCTTTACTGTAGATACTAATCAAAGTACTGGCCAGTTTTGTATGTTTTATTAGTTATGAATATTTTTACAAAGCTGTCACCTATAATATTTTTCTCTTCTATTATTACACTGTTTTTCTCTTCCAACACACATATTTTTACTATTAATTTCTTGCTTGGTCTACCTACCTCTCTCACAATTATTATCATAAAAAAGGCCTATATTCGCCGAAGAAGTAAGATAACCACATTTAGTTAGCCAAATTTCGGTCCCACGATTTAGCAGAAGAATCATAAATCTGGGGATTGAAACATAGTATAGTTTTCTACCCGTTAAAGAATTATTGTAATCGGGTGAGAAGTTCCGGAGATTACCCTCTACATACAAACAGATAAAACCTCTTTGTAACTTTAGGTGTAGAGTAGACAAAATTACATTTCTACTGCGGTCGGAATGCATTAGTTCGACATTATTATTAAATAACTAATTTATGTAAATAAAAATAAAAGCCAAGATGTATGTACGCGTATATCTTCCGAATGACTGCACCAAATTGGATAAACCTTTTTGTGGCGTTTTTCTTGTTTCCTAAAAGGTTTAAATTCTCAAAACGACCCGGTAGGTGGTGCTACAAATGAATTTAAAGCCAACGTTCGTGTAGGATGGCTATATATTTAGTTCGTACACCATATACAAGATCGTATGAAACTGGGTGGTGTAACAAAGTCATTAAAGCAGAGAAAAAATATCAGAATCTGAGATAATAAATTATCAACTTATGGACAAGAAACTCCTCATGCCTGATAAAGTCCAAATCCTATGTAGAATATTATTACATACCTGGCGGCATCGAGTACGGAGCACACATTCCTCAGCGCGAGCACCTGCCTCAGGTAGTCAGATATGGCTGTCTCTAACTCCTGGAAGTTGAACTGGTGCGCCAGACCAAGCATGTCGAGCACTGTTTCTTCTCGCAGCAAGGACAAACCCATGTGACCTGTGACAAGGCAGATGTTACAGAAAACTAGACTCCGTGTAACTTCAATTAGATTTAAAAGTTTTTGATTCAACTGGTTATCAGAAAGCTTAGCCATGATTCGTCAAATAGAAGCAGCACATGATTCTAGTGTTTTTCTTAAATAACTATTTATAAGTACACAAGCCAAGTTTGAATTAACAAAATAAACAGCCAAAATATGGTTAAAATATAAGTATCTACTACTTTTACATTGGTTAGTAGCTGTAATTGAAGCTATGACAACGAATCTGGATTAGCTTTATCTAGATAATTACCTGAGTAAACATATCGCAGGAGCGCCTTGAAGGCTTGTATCGGTGCTTGCAGCTCTACCTCCGCCTGTAAAACATAAGCATGTTAACGAATAGATAATGTGTCTGACGGCTCGGTTGCCGCAGTAGAGTAGCTGAGTAAGGGACTCCTCTAGCTAGCTACTTATTGAGCTCCATAGTGTTACTACTGTTTGACTGGCCTGTTGGTCTAGTAGTTAGTGACCCTGACTGCTATGCCGCGGGTCGTGGGTTCGATTCCCACCCAGGACAAATGTTTGTGTGATGAGCACGAACATTTGTTCTGTGTCTGGGTGTAATTTATCTATAATATGTATGTATTTAGAAATATATAAGTAGGTTTATCAGCTGTTTAGTACCCATAACACAAGCTCTCAAGCTTAACATGGGACTAAGTGGCGTTGTGTGAAAAAGTTGTGGAATATTTATATTTATATTTATTTATACTATAAAAAAAAACAGTTTTGGATGAAACGCGTACGCGTTCTGTCAGCTGAACGGACGCTTATGCGTCTCATACAAATGACAATTTATCCTCGGCAAAGAATTTAAAGCAAAATAAAAAAAGATTTTGCAAAGGTCACCTGATTAGTCTCCCTCATGCCGCCATAGAGCAGCGCTCTGAAGTAGTCACTGCTGGCAGCCAGGATGACCTTGTGCGCCGGTATCCGCTGCCCTTCCACGACCAGCGTCACATCTGAGTACTCTGAGGAGAGGCACAGGGACCCTATGTGTTCCGACAGGTGGCCTGGTGGAAATAATTCTCTTATTGTTATCGTAATAAGGATGATAATCCTGGATACATCGCAAGTGGAGACATGTTTCAGTATTATTCCAGAAAAGAAAAGCAAGATTAAATTAATCCTTCGACCCCCTCTATATCTCCGTGCCCCTACAGCGCGTGTCGTATTTCTACGACAGAGAACATGCAGGACTTATTCCTTTTATTTTCGTAATATTAACTAGGTGCGTGGTACAACTAGGACCATTTTAAAGATATTATTTATGCATCACAAACTAAAAATCGATACAACAATTGCTCCTCCTTATTTAAAGGTATTATTTTATTGATTTGTAGCAATTGTAGCCGCGCGCTAGGGGCACGGCAACTTACTTATTTAGCCAAGCGGTCAATAGGTTAAAAAGAAACTACTTCTCTTTTTTAATTATTCATTTATCACACTAGCGTTAATTCTCTAAAATAATAACCAATTTAGGCAAGCAAGTGCTAAATTTAAGTACAGCAGCGGTACGCGGCGTTGCTGGCCGGATGGTAACAAATCATATACTATTTATATTCAGTGTATTGCTATAGCTCATCCTACACGTGTGTTGGTTGGCAAACATCTAAGTATTTACTTCCATCACTCCATATCTGTACAAAGGTTCCACATACGATCGCAAGTGGAGACAGGAAGCAATTTGCGGCGCATATCCGCTCCCGATACATTCTAGTGTCTAGACTTTATTCAGCGATGAATGTTAGCTAACCAAACCGCATTTTTATTAGGGGACAAATAAATGTTCCGGCTATCGTGTTGCCAGAGACGTTGAATGATGTCGTGCGACGCAATGTAATGTTTATACAGTGCAATAATCGCTTGTCAGCCAGGTATTAATCCTTTTCAAGAGTCGTCATTAACCGTTTAGCGCGAAAACTCTGCAGAAAGATTATGGAAAGCCGGGTCTTGAGATTGATAGACATTGCTCTATCCTCCTCCAATGTGGTCTAAAATTCACACTGTGCAACAAATTATACAGAAATACAGTTCGGTCCCTACTGCGTTTTGAAGTGACGACATTCGCAGAGTGGCTGATAGCAGCTGGATAAGAGATAAGCAAGAATCGAGATGAATGGCAAGCAAATGGAAAAGATCGTAACTCTTCACAGTATTAAATTGGGTTGACGGGTCTTAAAGAAGCACTTGCTGCCTTGAACATTATAGATCGCTAAAAAGTGGCATATACTTATTAGCAGAGTCCCGGTTTTACTACTCGACCTAAAAACCGTTAGAAAGTCGAAGCCGAGCGATGTTGCACGACATGCTCGACTACTTCGTTGACCAAGTAGACCGAAGTAGGTGGAGAGACCTGCACAAGCTTTTGGTTAGCTAAAATACAAGATTCGCTAAGCTGTTTGAGACACTTGAGATTTCCACAATTTAATCACAAAAGGATTACTTGAACAGAAAAACGACACCTAGGGATAGTTGATCTGGCTACTGAAAATATATACCTATATCTGCAAGGTGGCCTGGTTCTAGGGGCTAAGTTCTTGCACGCCCTTCACTCAACCGGTAAGCTAAAAATAAGCCTCCAAAGAGGCGGCTTTCGTCCATTTATATATCGCTAAGGTCAATTGGGTTAGACGGCCATTCGTTACCCGGGGATGCGAAACATCCCAAGAAGAAGAAATTAGAAATAGCAAGGGAACTGGGGGTGGTGGTTGGTTTTAACTTGTCATATTATTGAAAGGTTTGTTCATCATCGCCACACTTAGCATGCGAATTGGGGATTGCAGATCGCATTTTCTCACAATAGTCACACTGCTGCTTGTGACTAATCTGCGGCATTTTGATGCGAAGTTTTTAATGATATGATTCATGTATAGAGTAGTTTAGTAAGTAGGATCATTTGGTAAGCGGGCCTGTTCGTGTAAGGAACTGACAATCGTGAATGCAAAATGTCACGCAACAACCACATTTTGCGTGTATGCGAAATTTATTATTGAACATAAAGATTTGAAACGTCGTGATAAATACTAATTCTTGGTTTTAGTGTATTATTCGACAAAAATAGGTTGCTCACTTAAGTAAATGCGGGTCAAACAAAGTTAGAAAATAGGCGACATTCTAAATATATAATATCTCTCTATTTTTTTTAATGTTGAGACTTTTTTCTATTGACCAAGGCTGAACCCTAAGTGAAAACCGTTATTGTTTTTCTATGATGTAAATAAAATTCAGCAGAACACAAACTATGTAGCCTTTCCTTATAACGATATTCCCAGAATACTTTTGTTGTACACCCAGTAGTAGTTCACTATAATATAGTAGACACTAGCAGACGTCACGCGGTTTCAGCCGCGTAATTCCCGTCCCCGTGGGAATACAGGGATAAAAAGTAGCCTATGTCACCTGGGGATAGTGTAGCTACCCAACAATGAAAGAATTTTTCAAATCGGTTCAGTAGTTTCGGAGACTATTCAATGCAAACAAACAATAAATCTTAGTAAAGATGAATATTAAAACTAAAATATACATACAGCCATTTTAACGTAAAACTAAACATTCCTTATGCCTTAAAATCTATTTTAAAACAGTAAGTGATTGATTATCTTACTAATGTGTTCAATATCGCCAATGCGTGCACTTGGTGTGTTGTTGACGCTCATGTACTGGTGCTGGCTACTCATTGTCCCGGGTTCGCATCAAGTCTGCTGCAAATTTACAATACATGCTGTACAGTAGTTTGAACAGGTCTGATGTGACAACTTTTTTGACACTTGAATAGCACAAAACTTTTAAGTGCACAAACTACTTTCTTATGATTATGTATGCCATGTATGAATACAAATTAAATATGTACGTAAGAGTTTTTAATATAAAAGAAATTATGTATTTCAAATATTCTATATTCTTATAAAAAGAAACTAAAACATTTTGATTATGTTATGCTTTGAAACCTACTAAGAAAGTTGATTATCCTAATAATAATACAATAAGATCCAGATCATTGATTGCCTGATTGATGGCAATAGCAACACCCCCTATTACATAGGACATAAACATAAATGGTTAAACATGTGTGTATTAACCCTTTAACCGCTTGTGTCGCATAAATATGACACATATTTTCGTGCCCCTACCGCGCGTGTCGTATTTCTCTGACAGAGAACATGTACTACTTATTTGTTTTATTTTCAAAATACTGACTGTGTGGTACAACTAAAACCACTATCTAATTGAGATATAATTTATGTAACAAAACCTAATAATCGATACAATGATTGTTTCTCCTTATTTACTGTAGATATTATTTTAAGTATTGATTTGTAGCAATTTTGGCCCGGCGCTAGGGGCACGGCAACTAATATTTAGCCAAGCACTTAAAAGGTTAAAGGTCCACACCTCTGCATAACCTTTTGAGGAATACAGGTGTAATGTTACAGAGAACTAATAGGACATAATGCTAAAAACTATTTCAAGTTCTTAAACAAAAAATCTGATCTGTGAAATAAATGATTATTAATAAACACTCGTGAAAAATGGAACCTCTGCAATGTTTGTATGACCTTGCATCTACAAAAGCATTCCAATATAAAAATTAAGTTAAATTCTTTGCTCTGTTCATGGTAAGTACTTACATATTGTGTCGGGTGCAGAATCTATACAATCACCTGTATCAAGCTTGCTTTGACTTAGATATACATCTTGCATCTGTATCATCTGTTTTAGTGAGATATCTCTTGCACTAACCAATGATTTAGGCGATTCATACAGATTCCAAATATTAAATTTAATTGTTCTTATCTTGAACAAATGGAAACATTGCCTTTATTTTTTTCTTTATTACAAGAAATTACAAATCCTGATTTTTTTGTGTTATAGTGGAGTAGGTACTTAATATAGATAAGACAATATTGCAGTTCTGCCTTTGTTTACAGTGGTATTTTTATACTCAGGGAAGTCCCCTAAACAAAAAGCAACTAGAGTGAGTTACTTTTGGCGTATTTACTTACGCATTGAACAAATTATGATAAAATTGACAGCTGCATTGTTTAGATTACAAACCAAAACAATACGCTTTTGCAACATCTATTTATTTACTCTAAAAAAGAATACATGAATCTTCTGCAGTAAGTAAATGTTAAACTTGTCATACAACTAATGTATTTATCTTCCCAGCATAAATATTTTAGGAATCATGAGTTTTTTACTTTCAACGTAATAAATTGTGTGAAATATCAAAACAAAGAAATATTGGGAACATACCTTTATTGAATACACACATAGGTAGTTCTACAAATTACAGCATGCGCTCTAAACCATTAGTACGAATTATTTTATCAACATAGTTTAAAAACTTTAGTAAGTAGGTACTGATACGTAAAATAAATGTTGGATAAATATTATTTTTATGATAAATAGATGTATACATACGCATTAAAAGATTATCCACGCCTACAAATATTACCATTAGATCTTGAACTAAAAAATAAAAAAAATACTTCAGCTTTCTGTGTTTTGTTTTGAAAATATACTTTTTCTAGGACTATTTGCGAAATCCTCAAAGGGAAAATTTAATTTGACATTAGTCTGATTGACAACTTGACAAGATTCAACACCACAGAGTACAATAAACTACATCCAGCATATTTTTTTAGCCAAAGGAGTCTAAGCAATTTACTGTTTTAGAGCTGAGTCTTTTCACACGGACTCATTTTTTTTTTTTTTGTATTCCAGATATATGTATATATATATGTTTCTAAAATAGTTTAAAATATCCAACAACCTCATCTAATAATGTGCCGTGAATACAGATAGCCTTCATTGAAAATATTAGGTTTATGTAATTAGGCTACTTTCGAATTTAAATGATTTACATTAGGTACTTCAGAAGCCATACTTTACTAAACAATCACTTTACAACAAATCAAAACTTAACTTGCTTAACTCCAAAAAACAAAATTGAACTGGCCATGATATATTTTTCTTCCTTTTCGCCATTTTAATAATTTCAAGGATTATTCAGTCCGTTTCAATTTGGCTACGAGCGGACCCATTTAACACCATATTTACTCGTAAGCTTTTATACCCATAAGGCAAACCCATTAAGTTTTCTTAATAGGCTAACTTATAATTTGATTTCATAATATTTTCCTTTTTGTCCAAAGCGGAAATGATACGTGAAAGTCGTTATCCGCTTCCGCTAAACGCAAAATTTTATATTCCATGAAACGCTAATCAAATCAAAAGAAAGATAATTATACCTAACTATAATACAGCACGCACGAGAGTAACAAAAATACGTTATTCATGCATGACAAAATATTTCTTTAAAGGTACCTATGTACCAATAAAAAAAATACGTATCATTGCTCCTTCCAGGTTATCCATATCATTCAAAAATGTACTCTATTTGAATGAAGCTAAGCTATTCAGACTACATGACTGATGTACCTACTAAAGTATATTAGTATACCTACGCTTGCGTAGCAACAACAATGTGAAAGATAAAAATATAAATAACACAAAACAATTCAAAGGAACTCTATATTGTTAATACAATATTTAGGGACAATAATGATCCTTACAAAATATCAAAGCCACACAATCATGGCATATCCTTGCATACCAAACTGTATAAATATAAACTTATCTGTTGACTTTTTTTGGCTGAATAATCGGGCGCGAAAGCTTCGTCATGAAATTGAGTGGCAGCGATTGGTGGAAAATTTTGTACGTACCAACGTAACGAACACTTATAAAATTTTGGCAATGTTGTCAGATTTATTACCAGTTGTGGTATACAGGTAAATATCGTCGCTTTATTGAGTATATTTTATTTTTCTTTAATGGTTTTCAACACGATAACGATGTTGTAATAGTTGGAAAGATACATGAAGAACTCATCTTACTGTTGAAACATAGACATGTAAGTAACAAGTTTCTGTTCCACTGTTTCGTGAACTTTTTTGTAGAAGGTTGTGGTTCTGTAAAGAGTAGCTGCACAATAATTTGATAGAGCGCGATACTCGCAAAAGAAAAATGAGTGTAACGTATTTTGTATTAACTAAATAAATAATGTGTGGTATTGTACTTTTACGTGTTTATTTTTTTATTTCGAAACAAAAACTTTATCAGCATACGAGCATCAACATACGCGAGTGGTGCGTCGAAATGATATTTAGTTTCGTGATATTTTATTTTTAAATGCATTGCAGGTCATCAATAATGGATTGTAAAAGATAACCGAGTGTCTGTAATGAACTCGCTCACGTTCTCGACACTGAGAAATGGAGAGACAGCAGTGTAATTTACTTCAAAACTTTGACGAACCTAAAACAGAAATATTGAAAAAAAGATTATTAAAATCAGCAAACACGTCAGTCTGCACCAATATAACACAAAATAGTTCACAGCAGAATGTGCTACTTAATACATTACGCGTAAGTTTCGAATGAGTTTTTTTTTATTCTGATGTTGTGTTTTATTTTGACATCATTGACACACATTTGTCAAATTTCAGGCGCCAATATCTAGCAGCATGATCGTGTCCTCGATGCAGGCCTCACAGAGCTCCTTGCCTATCACACACAATTTAATCACCCATTCAATTGCGCCTGTTAAATTACATTCTAATAATTCTCCATACCCCTTGCAACTGTCAACTGTGCATGTGCCAGTACAGATACCAGGCTCCAACTCTAATATTAATGTCCCTGTTCAAATATCAGGACCTGCTAACACTGTGCCTCTGCAGATTACACCTGTTAGTCTGCCCCTTCAAGTCTCTGGGACAACCAGCGTACCAGTTCAGTTACCGGCTGGTGAGACTATAAATGTTCCTCTACAAATCCCAGGTGCCAATCAGAACATCCACCTACCAACATTGCCCTCCATGCCAGTCTTACAAAACCATAGTCAGTCCCTCCACAGTTCAATTATTCAAGTTCACATGAGTTCAAATTCAAGGCAAAGCAACATGGATTGCAATTCTGACATGACAGTGTCAAGTTCATCTCACCTTCAGATGTCCGAAACAACAATATCACAAGTAAAAGTTAACAATTCCCTCCCCCAAGTCCACCAAGTTGCTCATAACAATGCATTGCTACAAATGCAGAATGCTGCTAATTCTATACAAATACGAGGAGCTCCAAGGCAGGTGCCGCATGTACCGCATGTAGTCTACATACAAACTCCAACTGGACTGAAGCCTGTCACAAGTACCGACGTCATCACCCAAGCAAGTACAAGTGGAAACCCACCACAAATCATAGTAAGGAGACCAGTAAGTGAATCATCACCATTAACATGCATTCAAATTGGAACAGTGAGATTAATAATCAAATATTTTAACAACTTAATTCATTAAACACCGAGATGACACCGGTGTCCGCTCTGTCATTGTCTTTCTATTGTGTCTCTAATTGACACAATTTAAAGGTTAATTAAGTTGTAAAAAAAAATATATAGTGAATATAAAAATAAACATTTGTATATAAATATCTACCTGATAATAATTGGCTTACTATATTTACATAAATCAAAATTGATTTGTTCAAAAATGAATAATAGAAAAATCAAATGAATGCACTTTCACTCACTCTAAAACAAACATAATGGTGGTGGTTTAATCACAAATAATTCTTAGACATGGCATGTTTTGGTTTCAATTTTTTTGCTAAGTCACTTGTTTCTTTTAGGATAGCCTTCATTGTGATTATTAGCAAGGCCAAATATCACATAGTAAAAAGATAATTAATTACTATGATAGGAGCTAAGCATATATTCATATTTTAATGTTATATTTGTAGCGTTTTTCCACCTTCTAATATTTTTTTATGAATAAAATAAAAATAACACTGAAAATATGCCTTTACAGTTAATAAATTAAAAGAAGCGGTTTGTTAGAGTCTCATAGTTTGTAAACATATATGCCCAAAGAAAAATGAATTTATTGTAAGCCTACACAATCATTGAAAAGACTAAATAATTAAAATATAAATATAAAAATCTTTAGTTTGTGGTGCTAAATTAATTGTTATTACCATGGTTTATTGATAAATTGAGCAATTTAGATTAGATATTGTAGAAACCTAGTAAACAAGTTTTTATTATTTCTATTAGGTATACCACAACTACAGTTGTTACATTAGTTTGTTTATATTCTTTGCAGGTAACCAGCAATTCGAATTTACATTTAATGTCAAATGTAAACACCAAACCTAACATAGCTCCGAAGGTGTCTGCTCAGAACAACAAGTCTTCCATCCTCGCTCCAGTCAACACTAGTCAGCCAATAGTCATACAGAAACCAAAGTCTAATGACAAGATGATAGTTCCAGTTAGCATTGCACCGGGCAACCCCAACAAACAGGCCCTAGCATACCTTGGGTCAATGAAAAAACCAAACCAGAAGAACTTGTCTGAGAACCAATCTATCCTCATATCAAATAACCAGACGAATATGAATGCCAACAATCAAAAGCTTTTCATAACTCCTATGAATATGCCCAAAATGCAAAGCACAAAGTTTATTTTGCCTGTAACTTTGCCTGCAACCATGGCTTCAAAAGGCCCTATTATAAATCTACAAATAGCTAATGGACAAATACAGAATGATCCTCAAGGGAACATTACAGTCATGAGAGACACCATGATGGAGTCCCTAGATATGCCACCTTTACAACCATTTGGGAAAGTTATGAATGGCAAAGATCTGCCATTAAGCCCTACAGGCGAGAAAGCCTTTACGTTATCTATACCTGGTTCTAGAGCGGAACCGACTGGCGCACAAGGCGAATATACACTCTCTATACCTGAAACCAACTCGGCTATGAATGACGACATTTATACAGTGTCGATAGCAGACGAGGATGGCGGTCATAGGGAGAAGTCCTTTACTCTGGCCATACCAGAGAAAGGTAAAAGTTTATTGAACAGAAATATGATAGAAAGAAATGATATGGGAACTGTTACCATTGCTGCCCCTGCGATTTTAAGACGTTCCAATTCCGACAACAGTGATAGGAAGATAGCTAATGCCAGTATGAAAAGGCGCATCTCTTTATGTGCAGAAAATCTATCAAACAAGAACTCGAGGCTGTCACTACCACATAAGATCGAGAAAATGGAAGATTCTCTGGATGCTGACAACAATGACGACCATCGCGTGCCTTCTCTGTTCTGTGATGAGAAGTTGGACAAAGATCTAGAGGCCAAACACTTGGATTCAGATCCGGAAGATTATAAGGATTCTAAGCCTGATAACCTTAACGAAAGGAGTCCTCATGAGATATACTTTACCAAAATAGAAGATTTTAGTAAAAATGATATCAAGGAAGGTGTGTTAGAAGAAGATCCTCCAGGATTAATATGGAATAACGGGGTCGCTAGACTACAAGGTAGCACCTTGCAATTCCAGACCAACGAATTTGGTCTCATAGATGTGGTAGATGTCAGTGATCAGGATGAAGGAGGGATCAATCCAAAGTACCACACGCCCATGAAGCAACGCATCGATAAAAATAAGAAACCTAATTCTCCAGAAGACATGTATCGGTGCGAATGTTGCGGCTGCCACGGCATGGCGGCCGAGTTTATAACACCTAATTTCTGTAGCGCCGCGTGTCAGACTGAAGTACAGAAAGCTTTACAAAAAAAGAAAGACAGAGAACGAGTGGATTTGGTTAAAAAGAAGAATAAGATAAAGAAGTTGCTGATGAGGAAACAACTGTCCGAGTCTGAAGTATTATCTGAAGGAAAAGAGAAAGTTTTGCTCAAGCCATATGATTCATTACCCTCTGAACAGTTATCGGAGGCAGCTTTATTGAAGATCAATGAAGATTTAATAGAGAATGAGAAATACCCATGGATGTGTGGAAAGAATGGATTTTCGTGGATGCGATACCTTGACACTTGTAAATCAAAGGCTGCGCCTGTGAAGCTCTTTAAGAATCCATTTCCTTACAACAGAAATGGGTTCAAAGTTGGGATGCGGTTAGAGGCGATAGATCCTCAGCATCCTTCTATATTCTGTGTGGTGTCTGTGGCCGAGGTGCAAGGGTATCGGATGCGGTTGCACTTCGACGAGTACCCAGATGTGTATGACTATTGGGTGAACGCGGACTCTGGTGACATCTTCCCGCCGGGCTGGTCCGAGAAGAACGGGCGCTCCCTCAAGCCGCCCGGCAACATGTCCGCGTCGAGTTTCTCGTGGCCGCTGTACTTGAAGCAGATGAGAGCGGTCGCCGCGCCGAGAAACTTGTTCCCACATGTAACTGCTGCGGTAAGTTTCTAATAATATATTACAAATAATTCATTTATTTTTCTAGAAATTATTCTAAAAACTTTTAAAGAGAGTATATTTTGTGTCTTACAAGCACAGAACATGGGACACTATTGTCTTAAGTTTGGTTTAACCTTTTTATGTCAAGTTTTCAATGCTTCAATCCTTATACTTACTCTAATTCATTTATGTCTAGATCTTCAAATCAAGCTGTTTCCGCATTGGCATGAAGTTAGAAGCTGAAGACCGGAAAAACGACTTGGTGTGCGTGGCTTCGATATCCGATGTTCTAGACAACAGAATGCTTATCAACTTTGACTCCTGGGATGAGATGTACGACTTTTGGGTGGACCCCACCTCGCCCTACATACATCCTGTCGGCTGGGCTGAGGAGAATGGAGTGCCTTTAACACCACCTAACTGTGAGTATTTCTCTTATTTTCCACCCATTAGTGTAGGCAAACATGGAAATAATTTAACAACAAAACATTACAAATACAAAGGATGAAATATTGCAATGGTAGCGTGTTTAGTGTGTTTTTGTACATACATACATAAACTCACAATTTTTGGTTTTCCCATGGTTGTTACCAGAATTTCTAGAACGCTTGCTTGTTTCTTTTAAACCACAACATTGTTTTATCACATCATTCCTCAATCTATCATTAATTCATTTTGTAGTTAGTTATAACTATCAGAAATACTAACAGTTTACTGCTACAGATTAAACCACAAGGTAACAGAGAATGCGTTTATCCTTTGCCAATATCAACTTGGACACAAGGGCGGATCCAGCTTTGGCGCCAGGGGGGGGTCATATAGTCGTGGTCAAGTCAAGAACTAATAATTTAATTTTGATAACAATAGATACTAGTAAAAAGTAGGTATTTTATTAATGTACGTAAGTACCTACTGTACTTAAAAATATTTATTCTATACTGTACACTTGAAAAACCTAACTAGTCAATTACCGCAATCCAGACACAATTAAATTACTATTGTTTGCGGATACCGGTGTCCAGTTGTCCACGCGCATTAGTTACCAAATAATAACTTGTACATATATACACGAGCATATTGCTATCTTCTCTTGAAGACATCCAGAGAAGCACTACCACGCACGGAATGAGGCAGCCTATTTATAATGTGACTCAGGTTGGCTAGACAAATCTTCAAAATAGCTCGCATTTACTAAGTCAATAGGGCACTTTATGTGACGGCTAAACACCCTTACTCAGCATTTGTGACGCTATAGAATCTTAGATAATCGATCGAAAACGTGTCCAGCCAGCTTGAAAAACCACTTTTCGCTGGTCTCTCAATTTCGGTAACGGAAGTGATTTTGACGACTTTTTGCATATCAACAGGCGTCACATAAATTTGTGACAGGCATCGAGCTAAAAGTTTTGTGATACGTACAGTGGTTTACTAGAAAAATGCAAAGATCTGTGTCCAGCCAGCTTAAATTTACCTAGAAAAATTTGGCTGGTACTTCCGAATCTCAATAATGGGAGCGTTTTCGAATATCGTTCATTTACTTACATTTGGTGGCGCAATGTGTGACAGAAATAACGTTTGATTTATGGCGTCACATGTAAGGGTTTGCGAGTAATCAATAAAAATAAAAATTGGTTGCCTGTAAAGTCGGTATACGGGCGAAAGTTTTACGTGACAACGACTTTGAGTGGTAAAATAATTTATGTCTGTCTCTCTCGCTCTTAGGCGGGCTAACCATGCCCGAGTGGAAGGGACGCGTGCCTCTCACTCGCTCTCATTGTGAGCGCATAACGTGAGCGGAGCGTAACGCAGTTTCTTGAAGTGTCACCCGGCAAACCAATTTATAAGACGTTGTCGCGTCAAAAACTATTAATGGGAAAATTTAAATGGTCAATATCTTTGAAACTAGGCAAAGTTTCACCGTCACAAATTCAGGTTATCATTATCGTCCGCGTCACAAAATGTTGAACACATTTTGAAGGTCGTAGATCATCAGGCAGCGGAGATACATGTGACCAGCCAGCTTGAACTCAGGCTGGCTGGACATTAAGTTTTTATTGATTTCTCGAAAATCAAAAATCAATTTCTTGAAATCAAACGTTATTATTGTCAAACATTGCGTCACCAAATGTTAGTAAAGGAACCATATTCGTAAACGCTCCCGTTTTTGAGATTCGGAAGTACCAGCCAAAAGTTTTCTACGTAAATTTAAGCTGGCTGGACACAGATTTTTGCATTTTTCTACAAAACCACTGTACGTATCACAAAACTTTTAGCTCGATGCCTGTCACAAATTTATGTGACGCCTGTTGATATGCAAAAACTCGTCAAAATCACTTCCGTTGCCGAGATTGAGAGACCAGTGAAAAGTGGTTTTTCAAGCTGGCTGGACACGTTTTCGATCGATTATCTAAGATTCTGTAGCGTCACAAGTTCTGAAATAAGGGTGTTTAGTCGTCACATAAAGACGTGCCCTATTGACCTAGTTAAATGTGAGCTATTTTGAAGATTTATCCAGCCAACCTGAGTCACATTATTTATATTCCGTAACCGTGGTGAATGATTTGTCATAACAGCTAGAGGTATGTTGAGGAGTATGACGCAAAATTCCGCAAAAGAACGAAGTGAAGAGGTGGTACGACAAGGGTTTCCAACAAACAAAATAGAAACAGACAAAATATATATTTATTTAAATAAAACAAAATCAATTTTTTCTTTTACGTGTTCTCCCAAAACGCGTTATTACGTCATTTACGTCAATGGGTTTTATTCGAATTCAAATTCAAATTCAAATTGTTTATTTAGTTTGTGATTGATTATCAACGTGGAGAAGTGCCAGTCCGGTTGAACCATTGAAGATCTTAGCCACGATTTAATTCTGCGCAAGGTAGAGAAAGACCTTTCTGCTGTCGCTACACTGACACACTACATCGCTAGTGTAGCCATAATACATAAAAAAAATCTTTTAACAGGATAAATATCGATGTCACAATTTATAAAAACTTTTTTGCAAAAAATAAAACCGACTTAAAAAAACACTAACCGGTGTAAAATAACTCTAAATTAGGAAGTCTGTGGCTTTGGTAGTTTTTTCTTATTCATGATGGGCCACCGACTTCCGAATTTAGAGTTATTTTACACCGGTTAGTGTTTTTTAAGTCGATTTTATTTTTTGCAAAAAAGTTTTTATTTTTCCATTTTTAGTTGTTCCTATACAAATATTTTTGCCATGAATTTAATTTATATTGTTAATTGTTAACAATACATGTCATGGTAATAGGGTTATCTAATTATCCCTAACAAATGAAACTTAACATACCTAACGGTCGAAATTTAGGTAAATTGTACACATCTGCGTACCCTTCAGAGCATACAGGCGTGATGATACGTCCTGATGTTGTATAAACAATAAACATCCAAGCGATTCCAGCAATCACGACAGATTTTCCGTCTATTTTTGAAGAGTTCCATTCTATATCTCCGAAGATCAGCACCAGATCTTCACCAAATTAAAATGGGACCACCTCAGGAGTATACTCTTTCAAATAAAAAAGAATTTTGAGAATCGGTCCACAAATGGCGGAGAAATCAGGTAACATACATAAAAAAAAATACATACACAATACACATGAACATAGAACCTCCACCTTTTTTTGAAGTCGGTTAAATCGACTGCGGTAAGGGTCCGATTGAGGTTAGGTCTAGCTACCCGTTACGCGCCGCGTAGTCGACAAGCGCGCGCAAGTGTGGCGCGGTAAAATTCAAGTTTTCGATGCGTTCGTTCCCAAACGTTTGCCATCATCATTAAAAGTTATTATATTAAATTAATTAAATATTGAAGGTAGGTATGGAGTTACGTAAAATCTGTATGGTGACAATATATATAAATAAAATCATTATGTTCAATTAGTGGTCCACCTAAGTCCTGGAACCAGCTCAGGGGGGGTCATGACCCCCATGACCCTCCCCCTGGATCCGCCGTTGTGGACAATGGTAAGGACATGGTAGAAAAAAAAAATTGAACTAACAAAGTATCGTAACATAAGAAAGTCGAAAGGAATAAATAGAAACCAAAATTGTAGGGAATTTCCTAATTACTAAAAAGTAAGTTGTTGCATACAAAGACTCTGTTTTTAATTAATTGAAATTAATCAACATTTTACATACATACACACACCTATATCACACGAAGCTAGGCAGAAACTACAGAGAACTATATGCTACGATTCTTACATACTTTTTTTGCTTCGTTTACATTCATACATGTTGTCATACACACATACATAACATTTTGTTTGAAGAAATGTAAATCCCCTGCAAAGTTTTTTTTCTATGTATCATATTTGATGATAACTTACATAATAGCATTATCAAACGAAATGCATTACCTGTAGGTAATCATTAGTGTATAGTTTGATTAGTCATACAAGACAAGACTTTACCTGTACAAGAATGGTTGAACAATGTTGAACAAATAAAAAAACAAAAAAGAAAAGAATCCATGGAAATGGATCTCTGTCATATCTAGCACAGGTTTTTAATGGGTTAATTAATAGATAGGTGGTTCCCTAATGAGAATTGATGATAGTACATCACCGGTGTCACTGTTCTTTTTAGTGTACCATTACCAAATGGGTAAAATACGTCTAAATAAGTCAAAGGTATCTGTCTAAATATTACACAGCCATTTTACTTGGAGACCATCGGCACTATAACTATGAAGTTTAGAAGTTGGGGTATTCTTTGTGCCGCTTAACAATAGAACAGTGAATTTCCAAAATTGCAAGTTACTAAGGGATGAGAAGGGATGGTCATGAAAAGTTCAGTGCAAATAAGTGTGTGGGGTACTTTTGGATCCAAAAATTTACATTAGGGTTTGCATCCAGTCAATTCAGATGCAGCAGAATACAAGTCTTTTAAATGGAGCAACTGCTTGTCTGACATCCTCAACCCAGATTAGGTCCTTTAAGACTCCAATTAGGTATCTTGATACCCCTGGGTAAAATATGGTATAGTATGATCTTGTAAAGCAGGGCTTCCTCTCATACCCTTTTGCTGTGCCCTACTTACAGGGTCAATAAAGGTCTCGTCAAAGTTAAAGCAATAAAGATATTGAGTATTGAAGACTATTTGCTTTTGGGCTTCCAAAGTTTTTAATAATACCCATTACTTACTATTACCTGAGATCTACAAATGATCTCTGAGACCAATAATTTTCCAAGGCATAGAAGGATCTTCAAACGTTATGGCCCCTGAGTCTCTTTTGGTGTTTCTTCTTAGAGTACACACGGCCACACATCAAGCTATACATTTTTGACTGGCCTGTTGGTCTAGTAGTTAGTGACCCTGACTGCTATGCCGGAGGTCGTGGGTTCGATTCCCACCCAGGACAAATGTTTGTGTGATGAGCACGATCATTTGTTCTGTGTCTGGGTGTAATTTATCTATAATATGTATGTATTTCGAAATATATAAGTATGTTTATCAGCTATTTAGTACCCATAACACAAGCTCTCAAGCTTAACTTGGGACTAAATGGCGTTGTGTGAAAAGTTGTGGAATATTTATATTTCTTGTTTACGCTGACCTCAGGTTGTACGGAAATCCAATACAATGCGAGATCAGCTTATACTGAAAATGCATAGCTTGATATGTAGCCGTGTGTACATAGTCGGATTGTTCGTCGAGACACTAATCTGTTTGGTTCTCAAAAAAGACTGTGACATCTGAGTTTCTTTCGGTGTTTCTTCTCAGAGTAGGCGATAGTGAAACACCGACCTCTATAATACTATTTAAAAAAATAATATGTGTTAGTAAAAACCAATTTAAAACACTATGAATTTAAAAAAATAATCAAGATTATTCTTCTTTATTTTTTCTATACGGAATACGATCCCGGCTGCGAAACCCTGTTTTAACGATGTGATTTTATTACATTTTTCTATATTGCAGCCGTTATATTTTTGGAATTATCGCGAGCCCTTTATTGTATAAACCCCACATAACCTTGTCAAAATAAATCGGTAGTTACTTAACTAATTACATAGAAGAATCGGAGCATCCATCTCATTTTCTTTTGAATAATTCATAATCTATACTATCTATACTAATATTATAAAGAGGTAAAATTTGTAAGTTTGTATGTTTGTAAGTTTGTATGTAGGGGGTAATCTTCAGAACGAATGATCCAATTTTAAAAATTATTGTACTGGTGGAAAGCTGCACTATTCCCGGTGGACATAGGCTACTTTTTATCCCCGTATTCCCACGGGAACGGAAACTACGCGGGTGAAAATGCGTGACGTCTGCTAGTAATTTATATAGCAACTGACATTAAATGATGTCGAGACGCATCAAATGTCTCATTTACACATCCATGAAGCGGCTAACGCCTAAACGCCCAGTAAATTCTTTGGCACGCATAAAATGTAAAATATGCTTACAAACTCTCGAAAAGCATTACTTTCTGGAGAAGTTGGGCACGCAGTCTTTCATTCTAAAATACCTATATGTATATTTCATGTGATATTCTATGTACCTACGTTGATAAATAAAAATCATGATTAACATTTCGATATCAACAAAAAACATGACAAAGATAAGTTGAAATATAAATTTATTTGACTTAATTAAATTGCGAACTGTTATTATTCTTCATATATGTGGTGAATGACTTTGTATATCTGGGAAGTCTGTTTACAAGGGATGGAAAGATTGATGCGGATGTGGAAAGGAGAGTAAATGCAGGAAATAAAGTGAATGGCGCTATACATGGCGTTGTGACCAGCCAGTCTATGTCCGAAAAGGCACGACTGGCTGTTCACAATGGTGTGCTGGTGCCTACACTAACGTATGGAAGTGAATGTTGGGTGTGGCAAAAGAGACATGAAAGTAGAATAAATGCTGTAGAAATGCGTTCCTTGCGAAGTATGTGTGGTGTAACAATTAATGACAGATTGAGGAATGATGATATAAAGCAACGTTGTGGTTTAAAAGAAGATGTAGTAACAAAAATTGAAAAGAGTATGCTTAGATGGTTTGGTCACGTTGAAAGGATGGATGAAAGGCGACTAACGAAAGGTATTTACAAGGCAGAAGTAAGTGGGAACGCCGGGAGGGGACGCCCTAGAAGGACATACAAAGACCTTATTGGTGAGGTTCTTCAGAAAGGTCAGGTGCGTAGTACTCGCAACCGGCGTGTGTGTATGACAACATGTATGAATGTAAACGAAGCAAAAGAAGTATGTAAGAATCGTAGCATATGGCGCTCTGTAGTTTCTGCCTACCCCCATGGGAAAAAGGCGTGAGTTTATGTATGTATGTATGTACTAAAAAGAAGAGTTTCCTTCAAATATTTTTTTACCTACAGGATTTACATAATGTTTGGAGAAAATATTCTATCTATTCTAGTCTGTAACTACAATATAGCATTGGATCACTTTAAGAGTTTAATGACAATTGTATGTTTTTGAACAAATAATAAATGATGATTTTTAAATTAGGTATATTTATTTCTGTAAATTGGTTTTTACAAACACTTTTAAACGTAATTTTTAAACTATGTTCTAGTTGAGAAGAAACACCAAAAAAAACTCAGCAACGTTATTATGTAATCAGATTTTAAGAAGCCTAAATAAGATATCCAAATTTAAGCATCACAAATTATTTCTGCCATTATTCTTAATGGTGTTAATTAAAAATTCGAATGTGATACAGACTCGAGCAACAAGGATAACCGGTAGTTTGGTTACGTCGTTATCTCTTCTCTTTTAACAACACGAATTAGTCATGTTATGTAGTTCGTGTGCGAACGTCGTGGCTATTGTTCTCTTACGAATTTAACACGAACAAATTACTTGTTTACTTCGCTTCAACTCTCATACAAATGTCAAATACCTCGGTATGTGCCTTAGGAAATACAAGTAAGTTATTTTCGTGTATTAAATGATTCTCTAAAAGCACATTATTACTGTTATTAGTAGTAAAAAAAATAATTTCACGGTTCATTTGACGCGATTTAGTTTTCCTATGTGAATAAATTGTGATTGTTAATTCAGGAAAACCTTTTTTTCCCGTAATTTGCCTGCCAAAGCATTTTAGTTTTTTTTTACTGAGTAAGTATGTACTTATTTAAAAAAAACAAATTTTCTATCAAGTACTCATTTTAAAATAAATTCCACTTGGCAGTCAATTGATACCACATTGAATAAATCCCGTAACGAAAATGCATGCCCACTTATCAAAGTCACATATTTACTCGTCGGTCGACGCTCAACATTTAGCGTTAATTTATGTAGCCCAAATACCTTTGATAAAATGATATTGACAGGTTTCGATATGTCGAGTTACTAATATTTCCAGTTCATTTACAATAACAAACATACTCCTCCGACAGTCTTGTTGCCTTGATTGATAAGAAACTTATCTATCTATTCACACTATCTTGTTACTGGGTATAAGTCTTTTTAACACACGTTTCTTACATTGCCATCTCTGCCATTTATGACACCTATAGGCGCTATACCCTGCGTTTTATGTCTTCCTACTCACACACTAAAATACACATAATTTTCTCTGTCCTCAACATACTAACTGGTATCGGTGAAGGTCACATTCTGGCTAAACAGGAGGCAAGTTTAAAACTCGTGTGTTTGTTGATCCCCAGACCAACGTAAGTGTGAACGCTTCAGAGCACCACTAGATGTCCTTGGTGCCAAAACAAACACATCCAGGCACAATTCTGACATCTGTAAGTAATTTCGTTAGAGCAAACGTCGAGAATCCCCAAGTTTTCAGAATCTCCTTCTCACAAAATCAAAATCCAAAGTCATTTATTCAAATTAGGCTGAAGATCAGCACTTTTTAAACGTCAAAATTACATAAGACAGTCCCCCAAAAAGCCTGCCCTTCGCACAGCATGATTATAGAAATACTTTGTCACCACGACTGGTAGCCGAGTGAATAACATAGAAACGCCGGAGGTTTATAGCCACTAGTGATCATAATCGATCTATAATTCGATGATCAGTATTAATTTATCAAAAAAATATGTACAATTAAATCTAAACTGTACAAAGGCGGACTTAATATCAAGATTAAACGTGCAAGTCGCAGTTTAGGATAAATAAAACTAATAAAACGCCATATCCGTTTTCACAGTGACAGTGTCATGCAAATTTTACACGGTGTTGCGTCATTTACTTCATTCCTATGATATTTAAGTAGCTGTGTAATAATCATTAAGTTAGTCGCAAATAAACACCATTGAAGACACACGCATTTATATTTTTCTAACCAAAATCCCGCACGCACAAAAGTGAACCTTAACTACACCATCATATATGGTCGATATCTCGCCGGATCATTAACCAGTTACCTGAGTGCACGTGTTCATCGGCCGGTTCGCGAGAACAAAAGGACACCGCATTCCTAAGCGATAAGGATTTGTAACGATGGCTAATACGAAAGAACTATTAAATATATTGGAAGATACCGCTTCATTACTGCAAAAAACTCAAGTTAATCTGAAGAAGTGCCCGAAATCACGATTAACTAAAGGCTACATCGAAACCCGTATCAAGACGATAGAAGATTATTGGTCTACTTTTAAAAACACTCATCAGTCATTAGTGAAAATTACGCCGAAAGAACAAAAGGCATTAATACCATATTTTGTAAATGACGAGTTTTATATTCACGAAGACTTATATCTTATTTTGTCGGCTGATTTACGTGACATGTTAAATGAACAAACTACAATAACGCCGACGACGTCATCGCAAAATAATACTAGTATCGCGACAAATCCTGATCTACAAAATACGCTCGTGCGGTTACCTAGAATACAGCTGCCATCGTTTAGTGGAAAATATGAAGAATGACCTACGTTTCAAGATTTGTTTACATCATTAGTGCATACGAACACATCTATTAGTAACGTACAAAAGTTACATTATTTGAAGTGTAGTGTTACTGGAGAAGCAGAGACGTTATTGAAACATATCCAGGTAACACAGAAAAATTATGAACAAGCTTGGGATCTTTTAAAAACTAGATATGGAAACAAACGCTTGATTGTAAACTCCGTGTTGAAACAGTTAGTCTATCAAAAGAAAATGAGTAATCAGTCACCCAATCTAATTAAAGGTTTATTGGACACTACGACAGATTGTTTAAATAACCTTCGTAACCAAAATATTTGTTTAGATACATGGGATCCTATAATTAATTTTCTAGTAGTTCAGAAATTGGACCCTGAGTCGCACAAAGATTGGGAACAATACTCATACAAAGAAGATATCGACGAATTACCCAAATGGAACGTTCTGAAAAAGTTTCTTGAGTCCACCTATCGAACACTGGAGCTTGTTTCGCCAGGAACCCAAACTAAATCAACAAAAGAGCGCGCTGTTCATGTTTCAAGTATGTCATCGTCACCGTCAGGAAAAACATGTGTTCTATGCAATGAAAACCACACGTTGTGCCACTGTAAGGAATTCACAAAACTGCAACCTATTGAACGAGTTAATTATGCAAAAACAAATAACCTATGCTTCAATTGTTTAGTACCAGGACATTCAGCAAGAAAATGTAGACTACCAGTGTCCTGTCGTATATGCAAAAGGCGTCACCATAGTCTTCTACATCACAACAAAGAACATGAGACTTCGGCACAAGAGACCCCCACGCAACCGAAGACTGCTCAAAACAATGAAGAAGAACAAAGAGAAGTTACTGTCAATACAACGATCGCCTCACACCACAGTACTAAACAAGGCACAGCACTATTAGCTACGGCAACAGTAACAGTACGAAACAAACAAAATCAAACTGTTGTACTACGCGCATTAGTGGATCAAGGTTCGCAGATAGCACTTATTAGTGAAAAAGCGACTCAAATGCTTAATCTGACCAAACGATCAACGAGAGGAAGTATCATTGGAGTGGGTTCAACGAAGACAAATGTAAACCACGTGGTACAGTTGCAAATTGGCTCTCGCTGGAACATAAACTATAAGATAGATGTCGAAGCATTTGTCATGTCAAAACAACTTACCCATAAACTCCCACCTCAAACAATCACTGCTGATGACTGGCCACATCTAGAAGGACTCAACCTGGCTGACTCGAACTACGATACACCAGGCCCTATAGACTTACTTCTAGGTGTCAAACAATACTCTCAAATCGTACAAGAAAAACTTATCAAGGGTCCACCGGGTACACCATGTGCACAGAAAACATACCTTGGATGGATTCTCTTCGGTGAAATAAAGACAAAGTTACAAGACGATGATTCTGCTCTTGTTCTTCATCACCAAGTAGATATGGATGTTATGCTTAAATCTCTGTGGGAAATAGACACAGAAAATAAAAGAAATCTAACAAAGGAAGAAAAAATGTGTGAAACAATTTATAAAGAAACCCACACACGGACAGAAGAGGGAAGGTACATGGTAAAGTTACCTCTAAAATCACCACAACCAACATGTCTAGAAGGAAACACAAAACAAATAGCCAAAAACAGACTGCTACAATTAGAAAGAAAATTTAGAAGAACACCCCACCTGAAAGAAAACTATAAGAAAGTAATGAAAGAATACTTAGACTACAACTATATGGAAGCAATAGATGAAATGGAAGTCATTAATGAAAGGGTCGTATACTTACCTCACCATGCCGTCGTCCGAGAAGACAAAGAAACATCGAAGACTCGCGTGGTCTTTGACGCATCGGCGAAGGGTTCAAATCAAGTCTCGCTTAACGACGAGTTGATGGTTGGTCCTCAGCTTCAGGAAGATCTCAGAAATATTATCATGAGATGGAGAATGAAACGCATTTGTTACGCCAGCGATGTAACAAAAATGTACCTGCAAATATATGTTTACCCAGAAGACGCCAACAAGTATCAGCGTATTCTGTGGCGAGATGAGGAACAAGACAGTATTAAGGAATATCGTTTGCTCCGAGTTACATTTGGAACAGCATCGGCACCCTATCTTGCGGTGAAAACACTCCATCAAGTAGCTGATGATGAGGGACAAAATTACCCGAATGCCGTCAAAATCATCAAAGAAAATTTCCTCGTCGACGATCTATTAGCGGGTGAAGATACAACAGAACAAGCCATAACATCAGCAAAGGAAGTATCTCACATATTGAAGAAAGGTGGATTTACACTCTCGAAGTGGTCATCTAACTGCCCGCAATTTATGAAATCCATTGACACAAACAAACAAAGTTCTGAGGCACAGCTAGAGATAAATAAAATTAATGGCACTGTAAAAACACTAGGTTTAATTTGGAATTTTAGAATAGACCAATTTCAGTACCAATGGAAACTACCAACAACTTCTGTCAAAATTACAAAAAGGACCATTTTGTCAGACATTCAAAGACTATTCGATCCGTTGGGATGGATAGCCCCGAATATAGTAATGGCTAAGATGTTTATACAAAAGCTGTGGCTGGAAAAGATCGATTGGGATGACATAATAAGACCTGAACTTCAAGAAGAATGGCTTATTATTCGTGAAGAATTAAAAAATATAAACAACATCACCATAGATCGATGGCTTGGAACCTATAGCACAGATATTAAGGACGTACAGATTCATGGCTTCAGCGACTCTTCCATGAAAGCATTTGCAGCCGTTGCCTACCTTAGAATTGAGTCTCATGACGGCCATATTAAAACACAACTATTAGCAGCACGGACCAGACTTGCGCCACTTAAAACCGTATCGTTACCACGTTTGGAACTTTCTGGATCCCTACTTCTTTCGCGATTGTTGAGTCAAATAGGCAACGCTATGAGAATACCGACAACACAAATGTTTGCGTGGACCGATTCTACAATCGTAATTGCATGGCTATCCGGGGAACCACATAGATGGAAAACATTTGTAGCCAATCGAGTCGCAGAAATAATTGAAAATCTTAACAACAACCAATGGTACCACGTTGCATCAGAAGATAATCCTGCAGACATTGCTTCGAGAGGCATGTTGATCACTGAACTGAAACAATCGCAATTATGGTGGAAGGGCCCAAAATGGTTGTCTGAAAAGAAAATAGAATTAAAACAGCCTGATGTAGTCGTCACCAACCTGGAACAGAAAAAGGATAAAATACAAGTTAATGTTAAAATTCAAAATGAAGTAGAAAATAATTTCACAGAAAAGTTTAAGCAATTTGATAACTTACAAGAATTATTAATGGTTATATCATACTGTCGAAGATTTATTAATTACAAAAGGGAATTGGATAATTACGAAAATTGCAGAAGCTTAACAACAGAAGAATTGCATGCAGCATTAGTGAAATGCATTAAGCTAGTACAAGAGGAGGAATTCACAGATGAAATTGACAGATTAAAAGTCAATAAAAACATAAAGAAAAATAGCAACATTAAAACACTTACCCCATACTTAGATCAAGAAGGTATCCTCAGGGTGGGCGGTCGTCTTCGACATGCAAGATTAGACGAAAATGGTAAACACCCTATAATATTAGGACATAACAACAATTTAATTCCTTTACTCATAGCTGACGCTCATGCTCAAACTCTGCACGGTGGCGTTCAGCTAATGCTGTGCTTTTTACGATCTAAATACTGGATTATTCGAGTTAAAGGATTAATAAAAAACTTCAACCGTAAATGTTTAGTGTGTGCAAAGCAAAGAGCAAGTGCACGAACTCAGATCATGGGAGATCTGCCAAAAGTAAGAGTAACCCTCACTAGAGCCTTCTTACACAGCGGCGTGGACTATGCCGGTCCATTCCAAATATTAATGTCAAGGGGAAGAGGCATGAAAACTCAAAAGGCGTATATTGCTTTATTTGTTTGCATGTCTACAAAGGCAATACACATTGAACTCGTAGGAGATCTTACATCAGAAGGATTTATAGCTGCATTTAAACGCTTTGTATCAAGAAGAGGCAAATGCAGCCACATTTGGAGCGATCAAGGGAGAAACTTTGTTGGTGCAGAAAAGGATTTAACCGCAGCATGGCAAGAAGCTAATCTGAATTTCGAGAAAGACATTGCACACAAGTTGGCTTTGGAAGGTACACAGTGGCATTTTATACCAGCTTACAGTCCCAATTTTGGAGGCCTCTGGGAGGCTGGTGTAAAGTCTCTGAAGACTCATCTGAAACGAGTGTTGACAACAAATCTCACATTCGAAGAAATGACAACAGTACTGTGCCAAATCGAGGCGTGTCTTAATTCAAGACCCCTGTGTCCCATTGATGACTCTGATGTCGACTCCATAGAACCCCTCACACCTGGTCATTTTCTGATAAATGAAGCTCCAATAGTCGTGCCTTCTCCAGATTTTACAAACACAAAAATTCATAACCTAACTAGATGGCAATACACTCAAAAGCTCGTTGGCGACATCTGGCGACGATGGCATAACGAATATTTAACAAGTCTACAACAGCGTCCTTTCTGGCATAAGACGAAACGGGAATACTCAGTTGGTGATATAGTGCTTATCAAGACTGATGGAATAACAGCAGGGAAATGGGCACTAGGTCGGATTGTAGACAAGCATCCCGGTCATGATGGACTCACACGAGTGTATAGCGTTAAGTCTGGAAACAGCGTTGTAAAGCGATCTATCACAAAACTATGTCCCCTACCTATTGACACTAACTAATTAGGTACTAACTATTATTGTGATAAATTCATTAATAATAGACATTCATTAACTTTGTTTTAATTTTGAATGCAAGCTTGTTGTACAAGTATGTATAGACATATAACAATACTAATAGTAGGATTCTTACCATTTAACTTCATTGTAAACCATCAGTATAAGTTTGTAATAGGATTATGTTGGAACGTTACATACTGCTTATCAAGTTTTTTAACATATACAGTCCACTAAGAATGTAAAGGGCCTTGTTGTCCCTTTGGTGGGCGGTATGTTGCGTCATTTACTTCATTCCTATGATATTTAAGTAGCTGTGTAATAATCATTAAGTTAGTCGCAAATAAACACCATTGAAGACACACGCATTTATATTTTTCTAACCAAAATCCCGCACGCACAAAAGTGAACCTTAACTACACCATCACACGGTTTATATTTAGACATATATACCATTTTTATAATAAATACTGCAAATTGTTAAGTAAACTGTTCGAGTGTTTAAAACATTTTGCGTTATGGATTACGCTAGCAGTCGCACATCATGCTTGAAGTGTCTAGCATCGTGATAACCGCAAAGCAGTTAAACTAGAATAACCCTTACTGCTACGACATGACATACTGTCGTTGTGACCGTATCTTGTACAAACATCATTTGTCCACAGTTTACAAAGACCCTGATACGTTTTCGTGGGAGAACTACCTGGCGGAGACAGGCGCGTCACCAGCTCCACCGCGCGCCTTCAAGCCGCGCGCGCCGCAGGGATTCAAGCCTGGCATGAAGCTAGAGGTGGTTGATAAAAGGGTGAGTTCAGTCTGATCAAAAACAAAACTGAGATGACTACAGGCCATCAAAATAAACAAGAACTGTCAAATGTCTATAAAAATAATAAGCAAATAAGCCTATGTTGCTAAGTCTATCTTGTCCAACTAAACTTTTTAGCCTCTTTTCATCTTTTTTTCTCTTATACCTACGATAAAACACACGGATATACAGGATGTTTTTTTAAATCATGGGCAAACTTTTCACAAGCTGTTCTACTATCCATGAATATGAACAACATTCACTTGTAGAACTCATAGCTAGAACAGCCTGTGAAAATTTTCTCCATAATTTTAAAAAACATTCTCTATGATGTCAATTTAATTTAACCTTAAGTTTTTTTACTGACTTATTTTTTAATTTCAAATGCATCCACAAGAAAGGCGAAGTTCAAGGAAAAACTAATTTGACTAAGACTAAGTCTTTTGAGACTAAGTTTGAGTTGTAGGACGAAGTCCTTTTCTAAAGCTTTCTCAGTAAAAGATTTCAATTACCTCATTTTAGTTCATTTAAAAAAAAAAATTATTGCTGGAATGTGTCCGTTTTGAGTCTGGGAGAACATGTCTAGCAAGTGCCCTTGAATTAAACACACTGGATATTGGCATATTTAATGAGGTTCTTAGTCAACCCAATTCTTAGGTAGCCAAGTGTCTTTTTTATTTATATCCTTTAGTATAATCTATTTGTAATCAGTTGTGGTTAAGGTATGATGGGACTGGTATGCACAATGTGTAAAAGTCCTTATACATTAAAAAAAAAACAAAAGAATCGAAAGAAGAAATATTTAATGTACGATTTTAAATCTCAATAGATAGTCGGCAGCAAAACTGTTGATACCTAAATGTGAGGGCTGATTTATCACACCTATGGTCATTGGTACAGGTGCCATTCCTGATTCGTGTGGCGACCATAATAGCGGTGAAGGGCCACCAAGTGCAAGTGTCGTTCGACGGGTGGGCAGAGGAGTTGGCCTGCTGGTTCGACGACGATTCTCCCGACCTGCACCCCGTCGGCTGGTGTCTGAAGACAGGACATCCACTGGAGCCGCCACTAAGTAAGTTCTTGAATAATTCAAATTTGTCCACTGTAGGTTTTTTTGTTTTCAAATGCAGTCTTCTAGTTTGAGGAAATAAATAATTATCTTTTGTTAGAAATATTTGTCAATTTGTTAAGTTTTTGTTCTCTGGACCAAATGAATGTAAATATTCTGAACCCAAACTGAGTGTATTAAGTTAAGAGTCATTTTTAGATTATTTGTTTTAAATGAGTACAATTTAGATCAAATTCTTGTTTTCAATTGAACATTAATAAACATTAACTTCATGAAACAATCAATTAAGTTGATGTCAAGTACTTATTAAATGAATGTAATTTTTCTATGATACAGTTCATACGTGCATGAGGGACGAACACATAATATTCTCGTAGTACCTTGAATTGACTTCGTACTCGTTGTTTTGTCTATTCAGCGGCAGAAGAACTTCGAGTGGTAGGTCCGTGCGGCGTGGGCGGGTGTCGCGGGCTCGGCTCAGTGCGGGGCGGAGCCCACAAGCACCACGCGGCCGCGTCGGCGTGCCCCTACCGCTCGCTGCCGCCGCGCGCGCCCGACCGACTCGCGCCGCCGAGGGACTCCGACCAGGTGCTGCCCAGAGAGCGCAGGTACGTACACAAGCACCACGCGGCCGCGTCGGCGTGCCCCTACCGCTCGCTGCCGCCGCGCGCGCCCGACCGACTCGCGCCGCCGAGGGACTCCGACCAGGTGCTGCCCAGAGAGCGCAGGTACGTACACAAGCACCACGCGGCCGCGTCGGCGTGCCCCTACCGCTCGACACTAAGACAATACCCCAAAAAACCCGGTTTGCACCACTTCCTAGTGATTTTTGTAGTGTCGGAACAGACTCCCCAGCAACACGTCAGTGTGATAACTTAGAAGACCTTGAATATACGTTAGTTCTAGCGGACGTCACGCGGTTTATTTCGCGTAGATTCCGTGGGAATACAAGGATGAAGCCTATGTCACTCAGGGAAAGTGCAGCTTCCCAACGGTAAAACAATTTCTAATTTATTAAATACACCATTAAAGTTAAAACAATAACAAAACCAAAGCCAGCAAGACGACCAGTAACCACAAGCAGCACCCGTTCACGAGCATCACGCAAAGATCAGCCCTTCAATTATTTATGTTCACCCGAGCTACTGTATTAATTACGTCATTTAAATTACATATCGTCTTCTTCTTATCGTGTGGTTAGTAACTAACCTGGTGTCAGAGTTTTAATGCCGCCCATGGGCCTCTGACTTGGCATCACATGCCCTTGAGAATAGTCTCTCAGGCATGCCGGTTTCCTCACGATGTTTTCCTTCACCGTTTTTAAAGCAAGTGATAATTTTAACAATACGCACATAAATCCGAAAAGTCAGAGGTGCGTGCCTTGGGTTCGAACACGAGACATTATATTATTACATATCGTAATAAACAGTCATAGCGACAACTTGGATCGTTGATCAATAAATATTGATATTTTCCGTTTCAGAGTGCTCAGCAAACAGCCCAAGACGAACTCAATACACGCGAGTACGCCTACTAGCGAAACTAAGGAAAGGTATGAATTATGGCTCTGCATTTCAATACTGTCGCAAAAAACACAAATATTTTGTTTTATTCATTTACCTATTATTACACTTGCTGTGCCCTCAAAAAACAGACAAACTAATAAAAATTCCTGCAAATGGAATGGTTGAAGATAAAGATAATTTTAGTTTGCAAAATAAAATTAACTTTTGTAACAACAAATTATGACAAACGACAAAAATATAAGAGTTGACCCACTACCACGCAAAAGTAATTAAAACATTCTACTAAATAATTAAACATTTAAAATATTAAACTAACTAAAAATTAAAATATAACACTAGTTCCCCAATTTATTGTATCCCATGTACAGAAACGACTTTACTACAGGTAAATTAAATGTATGCACAATACTATCTGTCGAATATTGAGTTTTGTAGTGTTTTTTACATCTTAAAATTCATCTATCATTTGATACTGTGAACCATATGCGATAAAACAAAAACTAAGTAATACATTAAGTTACGCACATTTTTGTGTTTAAAAGTTATATATACCTGCATAACTAAATGGATTTTTTATTTATATTTTTATAAAAATACTTTTCTACAGGTTTATTATGTGTATTATCTAACATTATATTTAAGTCTCTTGTCACAGAGTTTGTTACCAAACTCCTCATAAGCGGCTTGACCGATTCTTATGAAAGTTGATGAAAGGTGTATATTCAGTGGGTATCTTAGATCATTTAATTAGACAAAATATTCCTTTTTTTTAAAAGAAATTAAAGTGCTTTCACGGATTTCTCTACAAGCTAAACCAGGAAACAAGTCAGCAGTTCACGATAAAATCTCTTTGATGAGCATTTGGAACAAAATATCACGTTCTATTGTTAAACTAGTAATTATTACTACCAATTAAACGATTTTCTTAGTTAATGAAAATATATTTTTCAATAGTCAGAGATGTCCGACCGTCTCGGTTTGATTTTCTCAGGTTGGGTTCGCTCACGTTTTTTTAATTTGACAGGAGTGGGGAATATTCATGAAATTAACAAGCTCTTATAAGATGTCTTTTGTTTTCTAGTGCACTAAATATTACATTTCATAGATATTTTGTGCGACAGGCGAATTTTTCAATTCTGCATAATACAGGGTGTAAAAACATAGCCGATAACTACACATTCTCTACATATAATTAAGTAACTTTAACCAAAAAATATTGCTGGGAAATCATCTTTAAAAAAGAGATGCTTTTCATTGCGCGCAATGAAAGCGCGACAACGCAACGCAACTTTCGATCAGCTGAGCGTACGGCCGGCCGCGGACACTCGCGCTTGGTCGTTGACCCGACCGGCCCGCTTGTGCTTAGTATCTATTGTATTTTTGTAACTTAAAATGCGTAATTTGTTTTGAGAAATCGATTATTTTGATAATGTTTAGTCGGAAGAAAGTTTACTCATGATACTTAGAATACGATTTTGAAAAAAATACGTAAACAAATATTGCACTTTGACCTTCAATATCTCTAAAACCAGGTATGTTCTAGAAGAAAAAAACTATCCCAGTGGGTAGAATATGTAGTTTTCGTTAACGTTAAGGGTCTTTTTACACCCCGTATTTTATGATATTGTACTCATGAAATGGTGGAATATCGATCTAACGTGCATTAAAGTGCATTAAGAATTACAAAAGTTAGGGTATAGAGCATATTGTTAAGCTTCCAAATACTTTTTAAATCCATAAAAATATTTTGTATCATGATATTATTTTTTTGTAGTAGTCAATATTTTAGTGAAATCTCAAAATATAATTTAGTTAACTTGATAAATAAATCAGAACAGTGAAATATTTGACAGCTATTTGCAACATTGCCAGCTTGTACAGACGCCAGCACATCAAGTTACCTCAATGTGTCAAATTTTCCCAATTAAATATGAACCAAAGTTTAAAAACGATCAAAGAAATTTGACACATTGGGGTAACTTGACGTGCTGGCGGTACAATGCACAGCCTTAATGCATGGGGAGGGATTTTATTATGGCTGTAATATCTTGAAATAGTAGTCGTTATCGTAATAATCGTATTGTTAGTCGTTCGTCTAACCTCTTTAAAATGTTCAATAACTGATTGTTGTTTTGCAGGCCACGAGGCAGGCCGCCTAAACACAAGCGAGTTGAAGAAGTCGTCAAAAATGACCCGGTATGTATATCTCAAAGAATAATAGGCTTCTTATTTTTTTCAATGGCAGAAATTACAAAATAAGATTTTGACTGAGTCAAACAGATATTGTATTTTGTATCGTATATCATGTAAAAAAATATTTAGCGATTGCCGAGATCCTACATTATGCACTTTGCTTAATAATTTAATTATTTTTAATGACAGGCTTCAGACGATGACTCCGTGTCGAGCGGCGGCGGCAAGCGCTGGCGCTCCGCTCGCTCCGTTCGCTCCGACACGCGCACGCTGCGCACGTACTCGCGCGCCTCTCTCGCCGCGCCCGCGCCGCGCGCCGCCGCGTCCGCGCCGCTGCGCGAACACCTCGCCACGCATCTCGCCGCACATCTTACTGCGTTACAGCTGCCGCACGACCCTACGGCTTGGTCACAGGTCAGAAAACTATACCAATCTCTTTTTATTTAAAATAACATACCTATGCCACCTAAAAATAACGTACTATCTGTATGTATTTAGTAAAAATTGCATTAATTTCACAATTTTTCAAAAACCAGTGATGTAACGAGTCATGTATCGTAGATGTTAATTTTACCTTGATGTTCAATGTAACTTTTTTAACTTTAATATAGTAATTCCTCACTTTTAGATGTTAAAACCAATACTATTGTTTCAGGTTGACGTAGCAGCGTTAGTAAGCCGCATAGCGGGCCCGGCGGCGGGCGCGGCGGCGGCGGGCGCGCGCCTGTCGGGCGCGGAGCTGCTGATGGCGTCGCGCGACGAGCTGGTGGCGAGCGTGCGCCTGCGCGTGGGGCCGGCCGTGAAGGTGTACAGCGCCATCCGCCAGCTGCGCGACAACTACACGTGATCGCGCGCCATCGCTAGAGCCATCCTCATGCTCATATGAACTGAAGAACTCTAGTGACGTGCCATCCACTGTGTACAAAACTAACTACTGTAGTATGTTCCAAAGCCAAACTTAGGCTCATTAATACAGTGTAATTATCAAGTGAAAATGGACCTCTAAAGAGGTGTTCAACTTATGGTTTTAAATAAAATATAGTGTTGTGCATCCACAAGTTTCTGTTCTGGACTTCTATGTGTTTTGGTGGACTTCTTAGTGTCCTGGGTATTATTTTCGTTACCGGTAGTGACTTGGATTATTACAATGTGCTTAATATTATGAACTCCATACCCGTTTAAGCAATAGAGCCTTGAAGTGTGTGTTTTGTTTGGAGACTAGAATTATTATGGATGTTGACTTCGTTGACATGTTGACAATATCTGCCAAATTAGATTGTTTTCGTTACTGCTTGATGTTAGTATATTTTTGTGACTGTTGTACTATTTAAGATTTTAGTTGGAGTAAAACTTTACTAATTTAACTCATATTTTACACTATTCTCAACGAAATAATAAATCCTCCAAGATTATGGAATCAGGCAATTGATGCTAAGCTAGTCATTATTGTTTGCATCAAGTGATACTGTTTTTGAGCACAAAACGCACGAACATTTAATTAAGGCTTTAAATGCGGCGGTTGTGACTGTATGCAATTTAAGTGTCGTGACTTTAAATAGGGACTATGGAAATAATTAGAAAATCAGAAGTAATATACCAATATTGACAGAACTTTTCAAATCAAAAATTGATGTTTATACACAATCATGAAGAGGTTTTCGTATTGTAGTACCTTTACCATATTCATGTGATTTCTAATCTCATAAGTGTACACTTTTATAAATTTGTCTTCAATTAAATATCTGTTAGAATAGAACGAGTGATTGATACAAGATAGTGGAGAAGAATGTATACCTGGATAATAAAAGCCAAAACAAATCTAAACCTATTATTATTATTGAATAAGATACTATTAATGATTTTCGTCTACGTTTCTATCGAAACTTACTGCCTTATGTTTAATGGCAGTTTTTACTGTTTACAGCTCCAAGCACTAAACAAATAACAGGCATTTTACCATTTAATATGGTGACATTGGATTGTCCTCAGACCGCATATCATCATTTGTTTGTTGATCTTGTAAGTGCTAATAATTATGAACTAACAAATGCCTAAGAATTTTTAGTAATAAGTGTTCTAGACACAACATGTTGAATTTGTAAATATCAAGACCTGTACATAAATAAATATTTTGTGCAATCTAGGTTTAAAGTTATATTATAACCAACTTGTCACTTTTCTTTTGTAATCTTTGTTACTACATATTTTAGAATGTTAAAAAATATCTTTTATTTGAACATAATCAACAGTCAAGTGGCAATAGATAGTATCTTATTTATGAAATTTTCTCAATAGTGTAAAAGTAGTAAGCTTTCTTTGTTGTAAGGTAAGAATGGAATTTTATTTTGCGTATGAGTTACGTTTATGAGTTATATCTGTTTAAATAAGAAAAACAACATGATGAGTTAAATAACCATGATATTAGGTAATCGTAAATTTAGTTGAAAATAAAATCCACTTTTGGATAATCTAGATCACAAAGAACGAATGTAAATTATTTACAAAATGGAAATGTGTAAACACTAGAAATGTTGAAAATGTTTTGAAGTTCCAGTATATTTTAAATTAAAATTAAGGAAAAAATGATTTTGTTGGAATTAAATTATATTTTTCTTCAACAATGTTTCAATGAAAACCAGAATTAAGTAATTAAGATTTTTTTACTTATTTGTGAGTGTAAATATAACATAATAAGCTGCTGGAGTTTTTATAGTATAGCGGCCGCGTTTGTACATAGCGCTATGTACGATGTAAGTTTTTACACGACAACTAGTTAGTATGATAGTGCCATTTCGATTGGCACCAAATATTTTATTGTTGTTCTGTAATTTAATAAAAATTGTGAAATTCAAAACTTCATATTTGTTTTATTATATTCGCAAAATATGTAATACTGTAATACTGTTAATATAACCAGGTCTACATTTTGCAAGGGATAGGGCCTGCGCAATCGAGGGACTTTTCCGAAGAAGACTAAGAGCGCCTTCAAATTTTCTGCCAGGTGCCGCGCATCGGTTCATCAATCGACTAGTGATGATGCGTACGTGTTTTTATTCAGACATGAACGAAAATCAGCTTGAACAAATTAAGGGCTCCCGCGCACTAGGCAGCCTGGCTGCGCAGCCAGGTTGCGGCAGCCAGAATATGTGCGCAGCCAGTTATAACAGCCAATCAACAACTAGTCTAGATCCTTCCGTCGAGCAATATGGACGTGGAAGAACTTGTAATTATTGCTTACCTATCTCGTAAAAAACGCAAAACAAAGAAAAGACACTGGATCCATCCCCTTTTTCTAGAAAGACACTCAAAAGGCTTATTCCAAACCTATTTCTATTATTAAAGTTTCCAAAATAAAGGTGAAAAATGCTTAAAACCACAAAGGCGATAGTCCAACTAGTTTTGCGCCTAAGCGGTCGCTGAGAACTGGCCCTGGTTACTAGGTAGGAATCAAACTGTAGCTCCAATATACACATGTGGGCTGATGTCGCTCTTATAGGCATATTGGAGTAGAGTTATTTTATTAAAACATTTGCAAATATTGTGTGTCTGAGGCATGAGGAACAGGGTGTACAGTTCCTCATCCACCATTGAAAAGGGAGGATCCTCCGACCAGACGGATGTTGTGTCTGGTGGGCTAACTACTGCCCGACGATTGTTGTCGGGAACTTGTATACGTTCAAACTGCGCAGATAATTACTTTAATAGCGCGATAGGATGGTTCGTATGTGGCGAGAAAGATGTCGCTACATCACTCCCCTCCGAGACCGGAGGTTGATACCAGTTGAGTCTTGGAGTGCCTGCCAGGCCAGTGAGGTGTTCCAGTGAGTCGGAACCCGATGTCGCATAGTTCTCGGTGAGTCGGAACTGTCTGCGGTGATGCCCCAGTGAGTCGGGGTGTTGCTGCTGATGCCCCAGTGAGTCGAGGTGATGCTGCATATATGCTCCAGTGAGTCGGAGTGCTGCAGTGTTGTGGAGTGGCTGGCTGCTGCGTCGACCAGGAGAGAAGTGCGTCTCTGCTTGCTGACCGGCCGAAGTGCAGTGTGCTGTGCCAAGGTTGCTTGAGGAGGCTGTGGGTGATGACCAGGTATGCGCGTCTGCTGCATGCTGGTGGTCAGGATACCCGTTGAAGTCGTGGTTGCTGGCTGGCTAGGTGACTCGCTGCTCGAAAGCTTGAGGAAGTGATGATGACGTCACGCTGATGTAGCTCTACACGAAGGCTGCGCTGACGATCACGTCGGGGTCACCAGTTTGAGGCATGAGGAATAGGGTGTACAGTTCCTCATCCACCATTGAAAAGGGAGGATCCTCCTACCAGACGGATGTTGTGTCTGGTGGGCTAACTACTGCCCGACGATTGTTGTCGGGAACTTGTATACGTTCAAACTGCGCAGATAACTTTAATAGCGCGATAGGATGGTTCGTATGTGGTGAGATAGATGTCGCTACATGTCTAAACTAAAGTTCTTTATTAAAATCATTCGAAGAAAATTGTTGATTTTCCACAGCTCTATCAAATCTATGGGCTGTGGTGGTTAGTCAGATCCATTTACTCTGTGGGTTAGTCTATCTGTCTATGACTTTTCTGTTATCTGGCTCTGTGGTTATCTGTGAATCTGTGCTAAGATTTTGTTTGGCTGCCGATTTTCATGAGTTTTCAAGAGTATTCTGGGATTATTGGCTGGAATATCATATTATAATGGCTCTATATTGTGCAAGTAAGTATCCAATTTACTATAACATCAGTGGACTAGTTTTACAGCAATCTTATATCTTGTAAAGGCGCGCATTATCTGTCAACCGGTGGCCGAAACAACCAACAAAACTGAACATTGTTTTACAATAATTTCAAGTCATTTTGAACTTTTAGGTCCAAGTTTTTTGATAACTTTATATTTTCAGACTTTTTTTGTCATATCTTTGAAAGAAATACTTATTTTGTGTTTATAACCTAACTTTGTGATTGTAGTATCTAATGAGGTCCCAGAGTTGCCTGTGGTGTCCCCCTCTTCGGGCGCCGTATTTGAAAAGCGCGTTATCGAGAAATACATAATAGAAAATGGAGTGGATCCTATCAATGGCAAGGAGTTGAGAGTTGAAGACCTTATTGAGATTAAAAGTGAGTATACAATATTAGAACTTGTAACTTTCCATCAAGAAAGGATGCCAAAGGGTTTTATTTGTTACTAAATCGTTAGGATAGCTAGTGAATTATTTGAGAACTTTTTAAACGAAACAAATCACCAATACACTGCATGAAGCTTTCTATTTTTTTGTTACTGATTATGAAGATTTGATTTTGATTTAGTTTTTGTACTGAAAGTCTGAAACTGACAGGAGCATATTGCTATAAATACACTTGTTGTTTGTTTATGTCTCATACTTCCATAAATACTATGCTCAGTATGAGCATCATCTGTTATAGAACAACAATTCTTAATAGAAACTTATCATCTGACCTGATTGATGTATGCTTTCCACCCATGGTCATGTTAGAATGAAGATCCCACTTTCAAATTGACCTACTTTCACTTTTATCATTGAATGTTACTAGTCGACATATAGCTCCAACTGCGGCCAACTCAGATGTTCTTTCTTAGGCATTGTTTGTGGAGTCATTTAGCTCCTTCAGTTCTGTTTGCAAGGTACTTACATGATCTGCTTAAAATAATGTCTGTGACTTTAACACCTTGACTGTGGGCGCTATCACCTACGCCAAGCCGCCAGTGCGGACGGCCGCACATCTGCTGCGAGAGCCGCACAGTCGTAACGGATGGTTGAAAAACAATATGCCAGTGCAGATATAGTGCTAGGTGTGTATCTAGCAAATATCAATTTAAGCCCCAACACAATAGGGTTTAGGATCCTGTGTGGTCACCTGGCATTACGGTCATAAAAAGCTTAATTATACAAATTTCAACTTTATGATTTTTGTAATTTTATAAGAAATTCTAGTGAAACCCTTACTGGTTCTGTATTTTAAATAATACATTCTCATTGACTTGAAACTTGAAATTATCAAACGTCTAAAAAGACGTGAAAACTCACAGCAGTTGCGAGAACCGCACTCGCGGCATAATTAAATTTTACACGCTGAGCGTGATTTGCCGCACAGCCGTATTGGAAAATATGAAATCACAACTGGTGTGCGCGAGCCGCACTGGCGTTCCGGCGGCGAAAACACAGCGTATGTGAGTCCCGCAGTCAAGGAGTTAAGAGACTGTGATCTCTGAGTTTCTTTAAGTGTTTTTTCTCAGAGTAGTCAGATAGTGAAACACCAACCTCACCTTCTCGTTTAAAAATTATGTGTAAAAGTATTTTTTGTAAGAACCTATTTACAGAAATAAAAATCATTTATCACTGACCAAGTTATTTCTATATTTCAAACATTGTAGGGCCTTACAACATTAAAAAAGGTCTTGTGTCAAGTTAGAGTACCTAATTCAATTCAGAGAAAAAATATAATTGTTGACTGACCTGTTGGTCTAGTAGTTACTGGCCTTTACTGCTATGCCAGGGGGTTTGATTTCCACCCAGGACAAATGTTTGTGTGATCAGCACGATCATTTGTTCTGTGTCTGGGTGTAATTTATCTATAATATTTAGAAATATATAAGTATGTTTATCAGTTGTCTAGTACACATAATACAAGCTTTGATTAGCTTAGGACTTCATGGTGTTGTGTGAACATTTTTGGAATCTTATTATAGTCCAGTCAAATTAGGTCATTTTTTGATAAAGATTGGAATAAATTCTCTGGAGAGACAAAAACGGTTCTGATGGTTTTGTATGAGTGGAAAATCGAGTATGAAAAAACATTTACTACCCCTACGGAAGGGGGTGAAAATTGTTTATTGGCCATAACTAACTAGATAATACAGGTGTACTCTGCGTAATTTTTTGTATGCTGTATTACACCTTAATCTACATTATTACATTTTATTTATTTTATTCTGACTAACGCAGCGTGAGAAAAAAAATAAAAACATTTTTTTTTTTCTTTTTTGGTCATTGCAGCTTTGGGGAAAACTGTGTAGTTGTGTAAATTGAGGAAAGGGTTATACATTTTGACCTAAATACATTATTGATTTTGCACCCTAGTGTGACACATGGAAATTAGCTTTTTACGATTTTCTGCCGCTGTACTTCGGGGGAAATTTTGGTTGTTTTAAAATTAATACAGTCATATTAACTTGGTTTCCTTTATATTTGCACCCTATAAAAAATTGGCATTTCTTAAGGGAACATATAATTTTCTTGTATTACAGTAATTGCCAAAGAGCTATTACGCCATGGAAGTGACAAGCGACATGCGCTTGTCACTTCCATAGAATATTGTTAGTCACGTATGACGTAACCCATTTTTATTCCAAACATACTCATTTATTATTTAACTAGCTGATGGCTGCGGCTTCGCCCGCATGGATTTATTTTTAAAGGTTTTAGAAGGTTTATTTTTAACCTCCAACAAATACAATTACATTTTTGCCAATGCATACAAAAACTTGACAAATTATATTCTAATAATTTCCTTGAGAAAAACACTATCTACAGGTAAAAACAGCATTGGCGTAGTCATGTTTGAGTTCATCGCAAACAGACAGACAGACGACCGCGACGCAAGTGCGGATCCACTCGATCAACCAGTCAAAGTAATATTTATGTATGGATGATACCAATCGAGTTAAATTATTACCTCCTACTACTACTACTTCAAATAATACTAAGTGGGCTTGCATTCGAATATTCGAATATTCGAATTATTCGAATAATCAACTGTTTCAAATATTCGAATAGAAATTTTACGATATTCGAAAATTCGATAGATTCCTAGAAAACAAAACTCGACAATCTGATGTGCACAAAAAAAACAACGTTCATGCACGCCGTCCAAACAAAGTAATATCGTTCGACGTGCGGGCGTTACGAGTGCTACGAAAGGATTCGGCAACGATCGGGAACATTCGGAAGATGATGTGTTTGGTTGTTATTATTTTGTGTTAGACGTTTTTATTTTGTTTAGTGTGCCCGTTGTTTTATTTAATGTATAGTTGTATACCCAACGACAATTCAGTGAATCAGTTACGTGCTTTAATGTAAGTAGCTACTATAATTGCATTTCTGACTTGTGATAGTGATTTTATTATAATACCAATTCTAACCTCTAAAATGCAGCTTTTCTACGAGTTAACTTAGCTAAAGCTTTTATTTTGTGAACTCGTTTGCTTCTCATTTGTGTTCTCTTAAGATTTGTTTAAACACTATAAAGTGTGTGTTGACGGTTAATTTTTCAGCATTTCAGGTATTAGTTTTAACATTACAACATGGAGCAACTGCAAAACAAATTAGAATTTAAAGAGTACACCAAAGGTACGCGAGATAAGTCGACTCGTGAGTATGGAACTTCAGATGGAGTTCATGCGCAATGTAAAAAGTGCTGTACATCTGATTCCTTGCTAAATCTTTTTAAAAAAAGTGGCTATTATTATTTACCGAAGTCACCAAATGCTATTAAAAAGATCGTGGTAGAAAAGAGTACTTAAGCAATTAAAAGGCGAACTTAAGGAAACATTGCAGAAATTGAAAGTCAAAGGACAGAAGTTTTCCGTCTCTTTAGACGAATGGACTTCAACCCGTAACCGACGGTACATGAACGTCAACATTCATTGTCCAAACTTTGCAGGCAAGAGCTTCAGGAATCTGGGACTAGCAAGAATAACTGGCCGGGGAACAGCAGAACGTTGTGCCAATATTTTGAAGGACAAACTAGCATCCTATAATCTTTCTCTAGAAGTGGACATAGCATGTGTGGTAACTGACGGAGCAAGTGTGATGTGTGCTATGGGTCGACAATTGCCGTCGTACCATCAATTATGTTTTGCACACGGCATCCAATGTGCAGTGTTGGATGTTAATTAGTAATGTTAGCTATAATTCTAATCCTTCGTGTTCTTCTAACAGATTTTTATTTTATTTTAATTGTTTTTGTAACACTGCGTTAGCTTTAACGAGTATTATTTTGATTTAGAGAATAAAAAAAATTTAGAAATTAAAGGACATGATTTCTATGAAACTTATTTTTTTTTATTTAATATTCGAACAATATTCGAATTATTCGAATATACCCCAAAAAAAAATCGAATATTCGAATTGCAAAATTATCGAATATTTGCAAGCCCTATACTAACTACCTTCTCTAGTATTGTATAATAATAATAATAATAAGCTGGCAACTCTGACTGTCATAAGACTCATCTGAAAAAAAATCTTCAATAATATTTGATATAACTGTTTTACACGCAAAATTACTACAAACAAACCAAAACTCAAAATTTACAAAAAGAATAATATTCAGAGAAAATACATTTAGAACTCCGCGATCAACAAAATATACAAGATGCAAAATATTGGAAAAACCAGAAGGAAAAGTGACACATGTCACATAATACAACAAATTTACAGGAAAAATGAGTGATTTAAAATGATAACTAGAGCTGCTTCACGACGTGCACGCCTACCAACCCCGGACTCGTCGCTTAGCTCCGCCTCGCCGCCGCCGGACACCGGATCATCTGTGCCACCGGCGGTTGCAGCCGCGTCGAGCTCCAGCGACGAGTATTTTTCCCCGCCGACGTCACCAACACCTACACGTCGACGAAGAGGACACCGGCCGCCGGACGGTTTAGGACCTCGAGGCCCACCGGCCTCGGACAGGGTCCCAGCTCCCGGCGGAAGTGTGCAGCGCATGAGATGGACGCAATCCATTAACGAAAATGTCATGCGCTCATACTATGGGGCTACAGAGGGAGGAAGTAATCTGACCGCGTACCGTGTCCGGATGCTCGCTCTGTTTCAGGTGCTTGAACCAGCTGTCAACGTATCGGCACAACGACTGTCGGATCAGGTGCGGGTCATACAACGTAATCGTATGTTGGATGACGTTGCGCTTGATCGCCTCCGCACGGAAATGCAAGGTAACCGTGTTATTGCTCCTCCGTCACAGACTGTGGTACCACCACAGTCCATTTTAACATCCAATTGTGTTGACGAAGGATGTGATGACAGGGTTACAAATGTAAGTACGCAATGCAGTGAGGAATTGAGGAGCGCTTTGGAGAGTGCGCTTCGGGAATATCGCTTCATACCGCTCGACCTTAGACCACGCTTACCTCGTTTGCCCATGCATAATAAAAATAGGGCGCTGGTGGCTGCTCTGGATTCGCAGTTGTCAAAGTATTTTGACGACTGTGATGACCTCGCTGATGCTCATTCAATCTTGTACTGCGCAGCCGTAGCGGCATGTCGCGTAGCTCACGTCAAATTCTCTAATGACAGAACTACGCGACCAAAGCCAGCTGTAGCGGCTTGGCAGTGCAGGATTGAGCGTCGTATCGGTGAGGCCAGAGCAGTAATCGGCAAACTAATCTGCTTCAGAGAAGGTAACACTCGCCCAAGAGTAATGCGCTTTGTGAGACGGGCATTTTCGGGGACTAATGTCAGTCCCCAAGACTACATGTCCCGTGTCACAGAGCGCATCGACCTCCTGAAGCAGAAGGTGTATGCATGGGCAAGCCGTATTCGTAGGTATAAACGGCGGGTGGAGCGGTACACTCAGAATCGCACATTCCAAAGCAATGAAAGGTGGGTTTATAGGGCTTGGGAGCAACCAGAACCAAGTGTGACTGATACGCGCCTACCTGATGACAATGCCATGTTTTCGTTCTGGCGCGACATCTGGTCGGTGCCTGTCAGTCACACTGAGGGTGATTGGACTCGGGAGGTCGAGCAAGCGTATGATCCAATACCAGAAATGGAGACAATAATCATCAGCCCCCAAGATGTGGCCCGTGCAGTTCGTCCGTTGCCCAATTGGAAATCTCCAGGGCCGGACGGACTGCACAATTTTTTGGATAAAATGGCTGCAAAGGTCCCACGCTTGTTTGGCATCTCGATTCCAGTCAGCCTTGGAGACAGGGTCGTTGCCCCAGTTTCTAACGACAGGAATAACCCACCTGCTCCACAAATCAGGTAGTACTGCGGAACCCAAAAACTATAGACCAATAACTTGTTTACCGACGGTCTATAAGGTTCTTACATCCATTCTGAGAACTAAAATTAATCAACATATAGACAACAACTCTGTCATGTCTGCCTCTCAGAATGGATGTAGGAACGGGTCCCGTGGTACTAAGGAGCTGCTCCTCATTGATATGACCATTAGCCAACAGGTACGCCGTTCCCGAAGGGATCTGTCAACATGTTGGATAGACTATAAAAAGGCCTATGACTCCGTGCCGCATACATGGCTCACGAGGGTGCTGGAATTGTATAAAGTTGATGCAACTCTACGCACCTTCCTGAAAACGTGTATGGGGCAGTGGAGGACGGTTCTTCGCTATCCAGGATGTCGACAGATCCAGGGGAACAGCGAACCGATTAGGATTGAGCGAGGCATATTCCAGGGTGACAGTTTGAGTCCACTTTGGTTCTGCCTAGCCTTGAATCCTCTAAGCACACTGCTGGAGAATTCAGGTCTAGGCTATCGATTGAAGAGAGGTGGTCAGGTTATATCCCACCTTCTTTACATGGATGACCTAAAGCTCTTTGCCCCCAACAATTTACAACTGATGGAGCTACTAAAGGTAACTGAAACCTTTAGTAGCGCCATCAGGATGGATTTTGGTGTGGACAAATGTGCGGTTATGCATGTAAAGAAAGGGGAGATTGTGGAATCCGTGGGAACCCAACTCTCGGATTCCATAAACCTTAGAGCCCTCTCTCCGATCGAAACCTATAAGTATTTGGGTATGTCGGAGGCGTTAGGCATTAACACTGCTGATATGAAGCAATCGTTGAGGGAGCGTTTCTTTGGCCGCCTGAAAAAAGTATTTAATAGTCTTTTGTCGGGCGGGAACAAGGTGCGCGCCTTCAACGGTTGGGTCATGCCAGTCTTGATGTACTCCTTCGGCATACTCAAATGGACTCAAACAGAGCTTGACACCCTGGATAGGAGGGTCCGCACAATGCTGACCGCATATCGAATGCATCATCCACGATCGTCGGTTATGAGACTGTATATCCCGCGAAAATGTGGAGGTCGAGGCTTTTTAAACGCCAAGACTCTCCACAATCGCGAGATATACAGTCTCAGGGAATATTTCCTAAAAGCCGAAGTGGGGATGCATCGAGATGTGGTCGCGGTAGACAAGGGCCTCACACCGCTCTCCTTGGCGAAAGAGAACTGGCGCAAACCTGTAGTGCTTGACACTAACGATCGCAGGGAAGTATGGCAGAGCAAGGAGCTTCACGGACGTTTTTTCCGGGCCCTTCATGGGCCTGATGTAGACCAATTAGCGTCCGTGTCCTGGCTGCGTTTCGGTGACCTCTTTGGGGAAACCGAAGGTTTTGTCTGTGCAATTATGGATGAAGTTATTATGACGAGAAACTACCGGAGATTTATTGTGAAAGATGGCACGGTTGACATCTGTCGGGCATGCCACCGTCCAGGAGAATCAATCCGACACATTATCTCTGGGTGTTCTCGCTTAGCTAACGAAGAGTACTTGCATAGACACAACCTTGTCGCCAGGATTATCCATCAGCAACTAGCTCTGAAATACAACCTCGTGGATTCGGAAGTGCCGTACTACAAGTATGTGCCCGACCCAGTTCTCGAAAATGGTCATATCACACTGTATTGGAATCGATCCATCATCACTGATAGGACTATCATGGCTAATAAGCCCGATATAGTGGTGATGGATCGAACCGAGAGGCGCGCAATGCTTGTTGACATAACGGTCCCACATGACGGGAACCTCGTGAAAGCCGAACAAGATAAAAAAATCAAGTATATTGATTTGGCTCGCGAGGTTGTCGACATGTGGGATGTGGACTCAGCAATCATTGTGCCGATAGTCGTGTCTGCCAATGGCTTAATAGCAAAGAGCCTCGACCAATACCTGAAGAGGCTCTCGTTGGGCGGCTGGATCAAGCGTTTGATTCAGAAAGCAGTGCTTCTGGACACGGCTCGCATTGTTAGGCGATTCCTCTCCCTGGAGCCCTGACCGCCGGTAGCTTGGACCCTGTTCCCGATACCGGTGGGCTACTATTTTTTATATTTTTAAATGTTTTTTTTTTATATTTAAATATTTAAAAATGTATTAAGTAAGAATAATAATAAGTAGTGCTTAGTACAGATGACCGCAGACGGGTATGGCAAAGCAAAGAGCTTCACGGCCGCTTCTACCGGGCTCTTCATGGGCCCGATGTAGATTTACTAGCGTCGGTATCCTGGCTACGTTTTGGTGACCTTTTCGGGGAAACTGAAGGTTTTGTATGTGCAATTATGGACGAAGTTATCCTAACGAACAACTACCGGAGACATATTATGAAGGACGGGACGGTTGACGTGTGTCGGGCATGTCACCGCCCTGGTGAATCTATCAGACATATAATCTCTGGTTGTTCTCGTCTGGCTAACGGCGAATACTTGCACAGGCATAACCAAGTAGCCAGGATTATTCACCAGCAACTTGCTTTGAGATACCAGCTTGTGGACACTGAGGTACCGTACTACAGGTATGTGCCCGACCCAGTTCTCGAAAATGACCATGTCACGTTGTACTGGGATCGGTCTATCATTACTGACAGGACTATTGTCGCCAATAAGCCAGATATAGTAGTGATAGACCGATTAGCGCGCCGCGCAATGATAGTTGATATTACCATCCCACATGACGAAAATCTCGTGAAAGCTGAAAAAGATAAACAAATAAAATATCTTGACTTAGCCCACGAGATTGTCGACATGTGGCATGTGGATTCTGCTGTCATTGTGCCGATTGTTGTGACGGCGAATGGCCTTATTGCCAAAAGCCTCGACGACCATCTGTCGAGGCTTTCGTTACGCGGTTGGATCAAAGGCCTGATACAGAAGGCAGTACTCCTCGATACGGCTCGCATTGTGAGGAGGTTCCTGTCTCTGAGACCCTAACCACCGGTAGCTTGGACCCTGCTCCCGCCATCGGTGGCCTACTATTTTTTATATTTTTAAATGTTTTTATATCTTTTTTGTATCAATATTTAAAAATATAATTCATATGTATGTACAAAAAAATAAATGGAAATAATAATAATAATAAGCGTTAGGCATTGATGCTGCTGACATGAGGCAATCGTTGAAGGAGCGCTTCTTTGGCCGCCTGAAGAAGGTTTTAAATAGCCTTTTGTCAGGCGGAAACAAGGTGCGCGCCTTCAATAGTTGGGTCATGCCAGTGTTGATGTACTCTTTCGGCATACTCACATGGACTCAAACGGAACTTGACGCCCTGGATAGGAGAGTTCGTACACTGATGACCGCAAACCGGATGCATCACCCACGATCCTCGGTTATGAGACTGTGCATCCCGCGGACGTGCGGGGGTCGAGGCTTCCTGAATGCTAAGACCCTCCACAACCGTGAGGTGTACAGCCTCCGAGAATACTTTCTGAAAACCGACGCGACGTGGGGATGCATCGGGATGTGGTCGCAGTGGACAAGGGCCTTACCCCGCTATCCATGGCTAACGAGAACTGGCGCAAACCTATAGTACTGAGTACTGATGACCGCAGACAGGTATGGCAAAGCAAAGAGCTTCACGGGCGCTTCTACCGGGCTCTTCATGGGCCCGATGTAGACTTCTTAGCGTCCGTATCCTGCCTACGATTCAGTAACCTCTTCGGAGAAACTGAAGGGTTCGTCTGTGCAATTATGGACGAAGTTATCTTGACGAATAACTATCGGAGATATATTATGAAGGACGGGACAGTTGACGTGTGTCGGGCATGTCACTGTCCGGGTGAATCTATCAGACATATCATCTCTGGTTGTTCTCGTCTGGCTAATAGTGAGTACTTGCACAGACATAACCAAGTGGCCAGGATTATCCATCAGCAACTTGCTTTGAAATACCAGCTTGTGGATTCTGAAGTACAGTATTACAGGTATGTGCCCGACCCAGTTCTCGAGAATGACCATGTTACACTGTACTGGGATCGATCTATCATCACTGACAGGACTATTGTTGCCAATAAGCCTGATATAGTGGTGATAGATCGATTAGCGCGCCGCACAATGATAATCGATGTTACCATCCCTCATGACGAGAACCTCGTGAAAGCTGAGAAAGAGAAAAAAATCAAATATCTCGACTTAGCACGCGAGTTTGTCGACATGTGGGATGTGGACTCGGCTGTCATTGTGCCGATAGTCGTAACAGCCAATGGCCTTATAGCTGCCCGCGGGGCCGGCACCAGTCGGGGGTCGCGGAAGTATCTTCTGTTCCCGTGACCCCCGGCGCAGGTGTGAAAAGGAACACGGGATGGTTTCTAGTCAGTAAGAGTCTGACAGACCCCTCCGCCCTCCCTGGGGCGGGGGACATCCATGAGGATGGTAAGGTTAGGTTATATATATATATACTAAAATACCTCTTATTTTTTTTGCCCCCTAAGGGATTGAATTCACAAAAGTTTAAAAACCCTAATACTTCATTTTATCGAAATAATTTTGAAAATCAGAGAACTTTCACACTAACTTTGCGCTCCCCATTTACCCCCTTAAAAATGATTTACGAAAAAATATTTGTTACGTGTTTCACGACTTTCAATGAAAAACCTTCATACTGAATTTCATTGGAACAATTTCAAAAACGACAAAGTTTTATACAAGTACTTACTTTGCACCCACGTTTTACCCCCTTAGGGGATGATTTTCAAAATGTATCGCGCTCCTGATTGTTCTCGAGGGACCGAGCAGTCTCAGAGCAAATATTCTAAATATTCAACCTCTGATCCCTCTCTGTAAACGTTTCGGATGCGCGAGACCAAGAATGACGATCCCGGTCGATAGCTAAACGCATTTCTTGTTGTTTCACACTTTCCTGAGATAGAGAAGAGTCGGACTCGTTTAAATTTTAGTCGTAATTGTCGCTGCGTGCTAGTTTCTGCGGACAAACTTAGCGCATTACGCTCACGGTTAGAACCCAGCCGTTGTACACGCTCTGCGTCGGTTTCGAGAGATCGAACTAACCTGCGCATCTTAGAAACCCTTAAGTTTCGAGACAGATTTGATGTTTTTCTAAAAGGCATAGCTAAAATTTCTTCATAATCCGATACTAACGATATTCAAATCAGCACGTAATAAGCACGTAAGTATTGCTAGTAGGTAAGTAAGTAGAAAAATAAGGTCAGAGTGTCGTCTTGAGGGCACTATGAAAAAAATACTTAAAAAAAAAAAACATTTATTTAGGAAAAAAACAGTACAGTCATGAAAAAATAAAAACGATGATAACTGCAAAAGTTAATAACTATGGCGCAGCTAACTTGGAAAAATTTCGCAATTTCGAGGTAGTTGGTCACAGTTCTAACCTAACCTAACCTAATGGATACCCTTTTTTTTTTTTTTTTTAGGGGTGGAAAATCCTCATGGAAGTCCCCCGCCCGGGGAGGCGGAGGGGTCTGTCAGACTCTTACTGACTAAAAACCACCCCGTGTTCCTTCTCACACCTGCACGGGAACGGAAGATACTTCCGCGACCCCCGACTGGTGCCGGCCCCGCGGGCCTCGCCAAGTCAGCGAGGGGAGTGAGGTGTTAGACTCCCCTCGCGACGTCTAAGAGGGGCGCGCGTGAACTCGACGCGCCGCCACCTCGGGTCCATGCACGTGGGGGGCGGCTGATATCCCCGCGTCCGTCGCCCCTGGACCCAATTAGGGGGGCTGGAAGAGGGCGTTGTCCGCCCTCCGCCAGCGCCCGGTGCGTCTGCTGCGGGCAGGGTGAGTGGAAGTAATCTCCCTCTCCCTTTCCGCAGCCTCCTTCTGCGAAATGACTGTTTCGCAGAAGGACACCACCGCGTCCCAGGACCCGACGCTGCCGACCATCCTCTCGACCACGGCCGGCAGCGACAAGTCACTGCCTACTCCAGAGACGAGGGCACGGCGCGGCTCCTCCCAAGCGGCACACTCTGCCAGCGTATGCCGCGCCGTGTCCTCCCGACAGTCGACGCAGTGGTGACACCGGGCGTCCGGCTCCCTGCTTATGCGACACAGGTACTTTCCGAAGCAACCGTGCCCGGAAAGTATCTGCGTCACCCGAAACGACAGGGAGCCGTGCCTCCTCCCGAGCCAGCGCTCGAGCACCGGCCAGACCGCCTCGATGGTGACGAGGCCGGCGGTAGGGCGCGAAAGCCTGACCCGCCATTCCGCCACCAGGACCTCGCGCAGCTGCGACCGACGCAACTCCATGTGTCGCTGCATCGGTCGCTCGCCGCGCGCCTGCATAACCTAATGGATACCCTTCCACAACGTTTTTACGACAAACGGTTAGTCGGAGACAAAAAGCACCAAGATACTTTTAGCCTTAAATTTAGGTGTTTTATACGATAGAATCGAGAAAGTAAACGATTTGCAAAAATAACACTTTTTTGGCTAATTTTTTTAAGTCCTTGCTCCATAGTGCCCCTTACATGGCTACACTCCAACCAAAAATAATAATTATTCGCTGGAAAATTAAACATCATCTTCAACCAACACAAACAACAAAGGTATCCCCCGTTTATATAGGATGAGAGCGTCACATCGGCACCTATAACATCACTTTTTGGGAACGAAACCATAGCGCGATCTAACTCGAGGCCAATGCAGCCATCTAGTTAGAAAACGGAAACTACATATTATTTATCCAAATAAAATTAAGAATAAAACTAAATTGTCGTTAATTTAACAGACAAAGTAACTACATTATTTTTGATTTTCAAAAAATATGTTAACCGCAGCAAGGAACAAAACTACGAATTATAAACTTAAATCAATTACCAATTACAACAAATTTTAATGTGCTTGGTAAGTAAAAACTTAGACTGACTTGATTTCATGATAGTGTAGCTTGTTGTACCACCAATCAATCAGTTTAGTAATATTGGTGTGAAACTCTCCATACAATTAGATAGGACATGTATAGTTCTCAGATTTTATAACAGTATCGTAACGTAACTAACACATAAACTAACAAAAAAAAATTACGATTTTTCTAAAACAGTATATAGGGTTTGAACTCGCACCATTTAGTGAGGTAAACGGTCGCTTGACCTCTCCGCTAAATTCCCCGTTGACATATTGTTGAATAGCTGTTCCCCTGCAATTTATAATATTAATGCCCCGCTCCTTAATAAAAATAGCGTGATTTTTATGTTCCCAGAGTTATTATTTTATTAACTAAATAACATGTCATTTGTGCAAAGACATTCAATAAACTATAGACCGGACATCACGAACAAAATTTTCATCCGTAACTTCTGTCCGAACGGACAGATGACACATAGTCTTACGTAGGACATCTGCCTGTCAAGACGCATTTGTGTCAACTTTGTGGAAAGTAGAAAAATATTATTTTCCACGAAAACATGCATGGTTGCGCCTTACGTTATTGCAAATCCCGTTACGACAAAAATAATGGACGTCGCTACGCTTTATTTTCGTAGGTATTCTTTGTATTTACTTAGTAATTAGAATTAAATCATTTTCATAGATTGTTCTAGAACATTTGGCAATTCTGTATTTAACGCCCTCTTGTGTTGAGTAGCTAAAGTACTGTTTTGTAGAGATGAGATAAAGTTCATCGATTCTGTTATCGATAAATGTCAAAATAATAATAAATAGATAACTCAACAAAATATTACAATATTAAATTAAATTTATTAAAATATTATACTGTATGAACATTTCAAATAGATTTCTGTTATTTAAGGTTTCCTAAAGAAAATTGTTGTGATCACGAGACTTGGATACGGTTTTTTGTGTGAATGCATAATTTAACATTTCTCATCATCTTTTACATATCGTATTAAATATTTTAACAGTATTGCTAAGCCAGACTAGGATTCATTTCACCTCAAAAAATTAAAAGATAAAAGATATTTATTTCCAGATAGATTGTACAGTTCCACTTACAGACTAATAATATAATCTATTAAATTTATATAACTCAAATTTGTAAAAAGTATAATGAACTCTGGTACCCAAGGTAAGATTTAACTTGTGTTATGGATACCAGTGCTCTCTCATGGTTTGCACAGAGTTACATTAAATATTAGATGGAGGACGTGGTTTTGATGTTATTAGTAGAAGGCAGTAAGTATTTTTATACATAACAGTCTACACACAAATTTTAATAACTAACAACATAGATTCATAGGCACCACTTACTTTAGCGGCAAGAAAATTGCAGTCCGGAGCTTCATTAGAATTTTTTTCTATGTTCTTATTTCTATGCATTAATTTTAGTAAAGATACGAGTTTTGCGTATGTTTCACACACAAATTTTAATAACTAACAACATAGATTCATAGGCACCACTTACTTTAGCGGCAAGAAAATTGCAGTCCGGAGCTTCATTAGAATTTTTTTCTATGTTCTTATTTCTATGCATTAATTTTAGTAAAGATACGAGTTTTGCGTATGTTTCAATATGCACGTTATGTTTTATTTTTAAAGTAGCTTTCAAAAATTGGGTAAATACTCCACATTGCAGATGATCGCCTCGTCTGTGATAAATCTAAAAAATAAGATAGCAACACAGTCACCTAAAAACTGCTTGCACCCTTTGTAAATCTCCATTCATTGAAGACATGGTATGCTTTCAGATATTTCTCAGGTAGGAAACTTAATTCTGCTTAATAACTTGTTGTTTCAACTCTTCCGGTGTTATAATACTGTTCTCGTCGCTAGTTTCACTTATATTTACGATTATTTTAATATTTTTTAACTTATTCAACTCTTTTCGCCAGCCAAGAAATTTTATTCCCGCTCTTTTATTTAAATTAAGACGTGTTTGGAAATAGCACCCATGATATTTTATTAAGTACTCAAAATATATTACGTAACATTATTGAAACAAGAAATAAATATTTACAGGTTAAATATCAGTTTTATTTGCATTAGATACTTATTTTCGCTTAAATACAACAATAAGTTAATAATTCTATAAATTACATTACAAGACATAATTATCTTTTTGCAAAATTTCTTTAGTTAGTACGAAATTCCGAACGTGTTTGTCTTTGAGGTCGAATTCAAAATCAGAACTTCGAAAGAGCTGGTCTTTGTCTCTCTCTCTCTCTCTTTCTAATGGCGGGAAAGAGATAGAATGAATGTTTCAAATAGTATGATTAACCCGAGGCTGATTAAGATATTTGCGGCTCTAAAACAAAAATTAAAAAGTTACTTGGTCTCACTGATTTCAGGCAGCAAAACCTACATGTGCTACTGAAGTGAAAAAAATATTATAACTTTTATCAATATTATCGATACCTTAATCTAGATGGTAACATCCCTATCACAAGTTTCTACTTTCTACTTTACGGCACGTGGTACTGCCAGACTTACGATTTATCCGTTTATCTACGTATTTTCGACCTTGCTTCGGATATATCATAAACGTATACGTATAAGATTCATAATCTATATTTTCTTGGTTTATTTTTTAATAGAACATACGTAAGGAATACTGCGCTATTAAGTAGGAAGTTTTAATAATTTTCTACAATATACGGCGCCAGCGCTGAACCAAACACAAGGTCGTAATAGTGAGCAGACCATATTAATTATTATAAGCATAATGAAACTGGATTTATTTTCTAAGTCAATAGTTTTGTAATTAGTAACTAAGGTAAGACGATAATCACTTTCTCATTACGGTCCTCTTTTAATTTCAGTTACAAATGTGTTTTTTTTTATGCCTAGCTTAATTTGTTTAGTTTTAATACCTATTTATTTAACTGATTTGAAATATTTTTTATTTTTCCGGCATTTTCCTTTGATCTGACAACACTAAAATTTAATTCGGCTAAATAGCTCGCTTGGTGGCCACCAACCAGAATTATTATTTTAGTCAATTTCATTCTTGAGTTTGCCGTTGCCGTTCTAATATCGCTATTTAATGCTAGATGGCGTTACTAAGAGATGGGATCACAGTTTTTGTATGACATTTCTTCGCATGCCCCCTCTATAGTTTTTAAATCTCTTTGCATTTGTGCATTCAATTACGAAAAAAACCTTTTAAAATCAATATGTATCCTAAAGCCTACCTTGGTTTACATAGAACATTTTTGATCATAGAATTTCAATTCATTCTATCCAATAGTTTTCGCGTGAAGCGTACCATACACACAGACAAACAGACAAACATTCTAAAAAGTATTTTTGTCATTAGTTACGTTTTTCTAACAAATCCCACTTATTTTTTTAGAAAATTCTCAATGTACAGTTTTTCTTGCGTTACTGTTTTATTATAATTATGTACAGATAAATTTGTTATTACTGTAATGTGTATTTCTAACAATACACTGTCACTTTGCGTAAGTAAATATAATCCGATATTTATTTTTTTAATTTAGCTAAAAGTAAATTTGTGTAACGCGCGGATCGCTTCTTGCCACAACAAAGATCTAAACGCATCTTCTATTATCATGGCATGCACGCTTTTGTTCGCGCCCCGCGCCGGTCGCGCTCGCCCCGCGTCCCGCTTCGACCCCGCGCGCGCCCTTCGAACGCCACGAGGCGCGATATATATATCCACGTTAATTTTACATAAACTTCCAGTCATATATTTCTTATTTTTATTAGGTGCGAATATAGTACATTTAGAATACATCATGTATAAAAAAACCACGACTACACTAATTTGCCTCGAAGTACAATTACAAATATTGTAAAATGCTGGTTTCCAAGGGGTGCAAAAGGGTGCAAATTTAACTGGGTGTTTATGATGCTATAAAAAGCTTATTATAAGTTTGCACCAACAGACAAAATTTCCCTTAAGCCGCAAATCAAAAATATTAATTTATTAATGTTTTTTACACCTCACACTTTTTTCGTGACCAGTAATTATACACCAAAGGGGTATCTACATATTTGCATACTTAGCACAATTAGTTACTAATGAAATTTCAAAATTTTGGGACTTTCAAGTTTTTACCTAATATTAAACGATGTTCCGTAAATAATAGGAATGGTGCAAACTCAGAGAAAACTTATTTTCATGTCTTCTAACGATTCCACAAAAAATTACAACTACACGAATTACGTCCAATATTTTTGCTAATTTGACTGTACTATATTAAGATCATCTGTATTAAGTCTATTTAAATGTTGTATGTAAAACATCTCTTTTAGTGATAACTGGGATAAGGCTGCCCAAAAGCAGAACAATAATTAATTCTTTGCATGTCACTGTTCCACAGCTCCACCAATAGTGAAGCCAAAACCACCAAGTGCCACATCCATTCCGGCCACTTTGAAGAGCATGCAGGATGAGTGGGATGCTCTCATGCTGCATGCATTTACACAGCGCCAACAGCTGCAAACTGCTCGACAGGTCAGCTACTGCTTCACTTGTTTTTTCTACAAAAAAAAATATGACATACAACAAGCCCAATTCTCTGTACATATTTAATTAATATTTTGTATTGCAACATGATCAACACTTGGTTGTCTTAATAGAGCATTGGCTCTCTCTGTAGACAACCTGTTGATGGTGTTGATGAAGCAGTTATTTGACTGTATGAAAAATACTTATATACTTATTAGTCATTTATCATTTATACTTTGTTATGTGGTCTACAAGAATTCAAGTTCCACCATTGCCTTGTTGTACAGGAACTAAGCCACGCTCTCTACCAACACGACGCGGCGTGTCGTGTGATTGCTCGTCTTACGAAGGAAGTGACGGCAGCCAGAGAGGCTCTCGCCACGCTGAAGCCGCAAGCCGGCATCGTTGCGCCACAACCGACACACCAGGTAACGATTTTTTAATGGAGCTTATTTTTCTTTGACTATCTTATTTTCTTTTACAGCCTTTTGCAGGAGTACAGTACATCAGTTAGTCAGGGCAATATCCGCTACTGAAAGCGACTGCATGTTGAATAATGTAGTATGAAGCAATTTCATAGAAAAATATGTATTGGTAGAATATAATAAAATTATCCATGGTAAAGCTCTTTCTTGCACAGCTTTAGTGAAAAGTTAACCACCATTTTAATATTTCTAAGTTAATAACATAACATAACATAACAGAACACCACGCCTGTAATACGCGAAGGGCTAGGCAGAGGTGTACCTGTAATAGTAAACCCACATTTCGCCAGTTTTTATTTTCTGATGCATGCGGTTTTCCCACTTGTTTTTAATAATAATAATAGTTATGTTTAAGTCCCATTTTGTTCTCTTTAGTAAGTACCTTAAAACGGGGTGAATAGAAACTTACGGGTGAATAGAAACAAATCTTTGAGGATTTTCACGCTAGTTTAATATTGTTTGATATTATCAAGGTGTCGAAACTATTTATCTCAATATTTAAAAGCATTACAGTCCTCGTTTATAACAACTTTTAACTGACGTGAATAACTTCTTGGAAATGCTGTTTCCATTCACCCTTACCTAATTATCTATTCACCACCTTTTAGCCGTATGTGTTCACGATTTCAGGTGGAAGCCGGCGCAGCAGGCGGCGGCGCGGCGCCGGTGGGCATGTCGGGCGACGTGGTGGCGCGCCTGCAGGAGCGCGCCACTGCGCTCACGCAGGAGCGCAAGCGGCGCGGCCGCACCGTGCCCGAGGGACTGCTGGCGCCTGACCAGATACGATCCTTCCTTACATTGGCTTCACATCCTGTAAGTAGCATTCTTATAACGAGATCATTTATTTTACCGTCACCGGATGTGCCAATGTCGTCCTAAATAGGTCCAAACTGAGAACATAGTAAAAGTCAATCCTTTATATCAGTGCAGTATTCGTAATGTTATGCCTAGCTATATCTCCCTACAACTCCTATTTCTGTCCCCAGGGTCTCCACTCAGCCAGTGTGCCTGGCATCCTTGCCCTGGACATCAACCCGTCGGACCACAGCAAGCTGCTGACGGGGGGCAACGATCGCAACGCGACTGTCTTCAACAAGGACACGGAGCAGGTGGTGGCTATCCTCAAGGGCCACAGCAAGAAGGTCACCCGCGTCATTTACCATCCGGATGAGGATACGGTCATCACTGCTTCTCCAGATCATACTATTCGTGTATGGAATGTGCCTACGTGAGTAAACTGACAAATGTTTTAAAATTATTTTAGAAAACCATTGCATATGTTATGTGTTTGTAAGTTGAAAAAATATTTACTGTTATACGCTTGTTTTCAGGTCTCAAACGACAGTAATCCTGCGCTCGCACGACGGACCTGTAACTGGACTGTCTCTTCACCCCACCGGCGACTACGTGCTGTCTACGTCTACCGACCAGCACTGGGCCTTCTCCGACATCCGCACCGGCACGTTGCTCACCAAGGTAAGCGACTTCTCCGGAGTCAGCCTTACCACCGCACAGTTCCATCCTGACGGTCTCATCTTCGGTACTGGCACAGAAAACTCCCAAGTTAAGATCTGGGACTTGAAGGAGCAGAGTAATGTGGCCAACTTCCCTGGACACGTGGGGCCAGTCACATCCATCTCCTTCTCTGAGAACGGTTATTACCTCGCCACGGCGGCTGAGGATGCGTGTGTTAAGCTATGGGATTTGAGGAAGCTGAAGAACTTCAAGACTATTCAGCTTGAGGAAGGATATGCCATCAAGGAGTTGTGCTTCGACCAGAGCGGTACATACTTGGCTATCGCTGGTACAGACGTCAGGGTGTACTTGTGCAGACAGTGGCAGGAGCTAAAAGTGTTCAACGACCACACGGCGTCCGCTACAGGTGTGCGCTTCGGTAAGAACGCGCAGTACATCGCGTCCACGAGTATGGACAGGACGCTCAAACTGTACGGGTTAGAGTAGGTCGGGTAGAAGGGTAGCACTAGTCTTTATTATTATGATATGTTTGGTATCAATAGATGTACGATGATTAACCGTTAACACTATGGACGGTTCAAATGTAGCATTATTGATGAGAAAATTAGGACCATAGTTTTTTATTACTAATTATTAAGGCATTATGAATTCCAACTCTAACAAAGTTCGCCGTAATCATTTTACTGAATCTATTTTATTGCGGCATTAAGCGGCTTTAATCGCAAAACACGTTTTGTTTTGTTATTGTTGATTCACCGCCCATTTTGCTACCTCTAACACATACAAATTCCATTAACACCAATGGAATCTTTTTATTCACGGAAAATGACAAAAAATAGAAATCATGAATGGCCTTAATACTTACGAAGAAAAAACTAAGATAAATAAATTAACATAAATTCGAGGTATGATATGTTTATGTTCTATGTGTCTGGGGGTAGTGGACACGTCTTTGTGTCATTTGTTGCTAAGGTAACTTGTAAGTTTAATGCAAGCAAGCATAAGTAAGCATTCAAATTATACACCAAGGTCCTGAAAATATTACAAACTCGATAAACCTTTGAGATATAAAACTGACTGCGATTTTACGAGCAAAGTGACAAGCAGTTCCCCAGGGAGGGCGGAGGGGTCTGTCAGACTCTTACTGACTAACAACCACCCCGCGTTCCTTCTCACACCTGCGCCGGGGTTCACGGGAAGAGTAGATACTTCCGCGACCCCCGACTGAAGCAGTTCCACCCGATCCAACATGTGACGTTGCTTTTGCGCTTTCTCTCCCATTAGTGTATAATTATAATGTTTATAATTATCATGCATTACTTTTAATGATTGTTTCCCTGCACAGAAACGATTTTGTTTTAGTAGCACTATTGATTTATATTATTTTTCTTTAGATTCAAATATAACAGACTAACTATTGCTATTAACAGCGCGTTCAAACAAGTACTACGACTAAAAAGTAGTATTACTGAATAAATTCGCGCCGTATTTAAAAGTGAAAAACACAACATGTCATTTTGGATTCATGCTATATTAATATGCCACAAGAGTTACATAGGGTGTTGCATTTTGTGTTACTCCACAAAAGAAGAGGTATTGCATCAAATAGTGCTATCAATATTATATAATTCATATCCCTTATGAACGTTGTTATTAAAAAAGAGAAGTTAGTTGCTATTTGTGATGTAATAAATTCTATATGACAAGCCTTCCAGTCAATAACTAACGAACTTTGAATTCATGTAGGCCTATTTTAACTGCACCAATGTAATATCGACATTTACTAACCTAACTGATTCTGTCCTACAATTATTCATATTGTTTACATTTAATTGACTAGCGATTTTGTAACAAAATAAAATGAATATTGAGAAGTAAGTTTTCCTTGATTCAATTGATATAAGTATTATGTTATGTGTTAAATGAAAATAAAAAGAAAACTGATAAATCTTATTGTAAGTAAGTATATTCTTATAAGTGAGTGGTTATTGTGGTTTTGTAAGAATGTGAAAAGACCTGACGAATTTTGGAAGTATAAGTATTTCATTTCTTTATGAATAAAGCGAATGAATTTTTTTAGATGTTTTATTTTAATCCTTTATATGCACACTTTCATTGCATGACTTGTTGCACCTTTGTGAGGTTTTCAGAAATGAACGCTACACTCAGCATCATATATCTTTATTTTCAAATTTACAATTAAAACAAACCCTCCCATCACAACAATTAGTTTGATACAATAATAATTATATATACACTTATCATTACAGGAATATTAACATAAAATCTACCAATCATATAATAAACGTCTTCCGAGTATCCGCAACGCCTATGCAAACAACTATCATACAATATGTAGTCACACCTCCATACACTAAAATAAAATATAATTTATATTCATTAAGACAGACAATCAAAACCTATAGTTTTGTGTACAGTTAACAGTTAAAGTACGAATATAATAATAAGTATGAGGCTGTGTACACACTACACAGATTATAAATGTTACTGGTATGTGGCGAATTATGGCAAACTTGTGCAACATGAGATTTCAACGGGAAGTGAATTCTTTGTTGTCTTCTAATGCAAGTTGTAGTTCTTTATCAACTTGTTTTCGAAGCGAAGCCAAACTGAGTTAACCGTATCAAGGCAGAGTAACAGTAAAAGTGATTTAGACGAGTATGTGACAGAGGCGCATCAGTGTTGCCAGTCTCATATAATTCCATAACTAACGCAATCCGCGCCTCTGTCGCATGCAGGCGGCTGCAGACCGTCTATATAATCTTGTACATAAGTAGTGCATAGTATTGCATACAGCACTAAATCTTGGGAGATACTAGCCTTAACTAACCTACGAGCGTACATAGTAAAAATGAAGGCCCCTGTTACGTTAACATGGGTTTATGTACATAGCAGCTTATATAGCACTCACTATTTACCGCAGTGGTATTTTAATAAGAGATAAGATTCGTTAATCAATCCACCAACCGCGCATCGCAACAGATATATCAACCATAGCTATTGGTGTTTTAGAAACTATAAATATTGTCTACGATTAACATTTCTTTTTATAAAAGTCGTTTTATAGTATCATAGGAACATCTTAATTTACTGCTACAAAACACGATATATTGAGTCCATTTATAAAACGACTTCGATAAATTCGACTATCCACAAAACTTGGTATCGAATGGTTATATCGACGTAGAAGTTTTAAATTAAATTATCGATATAAGTGCACATTAAGTCGATATAACAACTCGATGTGAAAGAAAGTTGAAATCGTTAATAATACTACCTATTAGCTGATTTTTTTGACGAAGGGACTTACCGGTTTATTGGTTGTTACCATATGAACAACCAATATACAACGCAGTTAATATAAACACTGGGATGAATCGAAGATCTTTACGTTATTTAAATATTGTTTGTTTCATACGACTCATTTCAGTCATTGTTACTAAATTTAAATAGAAATATTGTTAGTAACAATGAATCATTTTGAACTATCGGGTAAATCTTATTTAAAGTTTTGTTTCAATTCACCCCTGTGTTTCTATTCACCCTCTTTTACCGGTACAAGTATCATCAGCTTAAACACATTTTAATCAAACTATTTATCAAATGCGTGACTGATACACATGTATATAGTGTTTTTAAATCAGTAGGTAGAGCACGCCAGCACATCAAGTTATCCCAATGTGTCAAATCCCAATTTAATATGAACCTTATTCTGTTTGACATAAAGTTGAAAAACGATTAAAGAAATTTGACACATTGGGATCACTTGATGTGCTGGCGTCTGCACATAGTTCATATTATACTAGCACATGACAAGCATAACTTTGTTGTTTTTATGCTAATTCAGTCATTAACAATAATATCGACATTCGATAAACACCAAGATTAATAATAATAAATAAGTAGGTAGATATTTCTCGGCGGCATGTGATGCCAAGTTAGAGGCCCATGGGCGGCATTAAAACTCTGACACCAGGTTAGTTACTAACCACACGATAAGAAGAAGAAGTAGGTTAAAGTGCTGTACGCCTGTTGAATGTATTAGATAAATAATATGCTGATGAGTACAAAGGCAGCACATCAAGTTACCCCAATGTGTAAAATTTCTCTGATGGTTTTCAACCTTACTTAAAACAGAACAAGGTTCATGTTCAAGAGGGGAAAAAAATACGGTTTGCGGTAGTTTGATGTGCTGGTGTCTGTACATCTGTATCTGTATAATAGAAAACGTTAAAACCACAATTGCTTCAGTGCAAGAAAGAGACAGATTTATAAAAGAGAAATAGCGCTATCTCTTTCTTACACTAGAACAAAATAATGACTTTAATTCATTAAACCCCGAGAGGACACCGGTGTCCGCCTGTCATTGTCTTTCTATTGTGTCTCTAATTACCTCAGTTGAAAGATTAATCGATATCCATACAGTTTCAGCTATAAATGACTATCCATCGAATTATTATGGGCAGTGTGATTTTGAAACTTATAACAAGATAAAAATATAATATGTATATGAAGGACAATGGTGACGATATGTTTACACTTTCTAATAATTTAAAGGACATTTTATTTTGTAAGTGCACTAAATTTTGGAGCTCATCTTAAAATCTTTACAAAAAAATATACAACAAGAGTAGATGGAACGTTCAAGAGGTATCTAGTGGTATAATTTAGTGACTCAATTAGTGAATGAAACGAATAAACTCGACTGCCACATACAATTCTCGCCTTCTATTAAAACTAGAGGCATCTAAATGAGTCTTTAGATCCTACAAACTTAAGTTACTATTTATTTTTAAAGTTTATTTTTTTAGGGTAAGCAATCTGGCACTTAATAATATTTTGCGTGTTTTGTTATTAAAAATACCGTTCGTATTTTATATTGTTTTACCTAATTTTTAGGGGTATATGCGGTTTGTTGGTATTTTAGCGACCCTTGCAATATTTCATTTTTTTTTATTATTTATTGACAGCGCAGTTATTAGTAATTAATTTGATAAAAAAGTGCCAATGAAAACATAACGGAAGCTGCTTAAGCAAAATCCACCGTGTAAACAGATGCCCGAGAAGAGGCGCATACGTCGAGCGGTGTTGCACGCTATTTTGAACACTATTTTATTGGTGTTTAAGTTCATTTTCAAATATTCAATAAAAGCTGCTGCTCAAGCATCTACGCTGATCCTTTACCATCAAAAGAACTGTAAAGAAGCTTCGAAGTTATATTTTAGTGACTTGGTTAATTCGAGCAGTAACGTGTGGTGTGCAACAAAGACGACGTGTATTCTAAAATATTCCAGTAAATTCCTTTCAAATATTAGATTTCCATTATGACAAAGAAAGAACATTCCAAGTCAAGCCCAAATAATTATATTGGTTGATCGAAAAATTTGCTAGAATATCTTATGAGTGACTGCCGGCCATTTCTTGTAGTTTCACGATAGAAAGATAGATATAAATCATAACGGATTTGATCACTGGTTATCAAGCTCAAAACCTACATCTTCATTACACAGGTTAAGATGGTACCATAAAATATCAAGTGTGTCTTACGACCGTCTCACACGCATGTAACATGCGAAGAAAGTCGTTAGGAAAACCATAAGAACGCAACATCTTAAATGAAACATCCATTCACATCCCAGATCCCATTACAATACTTCCAATTTTATACATTTGCACCTTTACAGGGCGGAAACCTATCCACCAAAAATGACTTAAAACTACTTTGAAATGAAATTGGGGGGAATTTGGTAAGGATCGCGACCAAAGTGTAAACATACCGAAGCACAGCGTGTCGGAGGCAAGTCAGTAAGGATGCAGGACGCGGCCCATGAGCTGCGGGGTCGTTTCCGGCGGTCATGCGAAGATAAGCCACAACACAAACAAGATGGCTACCCACAGGAATATCTTCGACAGGAACTGCTCCTCCTCGTACTGCGCCGTGCCGCGGGGAGCTGCACATATAAAGTGACGAATTATGAACTATAAATCATGGTCTGCTTGTCAAATTTTAATATCCGCTTGACCTCATCATAAACCCTGTGAGTCTAGTAGTTAGCGGCTCTGACTGCTAAGCCGGAGGTCGTGGGTTCAATTCCCACCCAGGACAAATGTTTGTGTGATGAGCATGATCATTTGTTCTGTGTCTGGGTGTAATATATCTATAATAGTAAACATAAGTATGTTAATCAGCTGTTTAGTACCCATAACACAAGCTATGCTCAGCTTGGGACTAGATGGCGTTATGTGAAAAAGTTATGGATTTTTTTACCACCTCCTCTTACTACAATTCATTTTTGGTTTGCGTGGTATGTGTTCTCTATTTCATAATTCCCAAAGCAAAGGTCGTGAGTCGTGAGCGAATAAGAGTGGGCTCTGAATAACGGGCGGGTGAGGTGAGTTTTCTAGCCATTATTAATGTTTATTTAGAAAAAAATTAGACATATCTCATTCATTCCGATTAAAAAGTAACTAAAACTGAAGGTGATTGTTGTTGAAAGCTCTAATTACTTAAATAGGAAAGAAGACTGCATCCTTCTTACTGTAAAATCAATCCATGTACAGACGCCAGCACATCAAGTTACCCCAATGTGTCAAATTTCGACTTTATGACGAACAGATTTATGATGAACTTCTCCATAACTTCCCACGTAAGGCGGTTGTAAAACTCACTACCCTAATCAATGCCACATTTCGATTGAAACATGTGCCTAGTATCTGGAAAGTTGCGGAGGTTATCATGATTCCCAAACCAGGAAAACCACTTCGTGAAGTAACATCATACAGACCGATATCACTTTTGCCAATCATAGCGAAATTATTTGAAAAACTACTACTTAGGCGCTTAAAACCTATTATAGAAGATAGAGAATTGATTCCTAATTACCAATTCGGTTTTAGAGAAAAACATTCCACAATTGAACAAATACACCGAATTACCAGTGTTATTGAAAAAACATTAGAGGAAAAGAAAGTCTGTTCTACAGTATTTCTAGATGTAGCACAGGCATTTGATAAAGTGTGGCATAGAGGTCTCATACATAAGTTACGTAAAATACTGCCAAAACAATTTGCGGTAATTTTAGAATCATACTTGACAGAAAGATCTTTTAGAGTGAGACATGAGGATGCCTATTCAGACCTCAAACAAATAAAAGCTGGTGTGCCACAAGGAAGTGTGCTTGGACCTACCCTGTACCTATTGTACACCTGCGATATCCCTGAAACCAAAAATAGCATCATTGCCACCTTTGCAGATGACACGGCTATCATGGCTACAGGTACCTCTCACAAAGAAGCAGTGGAGAAGGTACAAATTGCCGTCAATGCCATCACCGAGTGGACAAAAAAATGGCGAATCAAATTAAATGAGTCCAAATCGATTCATGTAGATTTCACCAACCAAAGATCTAATCATACACCGGTATACATTAATAGTCGTGTAGTGCCATATGAAAATAATGCAAAATATTTGGGTATGACGCTAGACGCAAAACTTCGCTGGAAGGCGCATGTCAAGAAGAAACGCCAAGCGTTAGACCTGCGCTACAAAAATATGTACTGGCTGCTTGCTAGACATTCTACTTTGTCAGTGTACAACAAAGTACTTTTATATAAGCAAGTACTCATGCCTGTATGGACATACGGCATTCAGCTTTGGGGCTGTACAAAACGAACTAACGTTGAGATCATTCAAAGATTCCAAAATAAGGTGCTTCGGAGTATAGTGAACGCTCCCTGGTACGTTAGAAATGTTGACATCCACCGAGACCTAGGAGTGTATCTTGTTAGTGAAGTTATAAAAAAACACGCCGAAGCCCATGAACAAAGGCTTCTCCATCACGTGAACGTCGAGGCTATCAAGCTCCTTGACACCACAGACATAGTAAGGAACTAAACCATTTGAGTTAGTTTAGTGAAGATAGTGTTAAGTGGTGCAGTGAGTGCTATTCTTAATGAACACAAGAACAAAGTGTCGTTTTATTATAAAATAGAGACAATAAGAAAAGTGCCAATGGACACATTCTTAACTTTGTGAGTCTTTAGCAAATTAAGTTAGACTTAAATTACTTATTAGCCTATAGGTCTAGATTGTAATTTTTATGAGTAACCGTTTAATACAGTTACTCATAATAATAAAAAAAAAAAAAATTACGAACAGAATAAGGTTCAAATTCAATTAGGAAAATTAGACATATTGGGGTAACTTGATGTGTTGGCGCCTGTACATGACAATAATTATGTTCTAACTAACCGAGAGGTGAGTCCCGAATTGGAAGTACTTAATTTTTAACTGGTTAACAAACTTGATATCTGTCTACTACTTACCAGCACTTGGTCTCGGGTCTCCAAAGTTAAATGTGGACGTAAACACCCCGAAGGGGAAAGCACCAATCCCGAAGGACATGTGGAAGCCCTCGCCGAAGCCGAAGCCGGGGAAGCCGCTGGTGTTCTCGGGCTCCGTGCGCTGCCCCGCCGGCCGTGGAGGCACCTGTAGTAAACGTTAAGATCGACTTGGGTTGGTTGGAATGTTTAGCAACTTTATCAAGATATTATAAAAGTTAGAGAATGGTGGTGGTGGTGGTGTGTAGTGAACTCAGGAAGAGAAAGGAACTTACCCTTACATCTAATAATAACAAATTATTTATTTCACCAAAAGAATAGAATAGAATACTCTTTATTGTACACCATAAAAACGTACAAATTATAACTTTAAGGGCTACACAGGGTGTTACAATGGGCGGCCTTATCGCTAAAAGTAATCTCTTACAGACAACCTTTGGATGGACTTTAGAGGTAGGAGGAACAGGGTGTACAGTTCCTCATCCACCATTGAAAAGGGAGGATCCTCGGACCAGACGGGTGTTGTGTCTGGTGGGCTAACTACTGCCTGACGGTTAGTTGTCGGGAACTTGTATACGTTCAAAGTGCGCGGATAACTCTGATACCGCGACGTAGGATATCGGTCATTAGTTCGTATGTGGCGAGATAGATGTCGCTACAGATTAAAGCCATCACATAATAATATGCAATAAATAAGTGCTACAAGGCTTATAAATAGGTTACAATAATTTTAAAACTCAAGAGTCCCAAACGAGGTGTAGTTGCTTTTGTCTTAGGAGACAGTGATCCTTTGTGATATAAAAATAATAAATTTAAATTGGGACATTTCCACAAATAAGAAAATAAAAGAAAACAGGATGTAATTTATGTTGAGGAAACATGTCAACATAACTGTATGGTGAGGTAAATTAATGTAGGGTCCTAGTGTGTGTGTGTGTATCTGTATGTTAGAACTCAGACCATTCTTCATCATTTGAATGTCCAGCAAACTGGAATTTGTTTAGTCTAGTGTCATATCATACCTTATTCCTAGGGTCCTCTTGTTTGGTGTTGCCTCTGCCGTACAGTGGGATAACCTTATCTCGGCTGATGGCCGCCTTGCACACGGGACACACCTGCCGGCTCGGCCGCGTCTCTAGCCATTGGTGCAAACACGGCCAACTGTGGGTATAGTTGTGAGTTGAATAATTAAATCCGACTTACTTTCTATTTTTTTAACTTTATGAATACGGAATTAATATCATTTATTTTTTACAGTTAAGACAAATATTGGATGTGTTATTAAACTACTGCTTGTTACTCAAAAGAATAATTAAACTCGCAAAGTTTTGCATTTTCCACAAAACTGTATTGTTTACATAGTATGATTACAGCCAGTGCAGGAGGGTCAGTAAAAGGCTGATGTTTTTCGATTAAGTTTATGGAAACTCGTATTAAATGACGAAAACAAAATAGGTCATAAATTAAATAAAATCATGCTTTATCTATGCTTCTGCTCTGCAAGAGAAATGAACAACTACAAGAAATTTAAATATCTAATTGACTTTTAACTGACTTTTTGAGGTTCTCAAAATTTTGATCTGTATTTTTTTTTATGATATAAATAACATTTTCCTTTTTTAAATTTGTATAAACGGGTTCAGATCTTTGTGGCAGTTCACTAGTTTTTTGCTGTTTCCACCCACAATTAAAGTAGTATAGGTACTTATAATATGTAGGGGACACTATTTTTAAGTCAGTATAACATTGTCTGTTGGAGACTTAGAAAAACAATCAAAATGGTGATTGCTCAGATATTCCACAGTAAAATGTTCAAACCCCTTTATATCTGATTCTGTCATTTTCAATTGTGTTTTTTATTAGATTTTTTTTTTTGAACAATTAGAAACAATCTCTAGGTTTTCAAAAACCCAACCTTAAAGCACTAACTAGCCTTTTCTTTAAGGACAAAACAAGTTTATAATGCTTTAATTCCTTTTTTCAACTCTGGTTTATTTATAATTCACTTGTTCTGTACCTTTCAAGTTTAATTAATTAATTGTTAAATTACATATTCATGAGTTTTGAATAAGGTCAGTGGACTTTTATTTTAAAGTAAAAAGAAATTACTGGAACAATTTATTTATACACAATTCACAACTTGTCTGCATAATGTATTTGTATTTAAATTTAAAAAAGTGCAAGTATGTGCCTATTATACTACAAAGTTTATTATTAAAATATCCATTAAGTACTTTTTGCATGAAAAAGGCCACAGTATCCATACATCTTCATAAACTAACAATTTTAATTTGATTATTAATAAGGAATAAGATTCACCAGATTCTTTTTACTGTATTAAATTTTATAGTTGTGTCCTTTCTAGTGATCTTTCATGTACCTACAATATTCATAGGCAAAGGCCTATGAATATACAACACTTCAGAAACCTATAAAATTGTGTCTCTTGAAGTAAACTCTCGTATAAGCAAAAATTTTTTAGCCGCCAAATCCCTTTTCCGTAAAACATCTGACGTGCTCCTATGTTATCAGTAAAACTTGTGAAATAATATGCCTTGAGCAGAAGTATATTTAACCAGGGCTGGAATGCTGGTACCATGCATTACGAAATCAAATGCAGGTCCAAAATGAAGATGCAATTCTTAGCCAATTTTTTACCTTTCAAGTATCCTATGGTGTTTGATTCAGTTATACACAATGTTTTAAGAGCAAAGATAAAATATCAGAAATAAAGACAAACTCACTTGTTCATTGGCATAATATGTTTCATGAAGTGTTAGATTCATTTTCACAAAGTTAGTAATACTCTTGAAATCAGAGGTCAATCACCTTTTTAAATAAAATAATAATAGTATATAGTTTATTGAATACAAAACATATTCCATTAGCTTTTACGAATGTAATAATTGGCCTACTTAGTTCTGATTTTCTTTTTTATTTTATACGTTTTCTACAATTTAATGGAGGGTGTGAGGGTGTCGTACCAGAACAGGTGTCCACACATGCTGACCACAGCGTCGCGAGCCGTGTCCAGGCAGATGTTGCACTCCAACATACGCTCATCATGTTTGTCTTCCTCTTCGCCTGCGTCGCCGCCCGGTGCCGAGGCACTCGCCCGCGCTTCACTCATCTCTGCCATCACTCTGTCCGACAAAACACTCCACAACTGATCATATCAATTACACATAAATATTCAACTTAAAACCTTATCATCACCAATGACGTTCCCACTGTGACACGACAAAACTTTACAGGGTTCCCTTTACATTAATCTAGACATATTTTATTTACAACATTAAAAAGGAATTCACCTGACACTGTTTTATTTACAACATTAAAAAGGAATTCACCTGACACTGTTGAATTTGAAATAATACCCAGGTTATTCACACAGAAATCTATAAAAATAAATAAATCACATCCCCAATCCCGTGGTTTGATGATCTGTCATTTTTTTGTCATAGACTATAGAAAACTGTCATTACATTTTTAGTTAGTCTATGACTTTTCAGTATGAAGACGTGGCTTAAAATATTTCGACTAAGAGGTTTTCAACTTTCGACTATCTTCCTCTCTTTCCCGAAATCTTTTATACTTAAGATCATAAATGTTGTTCGATTTATTAGGAAAACCATTGAAACTGATTGCCTCAACCGTACTGCATTATAGTACTGATAGTACAACTTCCGTTATTATCGATTTTATTTGTTTATGTACACAACTCTTATCTATGTTCTCTTTTACTTTTGTACTTAAGCTGTACAGCTTTCTGATTGGTCGCTCTTTGTCTGATCGAACTATTTGATATTTTACTTCACAGAGTCGATAAACTTGCACAAGGAAAACAAATGTCAAGTTTTGGCCTGTGTGAACTGATTATTGTGTGAATATATTTTTCATTGAGATCGATCGGCTTTTTGGTGTTTTTATTACGATATTTCAGTGGTTTTGTGTTGATTGTGATTGATTGGAATCACCAACTGCAAGTGCTGGTCCAAAAATATGTTGAAAAACAATTGTGACGTCACAGTTCCAATCAGCTGAGGTGGTGAGGGTTGAAGACGTTAAGTGCAGCAAAACAAACAAGATGGGTGGTGCAGTGAGCTCGGGGCGCGACAACAATGAGCTGATAGACAACCTGATGGGCGGCAACTACATCCGTACTCGACCGGTGGAACGGGTGTTTCGCTCGCTCGACCGCGCCGACTACATGACGCCCGAGTCCCGGGACCAGGCGTATAAGGACCTGGCCTGGCGGAATGGGCCGCTACACATGTCCGCACCTTGTATATACAGGTAGCTTCACTGATCCAGTTTTGACGGTACTTGTAAAAAAACGATCAACAGCTAACATATTGAGATTGTAAAGTTGTATATAACTGGGTCAAAGAGCCATCCTAGCCATTCCTAGGGAAAATCAGCAGCTTCAAGGGCAGTGGTCTAAACAAAGACTCCAATACTTTCCAAACATCTGACATTCATAGGCTGGTAACATAAATAGATATTAATATCCTTTGACTGACTAGTCTGATATATACTGTTGTTATGTGGTTTTTTCAATTGAAATTTGATAAGGGCATAATTATGTTGTGGAGGAATGCTGATCATGAGTATGAATATGGAGGGTAATAAGAGTAGAGGATGACCAAAGGAATGTTAAATGGATTGTATGATCATTAAGGAAAAGAGGTCACTTTTGAGATGACAGAAGATGTATGGAAGGAGACATGTGGTACTGACCCTTAATAAGTTGGAGTAAGAGCAGCCGGATGACTATGGCAGTTTTTCATTCATACAAGTAGTCAGGTATATGAAATAACCAATATACATACCATGTTGCATTGTTTATAAATATTTGGAATAGGCTAAACAGAAAAACAGACTTTAGAAGGTCATGTCGCTCATAGTAGGCATTTATAATCATTATTTACAGGTTTGTTTTATTTGTTGGTAATTTAAAATCTAAATTGACAAAATAGTGCTCTTTACTAGGAGAATTTAGTGATAACAGCTCTATAAAAGCACCCTTAACATTAATCACTATAGGTACTATCATGTAAAAACACAAAAGCTTGCGAAACTTAATTTATTAAACCCCAAGTGGACGCCATTATCATTGTCTTTCTTTTGTGTCTCTAATTGACACAATTGAAAGGTTAAATTAATTAATAATCTCATGTGCTTGTTATAGTTTAACTGCACATGTATAGATACCTACATTATCAGAAAATAAATGTTTTTTTCTTTCTTTACCTGATTCTTTATTTTACTTTGGTTCTAACAGCACAATTCTCTCCATGTATTAGTTCAAATATCTTCATAACATGTAATTAATTCATGCTTTTGAGAATTTGGAATCATGTGAAAAGCTATTGGAGTAAGACATTTGGTTACCAGGTATATGATTCTTTTCTTGGTTTACTGTAACATCTCAATGTTTATCTAGATGCTCAGTTATAATTATTTATCCCACACTAGCAGCACCCCAAAGTTTCACCTACTCTCAAGTGTTGTAGCATGATGTTAAATAGCTTATAATATTCTTTACACTATGGTAAGGGTAGGAGAACTAGGGATCAAAAATGTAAAATGAATATTAAAAATGTGGTCCAGTATTTTGAGTGTTCAAACAAACTTTTCAGTTACATTATTATCCCACATATCCATTCCAGACTCCAAATTATTTCACATAAAAGTTCTTAAAGTAAAGTGGTGCAGTCACGATTCAATTAATTAAATAGTAGAGTTTGATGAGTGATTAACCAATATACCTACCAGATGCTTTAGGTCAATATCAGTGACCTTTTCAATTATAGTATTACATTTATAATTATAATTTGTTGTTTTCCTTAATTCAAATTGTTTTCTAATAGTTCTGGACAATTATTTATATCTGGATATATCCTGAGCCCTCAATCTAGCACATAACAAAACTTCTACGGGCTGCTAATCAGAAATTTCAGACAGATAAAAATTAATAATGCTTTGCTTGAACAAGGGATTCTTTTAATTTACCTGTTTAATTCATTAAACCCCGAGAGGACACCGGTGTCCGCCTGTCATTGTCTTTCTATTGTGTCTATAATTACCTCAGTTTAAAGATTAAAAAAATAAATTTGCCCTACTCTCACTCTAAAATGGCGACGGGTGGTGAGAGAGCGGGTGTGGTTTGTTTACTGCGGTGTAAATGCACAATTTGTGATAAGGACTTCATGTTTATTAACTGGTTTTGATAAGTTTATGATAGTGCATAATTGCCACTCCAATCATCAAAACTGACCTAGTCACTATTATTACCATAGTTGTGCAACATTGTGATATCTAACATTTTAAGACCATTACAGGAGTCGCGGTCGCACTGTCCATTTAGTTCTACTTCATTTTACAGTATAATTTGTACTAGGTACCTATATTGGTTTATATACTCCGCAGTTGCTTAATCCCACATAACGGCCGCACGGGTCGATCAAAGGTACAAACAAAGGTAGGTTGGTGCGTTTACAAACATATAAACAAACACAAACAACCAGGCCCAGAATAACTACCTCTAGGCTATACTAATATTTTTTCCGTGCGGAATTCAAACCCGAGCCACAAGATGGCGTAGCCAATCGCTCAACCTCTGCGCCCACAGTGACGTCAAAATATTCGTACAAAGACCCCTTCATGCCTCGGAAACCACGTTAACGTGTGAGCGTGCCTTTTATTTGTTAGCAAAAATCTGACAACCACGAGAACCCGAAAGCGCGACAATCAGTCTAATCAAAGGGTTACCCAGTCACTGAATTGTAGAGGTCAGATAAATAGTCGCTCCATATACAATACTGCTATTTAGCTGTAACCGGTTAGACTCGTAACATACCGCAACATAGTTGAGAAAAGTGTAAGTGTAAGTGTACATCTATACTTCTATACTAAGTTAATATTATAAAAAGGTAAAATTTGTAAGTTTGTATGTAGGGGGTAATCTTCGGAACTAATGATCCAATTTTAAATTATTGTACTGGTGGAAAGCTACACTATTCCCGGTGGACATAGGCTACTTTTTATCCCCGTATTCCCACGGGAACGGAAACTACGCGGGTGAAACTGCGTGACGTCTGCTAGTATTTAATATATTTAAATTAGTTTTATTGTGTTTTCTGTATTTTACATTACTATTATATAAATAAAATTAAGTTTATATAAGAAAAGTTGAGGAAAGGTTAGGCAGATGATGTTCTATTAGCTGCCTTCGCTCTAGCAATTACATTCTCTTGCTTGACAAACTATTTGCATAAAAATCTTAGTTGTATGTGAATGTTCAAAAGAAAGGTAGCCGAGAATTTCGAGATGGCAAAGCATTTCCAGCTTGTCACGCTTGTGTTCTGGCTGGTGGAAACAAGGCTTATAAGTTTTGTTTAGTACGCTCCGCTGGTGCATATTGCTATTTATTCTAGATGGCGTTACTGAGACATGGGATCAAAGTTTTTCTACGAAATTTCTTCGCATGTCCTCAAAAAAAAACAGCACACGTACAGTAGTTTTTATTATTTCATTGTTCAATCTATACAAAAACTAAGACTCATTTTGTTTAACCGACTTCGGGCCACCGACAATTTTACTCCGCCACTGACTGAACTTTCTCATATTTAATGAATCTTAAACATGTACCTAGTTTATTGACAAGAGCACAAGACGTGTAGTCTAGACTAATAGTTCATTATTATTATTTAATGAAACCTTACTTGTCCGTCAGTTTCGGCTTGTGTATTTCTCTTAGAGTATTCTTACACCATTCTTTCGATATTTGATATCTCCTATATACAAATAAACATTGTATGTGGGCGTCGGTAAACCAGTGCGGTGCGCACGTGAGATGTCACGTGTACGCAACCGCGCCAAGACGTACACATAAATACATGTACCTATACTCCATCCGATTAGGTAGTTAACAAAAGGTAAACAATTTTGACATGTATTTTTAGTTAATTACACAGTTTAAAAATAAAATGCAGCTAAAAAACCAATTTAGATACAACAAAAACGATTACATGATCAATTAAACAATTTGTTTAAACAGTAGTTGTATTCAATTAATAAGCGTTTATGTAAAAAGACTTGTTTAGATTGTTGACCTTTAGTTAACTACCTACTCGGATGGAGTATAATGAAGCGGCTATATGAAATTTCAAATGATAATGATACCTAGAGAAAGTTTATACCAATTGAAAAAAAGTCAAATTGCATTGGTGTTGCCCGGATTTAAACTCACTATCTCGTCATTAGTAAGTACTAGCAGACGTCACGCGGACTCACCCTCGTATGTCTTGTTCCCGTTGGAATACAGGGATAAAAAATAGCCTATGTGTCAATACACGGTGTCAGCTAACTCCATACCAGCCGTTTAGACGTGAAGAAGTAACAAACATACACACTCACAAACTTTCGCCTTAATAATATTAGTGTGATTATTAAAAAAAAAAAATTAATAGTAAAAGATGGTTTGGTCACGTTGAGAGGATAGATAAAAGGCGACTAACAAAAGGTATTTTTAAGGCTGATGTAAGTGGTGACGCCCTAGATGGACACACACAGACACTATTTATTGGTGGTTTTTTTCTGAAAGGTCAGGTGCATAGTACTCAAAATTTTATTGTTATTCTTGTATGTGAACACATGTTTTAGAAATTAAATATCTTATCTTATCTTAAAAAAAGGCTCTTTTTAAGACTGGATGTGTCCCATTAACGCCAGGATACTTTATTTTTTATCTACCTTTCTGCAAAAGCCCTGGTACCAACGCCAAAATTATCTCTTTGTTACAGTGAAGTATTAGAAGGACTTGAGCTACGGCCGGGGCTCTCGTTCCTGAACATTGGCTCCGGCACGGGCTACTTCAGCACCTTAGTGGGGCTTATCATCGGGCCCTCCGGCGTTAACCACGGCATCGAGGTCCACCCCTATGTCTTGGAGTACGCCATCAAGAAATTAGGGCAGTTCATAGAGAATTCGCCCACTTTGGACGAGTTTGACTTGTGCGAACCTAGGTTTTATGGGGGTAAGTGGTATGTTCTGCAATTCTTTTTCTGGAAAACGTTGGTGAAAGATAGAAGGTATGGAAATAAATACCAGTCAAGTTGTGTAGCAACTGGTTATTGTGTATATTAACTAGCTGCATCGGCAAACTTCGTTCTGTCTTTAAAAAAAAGTAGTCTATGACCAATATTGCATATGAATTGGTTCAGCCGTTTCAGAGCAGTTTTGTAACAAACACTGTGAGACGAGAATTTTATACATCTAATAGACTTAAATGGATATAATGATGTTTATTTTTAAATTTAAGGTAACGGATTGAGCATTCCTGCGCTGACGACGCCCTACGACCGCCTGTACTGCGGTGCCGGGTGCCCCGAAGAATATCAGAACTACTTCAAACAACTCATTAAGGTAGACCTTAGTCATTGAAACTCTAGTACCTGCTAACATGAAAATTGTAAGTTTTAGTTGCTACGGAAGGATTAGAAGGTCGGTTCTTATAGAAGCAAGGTGACACGAGTTAATTAACCATTCAACTCCTGAGAGCTCGTTTCACGCGAGGCAATGTCGGTCTCGTTCACATGAAGGTTTTGTTTGGTTGGGACCATTGGTTTCTTATTGTAACGATTTATTTGCTAATATGGGTAATTACATAAAGTTATTGAAAAAATATAGCACAAACCAACCATATTACGCCTCGAGGCATGCAAATCATAAGCTTTAGTGATACATTTTCTTGCAACATTTTCATAAATTAATAGTAAAATTTGGAACCAGTAGAACTTGGTCCACATAGCATTTAATTAATTGTTGATTTATTAAAAACATCCTTGATCGATAGACATCTATAGGTTAGTTCAGCAAGAGTTAGATACATTTTGTATTCAAAATTATAGGGTCAAGCTTGTATTGGATTTTATTTAACTCTGTTCATGTTAGCAGGGCTGGTTAACTCCACGGTCTAAGGGCTCTACGAGTCTTGCAGACGGAGCTGCAAAGCGACAAGCGTCTTTCTTATCAGTGTATGTTCTGTTGGTAACACAGAATGACTGCTTTCCCTATACTTTTAAGGTTCATTTTCGCTTGCACGGAACGAGTGATAAGTATGGGTATGTTTAACGTAAACAAATTGTTTATAAGGACTAATATTTACACATTATTAATATGTTCTGTGTCTATTTATGTATTGTAATGAAGCTTTCATATTGGCAATTTAACTTAATTACAGTAACTTTTTTAACTAACTGGGTCGGCTCATTATGCAATGACTCTGTTCATAGGTTGGGTAGTTTTGGCACGATATAATTAATGTCCAATGCGTTTTTAATAAATAAAAAATGAACGCAAATGTTTATAATTAAGGTCATAATTTTTTTATGCTGTCGATGGCAAAAATGAGTCATTACAATGCTAAAGTGTTGATATTTTCCGCCAAGGTGGGAGGTGTCCTGGTTATGCCCCTTAACGACAACCTGGTGCAGATAAAGCGCACGTCAGTGGACAACTGGAATTGCCGCAGTCTGCTTAACGTGTCCTTCGCGACCCTCAGGGTGCCCAACAAACAGGATCTGAAAGACTTCGCCATACCAGGTGACATACTTTTGTAAAATTATTATTACGCTTCCTTTATTACATGTAAATGTGATATAATTGGGGAAAATATAAACATTTAAAAAAAACTTCCTCAAATTGACTTCTTTCATTCCTTAAGCACACATCCTGACACCTTTGTCTCATTTCACAAGTGTTTTTGTCAATGGTTTGTAGTCGCATTTCGGTTTACATCGTTTGAAACGCACATTTGATTTTTTCTATTAGTACCTACTTATTTGAAACGGATGTCCCCTCACAAAATGAGTGGGTTGCTACCAAACAGTATTCGTTTGCTTTGAGCTGACAGAACATGGTCCTGTAAACCTCTGGTCGGCAATGAGCAAGCATCTAGGCATCTGTTCCCCGCAGTGTGCCTGGACGAGCAGTGCCCGGCGCGGCTGCAGGTGCTGGCGCGCGCCGTGGTGCGGCGCTGCATGCGGGCCGCGCTGCTGGCGCGCCACCCGCACCTGCGCGAGCCGCCGCCGCGCCGCCCGCAGCCCGTCAACTCGTGCCCGCGCCGCATCTGCATACCCATCGAGGACGACAGCGACGTCGGTACGTAGCCGCGCAACCCCCCATTCTCTACTGTGTTCTATTGTGTTGATCCGCGACATGGGAATGGCTAGCGAGAAATATGTAACTCAATTTCTTAAATGCTAGAAAAGCTCCTCCCGCCTAATGACAGAGGGGCTACATATACTTACAGAGGGGCTGAACGCACTGCACGACCTGGACCAAGTGAACGGCGCCAACGAGATGAACGCGCTACTGAGTCTCGTGCTAAGCATGGGACAGAATCGCGTCGCCGGTGCGCTGCGATTTGACTCGCTTGACTCGCCCTCAGACTCCGAAGATGATGACGACATCGACAACGACGGTGGGGGCGAAGACGGCGGTGACGACGGAGGTGGGGGAGGGGACGGTAGCGGCGGCGGGAGCGGGGGCGGCAGCGGGGGCGGAGGCGGCGGCGGGGGCAGCGGCGGGGACGGCGGCGGAGACCCCGGCGACCGGCCCGCGCGGCCGCCGCGCCCGCCGCGCTCCGAGCGGCCCTACGTGCGGACGCTGCGCGTGGAGCGGCCCGCGCGCGCCGAGCGGGTCATCCGCATGGAGAGAGCCGCGGCCTTCGCCAACCCCAACGGCAACGTGACGGAGCACCTGCCCGAGCCGGACCCCAGCATGAAGCCCACGCGCGCCTGCCGCGGCCTGCTTACCTTCGAGTTCCAAGACGACCACCGCAATTTGCCCCGCTGCGGTAACCCCTGTGAGGACCCCTCCTTCGTCCCCATCGTTTCCGCTGTGCCCCTCGTGCCCAGTGTGCCCGGCGTGCCCGGCGTGCCCGGCGACCCCGACGGTACTGACGCGTCTGACGCGCCGGGCACCTCCGACGACTCCTCCAAGACGGACGACAGCGCTCGGTCAGAGCTCCTCTCGGTGCCGGCAGAAGTGGAAATATATCTTGGCAAAGAGGTCCCGGGCACATCACGCGACATGGACTGGGAAGGGATGGTGATCGCGGCGAAGCCAGAGTCTTCCAGCGGTGACACCACGGAAACGTCAAAAGAACAAAAGAGGAAGAAGCTGGACAGTGGGATCGGCGAGGGCACCGCCACGTCGAGCAGCTCGTCGCCCACCAAGTCCGAGTCCGTCGTGTGCGACGAGTCCGATGACCACGACAGCCACGACCACGACCAGGCCGACCAAGACGTCGTCATCACCTTGAGTGACCTCGAGAACGAAGCCAATCTTATTGGAGGTAAGATTCGCTTTCTATGTATGTATGGTCATGATTGTCAACGCAGGGCAACCTCACTAAGAAGTTAAAAAAGTGTTATAAGTCTTTGTCGTTCGGTTGTGTATAGTAAGAGTTACTCTCGTGTGTCAGATCGTCGTGTGCCGAAGCGTGGGCGCGTGGGGCGGGACGCAGTGACGTCGTCGGAGAGCTCGGGCAGCGAGTCGTCGTCGTCAGCCGACCGGCGCCGCAGCAAGCGCCGCGCGGCCGAGCGGCGCCAGGCGGCCGAGCTGCTGCGTCCGCGCCGCGGGGGGGCCGACGCGAGGCGCGTGCGGCTGTCCATCCTCATGAAGCGCGGCGTCAAGGTAACTGATACGCTTGTATAACATTATTATAACGTCGGCCGACCGGCGCCGCAGCAAGCGCCGCGCGGCCGAGCGGCGCCAGGCGGCCGAGCTGCTGCGTCCGCGCCGCGGGGGGGCCGACGCGAGGCGCGTGCGGCTGTCCATCCTCATGAAGCGCGGCGTCAAGGTAACTGATACGCTTGTATAACATTATTATAACGTCGGCCGACCGGCGCCGCAGCAAGCGCCGCGCGGCCGAGCGGCGCCAGGCGGCCGAGCTGCTGCGTCCGCGCCGCGGGGGGGCCGACGCGAGGCGCGTGCGGCTGTCCATCCTCATGAAGCGCGGCGTCAAGGTAACTGATACGCTTGTATAACATTATTATAACGTCGGCCGACCGGCGCCGCAGCAAGCGCCGCGCGGCCGAGCGGCGCCAGGCGGCCGAGCTGCTGCGTCCGCGCCGCGGGGGGGCCGACGCGAGGCGCGTGCGGCTGTCCATCCTCATGAAGCGCGGCGTCAAGGTAACTGATACGCTTGTATAACATTATTATAACGTCGGCCGACCGGCGCCGCAGCAAGCGCCGCGCGGCCGAGCGGCGCCAGGCGGCCGAGCTGCTGCGTCCGCGCCGCGGGGGGGCCGACGCGAGGCGCGTGCGGCTGTCCATCCTCATGAAGCGCGGCGTCAAGGTAACTGATACGCTTGTATAACATTATTATAACGTCGGCCGACCGGCGCCGCAGCAAGCGCCGCGCGGCCGAGCGGCGCCAGGCGGCCGAGCTGCTGCGTCCGCGCCGCGGGGGGGCCGACGCGAGGCGCGTGCGGCTGTCCATCCTCATGAAGCGCGGCGTCAAGGTAACTGATACGCTTGTATAACATTATTATAACGTCGGCCGACCGGCGCCGCAGCAAGCGCCGCGCGGCCGAGCTGCTGCGCTGGTAACTGAGAGGCTTTTATAACAAATGAGCTTTATTATAACATTGTTTAGTGCTTAATTATGTTGTATTGGTGCTAAATTTTACTTTTCTTTTTTTTAAGGAGCTGCCGTTACCGTACGCGCTGAAGAAGTACGTCAACCTTGGACGCTGCTTTGAGTTCTAAGTCGATGGCGAAGTCGAGCTGAGCATAGTGACGCACAAGCGGGTGACGTCGACGTCTTAATGTGACAAGTGCGCTCGCGCAGTTTTGTGTAAAGCCAAAAAGGGGCCGAAATCAAAATAAAACATTTTTTTGAGATTTTTTCTTAACTGATGACAAGTGTGCTTTTAAAACTTGCATTTTACAAAAGTAATGTTCGACTAACGGAGAGCTCATTGATTGAAATCTGAGTTTTATGAACACCTTGCTAAGGTATAATATAAATTGTCATGAAAAAAATATTTGGAGCGAATAATATGCATGCACTATTATAATATCCCATGTGTTCTGCGTAAAACTATTATTTACCAGCACGACTTAAAACGCAATAATAATCGACAGAATCTGAATGCTAATGAAAATTTTAGCCTAGTCGATTATAATCCCATTTAAACAGGGGCGACAAGTTGGGTGTTATTTTGATATAGATTTATGGAATTTAAAATCATTAGCCATACGTGGAATTGTATCTACTACTGGATGTGTCAAACGGGCAAAATTGCATTAGATTAAAACTTGGATTATTGGCCATCAGTTTAAAGACTTAAAAAGTATTCGGGAAAAGCGTTCGATATAATATATACCACCACAATAATAATTAAGATACTAACCACAAAATGATAAGTTTATAGTTAACGCGATACCATGTTGAACTATATCTTTTTTCACATTACTGTCCGGTTCATTAACCAGCGCCACATCACCGTACAGATGTGTTGGCCAGACATTAAATATTACTACCGTATCTTATCAATCTATTTATAAAGTCATAAATGTGTTAGAGCCATATACAGGTTAATAAATAGTTTTATCTCTCCTTAATTTGTATACGCGTAATTTACCCATAGGCCATAGGCAACAATGATCACACTGACCTTCCAATATCGTAATGCCATCGCTAAAAAGAGCAAGACTCATATTAAAAAGTCTGCTAGAGCTCTTTCGGCGTACATCTTTAAAAAAAAAATAACCTTAAGGTGGAAGCGCCAGGGAATTCGTTTTTTTCTGTATTTGTTGCAAATTGCCATTCAGTGTCAAGCTGTATGTTGAACAAAATTATGATTTGCGACTGTAACACGTATCTCTTTACAGAATTATAATCATTCAAATGATTAAGACAACTTTCTAAGTCCATATAATGATTGATTATTTTATAAAACGATCATGCTGTCATTGTCTTTCTATTGTGTCTCTAATTGACACGATTGAAGAGTTAATGGGATTAAATTAACTGAGAGGGCTATATTGGTGATTTTAATTACTATAACTCAGATAAAATATATTGTTTACGGGTTCAAATCATATTTTAATCAACATACAACCTGGCATTGAATGGCATATTGTAAAAAAACACAAAAAATAAATAATTTCGCGGACCACCCTTAATATAAAGTTTGGTCACTTCCATAGATCTGGGTATATTGTTAGCTTCCAATTTCAAAATGAGCCACCATTTGCTGTACGCGGCCGAGACTGGGGGTTTAGAGCTATACAGTAACTTGCCCATCATGTCTTTCATCGCCAAGCCTAAGCGTCATTCACGTTGTACGCCATACAACAAAAACTGTGGTAAAAATACTTCGGGATTTAACATACTATTCCTTAAAAGTAATCTAAGAAAACTATTTGTAGCGTGTATAGTTGCGACTCGTACACACTGCACTAGTCTCTGCCGTGTGCAATGGAATATAGACTTTATAAACATTTTTCTACGCCGCTCCATGGCGAGTACTGCAGTTATTGTAGATTAGTTTATTATTAAGTAAGACTGTCGAAGCACTGCCGTTCAAATAGTCTGAATGCCACAGAGAACTGCTTGAACTTGTCAGATCACTTTGTGGGATCTTTAGTTGGAATGTTAACATTGTACGTACCTTTATTATAAGAAATGAGGAAGTATCCGTTTGTTTTCAATAGGAACACCTCTTCCATGAACCTCTTCCATTTAGTACCTAGGGTTAAAAAGACTCACACATTATATGTAAGAGACACTGTTTTGCGGCCATAGACAAGTAATCTGTGCCGTTGAGCGCTTACGGATCGGTTTTTAGAAGGAGATCGCTTGTCATTTCATATTTATATCTTACTTTACGTGCTCTCAGCGTTTCAGGATCTGTAAGAGCTCTTAAATGATCTAAACAGCTTTTTGTTTTAGATGCGCTAACATCGTGAGTTAGCGTTTACCAACTTAATTTTTTGTTGCAACAAGTAAGTGTCTGTTGTTATTTCATCCGACAAACCGGAGCTAGTCAGCTAGTATCTTTCGTCTCTAACGCGGCAAGACTATTTGAACGCAGCGCATAATTATATTGTGTCATATTAAATACTTCAACTTTGGTCGGATACTGCGCCGTGTCTATAGACAAGCTCTCAAATAATTTCATGTTCGTTTGTTAATCTCTATTTTGTTCGGAAGTTTTATTTTGTGTTCGAAATTGATTGAATTTTAACGGATCAGCCTTATGATATTATCATGTTTTGACGGGCCTGTTGGTCTAGTAGTTAGTGACCCTGACTGCTATGCCGGAGGTCGTGGGTTCGATTCCCACCCAGGACAAATGTTTGTGTGATGAGCACGATCATTTGTTCAGTGTCTGGGTGTAATTTATCTATATTATGTATGTATTTAGAAATATATAAGTATGTTTATCAGCTGTTTAGTATCCATAACACAAGCTCTCAAGCTTAGCTTGGGACTAAATGGCGTTGTGTAAAAAGTTGTGGAATATTTATTTATTATTATTATTATTTATGTTGCGATCAGCAGGCTGGGGGCTAGTCACGATGACTTTCATAAAGTGAGTTACAGATAATATTTAACCAATTACGACGCCATTATCTGTGGTGACTGAATATTGTTATTATTTGAATATTGTGATAATTTATATCAATATGAATTGTTTTAAAAAATAAATATTTATTTAAATGTTAAATATTTAAAATACTCTGTTGTTTGGCATTTATTTTGGATCACAATGCCAATTTAACTAAAAATCAATGTTGGCACTTTGCTGGCTTGTGTGATTAGTTTGATTAGTAAGACACTCAGCTATTTAGACTAATTTAGAGTATATAAACAGGTGCTTTGATTACATCCCGAGAGGTTGAATTGGATTTACTACCCAGCACTGTCGGGAGTGTAACTGCTATCATTCATTTCTTTAAGAACTGGATGTTTGTGTGTATTTCGGCATGTTATACAAAGTTTTAATAAAAAATAAGCGTCGTAACTCAACCAAAGTTGAATATTAATATCGACTTAGGCTGGGTGCACACTCAACTAATATACAATACTTTTTTAAAGCTATAAACTCGGTACGTTATCTGAATAAGGTCTCAATGTCGTATGGAATATGTAGATGTGTCGTATCTCGTAAGATGGTTAAAAAAAAACTGTGTTAGGAGTAGTGTGTACTCAGCTTTCGGGTAGTTATTATAATAATATGTTTATATACGATATTAATTTGGTGTAAATAATAATGTCTTTTGTTTTTGTTGCTAGTAATAATATTATAATGATTTTATTATGATGCGTGTTTTTTATTTGTCTTGAAAAAAGTTGGTTATTAATAGAATCTAAATATTATATTCCCACTTATACTCCATTTACAATAGGATTAGACAGAAACACTTTGACAAGATTTTATTTTAAGTAATTCTGTGGATTTCATTCAGATATATTATTTCATTTTAGATCAAAATTACAGTGTCAATGATAATAACCTAAAAATAGCAGGGATTAAATTTTACATCCCCGCTATGAAAAGAAAAAAAGATATGTAAAAGATATTTTTAACAATTTTAATTTTAATTGTGTTTACTTAACAATATATTTTAAATGAAATGTTCTTTTTTCTTATACTATTGTAAATGCAGTATAGTAGTTCATAGACATTCGACTACTATTGAATATCCTTTTTAGATTATTTCTACTAGCTTTTAATCCTTTGTTGTTATGAACTTAAGGATTCTGTAGTGTAGGTTGAAAGTTGACGGATAAAAAGATTGGCCATGAAGACCATTGTTTAGGTCTTGATTTTTTTTGGTTGCAATGGAATTTGTACTGTTTAGTGTATTGTAAGCGATCCTTAATTTTATTTAAACATGCCTACGTTATTTTGGGTCATCATGTGGGAATACTTGGGATATATTATGTAGGGGTTGTTGTTTTAAAGATTGGACAAAAGTAAAGGCATACGTTTATTGTCATCTACACTTCGCAGCCTGCTAACAACTATGTCTTAAATAAATACGTTATATTAGGTGAGTATTGCGCGGTGGGTGCTTACATACGGTGTATTTACATTATTCTATATTTTTTATTCTACATTCTGTACACTGCTGATAAACATGTTTTTATTGGTCTGGTTTGGAGCAAGTTGAAACTTAAATACATTGTTTTTTTGTATAATAATTTGTAACTCCAGACAACTCAAACAAAATATTCAAATAGTAACATCTAAACCCAAGTTTGTTAATCAAAATAAAGTTAAGAACACCCGGTTTCTGGAAGGAAATGACGCGTCAAAAATTAAACCCAAGTCGGGTGATAGGATCGATTGTTGATGATTCTTCTAACCAATCACAAGCGCGTTTGAGAAGTCACAATAGTATTGTGATATTTTGCGTTCCAGAGACTAAGCGTAATTAATTTTCAGCCTCTTTTGCCATCTATTTAAATCATTATATCAATTAGCCCATTTAGGATTTTTATGGAGTAGGTTCTAGCACCATTTGCCAGTTCTACCGTTGATCCTAACAGGCATGTGCGTGTTCTCAGGGTACAGGTCATCGGCCGCCGGGGCCTCGCAGGCAGTCAGGCCGTTGAGGTGTTTCCTCTGTGGCCTGGGCGTGGCTCGGCCCGCGTCGCGTATCCTCTCCCGCGCCCACTTGTCGGCCGCGTGCGTCCTCTTCACTGGCCTCTTATTGCAATCAGTGTCAGTGTGCTTCGCCTCGGAAGCAGGCCGGCTTGGCGTCTCAGACTCACTGCCGTTTATCAAGGAATGTGCACTTCTTGCTTTATGAAGGGACAGTCGTAAAGGTTTCCGCGGAGGTGTTGGTCGAGACTTCACGTCGTTGTCTTCGTTCTTCTTGTAATGACTCATCCGGGAACAAGTTTCGGAGCCGTAGTCTATCCGCGGCGAGCTGCTGTACATGTCTCCGTTCGGTAAGTCTGACTCAGATTCAAATTCTGAAGACTTGGCACTTCGAGAGTGTAGTTTGGATGTTCTTCTGCTGGATTTGTGCGCGTTCTCCAAAACTTTGCCGTCTATTCTATGATACATGTAATGTCTTTCCGATTCTAGTTGAACATCTTCTGTACTTTCATTTTTCTTCATTTTCCTTAGACGTTGAGACCGCTTTAGTTGCTCAATGATGGAAAGAGTTTTTCTTTCCGCCCAGTTGGTCTTCTTAATACTTTCCTCTATTCTGTCTGCTGCTTTCTTTATTTCGTAATGTCTTGGGTCGACACTCGCGGTGGAGTGCGAGTCCCGCAAGTCCAAGTCGCTGTCTGACCGGAAGTAGTCCTCACACTTGGACCTGCTCAGTCTGTCGTTCTTGATTCGTTGTTTCTCTATGTGTCTTTGGTTCCTCTCGATCATGCGTATCGCTGCGTCGGTCTCGGCGCTGTAGTCGATCCCTCCGTGAATGCAGTGATGGGAGAGAGAGTGACGCATTCGTTCGGCTTTGTGTTCGAGGCTGTGGGAGCTGTGGGATCTGTGGTTCAGGGGAGACGTTGCTCTGGGGGACACGGCCGCTCTCGAAGATGCTCCTGAAGCGTTTGACCTCGGTCTGATCATTGGTAGATTGTTATCCGCGCCGTCAAGTCCTGGTAGTTTAGCGACGATGGCAGTGATATCTGGTCCTTTCTGGAACACTTGCACCTCAGACTTGGGACTGGGTTTCTGGTGCGGCTCCGTCGTTATGTTTATGTTGGTGACGTTCTTCTTCGTCTTGTTCACTGTTATGCAGCTCTCGTTACTGCTCACTGAATGAAGCTGAAAAGAAAAAAAACTAATGAATTGATGTTCATATCATCACAAGTGGAAGTTACTAGTTTTAGAGACCCAATAAATTAGCATGCTTTTAAGAATTAAAAAAATGTAAGTGTTGAACAATTCTTCGTATATTATCACAGCAAATAGCATTTTCCCCTCTATAGGTATAGTTACCTGCGGATGTCTGCTGAGCAGTTCTGCGACCTGTTCCTCGAGGTAGGAGATTCGGTGCGTCAGCCTAGTGTTGTCGGAGCTGAGACCTTCCTTCGCTTTCTCCGCATCATCTGCTGCAGATCTCAGGGCGCCTAATTCCGCTCTCAATGATGCTGCTTCACTCTAAAATTAGAAATAGGAACTTAAATTATACATGTGAACAAATTGATGGCACAATCTAGGAACAATGGAATGGATGCGTTTTTAAGTAGGCATAGTGCTTACGACAAACAGCGTTTATAAACACCTGTGTGAAACCGTTGGGTGGTTGCAGCGCCTGCGCTCCAGTGCTGCGCAAGAGTACGAGACGCGCGGGGCTGGCGGCACTCGTAGCCCGCTGCAGGTCCTCCTGACTGCGGCACGCTAGCACTGATGTGCCGTTTATTTCTATTAATCTGTGGAAAATGGTAAACACATGTTAGAAAAACCAACTGAAAAGAAGCCTTCTTGGCAATGTAGGTATAAGTTCCTTGGTTTAGTTAAGCTTTTTATGCTATGAATCAGTTTTTAGTCTACCAACCGGCTTTACCAAACCCCCTTTAATAAGACCGATTGCCGTTACCAAATACAACTACACTACTACTGGTAGGTATTCAGATTCAGATGTTTAGGCCGGAAGCCGAATCCAACGTAATTGGCTTTGGAACCAATATGCCCTTGATGTTTAATGTCTGGTAGTGGAGCTATAAATAAGTTAAGCTGCATCTTGTCATCAAGACGTAGGTAGGTACATACATACATACATAAACTCACGCCCTTTTCCCACGGGGGTAGGCAGAAACTACAGAGGTAAACAACACGTACCTAGGTACCTTTATAATAGTGTTTTTTTTTATTATTGTCGACTGTTGTTGGGACACGCACATTCTATTTCCATGAAAATCACTTTCACGGCAACCGTAAACTGCACATTACTCAGTAGCGACTGGCGTGTATAAACCGAATTTACACATTTCGTTATAATTGGATAATTGTGTAGGTACCTACATAAGTTGCTAACTATCGCCAATTTCTTTAAACGTTCGTTTTTTCATCTAACTTTTTAGGGTTCCGCACTCAAAGGGTGCCAAGCGGACCCTATAACTGAATTTCCGCTCCGCTGTCTGTCTGTTACTTTGCCGGCAGGCTGTACCTATCTCATGGATCATATCCTATTTAGACAGGTGATTTTGTTTTAAAATAATAAAAATAAAATGGAATGAAGTGCTACGGAATCCATCGCACGGGACTCGCTCTTGTTTGGTTTTTAAATTACCTATGGCCTTCTAATTGCGTGTGGAACGTATTATGTTCAGTTTTTATGCCAGATTGGCAGCTTCTAATAAATAAAACCCCTACACTGTAGGGTACGGATCTCAGCTTAAAGCGGCGCTGGAGGAAGGCGGACATGGGACAGGCTGAATCGGATCGAAGTTATACATCGTAAGTAGGTATAAATACACTATTGGTCGCTCAGTGCTCGAAATTCGACTATTTTAGGTTCCTATAAATGAAGTTTAATATTGCTAAATCTGACACTACTCCGTTCGCGTTGAGAAACGATGGTTTCCATTCACGTATTAATTACTAGTCAAGCCTTTACAGCAGGTGTGCTTCGTTGCTCTAGTCACTAGTGGACACATGTTGATCCCATAGGTACAATTTTTAGGTCAGACAAAGAAGTAAGTAGGTAGGTATGATCAATATTAACTGAAACTTTTATAGCAGTCTGGATTTGTAACCGGTTGATGGTAATAAGCCTCGTCCCTTATTTCGTGGGACTTGACAAATCTGGGGAAAAGTGGATGTACCAAAGGTACAGCTCTGCCAAACCCGTCCGGGAATACAGGCGTAATGTTCTTATAAGTAGTAGTATTTAAGCGAAACATTAATAAGATCTATTACAGCATATACAAGAATAATGTTCTATTGACAAATGCGCAAGAGTGGACGGTTGTTAGGATCGATAAATCGTGCAGAATTAATCGTTCGAGTCCTTATACGTCACGTTAGGGCAATTCACATACCGATATAAATATTTATTATTATTGCCCCGGGGTACAACTACATTCTCTTAGGGGTTTCCTAGGATTGAAAATGCTGTTAGATGCTGAGAAGTAAAGCTAAGTAAGTCTGTATATTATGTAAATCTCCGAAGCAAGAAAGAAGAGCTCTATAAATTTATTGTTAAAACGTATCAATACCTGTACAAATCCTTTGGGATTATTGTAATCAAACATAAAAACTGATCTCTGTAAAAGAAACTGTTACCCCATGTCAATTAAATTATTTAATAAATTACCTAGCGAAATTAGAGACCTTCCTATTACATTGTTCCGAAAAAATTATACACCTGGCTTGTCAATAAATGCTTTTACACTACTAATGACTACCTTAGACTTACAAATAAAAAAAATATGTAGTAGTGTAATATCTTACACCGTACATAATGTTAAGTTTCACATACCAGCAATGGTCAATATGAGGATCTAACATTTATATATTACGTACCACCTATTTACCCATATTAAGTGAATAAATTATTTTGATTTGATTAGATTGGAATTAATAAATCAATTGCAGTTCATCTACTAGCCGTTAATTTGAAGCTAAAGCTGTTTTTATAAATCGCTAGCCCAATACCCGCAACGCCACATCGTTCACTTGGAATTGAACATTTCACCTATGACACCAGCTACCTACGAGTGAAAGTCCTGTCAAAGTTGGTCTCGCAGTTTCGGAGATTAAACAGACAGACAAAAATGAAAAAAAAAATGGTTTTATTGTTAAAAAGTCATTGGAGTAAGTAGTTGTTATTGCGGTAATCGGAAATTACACGTCATTGTATTTGGTCATAACATTGCCTTAAAATCCACCCAAATAGACACATAAGCAGAGATTAAAAATACTACAGAGCGGGCATGCGAGGAAATGTCATAGAAAAACTTTGATGTCTCAGTAACGCTATCTAGAATAATAAATGAATATTGGAGCGGCAGCGGAGCGTATTAAAAAAAATCTCATAAACTTGTGTTCAGGAGGACACTAGTTCCGGATGAAAATTTTGTTCGTGATGTCCGGTCTATAGGTATTGAATGTATTTGCGGAGTATTCCCGTATGAGCACCTATGCATTTAGCACCAAAGGTATTCCCATTTCCCATAGGTTAATGCATAGGTGCTCAATAAATAGGTGCTCAAACGGGAATACTCCGTATTTGCACTTGAGTAAGGTCTATGTGTAAATCTAAACGACCTGTATAATAACAGATTTTATTTACAGACAAACTCTTGAATCGGGTGGACTTTGAGGTAATGTTATGATCAAATTCAATAAAGTGTTATTTTCTACAACTGCTTCAACTATTCCTACGACTTACTATAATAATGTGCCAATTACACATAAAAAAAGTAAAAAATGTTACATTCAGCGCCATCTAGAGAGAAAAGAGGGCAGGCCGAATGTTATTTTCACATTAGAAATAGACACTTTAATTTTATTTGTTGGTATTAATGAAGACCAGAACAAGTTAAGTAGGATAGACAGCTCGTCAGACCTACAACACTCTTGAGAACTGATTAGCATAGTAGGTGGAGCAAGTACTCGACATAGTAAAATGATAATGATTTACAGATCTGCGATTAGATCGATAAGTGATTCATTCAGGTTTCCACTGGTTTTTTTCGTGTGAAAGGAACTAGTATTATGCTCATTACCGAGAGTAAACTATCATTAAAAGAAGGAATTATTTAATGATGGTTTACTTTAGCTTGCCTGAGAGATTAAATTAACCTGCAGTGGCTTTTATAAAACAGTCATTCTCTCTCAGTCAGGATGTCACTACAGTGAAGTAGACTCGAGGTATTTTCTGCATAGGTAGAAACTATCTATTGCATTAGGTTCAGTTGTAGTGTTAAAAAAAATACAAAAATTGACATCTACCATTGTCAAAGGAAATAAAATCTGTAGGTATAATTCTAGCCTTTGCGAGTAAAGCCGCGGGCACTAACCTAGCTCGTTTTGAGCCAGGTTCGTGAAAGTAGTGAAGCTATAGAATATTTCGCACATACTCCAAAGGCTGAGGCGGCAATGTTATCCGTGTAAGCATTCTAAACGGACCTGTATTGATGGTCTGGCTCCGGCGCGAGCGCAGGCGCTGGGTTCACGTACCGACACATTCACATACCTTTAGCGTCATAAGTCACAGCATTTCTTTTTATTTTGCTACCGTATTTTATGTTTATTTTTAAGGGGCGAACGCTTCTGTGTAAGCAAATGTTGGTTATTTTGAAAAAAAAAGTTAAATAAAATGAACGCGAACTACGGCTTTGTATCAGTAGGTAAGCTTAGTAGATTACCTATATAGCCTTAAATGGTTCGTATCTCGGTATCTCTATGAAATATGTAAAATTATGAAATGTATTCAAATATTCTATTTTACCAACACCAAATAAAGAGATAGAGCGAAACCAGAGATCGCATATCTAGCGAGGCAACCAGTTATTTGGCGCGGTGTGTGGCCGTCACAACTCCCAAGAAATTCCATGCACTAATGTAAATTACTTCGACAGTGTTTGCCCACAGTCCAAGACCCATCGTTGCCCATCTATGGGCACAGATAGCATCGCGATGGTCGTGATTGCGGGCCGCTGACCCGCTGCGTTGCCTCTGCAAAGATGCGCGCGCGCGCCTTTGCGTAGTTACAGCGCGCAATAAAGTGGTGAGTGCGGAGATTGCATCGTAAAAGCGTTTTATGCGAGTTTTGGTGTTTCGTGAATGGATGTTATGACTATTTCTCCGAGTTCAATGGTTTCATGTGGAGATGCGACGGAGGGCTAACTCACGTGTTTCCGTGTAGTCTTTTTCCTTACCGACTTCCTTGGAATTCGTTAAAGGAGTCTCATGCAAATTACCTAAAATAATGTCTATCATAATTCCTACAATTTGTGGAATTTTGGCAAGAACCGTCTACTTTTGCTTAATGTAGGTGCCATAAGCCGTTTAGTACAAAACACATAGTACAGTTATGTCAATATCAGTTTAGTTACAGATGGGCCATTCTGGACTACAATATTTTTTTGCGGATTTAAAACAAATGATGTACGTACCTGTCTCCAGCCTTCAGTCCAGTGTTGTCTCCGGGCCACTCCACCAGCATGCCGGCGCCCCGCGGGACTGCTCCCCACGTGCCTTCGCGCGCCTCCGCGGTCACCACAGACGCGTGCCCGCCGCACTCCCGCACCGCACTATGGACAACACATTCAGTTATAAGATATTTTTGAATAAGGTAATCAAGATTCAGGATCTGGTCAGCATATAATAATATGAAGAAGGCGTCTAGCAACAAAATGAGCATCTATAAAGGTTAATGGGGAACAAAAGGTTGTGCCAAAACACTGTGATTGGATTTATATTTTTCACAAGAGGCCCTGGACCACACGATGGCGTTGACGGGTCAGCTATCAAATCCTTGTCATCCGGGGTCCATCCGTCAGATGAACTCCGTCAAATGCGAATATGTTAACAGATACAGTCACCAGTCTCTCCACATTATCCAACTAGATATCAATAGCCACATGAGAACACTGTTCGTGCATCACTTGGCAATTTCCCTGCCTTACCAAGATCCGCATGAAAATTACAATAGGCTTCAATAACAAGATATATTTCATTATACAACACGCGAAGTATAGATAGCTATCGACAAAAAACCTTTTTTATAATTATAAGATCGACGTGATAGAATAGAAATCTCTCTGGAAGTCGTGTACCTACCTATATTTTCGCACTGCATCTAGTTTTTCTGTGATATTGTTGTTATGGAGAAATGCAATGACTGTATCTATTGTTTTGTCAATACTGCGTGTTTAAAATTAAGTTTGTTCTTGTATCGTGTCTGTTCGCTGTGTATAGTTTCTTGCGACAGTACTTTCGCGAGAAATCAAACAGCTTAAGAAATGGAGCCTATTGCTCTACTTTTATCTTTTAGGAAAGGAAGACATAGAGGTTTCTTATGGTGCGAGCAGAATATCTGTATTACCCAGGAGTCCTGTGTGTGCTAAAGAACAATAATTATGTGGAGGACGTCGGTACCTACAAGTATTTTACAATAATTATACAAATGGCTCTCTGCCAATAGTTTCTACAGTGTCAAGGAGTTTCTGGAACATAAAATCGCATGATGACACTGTTTCGTTATGCATGTACCTATTTGCACGCTTATACCTATTAAGCAAAACATGTTTGTTCACTTTATTAAAATTACCATCTTTTATACCATGTTTTTAGCAAATAAACGATTTATTATTATTATTATTATTGATACTGTAGAGGTGTAGATTAGGTTAGAGGTTTTGAAGGCGCGTAGTCATTGCGCGTACGAAATGCTTATTTCTATGGATTTTTTTCCAAGAGATTTATTTTTAATACCTTTTTATAAAATATAATATCTGTTATCCTGCAAATCGTATAACATTTATGCTGTGCAAGTTTTGTGACTTTTAACCACTATGTCGAATTTTCTTAATCTTGGTTAACGTACCTAAGTATTTAGTTATCCTTCGCCTATCTCCCATTCTATCTATTTTTAGTGTCGCGGTAGGAACTACACCAACTAGTGTGGAGGTGAAATATGATACCCATAAAATTCCCGGTCGGACTGGTTGTAAAAAGAACATGTCGAGCGTTCACGAGCGTCGAGGTAGTCCGAGGACACAGGTCGGTACACAAGTGGATACACCAACATAACATCACGCCTGTATTCCCGAAGGTTAAGGCAGAGGTAGGTAGGAATACTTGAAGTACACCCACATTTCGCCAGCTAAACACAAAAAAGTACGGTACGGATACTTGTAAACCGCTAAATCGTCTAAGGCATGATTAGAGACCACTGATGTTTTCCTCTTCATCTTTGACAGATAGTTACGAGAGAGAGAAGAGATTCTTTGCTTTCTTTTACAAGAAGTGTAAATAAAATAATTTAATATTAAGAATTAGTTTTTGTTATTAATTATTAGTGTCTTAAATTGTTTTGAAGGATGTTGTTGGAACGGTAGGTACTGCACTTTTTGGTTTTGCACTCAACTGTACCCATCGACGCTGCAACAAGTTGTAGTAGTTTGAGTTTACTTTGAGGTGCAAATGCAATATATGTTGTGCCATATTTGATATAGTTTATTAGGCATACCTAAGAACCAACCCAGAAGTTGCAGAATAAGGTCGTATCTATGCTTTGGTAAAACTCCTCTTTATCCAGTGTGGTTAAGTTGCACAGTGATAAAGAAAACTGCAGGTACGAGTATATGTCATAGGTAAGGAATCCTACTAATTATTTTCCAAGTGAATTAGCTCTGGACTTGTTACTTATCAACCTCAACAATATCTACAGTTAAGAAAATGTATGTCACCGAATCCAACGTAGGTACCTATTACGTGCTAACCAAGCTTGGTATCTTTAAAATATCAAGTTTGTAGTTTCTAGTCACTTTTCACCTATTTCCAGTACTTACATTGTACGGACGGCAATATAAAAGGCGATTGCAATCAATCCGCTCAGAACTGCGCAGCGTAAGATTGCGCACCATGTAGGGCGCAAATAAATAAAATATCGCCCGTTATCGTCCGGCAGCACGTGACTGCGCGTGAGTCGCTCGTATGGTAGCCGATTTATTATAGACTCTGTTTTAGCTTAATATGGAGTTATAGGAATTCTGCGTTAATGATCGCACATAAACGTGATCGAAAAAGTTGAAAGTCTTAGAAAATTCTATGAAAATGCACCTTGGGTCGGCAAACTGTTGAGACAGAAGAGGTAAAAGTTGCGATTTACAAAACTTTGCAATATTTAAAAAACCACTAAAAATAAGTACCTATTCGTTAGAATTCTGATGTGTTTGCATAAATATATAGGTATGTTTGATTAATTTATTAAAAGTTAATATTATAGTCGACTTTGAATACTTACGAAATTATTTTTATTTACACTTCGTGACACTATTTATAGTGACTATCACGCAGTCACCTAACGTTGTGCTAACAACATAGTTATTTGTACAAACATTAATGAGGAAATATTTGATTGTTTACTTTGTTTGCATTGAATAGGCTCCGAAACCATAAAACCGATTTGGAAAATTCTTTCACCGTTGAGAAGCTTCACTATCCCCGGGTGACATAGGCTATATATACTTTTTGTCCCTGTATTCCCATGGGAACGGGAACTATGCGGGTGAAACTGACCGTGACGTCTGCTAGTCACATAAACACGAGCGAAGAATGTGTCTTTTACACATAAGGTAATTTTAGGGCTCCGTACACAAATGGTGCACAAAGGACAGTATATTGTAAGTCGCCCATACAAGAAACGTGATTCTAACGGCGTTTTTTGCTCGTCATATTAAGGAATCATTCGTGGGCGAACTGAATCGCTCTTAGCTTGCATATAAAGTAGTTCTGATTCATAGCATAATATGACCTAATTATGTGCTTTGGGATAAAGTGAGCATCAAATACGAGACAACAGTTCAGGATTTTACTTAAGACTTTGTCATGTTTTACCGTATGATAAGACCTCATCTCTACATAAGTACCTACCTATCTTTCTTTTGCTGTGCCCGACAGGGTCTACGATTGTTTCTTTTGTAAAAATGTTTACCTTTTTAGCTTACTTTGTAGAATGCAATAAAGAATTGAGTATTGGTTGTCTTTGCTTTACCAAATATAATAATATCAGTACAGTGCAAAGGCCCACGGATAATGTAGGTATGAGCATTAGGGACTAATCACACAAGACTTGTTTAGCTTCATTTAGCTTTAGTCTATAGGAAACACTAGTTTTGTAAGAGACTCGTACGCGCCTCGTAGCTATAATTATGAACGCATACGCGTCTGATACAAAACTGACGTTTTTTATCACGCTTGTTTACCGCGGGTTGGCGATTTAATGCTTTCATTAATTCAGGTATAATTTCACTACCTACCTAGAAAATATTATTCACTTGTTTCATCTAATCGGGTAAAGTGTAGACTTAATAATTTGTTTAGTTTTTACTTCTTTTCTTATGGAGACATATTATGCGCCTCTGGTATTCCACAGCAAAATAATTTTCACTCAGACGTATTTGCTTTGAAAAAATAGAGGCATCTTATTTATGTAGATATCTGTGTTTATTATTAGAAAAGTGTAAAACTACGGCGCCAGCGCATGGCCGTCCCACGGCGCGCACGCATCACTCGACAGTTCACGCAGCTAATGTGCGTCTGACACGCGCGTCACTAAAGTTTAACTGCTACTGTAAATATGAACTTCCATTTATTAATTGAACCGGTTAGTTACCTAGTATAGGTATATAAGGCTCATTGTCATGTAAGGGTCGACTTTTTTTATTCTAAAGCAAATGAAATCAGTATTTTTATATGGACTAGGCTCTATAGTGACTGCTGTGACTGGCAGATGCGGAGAGATTTCGATACTTTATGGAGATGCCTATCTGCGGGTGGACCTCGGCAAGCTATGCTTAGCTTTGGAGATAGGCCCGTCGCGTATGGCGGTTATTATTTAGCTACGAGCCATAAATAAATAATAAAGTACCGTATTTGAAACAGGTGTAACTGGCGTTCTGGATCCAAGGGGAAGAAGAACGACAGTTACATGAAAAGTGTTCATTACGATCCCCCATTTTGTTTGGGACGTGTCATTTATTACAGTGTCTTTTAATGCCCACTTAATTCAAAGTCAAAGTCAAATTATTTATTTCAATTAAACCGTTAAAACAGATGGGAGGATGAAATTAAGCGCACAGCAGGTCCAAACTGGATACAAACTGCGCAATCCAGAGAAAACTGTCTCAATTTGAAGGAGGCCTTTACCTGTAGAGGGGTTCTTACAGAATAATTTTACTACAATACTAAAGTATCAAAAATATTCCTATAATAATAAAAACTACATTTTTTTGCTTTTAAAGATAAAGATAAAGATTATTTGTGTGTGTTTTTTTTATACTAACAAAACTTAATAACTTTGTAAACTAGCTTTTCTGAAAGAAATAAAAGGCTTTTTTATTTTATTTTATTATGGAGAAGAATGGGCAAGAAACCCCATACTTTCCTTTAAAGAGGTTTAGAATAAATTGTATACATTAATCAGATTATATGTGAGAACGGTGGACCTTGAACAAAAGGAACTATACTGAGATAGGTTTATAAAAAAAAGTATTATTCTATAATATTTATAGCGTGAACCATAAGACTTTAATTTTTAGTTAATCCAAGCACAGTCATTAACATGCTCACTATCTTAAAACGTTCTAAATTAATTTATTTTTAGTAGATAGGTACAATTATGTTCTAAAAATATAAGTCTGAGACAATTCTCACGCAGTTTGAAATGAGTCGTTTAATTCGCGATTTGATGAACCGTGTTAATTACTAATAAAAGTAAATGTCTCAATCACGTTTTATTGCCTATTGTTAATTATGCTACGCTGCACCTTCATTGTTGTAAGAGACAGGATTTAACTGCGTTGGTACACGACCGTATCTTGGGAGTCTTCGTCAGAGAATCATTCACCTGGATGACGAACTCTTTCTTCTCTATTTGAAAGTTCGAATACGACAGTTTACTCCAACAGAACTTTTTACAAAAAAAAGTAATCCGGTTACTGGGTAGCACGAAACCCCTTGGTTAAACTTCTAGAGGAGTCTTGATATGTAATAAATGGTCACCCATCCACAGACCAACGTAGTCAAGCGTAGCTTAACCTTGGATTGGCCCGTTAAGCTGTTATTAATAAGCCACAAGCTCTTCCTCCCGTGTCCTATATAATATCCTAATAATGGCTACTACATTTTATTTAACTAAAAGATTGACCGCTCGTTGCCCACTGAATCAAATGTTAGAGCTGTGCCTTCAGCCCCTGTGCCAACTGAAACTAGCTTATTTGTTTACACTTTTTGTATACAGTTTCTTTATTTCCAAGGCAGTTAATTTGTTTTAACTTTTAACGCAAACGCAACAAAATAATCCCAAAATTTCTTAACGACATTATCGTGCACCAAAATGATTCCATCTTATAAGATTCCACAAACTAAAAATCAGTTTGCGTGGGCGTCCGGCAATCATTACTACATTATGGGCCGTCAGCTTCGCCGTGTGCGTTAGTACGCACGCACGGCAAGACACTATCAGATGTCCCACAGTTTATCGAATTAGACGACTATTTTTTTCATGATAACTATCATGTACTATATAAAAGGAAATTACTGCTATTAGGTGATTATGTGCCCGCAACTTGTAAATACCAGTGAGGTTTGGTTTGTCACTTTGCTTTCAACACGTTTTGTACATAGCGTAGTTTGCTTGAAAGTGTAGCACATGCATGCTTAACCGGATGTGAATTATTCTTTATACCATCATCATTTGCCTAGCCTTTCCCCAACTATGTTGGGGTCTGCTTCCAGTTTAATGGGCTACAGCTGAATACCAGTGTTTTACATGGAGCGACTGCCTGTCGGAGCTCCACAATCCAGTTACTGGGTAATACGATACCTCTTGGTTAAACTGGTGGTCAGACTTTCGGGCTTCTGGCGGCGGTTTTGAGTACGTGGCCTACGCAAATGACCGGTAGATAGCGTCGTGTGGTGGGTCGTCGAGCTCCCTGAATTAGGTTTGAGCTTCACGATGACTGAAGCATGCATGCCGTCTGGCGGGACTGGTCAACTCAAAGCTGAATTGATTCTTTCTTCAAAAGTCTTTTCCAGACTTTGCCCTGCATCGTAAGACTCGCATAATAAATTAATACAATCTTATGTCTGGACTTTAAAAGAGACCACGACCTCTGAGTTTCTTTCGGCATTTCTTCTCAGGGATCAGTCACTTTGGAAATGCCATTTAGTTTTAAAAAATATGACATGTAAAAGTATCTGGGAAGATCTGCTTACAGAACTAAATATCATCATCATCAATAACATCAGGCAAGGCTCTTAAGAGCAAGCGAAAACGCGGGCACAGTAAGATGTTTAATAATTCTGATTGTGTTTTGTTTTCCCTTGATGTCGTATGCGTTTGGATCTCATAACTTGCTTATTGCAGATCATCGTAATGTGCATTTTTTTCTAGTCACTAATCTACTGATCTAGGTCTCATATATAATCTACGTCTCGTCCGCAAACCACTTCAACAAGCACTTTCACTCAAATTCATGTTCACACTTATAAATTACTCGAAATTTCGTACACTATTGTGAATGTTCCCACGAGAGAAATCACAAGTAATGTAAAATTATATTATCTTAAATAAAGCCTTGTTATGTATGATATATGATAACGTTTATTTCTTTGTTGTATTATGTGGTTTTCATTAAGTCATCGTGCTTGCATGATTTCTTACAAGATAAGGTAAGATCGGAGGCCGTTATTAGGCATTGTGATATTTACTTTCGTTTAAGAACACTGAGAATTTAATATAGTCATTATGTATTATGATTATGATAACATACTACACGTGGTAAGCGGCGGATTACATATTTCATTGTGAGCTTACTCGCTTTCATAGAAATAGAGAGTTCGTTTATTTTGGTTGAATATCGCATAATTTGGCTGCATAATTGATACGCATACATACATGTTATATTACTAGCTGCCACGGAAAACTATTAACTATTTTCTGTCCTACTGAATATACACACAAAATTTCATAACAATTGGTCAAGCCGTTTCGGAAGAGTTCGGTAGTTCTTTTGTTCACTGTATTTGTGTTTGGGCCCTGGATGGTTTAGATTCACGGTTTGATTCACGGATTAATAGGTGAAGCTGCGATTGGGTTCAAAACCACTGGTTTGCTAGTTTAATATAATTCATCCAGTGCAGTCCTACTGCGAGGCGTAGACGATGGCACGTTTGGCTTATTAGCTGCGCGAGTGTCACTGAGATGAGATTGTGCCTGAAAAATGTGCCCGGTACGCCACCCGTCACGACTACATGTCGAATTTAAGGATTCACTGATAGCTTAGCACCGAGGTTTTGATGTAGCGGTAAAGAGGTTAATTGCGAGTTTGGCCTTTTCAAAGTCCTCAGATAAAAATGTCACTTATTACCATGATTAAAAAGGGCAGTATTCCCGTCTTTCACTATAAGTAGATAGTTACAGTACTTATGCCGTCGCTCACGGAAATGATGAAGTCATATACCGTGTGACGTTTGACAAAGGTGTGAACCAATTAGCCGCGCGCTCCGTTTTTGTTGAGAAGAGGACGTTTACGGGCTCAAAGAGCCCGTGTGTGTGTCAGTTCTTGCTTTCATCAAACGGTACATGACACGGTTCGGATGATGTGCTTTTTAAACGTCAAAATGTTCTCATTGTGACCCATAGCTAGGTGTACAATGTATGTATGTGGTGGAGTGCGGATGTATAAAATTTTAAATTCATTTGTTCAACATATTTTTACCGTACGTGTTTCAACCTTGTTGCCAATAAATGTATTTTCTTTATTTTTTCGAAGCACCGCATAATTACTAATTACCTAAGATCACTTCATTCAAGATGCTAACTTTGTCCAATTCATACTTGGTTTCCTTCAATAGTTTTGCCTCGAGTTTCATCCACTGTGTTTACTTACAGTAACAAACAGTTCCGCTCGTTTCCATGAAACGCATTAGGGTGCCTAATTTGCCGCTTTTAAACGAAGGTCTGAGCAATTTGCGTAATTTCAAGTATCACAAATTGTACGTTATTAAATGCAGACCTTTTGAGAGTTTGGAAAAGTTTCCGAGTGAGGTCTGGAGAAAATAGCGTGTATTTAAGGATCGTCTGGTTTGATGACTGTCAGTACCGTTTAACTCCACGAACATAAATGTTGGATTTAGCAATAATAACAGCATAGCAGGCTGGAACTGCATAAAGTTACGATATGTCTTTTATTATTAGAATTTTATGAACCATATAACTCCTGGATATGACTTTCAGAAGTTTGATATGCTGCTATTATTTGTTGCGGAATATGCGAAAGAGTCACCGCGACCCTGCAACGCAAAGGAGAAAACAGGATGGGTTTTAGTCAGTCAGAGTCTCCATTCTGCTTCACCAGTAACGGAACCCCTCCCGCTACGGGTCATTTGATGATTTCCGATTCTCAGAAAAAAAATCTGTTATTATTTCTAAATCCATCATGTTTCCTCCATTGCTTTGACACAATTTCGATACAAAACGTTATGTAATTTCATATAAAATGGACTTAACTTTCTAAGTCGTATAATACACATGAATCCAGTTTATTGATACTAATCAATTCATACGACAGTCGTTCGTATTAAAGCGGAATTTTATCGCCATTTACAAACACGATTGAGCAATTAAAGCGTGCTGTGCGCGTTTTAAATCCTGTAGCATGGCGTATTGTAGTATTTCCCGGTGTGGCACCCGATAGTACCAGCTGAGATTCCGGTAACGTTCCAAGTGTAGCCGCCATTTGATAGGGATCGTATCACTTGGGTTTCAATATGGAATGTGAGACAGCACTGAATGGCGAATCACTGATTGTGATGCGAGATCATATATTCACTCCATGTTTGTAGGTAGTGCAAAAATCGAGAGCGCCACGAAGCATAATCATCAAATAGCATAGCATAGGTTCCAGGAACGAGATGGATAATCTTGGAACATACCAACACACACACACACCCACTCACACACTGTTTAAAGATAAAGATAATTTTATTTTGCCAATATGGGTAACATTAAAAGATGACAAAAAAAAATATAGGTAACAGGTTCAGCCATATTTTACCATACACATGCAAAAGACATAAAATGTAACATAGTACCACTAAACTAAAAATAAATAAAAAAGGTTTATTGCTGTGAAAGAGCGGGATCTCCTTACAGGCATAACTTGCCTAACAGGAGGCTCAAATTATCAACTAATGTAAAACTTGTTGGTCTAAAAGTAAATTTGATTTGATTTGAGTAAGAGCGAATTATACCAATGAAACTGAACGCGACCGGAGTGTGGAGAAAATCTTAAAACTACTGAATTTTTTTGGGTAAATATTATATTATAAGTAAGGGATTCCCATCACATCTAAACAAATCCTAACGTAACCAATGGACGCCCCTTCTTATACGCGTTTGCTTTATACAATGATTTTTATTGCAAGCTCGCATTCGCAATAAAAACGCCGTTATGCGTGTCTCCTAGTACTAAATTTATTTTTATTTACTCAAACTTGCTATAGAAGAAAGTTTCTCTACGTTGTGCGTGTGCGGCATATTAAACAGTGTACATAAACGACGACATGGTTTATTAATCGATTATATATTAATAATCTTCCTGTCAAAGATAGATCGTACAGTAAGCTGCAAGCCAATGGTTAGTCCTCGACTCGTTTTATACGCTTGGGAGCCAAAAAATCGAGCCACTTGCACTGACGCTTTACGGTTATTATTTTTAATACAATAACATGCTTCGATTCGAAATATATGTACCGTCTAAGGGGTTATTAATAACTTTAAGCCTTTTTTAATAAACTTTTAAGCCATATAAGTTTAAATTGAAACGTCAGGCCTGTAATCCCCGAAGGGCCAGGCAGAGGCGTACTTGGTAGTACACCCACATTTCGCCAGTTATGTTTAAGTCCCATGTAATAGGGGGCGAACCTATTGCCATCAATCGGGCACAAATCCAGACTCCGGGCTGCTACTGAGAAATTCCAGAAAGAAAAACTCAATAACACTTTGCCCAACCTGGGGATCGAACCCGGGACTTCATGCCCAGCAGTAGCGCATGCGACCACTAGACCAACGAGACAGTCACTAGGCCAACGAGGAAGTTTAAATTGATACGCTCAAATAAATAAAAGAAAAGGTGTAAAACGGAAATTGCTCAATTTATTTGCACTCATGTGCATTAAAAACCATTACAGCTAGTGAGATACTGAAGTTTCGTTTTTAACCATTTTTGTCTGAAAATACTGAAAAGAACCATATACCAAGCTACGGAATATCACATGACGTAGCCGAACTTCGTCTGATATTACTACTTTTTGCGGGCAACTTACTATTTCTACATAAGTAAATTATGAAACGACGCTATCCATCGAGGTCAATTAATCATTCAGGAATAGAGGAATATATGGGATGCAGTGACTTGATTTATTTACATGTTGGATCGTTATAAAATACTGTCTTGTTTTTCCGTCGTTTGAAATATGAGGTAGCATCTAGGACTGCCTGCGGTTTCAACGCGAATGCGTATAGGGTGTCGTTAAGATACGCATCTCGTAGATGAGCCTAATTTAAACCAGCGTTAATGGTATAACACATGACAATGTAATTTTTGGAACGAAATACCTTATCGCGCATTGCGAAAGGGGGCTAGATGGAAGAAAATAAGTCTAAAAGTTGTAACGACACTTTTTGCTATAGTTGTGGGCCGTGCGGCATGCGCGTGTTTGTCTGTTTATTTATTTATTTATTTATTTATTTATTTAGGATCTCCAACAAAGGATATACACAGACACATGAAAAAAGAAAATATTGACGACAACAGTATTATGTAGGTGTACTCCTTCACTTACAGGAGATCACAGCATGCATAATAAAATTACTTAATAACTAAGCCAACAACAAATAATCAGAATAAAATTTAAAACATTATGGGGAATAAAATTGATAAAACAAAATAAAATTAAAATTAAATTAAATAAACAAATGTCACAGAAGCAGCAATAGAGAAATAAAATCAAAATCGAAAAATAATAATTAAAACAATAAAAAAGTAATAAAGTAATAAATTAGTAAATTATTTGTTGTGTGTGTGTGTGTGTGTGTTTGTTGTGTGTGTGCCAGTTGTTGGGAGAGGAATAAGGGAGGGAGAGAGGGAGGGAGGGTGGAGAGGGGGAGGGAGGGAGGGGTGAGGGGAGAGAGGGGGGAAGAGGAAGGGGCGAGAGGGAGGGGGAAAGGGAAAGCGGAAGGGGAGGGATGGAGAGAGAGAGAGGGAGGAGAGTGGTGGGGGAGGGATACAAATAATATAACTAACTATATAACTTCGTTACATCCGGGTGTCCCTTGACACCTCTCAAGTTTTTATGTCCAGTTCAAAACCAGCGTCAGGCACTATATTGTCTGGCATTTATTCTGAACTGCAGGGCTATTGCGTACAATTTGTATCTCCGTTGACGGTTCACTGACCAAAGTGTTCAACGATTCAAATGAAATCAAAAGTTATTTATTCAAATTGGACAGAGGATTAGTCCTTTTTAAACGTCAAAAATGATTTAAAACCGTCCCCCAATACGTTTTTGCTGGGAAGAAGAATATTAACTGTTAAACGGCTAGTTTCATATTGATTGTCATCAGTGGGTATCTAAGATGACGTCATGTGCACTGGCAGAGATGAGGATGCGTACAGTACCCCGCCTGAGAGTCACCGTAACATGTCCACTTAAGGGGCCGTGCCTGAAATCGACTGATTTTGATCAACTGTAATCATTATTTGTGAGAAAGAGAAGAAGAATTTATACAATCCTATTTGTGATTTGAAAAGACGAGTTCCTTGCTTTGCATGTTGAGGAATTAAATTTTGGAAATAAATTACACGACGTATTCATGGAAAATCACTAAAATTCACCCACATGTTTTCCCAAAAATGACGCGAGACTGACGTTTGACCATTTAGTTACAAGAAACTGCAATAGATTTTGAAAATTAAAAAATCTTACCAACACCAGTATATAGTCTACTTGCACGTGAGGGAACCACTTTTTTAATTTTTACTACAACATACTTACGGAAAAAAAATAATTAATGTCGTTACTTTCCGGAAATTTCAAGACTAATCAGTATTTTTTTTTCTATTGTTTGAATCACTTTTAAGAAATTTTAAAGTAGCATATTAATCTTCAGTTTATTAAATATTTGTACTATTTTTTAACATGTGTACCAACATAGTAAACAAAATTATGTATATACAAAAATTCCGGAGATTTATTTCTCAACCGTTTTAATTTACTTAGAAACTCAAAATATGGTATAAAATATTAAAACAGTTTAAGCGATCACTACGCTCGAGCTTTACGCTGTGTTCGTGAACGGTACACACAAATATAGCATCGCAATGATGTTACCTAAACTCCAGCGAGCGAATTTTATGCACGGCCCCTTAAAGTGCAATACTATTTTTATGGTAAATTCTTAGATGTCATCAAAGTTCAGTGTGCATCTGGACGACAGTTAGTTACTGACGATGAAAGGCTAGCCATAGCCCTAGCTGGACTTATTTGGCGCAACCGTGAGGTACATCGCCAATACTAATAAGTTGGTTAGTATTTTCGTGTTTAATTTGGTGTGCTGGGTCAAATACATAGAGATATTATCTTCAATAATTATTATTCCATTATAGGGTATATGCATGTATTTTTTTTATATTTTTAATTCTCTGTTTACAACGTTTTAATATGGTAAAACAATATAAAAATGCTTTATTGAAGCTTAAAAATATATTTAAAAACAGAATAAATTTGAGCTGTTTAAACGCTGCCATGTTCGCGCGTCATTTCATTGACGTCATTTACTATTATCCTATTACTATTACTTTAGTGTTTTCGTTCTTCTAAACATTTCACCATGAAAAAAGCTCAAAAACCAGTTTACAGGTATTGCTTGCCTACCCGAACGCAAAAACATTATCAGATTGTGCTTTTACAAAACCACTTTTAGTAATTTTCTTAAATGTTTTATAACTTCACTATGAAGCTAAAATTACGCTTGAACATTAAATTTATTCACAACACACACGGCAATAATTATGTTTTCCAATAAAAAGTCCATCCTAATACTGTTTTGTAGGCGTAACTGGTCTTGTTGTCGTAGTATTTGACGTCACGTTTCGTTATAACCAATGGTGATGCGTTTCACAAATTTGAATTTCCCGCGCTTAATTCGCACTTTAATTTATTATTTTAAATAATTATGACGCTATTAAAAAGTAAAATAATGATTTATTACTTCATATTTTCTGCCATTAAAGATTGGGAAAAAAAATATTCGAACCAAATTAAAATTACATGCACTCCCTATTGTAAGCATTCATTCACGTAGGACGTATGTACTACCATACTTTTGACAAGTTCTTTCTACATTAGCACGGACCCCAGAAGCCTAAACCGTGTAACTCGACTCGAAGCCGTATGTGGGTCAGTGTCTCACCGATCAGGACACAACCGGAGCTGACCGCAGCCTCCGCCGCACCGACACGTCACACCGCAGCCACCACCGCCGTGGGAAACATTACATTACTGTCACGGTTCGCTTACTCCAAGGATAGCTTGGTATCAGAAGATAATCGGGTGTTAGAAGCCATTTTGTATGTGGTTTCAGGACTTTGTAATGTAGTATATACGTAACTTTTCATAGTGATTTATTGCCAGTAGCAACAACAGTTTCATTAAGGGGCTGAACTATTGTTATAACATTTGAAAAAAATCCATATGGTTACCATAACGAGTACTAATACAAGCTCACATATATGTACATTTAAGTTAGATCCGGAACAACTATCTGTACCTTAGTTATACAAATATTAGCGTAAATCGAAACCGCGACACGCAGCGAGGCAACCAATTGCTAAGCCACTCCACCAAAAGTGACGGCCTTTTTTTTCATGTTTTATGTCATGAGCTACTTTACCTTGTTTTGCAGAAAGAACAATCAAGCTGACATATTTACGATTAGAAAATGGTAACATGAGGATGAAAATTGTTCTCATCCGTGATCCGATACGGTAAACTTTTAACCTAGCGTAACCCAGTAACGCTTTCTCGAGGAGATTGAACCTCAGAGCTCAACCGCAAGACTTAGTGTTCGCCAGCACTCTGGTACAGTTCGTGGGAAACCAATACCGATAATATTTCACGTATGATTGTGCCCTAATGGGGTATTGTTTGTGCGCGCTCGACCGCCCGTGGGAGTGCGGTAGTACACTCAATGAAAGAAATAAGTGCGCAGTTAGGTCATTTTAGCTTACGTTCTAATAATAGAATTTATACCTACCTTTTTTTTTTAAGAAACGAGAATTATAAAAGAAAAGAAAACAGTGTAAACAACTGTTTTGAACATTGAAGATAAATAGTTAATAAGGCAGTGCTTCTGGTGTATGATGCAGACAAAGCAATATTGACAGCAGATTAGCAGCGTGCTATGAGGGATGATCGCAGGTTTGGCGTCACGTAGAGCGAATTTGGTTTTCAACAACCAAATTCAGACATTTGCCGATGTATTTGCTGTTAGCAGTTAACTGACAGTAGTTGAGCAAGTTATGAACCGCATAAATTATCAATCAGACTAAAGCATTAATTCAAACATACTTATTTTAACGAATGCTTTATAGTCTGAATAATGTAAAGCAGCATCAGATTGTACACCCTGTGTTCCATCCGAAATTATGCTGAGCAGAGGCCTGAGGTTTTAAGATTTATTTTGCTGTAATGTAAATAAACGCATGTTTATTTCTTTCTTTCTTATAGCGAATTAACAGCATCATGGGAATATGTTTCTTTTTTGCGTGCTTACCTAACTATTCCATCGACTGTAGTTACGTTGTACTTACTAGTGTGTGGGTACTGTCGGTTGTCGGCAATACAATCGAGATTGTTGCAGTAGGAGGCGAAGGTGTTGAGTAGGTGCAATTTGTTGGCTAATTGTTTTATGTTGATGTGATTCTATCTTACAAGTACAACTGTATGTGACTCAATAGATTTATTGACTTTGTATTCGTTATTTACATCTAACAGTGTAAGTTTCTGTGTGACTTAGAGTTATACGTACGACTTACGAGCGTTTATTTTGTTAGAGTTAGGAACAAGAATTACTTCAAGCTAGTGATCTTTCCTTCCTTGTAACAGAAGTACGAATGAGGTCTATGGCGTATACTCGGTCTTTTTATATAATAAACAAAATAGACCAACTGTCCTGACGCCTTTATACGAGTTTGGACGACCCCAAATGAAAAGGTAAACGGCACAGCAGAAGAAGAAGAATTAACATAATTTCACGCTTTAAATTCCCGAATGGTAAGGCAGGGGTGTACCCCTTACTTACCTCTCCCTAACCCTTCCGCTGACTGAGGTTGAGGCTGAGGTTGACTATCTCACCTACATTTCACTAGTTATGTTTAAGTCTAATTTATCAACAGGGCAGTAATCTAGATTCCAGGCCATTAAGAGATTTTCAGGTGGAAAACTTAATAAAACTTTTCCCGAACTTTGAATTAAAGCCAGGACCTCATGTTTAGCAGTAGCGCTTGCGAACACTAGTCAAAGGAGGCAGGTTTATATGCTTTTTCGTACAGATAAGAAATCTATAACTAACAGTAAAAGTAAACGAGCCCACCTCTTAACATACAGTGCGTTCTATCACCTCTCAATTCAACAAGTTCGCACGCGTTACTACGCCTCTCTAATTACTACATGTAAATAACTAAATCAGAGCGTCCAGAACTTTCCCTATTAATTGACGAGCTACATTTGGCGATAGTTCCCACCGATTGCGGTACATTGAACGCTAAGTATAGAAAGTGTGCTGTTTGGACACGCCCCGGCGAACAATGGATGCTGTAATGATTGTAACAGTCAGATCTGATGGTTAGTTTTCCGTTTAGTTTGGAAACACAGGAAGCGCCGCTGGTGTGCGCAGGCGCGTTGGTTAGATTAATTTGAATAGATCCTATCAGTGTGTGAGTGTTTAAAGCTTGCAATTACTTCATCCTTTTACGAAAAAAATTAGCTTAATGCGAATAAGAGTTATTTGTATTTAAAGTCGTTAACACTTGCATTATTTAAGTTATAGGTACGGGATGTCGCTGATATTTTTTTTAATTATACTTACCTTGCAAGTTTTAAATGCAAAAACGAAGATCATGCCTATCACAGTTTGTAAATTATTGTAATTTGTGCGTGGTTAATTCTGGTCGGCCGCCAAAATATGTAAACTGTGTCAAGCAGATCTCAACATGATTCAGCGACACGACATGTCAAACCAACATTACCAGACGGCACGAACCGAATAAAAACTGACGTACATGTGTATCTACAGAAATTGCTTATGGCCTCTTTGTTTAATAAATAATGTCTTTTTTGTTGAATAAATAATGCCTAAACGAATGTGTTAACTCGGGCAGGTCAAAGTAAATTGTGTTGGCTTATAATGAAGAGTTAAGGTAGTTTGTTACCTACCCGTAAGCAATAGGGATGTGTGAACGATTGCTACCCCCGACATTTTTCTAGTTGCCATTTAGATAGATGAAACATTTCTTCTTTATCGTATCCGTCAGCATGTCACAGTAAATTCCGCGTGCTGACTGCCATCAACTGCCATGTTTAGTTGCGTGCGGCACAATTTACACGTGCCTGATCGGCTGCACCGGCTGCACGTCAGTTTTCAATGGACGCGTAAAAACATGGTGACGTACTCATTTGTGTACAGGTTCCCATCGTTATTGGCAGAAAGATTTACAGAGAAAAACAAGGACCACTTTTTGACATGTTTATCAAAATCAAGTTACTGAGTTTGATAATCGGTGTAGTGTTTGTTCTGCAAAGTTTCGAAACACCCAAATCCAGATTTCTACACGCTTCATTAACTGCTTTTCCACTCAAAAAACCAAAATTATAAAAAAAAGGACAGATTTTCTCAGTTTTTGCTTCTTTCTATTTGTCTATGCATTGAGGAAGTAAAAAGTAAGCATGGTTCAAAAGATCGCGTTCCTACTGACAATATAATGTCACCGGGGACGCGTGCGCACGCGATGTAGCAATGAGATAACAAACAAAAAGGTTCCCGGGCTTTCTTTTTACGAGTGATGGATGGTTTTGAGCACTGACACAGCTATGGGGGGTACCGTAATTGATTTTGATAAGAGATCCATCATAATTTTCTCAGCTTTAATTACCGAACATAAATTCGTGAACCGGAACGTTACCATTAGGGATTAGTAGACAGTCGTACTGGTCGTAGGTTTTAACCACATTTTAATTTTATCCCGTACACGCGGGTGTACGGGATATAATTGGAAGTTTATAATATCACTGTTATTTTTCCCTATAGGCACTAGACTTTACGAGTACCTACATTTTAATTTTGAAGTATGCTGAGGATCTTCGGGCCAAGATCAAGATGCTGTAGTCAATGACTCGCGTACCTGTACATGGTGGCGCGATGGTTTCTGCTGGCGGCAGCGTCGGCCTGCTCGATAAGCTGAGCCAGCGCACGCGCCTGCTCGCTCAGCGTTAGCAGCTCCAATTCCTCGCGGCCCAGCTTGTACTGCAGCTCAGCTTGCTGGATCCGCGTGTCGATGTTCCTAAGAAAATGTTAAAGAGATTGGTTGTGTGAACTTTGATTAGTTTGTAATATTGTCAACACTATTTCTACAATAATATAATGTTCTACTATATCATCAAAATAAAATAAGTAGTGCATGTGGTGTAAGCCTGTAAGTAATTGTTGCACTCATAAATAGACCACCTATGGTATCGTTCTATGGGGAATTAGCACAGACAACCCTTCCTTATTTATTTTACAAAAAAAACTAATAAGAATAATTACAAATATAGAACAAACAGATAGCTGCAGACCGTATTTTAAGAAACATAAAATTCTCACTTTAGCCAGTATCTATATTTTGGAATTATGTAAACTAGTCCGTGGGTTCCCTGATTCTTATAAAACACGAGGAGATATACAAACAACTCTTTCTTTGCGTCATAAAAACAGGTTGAATCTGCCTCGTTCCCATCTTAAAATTCACTCTTCTAGTACATATTCAATGTCCATAAAAGTTTATAATAAATTGCCAGAAAACCTAAAGGAAATAGAAAAAACCAACTCATTTTTAAGAAAATTGAAACTTCTCTTAATTAACAAAGCCTACTACACCATAGAAGAATTTCTAACAGATAATTTGACAAATTGATTTGACTAATAAATAAATAAATGTATGATAATTTTGTATAATTATAATTGAATATAAATAAATACTATAATAAATATAAATATAATATATGGTACAAGATATCAGTATAATAACTAGGTAATAATAATATAATAAGTAATAGGTAATATTGAGTAATATTTTACAAATATTTAAGATTTTTAAAAATGTTTAAAACTGCGCTCTTCCTCTCTCCTACTCATCTTAATTTTGATGTTGCTGTGCCCGACAGGGTCCAGAATTGTTACTCGAATCTGTTTAACCTTCCACCTGTATGTTCATTATGGATTGCAATAAATACTTGAATACTTGAATATTAGACTGTGTACTTTTAAATTATAATGAATTGTGTAAACAATTGTAGGTTAGCCTGTTAATTAAATAAATGAATAGCGTGAATCAAATGCATTTTATAATAAGCATCTCCCGGAGCAATTCCGCTTCCCTATCTTTTCTTTATTAACTAAGTGCATCGAACAACACACCCGGCCTAGTTGCGGCAGGTTCAATAAAACCGTCAACCTTAATGTAGAACTCACTCAGTCACATGCGTCTTCTCCAGCCGTCTCCTCAGCTCCTGTATGTTAGCCTTCCTGGTCTCCAGGTCATTTCTGACTGCATTGGCTCGTTCCTCCAGGGCTCGTCTCTCGTCTGCCGACAGTGCTGACGCTTGGTCCTCGTGCGAACTGGCGCGAGAGGCGGTGGGGGAAGCCAGCCTGGCCGCGCTTAAGGACGCGCTTAGTTGCTTCTTGAGACTATTGGACAAATAATACATGGTTATTTTTGGACGAGGAAGTAAAACAAAACTGAAAGCTATAGTCAACTACTATTGAATGCATTAAAGCACCCGCTTACCTATACAAATGAAAACGAACGAATAATAAGCATTATTGTATTGTATCATGTATGGCTCATGTAAGTAACTGTGGTCTTCTATGAGAATAAATTTCTTTAAATACAAGCTTTATTACATTCTGACATTGAGTTTAAAGTGTCGTAGAACATCGTTTAAAACATGAGTGGCAAAATCTTCACCGACAGTGATATTTTGTATAAATCACTTTGTATTATGTTGATTATCTCTTTTATATAATAATAACGATACGTGAAAGAGTGTACACCTTTACCGAAGGTAGATTTATGAGGAACGAATTATTTTCGTTTAGAAATAAGATCTCATGTAAAATGTACAGACGCCAGCACGTCAAGTTACCCCAATGTGTCAAATTTCTTTGATCGTTTTTCAACTTTATGACAATCAGAATAAGGTTCATATTCATTTGGGAAAATTTGACACATCGGGGTAACTTGATGTGCTGGCGTCTGTACCAAAAATCTAGACCAATAAATGAATTTGAATTTGAAAATGTAGGTGAAGTAAACGCGGAGTTCGCAGTCATGGCATTGACACTTCACACGAAAGGTGATTTTTACTGTGTGATAATTGTCTAACAAATATTAGGTACTATTTACTTAATCTGGGACTTTGAAATAAAAGAGATATTAAACATTACTATTACGTAATTTACCCGATCATTACAACAATACCTTTGTATGAGGCTGTCTTTATCCGTGAGGGCGGTGCGTAAGGCGTCAAGCTCGCGAGTGACGTCACGTGCGCCCGCGCTGCGTCTGCGGGAACCCGCCAGTGACACCTCGATACTCGCCATCTGTACCAGAAATTAATAATTTATCAACATGGTAACTGATGACAATCAAATACATAACAGCAATCCTTATTACCGATTCCTTTCAGTTTGAATCGAATCGATTTTATCTATGCTATGAACATATATTATAATATTATAATCTATACCTACTAATAATAATATTATGAAGATGAAAGATTCGATTGTTTGTAGTAGTATTCCCAGTATTCCCAGTATCCCCAGTATTCCCACAGGAACGGGAACTACGCGGGTAAAACCACGTGACGTCTGTTAGTTTGAAATATTTTCATTTGATTACTGTCAATTTGACAATCTGCCTCCAAATAATATTATTATAGATATACTAAAATTATAAAGAGGTGTAGTTTGTAACGTTGTAGGGGCCTAATCTCTAGATATTCTAAACCGATTTTAAAGTTTACTTTTACCAATAGAACGCCAAATTATTTGTGAGTGCCATCTATATTTTATTGGATCATATTTTTTAACTACATAACTAAAAGGGGGTGGGGGGGGGGGAGGGGTGGAGAGGATATTAAAGTATTAAATACACGCGGACAATGTCGCGAGCGAAGTTATAGACTGAAATAAATCGATAAAAGAGTACGGTTCATGTTAGGTGCTTGTCAGCATAACAGTTCCTTTTATTTATTTATTTAAGAAGAGTCCTTGTCACTCTATAAATAAATTAAGGGTTATGAAAGACTTACAGCTAAATACAATGGTAATTAGTCTAGTAACAGTATGGTTATCTGACAGCTAATTACTAGTCGTAGTCGTCGCCGTCCCCGCGTCGTCGTATTAGATTTTTGAAAAGTGAGATACGTAGACGATAAGTTCTTCTTTCTACAAATTATGTCTCTTTTGCTGTGCCCAACAGGGTCCATGATTGTTTCTTTAAATGTTTAAGTACCACCTAAACCTACATTGTGGAATGCAATAAACTATTGAGTATTGAGTCTAGAGCTTGTGTAGGATAAAAGTACTGTGGAGCAAAAAAGTAAAAAAAAACAGTAGAAAATCACAAACAGTTATTTTCTCTATAAACATGTCTCTGCACAAAGTTTACTACCGAAGTCTTCCTGTAGGTAGAGCATTGACATAAACTTGCAAGGTTCTCAGGAGCCATAACTCGAGAGTCCGACATACAGCCAAACAAATGTCTCGGATGTATATTGCCATACGGTCATTCATTCAGTCATTCACTCTACACTTTATGTTCTTGGTTCACGTCATTCGGCTTTACTAACTTAATTAGGCGGATCAGCAAAGTAATGTTTTGACTAACTCTAGGCGACAACTTAATGAATGCCTAAATAAAAGCTCTTTGTTAGATTTTGTACTCTAGGCTTATTGCTGAAAGTTGAAAATCGAACGGTAAGTTACGTTTAAGTTGGAAGCCGTACATATTGTGCTAATTGAGAGGTTTACGTAGATTTAGTTTTTAAATCAGAGCAGAGAAATCAGAATTATAAACATTAGAATGTACATTAGTTTTCCTTCTATTCATAAGAACGATTTTCATAGCATTTTATGGACTGTTTCCTTAGTTGTTATGTGCTATAATGGCGAGTGGACCGTTCCAGATCGTTTATTTTGATAGTAAATTAAATATACGCAGCTATTTGTATGTTAAGTTAGTGTTGGTATGTGCATGCCAGACAAAATTATAAGGAAAGACGGATCATTAAAATGTTTAGTGGACAAGCAAGGGAATTAAGTAAGCAACATACTTAAAATTTTAGTAAAAGAGTAGTTAAATTTAGCTATAAATAGTTATTACAGGTTGTCCTATAGAAACTTTAATGTGGGTATTAAAAGATGGTGCGCGTTGAAGTCGGTTGTTTGTGCGACTTCCTGCGCCAGCGCACGCTTCGTTCCACACGGGCGGAGCTTATTTTAAGTGTACAGACAAAGACTATACTTGATGGTCCAATTGGAAATGATAATGGGTATTCGGATTGCTTTAGGTGTAGTGTAAAGATTTAAGTTTAAGCTTTTATCTACGTATACAGTCGAGTCTAAAAGACAGTTAGCAGTTCAGCTGCTGCAGCTGTGGAGAATGCAGTAGTGGCAGCAGCTGTACTGTTATAAATAGTCATAGTCATAGTAGTCTTAGTTTTTTATTGATAAGGAATTCTTACAAGTCTTATATAGATTAAACAATTATTCAAAAATACATTACATAAATAAATAAATGTCAAATACAAGATGTCAAACCAGTAAAAGAAACAAATAAATAGCAGTCAAATAAAAAAAAAGACAAAAACATTAAAATACATAACATCATAGCTATACTAATATTGTAAAGAGGTAAAATTTGTTTTTGTTTGTTTGTAAGTTTGTATGTAGGGGGTAATCTGCGGAACTCATGATCCAATTTCAAAAAATATTGCACTGGTGGAAAGCTACACTATTCCCGGATGACATAGGCTTACTTTTTATCCCTGTAATCCCACGGAAACATGACCAGAGTTAAAAAGGTAAGGTTGTCAATTTATAGGTATGTACCTACGTTCTGAAATTAATTTTGTCACTAAACTTAAAGGTTTTAAGTAGCATAAAAAAGTCTTATATTTCAGAAATCAATTTACGTAATTAACAACGACGACAGAGACAAACTTTAATAATTCTTTGCAAATAGAACTTATTCTACTGTAAGGACTTTAATTAAAGTAGACCGGGAAAAGTATAAGTATAAATTGTATGTAACATAGAGGCAATTGTTCAGATTAAAATTATTAATTTAGTATTTTTTAAATCAATGCATTTTAGTAAGGTAGATAGGTTAGGTAGTTAGGTTAGCTATAGGATAGGTATGGTCAGTTAGGTTAGGTTATATATACATGTTGTAATTTTAATTCTATCGAACACAAAATGTTTAAATAAGATCACAGTGGAGACTCGCTACATAAAAAGTAGTAGTAGTTATTATTTGTTTGGATTTATTTTTTGTCGTCTTACTAAACGTATGTATATCTAATGTAAAAAAAAATATAAGAGCAATAAATTCACTCTATTCCGCACTCTATTCCTCATCTCACTTTTCAATGGGAGATGAGGAACTAACACCCTGTTTCTCATGCCCCTTAAAGACTAAAATCGTGCAGGTTATCCAAACTCCATCATTGCGTTACAATGTCACACCGCAACATAGTGCGAATCAGTCCTTGATTACCTTGAATTAGATCCGCAAGTTTTTATTAATTGCACTTACTTATATGTTTATAGCAAAGATCATCTATTTGTGGGAATGTGCTCAGATCATGCGTACGATTAGCGCATCTGTGGGTTGATAGCTACGCATGCGCATAACGATCTCGCACCGATTAATGTTAGGGACTGCTCACATAGGTAGAGTAAGTATCTAAGTGGAGATTGAAAAAGAAGTTTCTAACTAAGCTTATGCACTGCCAAACATTTGAAATAGTGGGCAGTTCCGTATCCCAGTCCTAATACTCATTTAGTTAGTAGATTAATAAATTCACTACCTTATTCATGTTAGTTTTAAGTCCAGTCGTTTTCTTATTTCTTAGAAAACTAACTTTATAGGCAGTATCACAGAACAAAATACATTTTTACATTAGTAAGAGGTGTAATGGTGTATTAGACGCGGGCTTTTTTTCTAGTTTTGTTAAATCCTATAATAATAAGGGTCCAGCCTATTACCACCAACCGCGCACAATTCCAAATTCAATAACTCTGTAACTTCTCCGACCAAGGAATCGAAACTCATGCTTAGTAGTAGTGGTTGCCAGTTTGCCACCCTCTGACCAACGGGGCAATTTTAATATTAGCCTAGCTAACTTTAATAATTCCTGCCCTAAATTGCCATTGTCTTTGTCATCTAAAGAGTAAGTATGTTTATGTTTTTGCCTGAACTTGCTTATATCGGGAACTACTAGTTGGTTTAGATTCTTTTGCTTTTGTCAGCCTAGTTCTTGAGCAAGGTTGCATGTAAACTGTACAGGCTTTTTAACATTACGCTGCAACCTTTAGAAGAGTATGACAACAAGGTACTTAGCTAGTGTTAGATAATCTTTTTCTTATGACAGAATTAAAATGCCGCCCATGGTCCTCTAACATGCCGTCGAAAAATATTTTAGGTATCCCCCACGATGTTCTCCTTCACCGTTTTTGAAGTAAGTGAAAATTCGCACGTGAATCCGAAAAGTCGGAGTTGTGTGTGGTTAGAAAATAATTGAGCATCTATTGAACCCAAATCTTGTGCCCTCCACGTGTTTATTTACCCGCACAGTGCGCCAACTTCCTTAGATGCGTGTCTATATTTAAAAGTGAAGTACAAGTTATATTTATAGCAGGTATCACTGGGTTCCCACCCATTGTGTCAGCAGTACCGTAAGTGTATCGCCGCCCTTTTTTCTCACAAATTACCGGCTTATATGATACACAGCCTTCGATAACAGACGAGATTCTACGCGTTGATTGAATATATGTGGTGTGTGGACATGCTATTGTTTTTATATAGGTTAATGAACTTGGGAAGGATTAATTGTAAGAAGATGGAAAATTTTTGTACAAGATGCACTAGTTAACGAGTGCGTAGTACGCAAGTTCTCTCCTATTACTTAGTTGCAATTCTTTTTTTGGATTGGTTAAGAAAACTCCCAGAACTAGTCATTTTGTTGGAATAATTTTAGAAACTGTGGTTTTTTCTCTTTATAACGTTGCCGCACGTGGATGCGTTTACAAAAGTTCCAACTCACATACACAAACAGCCAGTTAATGTCTGTTAACATATAATGTCGGTTAAAGTTACAGTTTGCAGTAATATTTTTTCTCAAACCTTCATACATACTACCTAAGGTAAAATTACAACTGTTTTATATTCCAAACCGTATGCTACATAACTTACAAAGTTAGCACAAACATTACCATTAAAAATCAATAAAAAGGACGCTAATTCAATAAATGTCGGGCGCGAAATCGATACTGGAATATAATGAATCGAGCATAATCGATTGAGAACAAAAAGCCGGCGGCTGCGCTTGCGCCGGTCGCACGTCGCATAACAAATTGTATAATTGAAAACGATCCAATCTGATGCCACTGTAAACCGAGGTCCGGTGATTAAAGTTAAGAGAACTGGATTGTCGGAGATTGTCAGCGGAAAAGCGGCTCACACGGACTTGCAGTCAAACTAACTCGGTAAGATTAGAATAAGACTAAAGAGTGGAATTCCCTGCCGGAGTCGGTGTTTCCTGATAGCTACAACCTAGGGGTCAAGTCAAGAGTGAACAGGTTGCTTCTAAGCAAGCGTGCTTCATCGTCGACCACATCATCGCTTACCATCAGGTGAGATAGTGGTCAAACACGTGCCTATCAATAATAAAAAAAGACACTATTCACGGTACACTCAGTGTAGGTACATCGAGTGTTTGCGTATTAACAATTAGAGACACTCGCGTTGTATTAACAGAGGCACTCGATGTATCACTGGGTATTCCGTCTATAGTGTCGTAGTCTAATCCTACCACAAAACACATCTGCTTACGTCCTAAACTATTACATTCTAATTTCTAACGAATTGATGGTGACATTATCCACTAAAAGCTTGCAGATCTTTGCTTTTAGATTAAATTAAAGGGTTAGGTTTGGTATGTAGAATAGAGTAAACTACGAGTAATGAAAACTTGTAAGCTTGCAGAGACATCGTTAAAGAAACGGTACATTTAGTAGTAAACCTTGATTAACTAAAACTACATATTTCCTGGTACACCTGGAACTGTTATAAGCATAAAATACCGTCGCAAGAACCATCAGTAATAACAAGACTGGTTGGAGACCTCACTGCCAGTTGCCTGTTCAAGTGTTTATCCTGCATTGATAACTCAAATAGTCTCACATTCCCAAAGATCGTTTGGATTACTACTCACAATTTTATTTTATGTATCACACTAAAACATTGAACATCTGGCGACGAAAATTTCATATTTCTCTTTCATTCCTACGCTATATTGTAAAGGGCGAAAGAGGCGGCAGATTTGAGTCTCACTGACAGTCAAATGCGGCAATAAAATGCAAAAACTATTGCTGACAATAAATTGGCGAGTAATTGCATATGCGGCATGGTGATTGCATATGCAATATGCATGCGAGTCTTAGCTCCCTTAGTAATGTGAGATTGCTATGATATGTAGGCAGATTGTATTGCTGAGTTGCTGTGTTCTATTATGGATGGTAGTAAAGATGTAACGTCGTACGATAAACTCGTGTTTAACTGTCAATAAAACTGTGTTATATTATGCAGGTATTCTTTGGAATGTTTGTTCTAAATGTGGATATGACCATAAGTGCATTTTGATGTTTGCGCGATTAAATCGGGAAAAAACATCAACTATTTATTGATATATTTTTAAAAGTACTGTATGTAAAGTGATTGAATTATAATTGAATTGACGCATGTGTAAAGTTTCGAACTGTAGAGTAGAAAAAGTAAAAGTTGTACAGAGGCATCCCAACGGGTCAAACTTCTTTTATTGTTTCAACTTTACTGCAAATTAGTTTGATGTGCTGACGTCTGTTCATAATGATGAGTGCAACAACCCCTTTCGTTGTTAAACTATACTAAAAAGGAAACTTATTGACAATATTAACTAAGGTATAGACAGACCGTCTGACCACCCCCCAAAGTGTAAAATTATAATATTGTCAGGAGACTCACTATTCAAATAGGTACTTAGGTCAAAGAACATCGTTGTTTTCACGCGCTAACGTTGGAATTAAACGTTATTCAATAATATTTTACTACCTTTTATAACCACAACACCAATGATCAATAACTTAAAGGAAACCCCGCGAGCCATCGACTCAACACGCGCTCGCTTCACTTTCGTTCCGTAAATGCACTATTATTATGACGACTCCTGCGCCTGCGCCGCCGCCTAGCGCCTGTAGGCTGCGTGGCACAGGCGTAGTATTATCTGTGGTACAGGTTCTCTCATCGTGATAGGTTGGTGTTTGTCTCCCTGGGGCAGGTTTTCTATATTGTTGATAGAGCGTGTATTTATGCAGGGTAAAGTAGGAATAATAAAGAACGCTGATCGCATTGTAGGTATTATAATTATATGGACACAGAGACGAGAATTCAAAGGTCATTTCACCTTGACTGCTAGAAATACATAGGATAAGGAACATTATCCTATGTATTTCTAGCAGTAAATAATTACAACCGTACGTATCTGTGGATGGGTTACCATTTATTACATACCAAGACTCCTCTGTGCCTCGGAAAGTTAGAATTTACGGGTAGTTAGAAGCCCAAAAGTCTGACAAATAGTTTGACTAAGTTGTATCGCGTTACCACAGTATAAATATTAATACAGTGGGACGACGCCTTTGATCTCTGGAAAAATGCCGACAACTTCTACACGCGTTTGACTTGAATAATACCTCCCGCACTACGAACATCGGTTTGTTCGCAGTGCGGGAGCGGCTTTTCCGCGTCTCGCCCCTCACACCCCACACGATTGCCCTGTCTAGACAGCTTCGTTGGACGACTGTATGTTTTTAGACTGTGGCGTTACCCAGGTTATGCCTCCACAACCCGGGTATATTTATAATGATATATTATAATTCTTATAATTTTATAACACGACAGGCAGGCAGTCGCTCCATGTAGCTGTGGGATTTATCTGCATTCGATGAAACTAGAAGACGACCCCAATATACCTAGTTAAAGCCAATATAGTTAGGTTAGGCAGATGATATGAAGGTCTTTGAGTAATTCTTATTATCATAGTTTTCTTAGTTTTTGGACTAAAAGCGCAGCTAACAGCAATATCCCAATAAACTTACAGTATCTAGTACAACGCATTAACACTCTGAATGTCATCTTACCCTATTGACACACGTTTCTTAAGTATTATTTAGGCCAGGTTACTACCGAAGCAATTACATTATTTTACTACTAATTAGAAGGTCTTCCTACCCGTTACTAATAAAGGAAGTTCGTCCCCTAAGTGCGTGTTAATTATACCATCTTAATCAGCACGCACTAATCAGTTCCCCACGAGTGGAGCAGTCCGGTGTCCCGTGCGATGCTATAAATCCCGTGTCGTGTGCTGTCGCGCGTGTCGCCGCACTGTCGCGCAACACGACAAATTGTCGCCGGACTACAGGTAGCCGAGTTCCTGCTGACAGTTACTGGTATTGCTGTTAGTTTATGTTATTAGAAATATTGGAGTGTTAAGGGATTTGTTTATAATTGAAATTAAATTTAACTACAGGTGAAAGAAAGAGCTATAAGAAAACAATGTTTGTTTAAATAATAATACTGTTTATATATTTGTAAAATCTTGAAGGGTTTTGGGAGACTGTTTTATGTATTGTTGACGTTCACTAAGTGCTGATTCTAAGCCTAATTAAAGTAAATGAGTTTTATTTTTTCTTGTAGTATCGATCTAATCAAATAATTATTGTTTTATTAAAATAAATTAAACTAATATATAATAACTAATATTTTAAACTAACAAATTAAATAATCCATCTTATTTGTATACAAAAAAATAGGGTGAATTATCACTTGCTTCAAAAACGGTGAAGGAAAACATCGTGAGGAAACCGGCATGGCTGAGAGATATTTCTCGACGGCATGTGATGCTATGTCAGAGGCCCATGGGCGGCATTAAAACTCTGACATCAGGTTAGTTACTAACCACACGATAAGAAGAAGAATAGGGTGGATTTTAGAGGAAAACATACTTGGGGAAGTTTGCTTTTACTTACTTTGTTTGGAACGAGTGTCCCCAGTCTTTCTTATTTTCAATTCTTCATTCATTTATAAATAACCTCATTTAAGTATTTCAAATTGAAGTAGACATCCTAGTTTTATATGTATAAACGAAGACAACCAAACATTAAAACATATGAAATAAATCAAAGTATCATTGCATATGCACCGGGAAGCATGATGTTAATCAAATTGAAAGCCAGACGCTCGATAAATAAACGCAGTAGATATTAATACATACATACTCGTTCCTCGTAGGTATATCTTCAGGATGTTACGCACGGAACACGTTATGTTATCTAGCTGGGGATTCAATTATTTGTAGAGGAATCAACAGATTGGTCGGGACCGGGAGTAATAACAAGGACTCGGTTATATAATTATGAGGAAAAAGAAATTCTGAAGGGAAAAGCACGAAGTATATATAAAAATAATATTTCTTAATCTAAGTTTTAGAAATTGTTTCTCAGTGAGTGAGTTATGTATTCAATTCTTATGAGAAATATAGTTGTTCTTGAACCTTAAATACATCAAGTCACCTGTCAAGTTTTCCTATTTGAACATGAATCTTATTCTGTTTGTTATAAAGTTGAAAAAATATTTAAGAAATTTGACACTTTGGGGTAGCTTAAAGTGCTCGCCTCTGTCGCACATACAGGGAGGAAAAACATAGGGGCACATACTATTACCACAGTCTAAAAACCTACAGTCGTCCCACTTAGCCATCTAGACAGGGCAATCGTGCGGGGTGTTAGGGGCGAGACGCGGGAAAGCCGAGCCCGAACTGCTAAATAAACGATATTCGTAGTTCGGGAGATATTATTCAGGGCTAACATGTGTAGACGTTGTCGTCCTGCTGTATTAATATTTATACTGTGCTATTCCACAACTTTTTAACACAACGCCATTTAGTCCCAAGTTAAGCTTGAGCGCTTGTGTTATGGGTACTAAATAGCTGATAAACATACTTATATATTTCTAAATACATACATATTATAGATATATTACACCCAGACACAGAACAAATGATCGTGATCATCACACAAACATTTGTCCTGGGCGGGAATCGAACCCAGGACCTCCGGCATAGCAGTCAGGGTCGCTAACTACTAGACCAACAGGCCAGTCAAATTATATTACCATGAGTAACCATGCTATTACCATAAGTAACGAGCCAAGCCAAACTCACTCCGATTACGAATGTGTTGGGTCCTTTACCTAACACATGCAAAATTTAATCCTTTAAATTCAAGATGCAACAAACCACTAAGAAATATGTTATGCATTTTGACATCTTTAATCTAGTTCAAATAAAATTTATGGCTTCCTAAGACTACTTAATTATAAGCAGTAACTAGGAATAATCGCAAAGGTGAGTGCGCGTTGATGTCTTTTGTACTACAAACGGAAATTGAATGAAAGTTTGGACTGCTTTTCATATAATCAGTTTTAATGATTATGTATATGTTTTAAATGACTAGTATATGTATATTTAGCTTTCTAAGATATGTGTGAAAGTGTTAGTGGTATTGATTCGGTCCAGTAGTCGCTGTAATTACTATATTTCATAAAGTCATGTACTATAGTTTCTAATACTTATGGTATGACTTTTTATGTGCATATTTTTGTAAATTACAGCTATTTTCTCTTGCTGAATATAATTGTTTAGTTACCGAAAGATTTATTATAAATTGCATTGTTTATGTGTTGTAAACTTGTAATAAAACTGTGATAATGACTGAGAAAATACTGACTGTAATTGTTTTTAACCGACTTCAAAAAAAGGAGGAGGCTCTCAATTCGACGGTATGTTTTTTTTTTGTGTGTTTGTTACGCGATTTCTCCCCCATTTGTGGACCGATTCTCAAAATTCTTTTTTATTTGAAAGAGTATACTCCCGAGGTGGTCCCATTTTAATTGTTGAATGGTGAAGATCTGGTGCTGCTCTTCGGAGATATACAATGAAACTCTTCAAAAATAGACGGCAAATCTGTCGAGATTGCTGGAATCGCTTGGATATTTATTGTTTATAAAACATCATGACGTTTCATCACGCCTGTATGCTCTGAGGGGTACGCAGATGTGTACAATATACCTAGATTTCGACAGTCAGGTATGTTAAGTTTCATTTATTAGGGATAAGTGGATAACCGTATTACCATGACATGTATTGTTAACTAATAACAATATAAAAAAAAATCATGCCAAATATTTGTATGGGAACAACTAAAAATGGAAAAATAAAAGTTTTTTGCAAAAAACAAAACTGACTTAAAAAAAAACACTAACCGGTGTAAAATAACTCTAAATTCGGAAGTCGGTGGCCCATCATGAATAAGACAAAACCACCAAAGCCACAGACTTCCTAATTTAGAGTTATTTTACACCGATTAGTGTTTTTTTTAAGTCGGTTTTATTTTTTGCAAAAAACTTTTATTTTTCCATTTTTAGTTGTTCCCACCATGGGTGGCCTGTAAACTCCCCCTCTGACTTGGCGTCACATGCCAAAGAATGTCAAAGAATGCCTCTCAGACAGGATTCCTCACAATGTTTCTTTTACCGAAAAGTCAAGAGGTGCATGACTTGGGTTCAAACTCAAGACACACCACAAGGCTATCAATACTTATTACTTAACTACATAATTATGTAGAAAAAAAATAAATAATAATAATTGAATAATAATTATGTTGTAAATGGCGAAATGTGGGTGTACTACCAGGTACACCTCTGCCTAGCCCTTCGGGGATTACAGGCGTGACGATATGTTTGTATGTATGTATGTATAATTATGTAGATAGTATTAGTAAAAAAATATCTTAAACTCAGAAAACTTATTCACTATAACCATATTAACCATCTTCAAATAACGATCAACAATGACGTAATCCTATTCATAAGTTGCTCTACATACAAACTTCTGACGTGTGAATGTAGTGAAGGTCACTGACCTTGGCCTCCAGGCTCTCGAGGTTGCCGACCCCTGTGCCCCCGCCCGCCTCCAGGGTTTGCTGAAACAACACAAATTAGTTAAGTAGGCTGTTAATTCGGGTGGCCTTGAACTCCCGAGGTTACGTTGATAAGGCTTCATGGTATTGGATTTCAAAGGAAAGATTTTCAAACATACGTGTAAACAATGCTAATCTAGAAGGAATTGATAGATTTTTCTAAAGTTGGGTATTGCCATTGTTGGGTTGCCTAGCTCTGTGTGTGCGAATTTATAATAAGATACCAAACCACTTCAAAACATTAAATAGCAGATTGTTAAAAATTAAATTACACAAGTGGTTAAGTGATAGTTGTTTTTATAATTTAAAAGAATTTATGGATCAGAAATGTTAGTGTAATACAAAAAGCTTTACATTTCTGGTCCAAACCTCAAATTTTTGCATGTTACGTTGTAACCTAGCTGACCATGTTTGTACTTTATTTTATCTTTAACACCATTTCATACCATGTTTTACGCAAATAAATGATTTATTATTATTATTATTATTGGTGCATTATCTGTATGCTAAAAAGGCATAGTAGGATCCACTAAGTCATAAATTAAATGTAATGTATGTATGTAGCAGTGATAGCCTAGTGGTGTGACCGGCGGATTGCCAAATCATAGGTCTCGAATTCGAACCCAAGGCACGCACCCCTGACTTTTCGGATTCATGTGCGTATTGTATAATTATCACTTGCTTCAAAAACGGTGCAGGAAAACATCATGAGGAAACCGCAATTGAATTGAATTGAATGCCTGCGAGATATTTCTCAAGGGCATGTGATGCCAAGTCAGAGGCCGATGGGCGGCATTAAAACTCTGATACTAGGTTAGTTACTAACCACACGATAAGAAGAAAAATGTAATTAAACTCATTGCTATCCTAAAAGCCATACAAAGACGATACGAGTATTCATTGTCAATTTTGTTTAAGGCGTGTTGGCGATTCCAGACTTAAATACATTATTAGCTCTAGTTTCGTCACCATATTGTCATTCACCGATATTAGGGATATTTTTCTTATCTAAACTTAGAAAGTACATTTGTATTGAACGATTGGCTTTGAACCCATAACCTTGTGCATGAGAGGCGAAGCTGTACCTAATTACTAGGCTATCACCACAATTCAATGTACAGAGGCCAGCACAATGTGTCAAATTTATTTGATCGTTTTTCAACTTTATTAAAATAAGTTTAGGGTTGTTGTTTAATTGGGAAAATGTGACAGTTTAGGGTATCTTGATGTGCAGGCGTACAGACACTACCAGTGTTATATTTTTCCTCAAGTGCAGTTACTTAAAGATCTGGGCTTATATTTATCAACAATACTTAATATCGTGTGTCGTGCGCCCCGCACATCTGGCCGATAAGTTTCTTCGTATAATGTAAGATATACATTGTATGTATAATGTATGATGCCGCCACGCTGTACCACTGATGATCACGATCGATGCGCGGGCGCACGTGTGCCCTAAAATGTCACCTCAACATTAGAATGAATGCAGAAGACTAAGTTGTAACGACTGTTCGGAATGTGGTTTAGGAGGCCAAATTATTTTTTATTATTTTTGTAAATGTTTCTGGAGCTTTGAGCTTGCACACCAAATAAGGTGATGGTAAAAAAAAAACACTATCGCATTACACAGGTGAGCTAGTTGTGATCATTTTCACAGAATTCTAAAGATAAATTAGTTTTTGACCTTCCTCAAGAATTGGACAATCATTTTTTTTCAAATCCGGCGAGTACTTCCAGAGATAGCTAGCAATAGAACAATGGTTTCCTTCCGAAATTCTTCTATGAAGAAGTAATGAAATAAATAGCCAGATCCAGCTCCATACGATGTTTAACGTATCTTCAATAGAGTAATGGCAACCAAAATCCTTAACATGTTCAAAGCAGATTTTCTGCATTTATTTATTTGGCAGAACCTCAGTTATAACGGTGATAATTTGCATATCGCCCTGTGTGGGTGCGGGGTGAGGGTTGCGGGGAGGAACTAACGGGAAGAGGGCGTGATGCCGAATTATTAGCTCAGGATGAAAGTCGTAAGGCTGAGTTTATGATGTCGTTGCATCAAGATAGAACCGGCTTGTTAAGACATGTTAATGTTGTGGTTCAAAGATACTCGAAGAAGGCTTCATGTTAATGTACAGGGTAAGTGGAGCTATAAAACAGTGATCATATTACTGTGGTAATAGTTTTTTTGGTTGGCGTCGTGGCTGAGCTATTAGCTGCTACATGGCTGCTACGCTGCGTATCACGTGTTCGATTCTCGCACGGAATAAACATTTCAATGTCTTACTTAGCTAATTGTTTCAGGTTTGCATGTGACTAAATGTCTGAAAACGCGTTATTTATTCTTATTTATATCTATTAATATACAGAATGGAAAGGATATCATTGCAAAGCAGCATTGCAGTAGCGAGTACTAGAAAATGTACTTTAAATCTATCGTAATTGGTGTATAAAAAGTTATGAGCATGTACCGCTATTAGTTAAAGATCAAATAAATATAAAATACCACCAATAATACATAGGTACTATTTACGTATACCATAATCATACAGTAACCACCATAGATCGCTTCCGATTCTTCCTAACTATAGTTAACACAATTACTATATTAAGGCCCAGTTTCATGGCAAACTGGATCAATGTTAAACTGCCGCTGCGCACGCGCTTCATTATGAAGATTATTAGCCCGTAGTGCCTGGCAGCGAAGTGAGGTTGCAGTGATAGCGGAGAGCGAAGAAACTATATTTTAGAAGATTTGAATTTATACTGACGAATCAGCGTTAATAGATCATGATTTTCTTAAACTTCTAGATTTATTAACAAATCAAAATAAAGTTGTTAGAATATTATAGATAGCCTTTTTTTCGAAAGTTTTAGATACATAGACATTTTTTTATAAACAAATAATAAATTCACATACAAATTATACAGTTTTCATATTTCTAAAAAAAATTATACGCGTCTACTTGAAAACCCGTCTCCGCTTTTTTCGTCGATAAAAAATTACGTCACGTCAAAACAGATAACCCTCTGATCGGGGGTTAAAAATACTTTCAAATCGCTATCCGCTATCACCTGCACCACCACCAGCCCATCGCCAGCGCACGCGCATGCCATACCGCGGCTTTCTATTTCACATCGCCATCAGATTTCACGTTATTAGTAGAATAGCAGCCGCGTCCCATTGTTTAGCCATGACGTGCCTGGCTGCCTGCCGTCAGGGATCCTATTTATTGGCAGGCCTTTTATAGCCGCACCTCAATGCTGAGATAGGTACCGGCTCTTGTCCGCTTCACTCCTCACACAGCAGTTATAATGCCTCTTGTTTTTTTTTATACTCAGTCGATGTGTTTATTTCTTTTGTTTAGAAGTTTTATGGGAGAGTTTTAGTGCAAGGATAAGATAGTTTAGTAAAATTATTATCTTTATTTTTAAATATATCTTTATCTAAAAACCATGAGACTGAACGATTTTAACAATATCTGTTTGTTTTTTCTACGTTCCAAAGGGATCGTCGCGCAACCCGCGAATCAAACTTGGAGCCCATAGTACAGTACCTAAAAAAACTTCTAAGTTGAAATCTTATCTCACTTAAAACGATTTCAGTGATAATAATCTATGTCAAAAACTTGACAAACACCTAAGTCCATTAATTGTTTTTGACTGTTTGAGAATTATGTGAACGTTCCTTTAAATACAGAAACAGCACCTCTGATTGATCAAAATGAATGCTATGTTCGCGTAATCACACGACATTATCTTCTCAGGCTTCAGATCTTAAGCCAAAACTCCATAAATAACCAATTCAATATTCTTCATTGACGTTAACTGTCAGTATTTAACGTCTTCACAGACTTTCTACCATAATGAATATCATAACTATCGGTTGAATAAGTTTTAAGGTTATAACGAAATTATGCGCTCTCTCTTAGTTAATTATAGTGCAGGCAGATTAATAAGTCACACTAATGAAGTACATTGCGTACATAGTTAGCATTTTGTTTGCTTACGTAAATATCTAATTAGAAAGCTTAGAATCACTTTGTTTCCAATTTATTGTTCTTACGAAGTGTCTACTTATGTAATGTCCTGGGACAAGCACATATAGCAATTCGGTATTATATATACATTATATTATATATATTATAAAGAGGAAAGGTTTGTTTGTTGTTGTGTAGGGAATAAACTGAATAACTATTTAACTGATTTTAACAATTCTAATAATATAAATACTAATATTAGGTCTTTACCTATGAAATTGCCGTTCTGCAGTACTGCCATTTCAAATCAAAATAATTTTTGTTTGGCTAAGAATTCTAATTTCAAGTTAATTTTATTTTAAAAACATGTTTTTTTTCCAAAAGTAGTCATTTGTTTATTGATTAGTGTTACATTTTCATCGCATTTCAATCTTTTTCGTCATCATGGATACGTTAAAAATTCGAGTAATTATGGAATACGAGTACCGTCGTGGCAGCAACGCGGCACAAGCGGCACGCATCATCAACGACGTTTACGGAGCTAACACTACAAACCAACGCACCACCTGTTATTGGTTTGCTCGCTTCCGTTCTGGAAATTTCGACCTGAAAAACGAACCTCGCGGTCGTCCGAAGACTTTGGTCGACAATGACGAATTAAAGGCGACTGTGGAAGCTGATGATACACAATCTACGGCTGAATTAGCAGCAGCTTTCGACGTTAGCGTCAAAACAATATTGGTCCATTTGCGTCAAATTGGCAAGGTAAAAAAGCTTGACAAATAGGTGCCCCACGAACTCAATGATCGCCAGCGCGAAGTACGCGTCGAGGCGTGCCTTGCACTGCTCAACAGACACACAAATGAAGGAATTTTGAACCGCATTGTTACCTGCGATGAAAAATGGATTCTGCTTGATAACTGCAAGCGCTCAGCAAGTTGGTTGGATCCTGGTTCAGCACCTAAACAATGCCCTAAACGAAAACTTACCCCTAGAAAAGTGGTGGTCACTGTTTGGTGGTCTAGCGCCGGTGTGATTCATCACAGCTTCTTACCAAACGGGGTGAGCATTACTGCAGATGTGTACTGTGAAGAACTGAACACAATGATGGAGAAGCTGGCACATCTCCAACCTAAATTGGTCAATCGCTCGTCTCCGCTGCTCCTGCACGACAACGCGCGACCTCATACTGCACAGCAGACGGTCTCCAAGTTGCAAGAACTGGGGTTGGAAGCTCTCCGTCATCCGCCCTACTCACCAGACCTTGCGCCTACAGACTACTACTTTTTCCAGAATTTGGTTAACTTCTTGGCGAGAAAAAAATTCAATACCCGAGAGGCAGTACAAAATGCCTTTGAAGAATTTGTTGCCTCTCGTCCAGCTGATTTCTTTAAGAAAGGCATCAATAAACTGCCACTGCGTTGGCAAAGATGCATTGATTGCATGGGTGATTACTTCGATTAATACAAATAAAAAATACATGACAAAAAAGAACGGCTGGATCAATTTGAATCATTTTGGTCTTTTTGGATTTGTCTTTGTCCGGAATAGCATAATAATTAATAAAAAAACATGAAAAGTCCTCGAAAAAATAAATATCAAGAATATTCGTTGTCTCAAACATTTTTCAAACGCAGCGCCATCTTGGATGTCCGGAGTCAAACTTCCCAGTTCATTATCAGGTGACAATTTGACATTGACAAGTCTTAAGCTAAACCTAAGAAGGTTAGGTTGTCAATTTATACGTAACTACGTTCTGAAATTTATTTTGTTACTAAACTTAGAGGTTTTATGTAGCATAAAAAAGTCTTATATTTCAGAAATCAATTTACGTAATTAACAACGACGACAGAGACGAACTTTAATAATTCTATGCAAATAGAACTTATTTTACTGTTAGGACTTTAATTAAAGTAGACCGGGAAAACTATAGGTATAAATTGTATGTAACATTAAAGGCAATGGTTCAGTTTAAAATTATGAATTTAGTATTTTTTAAATCAATGCATTTTAGTAATGTAGTTAGGTTAGGTAGTTAGGTTAGCTATAGGATAGGTATGGTCAGTTAGGTTAGGTTATATATAAATGTTGCAATTTTAATTCCATTGAACACAAAATGTTTAAATAAGATCACAGTAGAGACTCGCTACATAAAAAGTAGTAGTAGTTATTATTGGTTTGGATCTATTTGTTGTTATGTCGTCTTATTAAACGTATGTATATCTAATATAAAAAAAAACTGATAAGAGCAATAAATTGACTCTAAAGCACAATGAAGTTTGCCGGGGCAGCTAGTAATACATAAATATTAGTATAAGTACATAAATTAAATTATTAAAAATTAAATTGTTCTATATTTATTAGATTCTTGCAAATGTTTATTATTTTTTTTTAAAAATTAGTTAATCGAAAAAGTTGCAATATGTTATTTAATATATTATTTTAATTGTAATTTAGCAAAATAAACAAATGCATGATATTAATTGATTTTTTATTATTGTATAATTTATTTGCTATACTTATTAAGTTTTAATGAAATATGTATCTTTTTAATTTAAATAAATGTAACCAGTGAAATGTACCTAATTTATTTTTTTAAGGAAATACAAATTTTAAATAAAAAAATAAATAAAAAAATATGTCTTCCACAAATAACACAACTAAAAACTTACATATATGGCAAGTAATAATTACATATTTTACTGTGATAAGATATTTAGTAACATAGGCTATATTTAATTTTCAAAACCATGAGCGGGTTGAAGGAATGTCAAAGTTTAAAGGGTAAGAAATTTAAACGGACGAAGTCGCGAGCGTGTGCTAGTGTTAGATAAGTTATTAGTTTGAGAGACGAAATAGTTTATTGTCTGAACGCCATTAAATGCCTGAGCTCAATATAGATAGATAAGCATCTAAAGTACTCGAAATTGTTATTGAAATCTTATTCAGTACAATAAATCTTGCTGCAAGATAACTGTGATAAGAGATTTATTGAGTGTTTATTAAAACGGGTTAGATGAGGTGTTTAACGCTAAACGTTGTTGAGCTGATATAAATCATGAAAGCTTGTTTTGAGAAACAATTTACTTCGAAGACGAAACTCATTTACTTGTTCTGAAAACTCATAGTTAATAATCCAGTAACTATAAGAATGTTTTTACTTTATCCTAACAGTTATCTGCAAGCATCTGGTGTCTTTGCATGATATTTTTACTATATATGTATTTTGTTTTTGTAAGTATATTTCATGCATGTGATTTATTCGCAGAGTTATACACAACATAACATCACGCCCGTACTCCCAAAAGGGTCTCGGCAGAGATGTAGGTACACACATGGTTCTCCCACATTTTTGCAAAAATCTACAGACAATAAAGAATAATGACGGCATGGTTAACTAAGAGGCTGATGAGCGATTGGCTTCTGCACTGCATGTCGCGGGTTCGATTACCGCACGGAACAAACATTTGCCTGACCTAAATGTAGTTTTTTCCGGGTCTGGCTGTTTGTGTATATATGAGTTTAATTAAATGTTTGTGAACGCACCCACGGTACAGGAGGAATTCCAAGTGTGGGGCAACGTGTTTTAAAAATAGATAGATGTGCTGTTTAAATACATTTAAGAGCTTCATAGGGTGTACAATAGGCTTTGTTACACCTTATTGTTAATGGTGTACAATGAAAAGTATTTATACTGTAAGCATTTAGACAAACACAAATTACATAATTCCTACATAGCTACTGAAGCACGGCTTAAACAATTAGTTTCACGTTACACTTGCTTTAATAAACACATGCTATAATTAATGTAACTCTATAGTCAGTAGGACACTGCCGCTGTCCGGCCCACAGATAATGTGGCTAATTTACCTGTTATGTGTTACAACAGGCTAAGTCGGTGGTACAGGTGTGGCGCTTGCTTCGAGTAAATTAACCTTTTATAGTGTCGTAAACTGCAACTTTGTATCACGTCAACCTACCACAGTCTAAAGACCGAGGTAACGAACCCTCATCGTTTAATATGAGCTTGATAATGTTTGTTGTTGAACTTGAACCTTGTTAAGAGCGCTACTAACTTAGGACTAGTTTTTAACAGACCGAATATTCACAGGGTACTTATACATAAATATGAAAAAAAAAAACAAAAAAATAATCAAATATATGGAACAGTAGATTCTTTTCCAAATTACATAGTTCATGCAGCCCGACCTGGCTAGTCTTGTTTCGGTGGTAGACTGGCATTTTTTAGCCATAAGCCATGGTTGATAGCAATGTTACGAAAGAATCGTCCGTTCTTGCGACCACCGGCGCAGGTGTTAGATGGAACACTGGGATGCCCAGACCCAGAACATTAAAGAGAAATTTCCACAAAGTAAAAATATATGTTTCATGGCTGCTTTCATATGAATATATTGTTTTGGTCAAGTAAGGACTGGTAACAAATTAAAAAAAAAAAAAAATATTCCACAACTTTTCACACAACACCATTTAGTCCCAAGTTAAGCTTGAGAGCTTGTGTTATGGGTACTAAACAGCTGATAAACATACTTATATATTTCTAAATACATAGAAATTATAGATAAATAAATTACACCCAGACACAGAACAAATGATCGTGCTCATCACACAAACATTTGTTCTGGGTGGGAATCGAACCTACGACTTTCGGCATAGCAGTCAGGGTCACTAACTACTAGACCAACAGGCCAGTCAAAATTTCTTAAGCATGTCAAATAAGATTAATGAAACACTAGCCTATTATTGCATCTCATACTGAGGAGTTATAAGTATTGATCACGAACTTGCATAAGGCGGATTGGTGATTGGAGACTTATATTGTTAGTCAAGCTTACCTCATAGAAAAAAAAAATAAACATATTAGAAGCCGAAAGAAAACGACGCAAGGCCTCAAAAAACAGTAGTTTCAATACTGCTAGCGTTGTATGACAGATTGAAACTTTTTGTATTTATTTTATTTTTTTACTAGATCCGCGAGGAATGTTTATTGGCCATGCAGAGGAGTAATGTGGCAGTTTCCCTGATATTCTGCGAAACATTTGAAGAATTGCAAACGCTTCCGGATCTTAACGATACTTGGAGCATTATAGAGTTTTTTTAAATCCGTAATGAGATTTTTTCTTAGCTAATGAGTTTAAAAATCTGCGCGCGTAGGGGAAATGCCTAACGATGTGCGTTTAGTTTGTAGTTAACGATCAATCAAAGGCGTTGGTTCCAGTGGTGACGAGTCTGTGGTATCGGTAGAACAGAATGGATAGAAACATAGGCGAAAATTGAAACAAATCGTTACATATAACTTTCACAGTAATTAAATAATATTTGTCACTACAAGGCATTCTGATGAAAATTACTAATCAATAAAAATATTCGGTTCTTGTATGCAACAAACAATATTTAACTAACGTGGCGTGTAATCGAAACAAAACCATTCCGCGTTTTGTTTTGACTCACAGGTAAATTGGCAAAGAGCTTAATAGTTTTAAAAAAGCCGGCTTCCTGCTAGAGATTTTTGACGGTCGATTTGTCGGGTACTTAGAAGCCCGAAAGTCACAAAACCAGTTTAACCAAAGGCTATCACGCTACCCAGTAGATACTGGACTGCATAAACAACTGCTTGAACTTCGCAAACCAGATGGGTGGCGGAGTTCAGGTAGTTGCTCCAACTAAAACACTAGAAATCAGCTGCATTCAGTTGCAGACTGGAAGTTGACTCCAATTTAGTTGGGGAAAGGGGACCTAATGACGTCATCTTTGACACCCATTACTGATGTCATCTTTTCGTGCCTAGGTAAACCCACGCATCTGAATGGGGGGTGGTCCATACATATCACAGACAATATCTATGTCTAACACGCGTACAATTAATCATAGTACTGACATGATATATGATCTTGACATGATTACGACAATGCGCCTGAGTCGGTGTGCGGTGTGGGTGTGTGGGTGCTGCTACATGCACTTAGCATTATGACTGGCACATCTTTTCTAGGGTTGAAAATATATTTTTTTTACTCGACTACAAAGAAGCCAAAGCAAAGGCAAATAAGTTACTTTAAGTCTTTGTATATCTGTTTGTAGGTATATACAGGGTGTAAAAAGACCTATCACATAGCCGATGTGACTACACATTCTGTTCATATAATTATATATAATATACATATGTATAACTCTGACCAAGGAAAAACATTTTTTTACAGTCTTTAAAAAAAGAGACGTTTTTTATTGCGCGCAATGAAAAGCGCGTAACTTTCGATCAGCTGAGCGTACGGCCGTCTACGGCCGCCCGCGCTGGGTCGTTGAACCGACCGCCCTCATGTGTTTAGTATCTATTGCATTTATGTAACTTCAAATGTGTATTTTTTTTTATTCGATGATTTTTTTAACGTTTGTTTGGAAGAAAATTTGCTAATGTTACTTGGAATACGATTTTGGAAAAAAAGATGAAAAATAAAATTTCATTTTTATATCCTTTAATATCTCCAGTACCAGTGAATTCCCAGGAATGTTCTAGGAGAAAAAAAACTATCCCAGTAATGGGTAGAATATGTAGTTTTTGTTTACGTTAGGGGTCCCTTAACACCCTGTATACCTACGGTATTTAGTATTGTTGTAAGCATGTATGTAGTCTATCATGATTTTAATGAAAGTGGTGTCATTCAATCTTTTTTTTGTTCCGGGTGACGTCTTTTCGATCCTTCAATTAAAAAAGCAAAATTTTATTGATTTTTGACTGTGCTTCTTGCCTACTTGCGCCTTTTAATTTCCTGCAAATCCATTTCAAATGCGCTTGAGGGAAAATTAAACCCCATAAGCATGCAGTCTGCATACCAGTCTATTATTCTTTTATACAATTTGTGTAGTTTGGTAATGATAAATTTTAATGAAGTTACGATAAGTAAATACACGGCTTTTACCTTTCACCTAAGGATCTCTACTCCAGTGCCAGCCCTATTTGTCTAAGTCAGCATCACCCGCGATTACTCTATGATTACACGGTGTAAACAAGCTATTAGTGCTGTTAAGCTGTTAAAGCAGTTCGAAGGCCGATAACTTTAATTACTATTCGCATGTGCTGCTGCGCCACTTATCTCTGTGTTTTATTGCCTATCACCAACCTACCGAAGGCTTAATGGGAGATTTGGTATAATTACTAGACAGTTCAAAACAATAATGATACTAAAGAACTAAGTAAATAGCGAAGTAAAAATATATAGAAATCTAGATAGCGCACAGATGGTCAGTGAAGGAACTCTGTCATGTAATCGCATTTGTCAATTTAACATGCTTAACGCATAGCTCAACTTATGCTTAGCCAAATAAAATGTATGTTGTAGCGCCTGACTTCTGATTAGTATCTCTTCTAGGTATTTTTTCATTATTATAATTTATGAAAGAAAAAAAAATATAAACAAATATTGAACCCAGTTGAAGAAGTACTAATCTGTAATATTTTTGTTTTGTTTTTCTTTTATCTTTAACGCACGTTTTATATCTGCATGCTAAATTGCGTGTTAGTGAACCATTGCTGCAAGGTTTCGGCTGGGCTTGTCGCCTTGCAGCAGTGATGTCACAACCTAAATCTGTTTTGTCTTCGTATGTTACTAACTAGTTTGTAAGTGTATTGTTAATTTGTTACTAACACTGTGAGTCTTGTTACTTGTTATAAATAAATTATTATTATTAATCTTTCATTATTTTTTTGTTTTGATTTCCAGGTACAACTTGTTAATATGAGCAGGATGTCGAGTACCTTATATGAAGTTTCCAGTAATTCCAACTCAAACTCCAATACACCTGCTTTAGAAAAGAATAGAATAGAATACTCTTTACTGTACACCATAAACTATACTTGCAATTAATAAGTTTAAGAGCTGCACATGGTGTTAAAATAAGGCTGCTTATTTTAACAACATGTGCAGCTTTTTGACTAAAAGCGATGTCTTACGTACAATTTCTGACGTATGAAGGACAGAGTGTAAAGTTGCTTATGTCTCGTAGAAAGGGGAGGATCCTCCGATCAGGCGGTGTTGTGCCTGGTAGACTTCAACTGCCCCACGGTTGTTGTCGGGCAGTTGAAGTCTACCTAACCTAACTTGAATACGTTCAATCGCGCGGATTACTTTAATACCGCGATGTAGGATATCAATTTATAGTTCGTATGTGGCGAGATAAATGTCGCCACAAAACCTTAGTTTATGTAGTTTGTGGTACAATATTTGCATTGCTTTCTTGCATTGGTTTGTTTTTATAATTACGGGTTATTATCTAACCCACTCATTCGCCTAAAGCTTCCTCGATCTGTGCCAATTGGCAATTGTATCCTCTGGCGATCTGGATGGAAAACTTATGAACCGAGTTGTTCAGTGGATACTATTAATATTACTGCAATAATCCGAACACGTTGCCGAGTGCGAACAGCCCAGGGGTTTCTATTGCGTGAAGTGCTAATCAGAACTGATTTATATGTATTTCAGTGGTAAAATTCTGTAGCATTCACCCGAGAGACTCGGAGCCTCAATACTGCAGTTGCAATATAAGCAGTAATTAAATAAGGTATTTATAATTAGTGTCCCATAAGGAAAACATATTTCTGGTAGGCTTGTGGCTAAATAATTACAGCTCCACGGATAGATCGAATATACGCTATGCTTGACGAGGTTATAGCCCGTAGATGGGCGACCATTTATTAGTGCCTCTGATCGGAAAACACGTTAAGCCGTTGGTCCTGGCTATCATTTGTTGATATGCATTATCATTGATAGTTTTTACGAGTAGTAAGAAGCCTACAAGTCTGATAAACCGTTTAACCAAGGGGTGCGTATTACCCGTCGCTAGGTTGTGGAGGTCAGGAAGCCGACCCGAACATAGTTGTGATGATGATGACGAAGGAAAGCATTGTTCTTATGTTTTTAATTTGTTAAACCCCAAGAGGACACCGGTGTCCACACTGTCATTGTCTTTCTATTGTGTTTCTAATTGACACGATTGAAAGGCTGTCTTTTTTGGAAATTAGTAAAAATCTATAACCATAACAAATAAGCAACATCGAGCAGTCTGACATGAGACTTGGGCTTTCCACAATCCTATAATTCCGGGGTCACTAAAGGTTTTATGAAGGTATTCTCTCAGGAAGAAAAGGGGACTGTTTGTAAAAAAATCGTTTGGGGTACGGTTCTTTAAACAAAAACCTAATCGCGAAATAAAACCTTTTGACTAGAATGTCCATTCCACTTCATCTTATATCCAATGTAAACTGTTATTCATAACCATCCATAACAGTTTAAACTACAATATTTAAAACCAATTGAACTTGTACCACTTACTTTGAAGCCATAATAAAATGCAACAATTATCAGCTGAAAGTAAGAGTAATGAAAGTGTAAACAACGATGCGCGTACGCAAGTCGCCGCGTCATTACTCGTTACGATTGTCGGCGACTCGTCATTGTTGTCATTCACAGTGTTGTTACTATTGTGTTGAGTGCTCGCCGTTGTCATTGTCATGCTGACAATCTTGTTTCTTTTCTGTCACGCATAATATTACCCCAGTATAAATATTAATACGGTAGGACAACGCCTTTGATCTCTGGAAAAATGCCGACAACGTCTAAACGCGTTAGCCCTGAATCCCTCCCGAACTACAAACATCGTTTTGTTCGCAGTTCGGGTGCGGCTAGGGAATGCAATCTCGTACGAGATTTCCGCCTAGCGAGATCTCGCGAGACTCAAAACCCAGTCTCGCGAGATCTCGCAAATTACGGGATCTCGCGAGATTGGGAGAATCGCAATTAAAACATATGCAAATGCTTGTTTTAAGAACTAGTAATTGACATGATATGTAATTAAATAGAAACTGCGTTGCTTAGTTATAAAAATAATGTAAGTTTTATTTTAAAAATCAACAGAGTACTTTTAATTTGTCTCTAACTCTAATAGGTAACATTTGTTTATGTCTATAATTATTATACCTACTGTAGCTAATCAGTTCAAATTCTTACAATATTGGTGACATAACAATAATTATCTATATTTACGAGTAGTCTTTTGTAAATTATTACTTTAGTTTCAATAATTAAGAGTAATAGGAACATTACTTCTGGTAAATAAATACAACAAAACAAAAACTTAACTTCACAAGTTCTTAAATAAATGTTGTGAGATCGTATTAATCAAATAAAAGAAGTTTAAAGTAGAAGTCAGATGAAGTTATCAAGGTACGGAAAGGCAAGTTAGTTTGTCTGAAAATGGCTTCTCAAAAATCACATCATGTCGAGAGTATCATCTGACAGACGACTTCTGATTTTGCAGGGTATTTGGCATGCAAAATCAGAAGTCGTCTGTCAGATGCGCCAGGCGCGGCCGCACGGCTGGCCAGGATTCAGTTCGCGCGCAGCCGCGCTATGAAATACACATCGTCACGCTGCATTTGTCGATCTCGTTATCTCGCGAGATCTCGTACGAAATTCGACGAGATTCAATCTCGTAAAATATGGCCGAGATCTCGCGAGATCGGGATCTCGGCGAGACGAGATTGCATTCCCTAGGTGCGGCTATCCCGCGTCTCGGCCCTCACACCTCGCACGATTGTCCTGTCTAGACGGCTTCGTCGGACGACTGTAGGTTTTTAGACTGTGATATTACATCAATTAGTTTTCATTAGTGTTCATAAAAAAAAAATGTAGGTACTTAAAAGACAACAGGTATTTAACTGAGAACCTAAATACGATACGAACTAAAATAATTATCATTTATCATTTAGAAGGTTTAAACGGTGAAAAAATATAGAAAAATTGTGAGGAAAGTTCTTAAAATAACAGTTTAAGTACCAATCATACAATCTGATGCTATCTTCAAACATTTGTTCGTTCCATCGTCCGTTCGACATAGGTACTCCTCTCAAAATAAAGGTCGATTCTAAATCCTTATTTAAATAGGTACGTTCTTACCTATTTAAATAAGGATTTCGAATCGACCACATATATGTACAATATTGGGATTATCGCGTATTTATCAAGAAGTAGGTTCACTAGGTATACTACCAGTCCAGCAAATTACACATCTCTTCAATACTCAATATTATACATTCATATTACAAAACACTTTGTCTCAAATCCCTTACGACTTACGAGTGGATTATGCGGCCAGTCGCACGCGCCGCCAATAGCGATCGTGTTTAGTAACCGCTAATAATACCGAAGGGAGTTTATTGTACCACTTTCATTTGATGGACAGAACCGGCGGATAATAGTAGTGTATATTGACGCAAGTGACGTGCGATCTTGATTAGGTATATCGAAAGGTATTATTTGAAGTATAGATTTACAGTCTGTTGCGAGTCATGTTGCGTTGTTGAATGCGCGTTGATTTTGATGAATTAAAGAATTGAGAATGGCACTAGACTAGATGGACTGATTTAAAAAGTTTAACCTAGGCCAATAGTAATCCGTACAAAGGTATGTGTATATATGTATGTGTAACGCAATTCATCTCATTTCACTGTATGTGTATGTATGGGATTATAAATGTTTGTAAACGAACCCATGGTGCAGAAAAAATGTCCATTGTGGACCAAGGGTAATTTATAGAAAAAAAATATACGAGTATCTAGGCCCCTCTCATTCTGTTGACATTGTAGTTAGGAGCTTCTTGTAAACTAAGAAAATCTAGATTAAATTCATAGGTTTTTCTGTTGTTGAACTATTTATAATCATCACAATACCCTCATTTATAGAATCGAAGCGCACTGAACGGCACAAAGCCCCACGGTCCGTGCAGGTCCGAGCCGTCAATTACCTCGATGCGATCGAGGTGCGCGCGCGCCGGGGGCGTGCACCGTGCGCCTACGCACGACAACTACAATAGACCACTACATAAATATGTAACGAAGGTCTATTCTTTAGAATACAAAGCTACTTACAAGTAATATTACCGAGTTTACTCCATAAGCTGCCAATAAAGAAGTGGCAATCTCAGCGTGTCCAATATGACACAATATGAAAATAATGGACCAAGGTCTTTAAGCTGGTGACTGTGCAACCCGTCACCACTTGTCAGCTTTTGTGGTGAGGGTGTACCCACGTGGGCAGACGTTTACTGAACTTAATTAGGTTCCTAACTTACATCCTTTAGAGTTTAAATTAGATGTAGACGTTATATATTATTATGGGCTCTTTCTTACTCCAACATAAATAAATAAATATTTCACAACTTTCACACAACGCCATCTAGTCCCAAGCTAAGGAGAGCTTGTGTTATAGGTACTAAACGCCTGATACATATGTATACTTACACATTTCTATATACATCATAAATATTATAGATAAATTACACCCAGACAAACAAATGATCGTGCTCATCACACAAACATTTGACCTGGGTGGGAATCGAACCCACGACCTCCGGCAAAGCAGTCATGGCCACCAACTACTAGACCAACAGGCCAGTCCTTAGCTATCCACATCGCCCAGTTTGGTATGATAACAAAGATTCAGACACAACGCAGCTCATATTGTTTGTTTGAAGTTCTGCTCCGATTTACTGCAAGCGAAGACTGCTCGACGGTCATGTAACCAACTTGTTGTAAAACTATCCCGCGGATAATATGACACGTTCTCATACATTATGTGCATAAATTTACGACTGTAAGTAGGACCACTTGCCGCCAAGCGTATGAATATTCGCCTAGAGAAAAATTATTAGGACAAGGTGTAAATGTACGCATCGTTTACCAACCGAACTTAGATGGCTTTTCTTTTCATAATGATTTGCAATATGAGCCACCGAGCTTCCATTCAAAACGCTCAGTGCAGCCTCTTGCCACATATACATAACAACAAGGAATTAGAAAATAAAAATATTTATAGGAGCATTGTTAGAAACTATATAAATGGAAAAGTATCACACAAACATTTGTCCTGGGTAGGAATCGAACCCACGACCTCTGGAAAAGCAGTTACGGCCACTAACTACTAGACTAACAGGCCAGTCAGTCAGTCAGACCAGTCAGTTGTCAGTTGTTGTTTGTTGTTAGTGGTATCGGGTCTGTCTTCACTCTTCACCCAGCATTTATCAGAAGAAAGTTCGGTTTTGTGTGCTGTTTACACTAGGTCTTCTGTTTTTCCTTTTGTTTGCGTCACAATGCTCATTACGCTAACGGAACTGATCCTGGGTTGAAGCACAAATTATAGAGAACCCGAAGCGCATTGCCTTATTACCTGAGGTTCGGTTGCCAGGAATATGGGAATAGTGTAATTAAAAGCAATTACTGGTCTTATTTTTCCTATTGGGTCGAAAGTTTAGTTCACTTTAAACGGCAACGGAGAATTAATAATTTGTTTGTAGCCAACATACTTAATTAGAGTATTGTATAATAAATGTACCTATACGTATAATAAAAAATCTCGCCCCGTCAATACCTTGGTTTGATAACAGTCTGAAATATCCACGGTTCAAGATGTCATTCCAAAATATTATCGACCTCTGCAGGCTCATGATAGAGTGGTATTATTGTAAAACAATCATAAAAGCTACCTATTAAACCCTCCCTCAGCTACCTATTATGCCTCTGTATTCCGTTTCAACAGCGTAATGATTTTGTCTTGATAGCAGGGTCCATTTTTAATATGAAATAAATATATACTGCGCTACTCACCAGTGAGGCCGACCGCTGCTGCTTGTTGAGGTCATGCTGGCTGCGCGAGCGATCCTCCCCCGCGTCGGAAAACTGCCCGGATTTGCGGCTGCCGACAAACATAGCTATTAATTGACAGTATTCATTGCTATAACTAAGAAGGAAATCGTGGCCTTCACATGTGTCCTCAAACAATGAGTCGGTAAATCTTACTAGTATTATAAACGCGAAAGTTTGTGAGGGTGGATGGATGGATGGATGTTTGTTACTCTTTCACGTAAAACTACTGAATGGATTTTAATAAAATTTGGTATGGAGTTAGCTGACACCCTGGATTAATTTTATCCCTGTATTCTCACGGGAACGGGACCTACGCGGGTGAAACCGCGGGACGTCTGCTAGTACCTATAATATAAACATGCTCAAGGGTACAACTTGCTAAACGCTCGTGTTCAAATAATAACAGTCGAGTCGATCAAAGGTTTAGCTCGTCTGGCGAGGTTGGAACGTAGATGGGTGACCCATTGCTCCTCGGACTCATACGCTGACCTCGCATTGTACGGAAATCCTATATATATAATGAGACCGCATCTCGACCTCGGAAAGGTCGTCATGCTGTTAGTCCCGGCTGTCGGAAAACCCGAAATTTTATTTTACCGCTAGTTTTATCAACAGCTATCATACTGCCCAGTTATGAAAGGGCAAATGCTAGTATTTATTTAGTTAACGGCGACTCCAATATAGTTGGGTAAAGGCTAGATACACGCATTATTTTCTGACTGTGCCCAAAGCAAGTACCTATTAACCAAAGCAATATAATAAAATTATTATTATAATTGTAAAGATCACTAAGTTTGACAAGAGCCTTCAAAACCTGGTGTTGAAGCTTAGTGTTAGGCAAAGACATTCAATACCTATAGACCGGACATCACGAACAAAATTTTCGTCCGAAAAAGTGTTTCCTGCTGGATACAAGTATATGAGTTTTTTGTAGTACGCTCCGCTGCCGCTCCAATATTCATATATTATTCTAGATGGCGTTACTGAGACATGGGATCAAAGTTTTTCTATGACATTTCCTTGATATGCCCGCTCTATAGTATTTTAAATCTCTTTGGTGTAAGGCGACTACTTAGTACTTATTGTACCACTGCAGGGCAAAGGCCTGACCGAGAGGGCACGATCATTGATCACCCCGCTTGCTTATGGCGGATTTTGCGATTTCTGACTTATATTAGCAGTAAATCCTTGATGTATTCGATTTTTTCCTTTAAATCTCTAAGATAAACTTGAAAGACGAAATATTAGGATTCGGTACGGTACCGCACGATCACACATGTTCAATGCCAATAAAATGTTTTGTTTGATTAACGTTATAGAGACGAATTTCGTTTGAATGATTTAAAATACAGTAAGTGGTGGCGTGGTTGGATATGATTCAAGGTCGAATTGTTTATAATAACAGTATTTTTGTTCTGTATTCAAATTAAGATTTCTTTGTTCATCATTTGTAGTTTCTTTTAATAATATTGTCTTAATTGGTTTCATTACTTTTGTTCACACGGTTTCATGCTTGCATCATTTGTTTAAATTAATCAGGATTAATATTTATATTCACTTTGGATTAGGTATAACAATAAGGATTAAATTAAAAAAAAATACCTATATGTCCGTGATCATCAGAAGCCATTTCTTTAATATGTGGTAATGTGGGTAGGAGCCTATTATCGAAGGTAGGATCCAACAAACAATCACTTCGAGTCAAAAGTTTGAATCTGCACAAAATGTCTTTCTTATACAGAATCTCACTAAAATCTATTCACAAATAATAAGGAGTAGGTAATAGTCGAACGGTTGTGATTATTTCTTGTAACAAAAAGAGTTTAAAAAATCACTTTGAACACAAGCGATTCTTAGGACACGCGGTGCGCTTGCCGTTGACGTTTGAAAAACCATGACGTTCAACATGGCCGCGCTGACCATCGACACGAAGCTATGCCAAACTGACAGGTGTCTTATCTGGTTCTGACGACGCACGACAGGTACCTATCTCAGCAAATAGGGCTTTCAGTTGCCAAAGAGGAAAGAAAATAGCGCTATAATAGTATTTCGGTAGGCCGCATAAAGTAGGTACTCATACTACTAAATAACAATGACAACATAATATTATGAACTCAAAACATTATATAAAGTATCACATATTGCTCACAATCCGGTTGCAAGCCTTGAAATTGTACCTCGGTAACATTAATGTGATGAATGGCATACAGAGACAAAGGGTGTCCAATATCACAAAGACTTATTGTACATACAACTGGTGTTATTTATTTAAATTTATAAAAATATTGTGTGATTACATTTTTAAACGTATTTTCTGTCTATTTTTCAAGTATGTTTAGTCGTCCGCACCATGTCTTTATTATACATTGAAGGCGATTTTCGTACTTAGTTCCAGTTCGGTTGACTGTACCTTCGCAGCTAAGTATGTGCCTACTAACTTCTGCCCGCGACTTCATATGCGTAATAGAGACCTTACATCCTAAGATACTGGGCAACAGCATAGCTTTCTATCAGTGAAAGAATTTTTGAGATCAGGAGAGAAGTTCCGAACAAATTTTACCCCTTTATGATTTAAGATTTGAGTTTTTTAATTACTATTATAAGCCCGTATTGTCCCACTGCAAGACAAAGGTCTCCCTTTTCCTTTATCACATTTCCCGGCCTCATGCGATCGTAGGCCACTCCTGTAAGAAGGAATCCAGCTCATTCCGACTTCTATTTCAAGGCCTGTCGCGCCGTTGCCTTTTTTAAGTTTGTTGAATTTAAGTTTATTTTTAGGTTTAACATTTAATTGTTTCATTATTATTGTGAAGCACGGTCAAGTAGCTAACAAATATAATAGTTTTCCTAACAATACATATATGCATACAGTTTATTAATGTGACATTGTTTTAATATTTACTGAGTGTGAATTGAGATTCATGTTGCCACATGTTATGTTCTTTCTGGTTCGTTATGTCTTGTGTTTTATTTATGAAAGAATAAATAATTATGATACTTAGGACTAGTTTAATTGTCAACTCTGGGAATTCTTGTTCATTTTAATTAGATTTCCCACAGTTGACATTCGTTTTATTGACATTTGTTTGTTTTTATGAGATTCGACATTAACTACTAGTCTTTTGTTTTAATTAGATTTAAACACTTTGTAATTGCCACATTGGATTGAAGTAAGAATCGTTTTAAGTTAGTAACCATAAAATGCAGATTAATTAACGTTTCATAATTAATTTCAAATTTAAATTGGTTTGTATCCATTATGGAATAGATCAATTGCATTAAATAACAACTAGGAACTTAAAAAAGTTTAACAATCGTATAGATTTCGTTTAATAATCAATTAATCACTCACACTTCGAATTAAGACATTTGAAAGGGAATCAAATGTAATTCGGTTGTAATTATAACAATAACATTAATTTAACATTACACATATCCCGAGCGCATGCGTATTAACACTACAAACAGACATATTTGATTCGAATATTTTGATTTATAGGAATCGGTAACGTTACGTTTAAATATTGCAATAACACTTGATGGATTGAAAACTAAACGGTTGTGTTGCAAGTGCAGTACTTATTAGTAAATAGACGTATAATTAACATACAGACTTACTGTCTAGGTTGGGATGCACTGGAAATGTTAACTGCACTTGCCTATTTAACCTATTAATTAAAGGTTAAACCTACTCTTAGAATAGAATAGAATAGAATACTCTTTATTGTACACCATTAATACTTACAAATAATAATTTTAAGGGCTACAATCGGCTACTCTTATGTTTGTATATTTTAGTTTATATAAGTAGTATCTGAGTAAATAAATACTATGAGTAATAAATATACTGAGTAAATCTCAAAGCTCAAGCTTTCTTCCCCTACCGGTAAGCACCCCACAATTTAACGTAAATCTTAATAAAAACATAAAATCTTTATTGAATCGCGAAAATTATAACCGAGTTTAACTACAGCCGGTCGATTCGGTAAAATTCAAATCGTGAAAACTTGAGTGAAGTGAACTATCGATGCCTAGCTTTACTCCGGAATGGCAGTTCAATTCGCCTTCACTTCACCTACATTTTCACGTGGTGATTTTCGTGAAATTTGGGACTGATTATTTTACTTACACTTCACTTAGTCAAACAAACGTGTGAGTTTAAGCAGTGTAGCAAATGGACCGCAAGATTGGCGCGTTTGTTATGAGATTGCATTGCGCCCACGCAGCGCGCCGATCTGAGCCCGCTCGAGTTGTGGACGACGCCTGTTCGGGTATGGTAATTGAAATGCTCGAAACTCTGCATTCCAAGACGTTCCACCACCCAAAGCACAGGTATGTATGCTGAATGTTGTTCGTTTGAGTGAGCTTTAAGTACAGATGAAGGCTATATTTTGTTTGACTGAATCATGCTGAAATATGCTCTTATTCATTCGTTTATAAGAAGTCTTCTATTTTTTTATTAAACTACGTTGAGGTTAGCACTAAGACTAACCGAACGCAGCCAAATATCAGTCTTACATGAGATGCGAGATATACTTTTGGGCTCCCGACTTCCCGTAATGACTAAGTATCAAAGAAGTTAATATTATGATGCCCAGTACTAACTAATGACTTATTGTGCTTTCCAAGGCATAGAGGATACTTGGTATAAAGGCTGGTTACCCATCCACGAATCGACTTGGGTAAGCGTAGCATAACCAACTATGGAACTAAGCGGCTGTTATCAACAAGCCACGAGCCTCTTTAAGCTCTAATGTGCTTATGCGCATCTATCTGCATCGTGAGACTCGCATAGTAAATGAATATAATCTTATGTCTGGACTTTAAAAGAGACCATGACCCCTGAGTTTCTTTCGGCATTTCTTCTCAGGGATCAGTCACTATGGAAATGCCATTTAGTTTAGTTTAAAAAAAAGACATGTAAAAGTATCTGAGAAGATCTACTTACAGAAATAAATATCATTTCATTTCATCTGAAATATTCAATGAAAGTTTTTGACGTCTTTTTTCATAGCTAAACTAGGGGTCATCAAAAGCGGGGCTAGTATACTCATCCCACGATAAATATCAACATGGACAGCACAACAAATCCAATCGATTGTTAACTATTAGCTGGTGACGAGTCATCAAGGCATGCTTCACCATCACCACATTGCGTTACCTGCACGCGAGCTTGCGATGCGCGCGCCGGGTGCCGCTGATCATGGACAGCGTGCTCATCACCGCGGACATGGCGCGCGGGTGATGTTGGCATGTGATCTGAGAACAAATAAAAACATTCGATAAGTTTTCAATGTTAAAGTTCTTTATACATTTTCGAATACCGCAGTTGTTTACTTGGAAGATAGGAAATTAACATGGGCGCCTTTTGGAACAGCGACATTGTAATTTATTATCATTAATTAATCAAGAGATGTCCACTGTTGTACCAGGAGATTTTAGCAATACTTTTGCATAAGAATAAGTTCAGGACTTTACTAGGATGTAGGTAAATAAACAAATAGATATACACACTAAACCGTTTAAAGAATGCAAATCGTTGTTGATTACGTGGATAAATAAGTTATGCTACGATGAAGTAGAAAATCTTCTACTAAACTTAAGGTAATACCATCTCCGTATAAAACAACCTCACATGCACATACACACATATACACGCGCGCACACACACACACACACACACACACACACACACACACACACACTCACACCCACACATGCACACATACACACTCACTAGCAGACTAATAGAATTAAATAATTATTTTCAGTAGCATGTTACACTAATTGTAAGATATAAAAGAGCGGCGCCTCCTGGCACAGGCATCTATATGCTTAAAAGGAGACGCCATCAACTGTATAATGTACAACGTGTAATATAATGAAACACTTAAACATTTTTGATTTGATTTTGATTTTGATTTGTAGGTCCAAGTCAGCAGGGTTCATCTTTTCATAGCCAGTGGCGTCCCAGTTGCACACCGCGCATGATGACAACTGAGAAAATTACAATAAAAAATGGTTTTGCACTTTAAATGGACTTCAAGTAACGGTGATCAGACGGGGTACTGTGCACTTCGTCATATCTCTGCGAGTGCGCATGACGTCATCCTAGATAGACACTGATGATAGCCAATACGAAATTAGCTGCTTGACAGATAACTGTTAACCACTTGTAAACACTTAGCCCAGTGATCATCAATATGAATCGTCAACGGAGATACCAATAGCCCTGCTGGTCAGATCTTATTCTTTAACAGAAAGGAAACCGCTCATCAGAAAAAATCTCCTCCGTTTCAAATAGCAAGAAATTTACAAATTCACATAATCTATTCTCCCAGTTCAACATATAAGACGTACCTGCCTATGTACAGTCAGCCTCATAAGTCGATATATATATCCATTTTTCCTAAACTCATGAACACCTTAGCTTACACAAATCGCTAAACAAGACTAGTGCCAGGATTTAAAGGTTCTTAAAGGTTCAAAATTCACTAGTCTTGTTTAGCAATTTGTGTAAGCTAAGGTGTTTATGAGTTTAGGAAATATGGATATGTATATCGACTTATTAGGCTGACTGTACAACCGGTGTATGTCCATAAATGAATGCAAATATATCGGACAAGTGGGCCGCCTGTCTTCCACAACTCATGGTGACAAATTGTGAACTGATGTAGCGCTTAACGAGACGCCGCAAAAAGTGCGCGCGCCGCGTCGGTGTACACTTGAATGGAGATGAGGCGAGGATAAGGTGCTATACAAAGTGCAGTAACGCCTTTCAGATGTAATCTTTTTCTGCAAGCTAACGCTTCTTGTCGTAAGGTCTATACAAAATTTGCTAAGAAGTATCTTTAAATGCGACTGTTTAACAATTTATCAGTACTAAATTAGGTAAGAAACCCAACCTAAGGTTTATTTCTATGCAAATTGTAGCGACGGACTGTGAGCGGTTCAAGCAAGACTGAACTAACGGTTGATACTCAAACGACGATATTGCTTCTGCAGTTTTTAAATCATGGTTTTTCCAGTCTCATACCAAAAATAATGACGCTTCTGCCTTCCACATTCGGCACTTCACAAAAACCGCGGATAAGGTTCAGGCGCACCGTGCGACGTTTTTGCTGCGCCTGCGCCGGCGCGTGTCATGAAGTCGTTTATATTAACCGCTCCCAATTTATTTTATTATAATTTATATTTAGCACGATTTTTATGTGTTAAATTATAATTGTAAAAATGTTAAGAACAGAGCTTCAATCCTTAGAATAGAATACTACTACTATGTATATTACATTATAGAAACTTACAAATAATAACATAAAGAGATAGGTACTTAAAGTGGGTGCTATCGTTGACTATATCTAAAGGCGATCGTTTAGACAGGTGGGATTATACCTACTTTGTAGATTGTTTAAATTGTTGTGTCACAGACTCACAGCACGGGGACAGAGCGATTCCATGATCTGTGGGTACAATACTAACCATTTTTATGTATTCTATTTAGGCATTGATTGCACCGCTTGGATTAGTTACTTACTTCGGTTTGTTGCAATGTTGTTCGCAAGTCTATCCAAGTGAAGTCACTGCTATACTTGCAACATAACTTTAAACTGAACACAATAAAACTTTCAATCATATTCACAAGCAGACTTAGAAAATCAATTTATTCGTTAAATTATGCTTATACGTGCTCATTAAATTAAGTAAAACAGTACTGCTGCTATACACTTTGATACCGCTGGCCCATCCTTTCCAATTCAGAAAGGAGTCAAACAAGGTGATCCGCTATCTCCAAAGCTTTTCACAGCAACGCTGGAAGAAGTCTTTAAACATGTTAATGAACACTGGCGAGACAAGGGCATTGTCGTCGGGGAAAGAAGATTAACCAATCTACGCTTTGCGGACGACATTGTCCTATTCTCTTCTTCAGCGGCTGAGCTAAGCCTTATGCTCGACCAACTGAGCCATGCTAGCCTCGAGGTCGGACTCAGAATGAATATGACGAAGACAAAGTTAATGACGAACAGCACGGAAAGTAAAGTAGACATCGAGGGCGTGCAGGTCGAATATGTCCATGAGTACATTTACCTTGGCCAAATAGTTTCTTTCCAGGCGAGACAAGACAAAGAGGTTGCTAGACGCACCGAGAACGCCTGGAAAAGCTATTGGTCGATGAAACACCTGATGAAAGGATCACTTCCACTTTCCCTTAAAAAGAAACTCATGGACATGTGCGTCCTTCCCACCCTCACCTACGGAGCGCAAACGTGGTCATTAACGAAACGTCAAAAGTCCGCACTCGGGGTCTGCCAGCGAGCAATGGAACGAAGTATTCTCGGGGTTAAAAGAACAGACCGCATAAGGAACAGTATACTTCGTTCCAAAACACAAATCGCAGACGTAGGCAACTCAGCCGCTAAACTAAAATGGGACTGGGCAGGCCACATCTGCCGCATGTCGCCACAAAATTGGGCGAAGGTATCAACCGACTGGATCCCGGACAGCAGGAGCCGGCGACGCGGTAGGCCCAGAAGGAGATGGCGTGACGAGTTGGACTCCTTTCTGAAGGATTGGCCAAAAGTGGCTGAAGACAGGAAGGAGTGGAAGAATGGAAGGGAGGCCTTTGCCCTGCAGTGGGACACCAAAGGCTCATAATAAATAATAATAATGTATACATACGTGATAATACATGCATTTTAACTGTGTGAGAGTAGACAACCAATTACTAGGTATATATTTAAATAATTCGTAATGCCTAAAAACCCTGATGAAAACCAAGGTTTGATTGCAATAAATCGTTTCTTATGATCGTGCACAATTGGCCACGGCTCTGCTCATGCCCTGTTTACTAGCGTGAAGAACCGCGTCTAATAACTTACTCAAGCTTGTGTCGGCCGCGGGCTGCGCGGGCGCTGCGTCGACTTACCAAACGTCTGCACTTGATTGAGCAAATGTTGCGGATGATTCCGAATTATTATAATTGTTGGCATCAATTTGAGATGGTTTTAACTTTTGTTATTGATTTTAGATGATGAAATAAGGAATGTTCTTTTGCAATTTGTAACGATTAAATTCGTGTACAAATAAATTCGAAGGACTTATACCTATGTATATATTTTTCGATGCGGAAATTCATACCTACAGTATTTTAGACACGTACCAAGATGTTATGCGCTTGCTTTTTACAATGGAGTTGTTCGAACATTCTACTAGAAATGTAGATCCTAGGTATTTAATGATACTGAAACTTCAAAACAAAACAAGAAAGTTCTAGAATATGATACGGACCACCCATAACTTCTTCCAATTCGATTGTTTTGGCGATAAACTGAGACGAATTTTAGAATTAGCACGAAACAAATACTTACTGATCTTCATAAAGTTAACTAATGAAATTACAAACCCTTCATTGTTTTTCAGTCTCGAAATGAAATCGGTATTTGCAAATTAAAATTCGTGTAGGTACTCACTATAAAAAACATTATGAAGATCCAAAGCGTTAAGAAAGCTATCAATTTATCTGAATGGATCACCAATCAGAAAATACAGTTTGTCAGTTACGTCACTTTGTACCATCAGCCATTGGAAATAGTTCGTGAAACACAGGAATCGACGCGAGATACTCTTAAGCAAGTGCACTGTAATCACGAAGAATAGGGTATATGCATGTATTTTTTTTATATTTTTAATTCACTGTTTACATCGTTTTAACATAGTAAAAAAATATAAACATATTCAAAAATGCAGTAATGAAGCTTAAAAAAATATTTAAAATACAGAATAAATTTGAGCTGTTTAAACGCCGCCATTTTCGCGCGCCATTTCAATTACGTCATTTACTATGATCTTATTACTATTACTTAGGGTGTTTTTGTTCTTCTAACCATTTCACCATGAAGAAAGTTAAAAAACCAGTTTACCGGTATTGCTTGTACCCAAATGAAATAAACATTATCAGATTGTGCTTTTACAAAACCACTTTCAGTCATTTTTCTGAAATGTTAAATAACCTCACTATGAAGCTAAAATTACACTTGAACCTTAAATTAGTTCACAACACACACAGCAATAATTATGTTTTCCAATAAAAAGTCCATTCCAATACTGTTTTGTAGGCGTAACTTGTCTTGTTGTCTAGTATTTGACGTCACTTTTCGTTATAACCAATGGTGATGCGTTTCACAAATTTGAATTTCCCGCGCTTAATTCGCACTCTTATTTTACATTTTACATAATTATGACGCTATTAAAAAGTAAAATAATGATTTAGTTCATATTTTCTGCCATTAAAGATTCGGAAAAAAAAATTTCGAACCATATTTAAATTACATGCATATTCCCTATTGCCTCTGCGTTAGAGCTCTATGCTGTTCAATTGAACTCTTAAAATGGATGTGCATTTCGTCCTAGATTACTGTTTTGTATAGTCCTGTATAAAAAAACGGCGTAAATTCAAAATAGATATCAACAGGTTTTTTTTTAATTACTTGCATGTATGCATGACGCCCTTAACGAAGCAAATAGTCTTGGAAAGAAGAGTCAAATAATATTAATTACGAACATATTTTTATACCGTTTTTTTTAATAGTTGAATTGTCATTTTTTTAATATTATTCATTATTATAAAACTTATATTACCCATGTAAATTTGATAGCAAAAGCCATATTTGAGTTATAAAAAAAGCCAGTATACATACGTGTACTAAAATTTAAATTGCTGTACTGTAAAGTTGATGCTCTGCAGATGCAACTTTATTCTTGTAATGGGACGATTTATTATAAACACAGCGTTTTAAGACTTAATCAGGAATTACCGGGGACGCCGCACAGAGTCGGGCATTACAGGTACCACGACGGAATATTAAGTGGATAATACGATGAAGTCATTATTTCATAGTTTTTATCGTTTTCAGCAAGTTTCTTATAGCTCACTGCTGTGCCTCAAGCGGAATGAATATCTATACAATAGTAAAAAGGTAACATTTGTTTGAATCTAAGTCTATATGTAAAGTGTAACCCCAAAAGTTTCGTAGATTACACTACAAAACTTTTTAAAATAATCGAATTAAAAATGCTTTTACTAATCGAAACCTACTTTATCAGCAAGTGTTTTTACTTGAGATTTCCGAGTTAGTCCCATAGTTATATTTGTTCATATCCATTCATTAATTTCACACCCTATGAAAATTAGTAGAATGATAAAAAAAATATCCTGTTGTTCATAATCCTGACACGAGCATAACATAATCCCGCGTCGTTTGAAGGATAACGTAATGAATGGTTACTTAAATTGATTTTTAGATTGGCAAGCTTAATCGACGACGAAGCTTAGTCGACGTAATGTGCGATCGCCGAGTCAGATCGACACATGACTGATGATCATATTAATTAAAACGACCCACACTGATGATTAGGTGTTATAAAAGATATATAAGATAACGCCAATTTCGAGCCAGATAAAAAGTGGAGAAGTCGACACTTATTAAATTGTCTAACTATTGCATTTAGCTCTATTTTTTTTTCTTTAAATTAAAAATCTAGCGTCAGGTAGTTTGTCCAGGATTCAGCTTGTGTGTAATTTGTTAAACTTAAAATATAGGACTAGTAGTATAGGTATACACTCCTATTTTTAAAATAGTAAGTACCTACATAAAAAAAACTTTTTTACAAAAATATAAAACCGACTTCAAAAATAACACTAAACGGTGTAAAATAACTATAAATTAGGAAGTCTGTGGCTTTGGTACTTTTGTCTTATTCTTGATGGGCCACCGACTTCCGAATTTAGAGTTATTTTACACCGTTTAGTGTTATTTTTGAAGTCGGTTTTATTTTTTTGTAAAAAAGTTTTTTATTTTTCCATTTTTAGTTGTTCCCACAAACATTTGCCATGAATTCATTTTATATTGTTAATTGTTAACAATACATGTCATTATAACAGGGTTATCCACCTAACCCTAATAAATGAAACTTAACATACCTAACGGTCGAAATCTAGGTATATTGAACACATCTGCCTACCCCTCTGAGCATACAGGCTTGATGATACGTCATGATGTTGTATAAACAATAAACATCCAAGCGATTCCAGCAATCACGATAAATTTGCCGTCTATTTTTGAAGAGTTCCGTTGTATATTTCCGATGATCAGCACCAGATCTTCACCAAATTAAAATGGGACCACTTCAGGAGTCTACTCTTTCAAACAAAAAAAGAATTTCGATAATCGGTCCACAAATGGCGGAGAAATCAGGTAACATAAAAAAAAAAAAGATACATACACACGAACATAGAACCTCCTCCTTTTTTTGAAGTCGGTTAAAAATGGGCTGTATCCGTACCTGTTACTGATCATATTTGCGTAATCAAAAGTAAAAAAACGAAGTTTAAATTTTAAATAGGTATGCCACTATTTAGTTACACTTAAATAACGAAAACAGTGGAGGCGGGACATGCTTGAGCGAGATCACGCGAACGTGAGCGAGAGATGACGATTAATGAATACTAGGTACTATGTCATGTTTAGTCATGAATAGCCACTGTACAATATTTCCATAAATTCGGTGACTTTTTGGGAAATAAACAAACGCTAATAACTTTGCTTTATGAATATTATTTATTGATACTTTACAAATATAATAAGAAGACCGTCTAGAACAAGCCCTTTAAGTATTTGTACTAATTAAAAATAAGTGGTGTATAGTACAGACGCCAGCACATCAAGTTACCCCAAACTGTCACTTTTTCCCAATTGAACATGAAACTTATTCCTATTGCAATAAAGTCGATAAACTAGTAAATAAATTTGACACATTGGGGTAGCTTGATGTGCCGCCGGGGCCTCTGTACTTTGACGTCTGATTGTTCGGGGTTTTGTATTTCCCCATCTGTCTTTTTAATATTTTTTATTTGTAGTTAGTTTTAGTGTAGCGTAGTTTAATTTTATTTTAACTAATTAACAAAGATAGGATAGTTTTTGTCTTGATTATTGACCTCAATATTTTGTTACGTATTAGAACTACGGAGCCGCAGCAACCGTGACAGGTCAGTTAGTTATCAATATTAAAAGCATATTTGCAGACATACGTTATAGGCGTAGTTAGTTAATCCACTTATCATCCCCAATTCTTTATTGCCATCACATAGGCACAAATGTAGACTCTAAATTGCTACTTGGAAAATCCTTCTTAACATAGAGTTTAGTTTATTTTTTTTAAAGGAAGACTTACATGTCCCTATGACTGCTGCTGTACATTGTAATTGTAGGTTTCAAATACATGGTAAGTCCCTTATCTCTCAGCCGTCGCCGCGTCGCCTGTGGCATGGTAATGGCGAGCGACGGACTGACAGGCGACGGCCTGTTCCCGTAATGATGGGCCGAGGACTGACGGCGTGTGCTGGTAATGATGGTGACCGTATCGCGTGCGCCGTGACTTACTCGGCATTACGCTGGCGTTCCGCTATGGCTAATGTTAGGTCTCAGACGTATCCTGTGTTTATGCGTGTGTGTTTCTGAACTGCATGGCGATGAGCGCCGATGAACTCAAACATCTTGTATCACTCTTTAACCCTTTCGCGAGCAATGCTATTTACACCTCTGGTTTTTGGACCCCATTTTTGGGCTACGGCAATATCTTTGCCAATGCCCGTTTGTATACTTTTTATTTGTCATCAAATGGTTGTAACAATATTCTAAGAAGTAGCGTTAGCGGTCTTTTGTTGCACAATACTAATATACTTCATACATTTGGGCGCAACGTTCAAAAAGTGGTATGGCAATTATTTTGCCATGCTTGCAAAAGGGTTTAGTGTAAACCTACCTGAAGATGATAGAAGAAAAAAAGAGAAGTTGGCTGATTAATCGCGGACTTAATTTGTCAGATTAGTATTTTTGCTTCAACGTAATTTTGTTATTAATTTACCATAAATTATTGTTGTTAATATGGTTACACCTGCCATGTTGTCTGTGCATTATTTTAAGGTAAACTGGTAGAAAATGCCCATGGCATTGGGGTACGGCTTAGTACATTCATTTTATTACATAAATATACAGTTTTCATAAATAAATAAACTGACGCAAACACAATCAGAAAGGTACACGGGGTTAGGAAGTACGAGTAAATTTTGGTATGTCGTATTGTGCAGAAGGTTTAATCGCAAAGATGTAGAGATTTTTTTATTTTTATTTATGGGCTCGCGTTTGATCACTCACTAGAGATGTCTGCTTTCAGTAGTCAGTGTGTACCTATGTGCTTATTTAAAGTGAGTTTAGTATGATATTGCAATGTTTTTCGTTTAAGTAACATGTTTAAAACTAAACATTACCGACATTGATTAAGGTCGACTTAGAATATATTTTTCTTTAAGCAACTGTTTTTTTCCACCAGTTTCTAAACCACCGCGGCCTCTCAGCACCTCATTATCTATGTACAACTCATAATCTGTCGAAACTCTATGGTTTTTGTACAACTTTTCCTATTTGAAGCGCGTTTTATAAATGGCTTGAGAAACACATTAGCCTGATTCTCGTTAGTTAGTAGTCGAGTGCGATGATAGAACATGCTCGTTTAGTTTACACGTGAATATAATACTGTGAAGAAAAAGCCATAAAAAAACTTGGAATTTTGTAGCGTGCTTCGTGTGTGTTACTGTTGAGAATACAGGGTGGAAAGAGATACATATGATAAGCTCGCATTACTTTTTCAAATGAAATCTAACATTAATTTTATTTGATCATCAAATTGTAGTCACGCACCGCAAAAAAAAGGTTCTATTGAATTTTCAATTGTCAGGTAACTTTTATCTAAAGAATAAATGGCGGTTTGACATCGCTCAGGTTAGGTTCGCTCGTCGACTGTCGGGAGGACACGGCGCGGCATACGCTGGCAGAGTGTACGTCTCCACAGACGAAGTCACTTCCTACTCCAGAGTAGGAAGTGACTTGACGCTGCCGGCCGTGGTCGAGAGGATGGTCGGCAGCGTCGAGTCCTGGGACGCGGTGGTGTCCTTCTGCGAAACAGTCATCTCGCAGAAGGAGGCTGCGGAAAGGGAAAATTTAAATTAAGGAGATTACCTCCACTCACCCTGCCCGCAGCAGACGCACCGGGCGCAGGCGGAGGGCGGACAACACTCTCTTTCAGCCCCCCTGAATGGTTCCAGGGCGACGGACGCGGGGTGTCCGCCGCCCCCACGTATATGGACCCGAGGTGGCAGCGCGTTGTGTTCACGCGCGCCCTTCTTAGACGTCGCGAGGGGAGTCTAACACCTCACTCCCCTCGCTGACTTGGCGAGGCCCGCGGGGCCGGAACCAGTCGGGGGTCGCGGAAGTATCTTCCGTTCCCGTGACCCCCGGCGCAGGTGTGAGAAGGAACACGGGGTGGTATTTAGTCAGTAAGAGTCTGACAGACCCCTCCGCCTCCCCGGTCGGGGGACATCCATGAGGATTTTCACTCAAAAAAAAAGGTTAGGTTCGCTCAAGTTAGGTTCGCTCAGGTTTGTTTTTCAATTCAAATGAAATGCTCATGGCTCCACGCCCATACTAACCAACTGATGAGCAATAATTTTCTACGACCATTCACACAACGCCATTTAGTCTCAAGCTAAGCAGAGCTTGTGTTAATGGTACTAAACAACTAATAAACATACTCAAATATTACTAAATACATGTTATAGATAAATTACACCCAGACACAGAACAAATGATCGCGCTCATCACACAAACATTTTGTCTTGGGTAGGAATCGAACCGACGACCTCCGGCATAGCAGTCAGGGTCACTATCTACTAGACCAATTACAGGCCAGTCAATCTGGGTCTCAGTCAGTTTGGGCAGTGCTTAACTCATACCGACTAAATTATTATCCATAGAAAATCAATTAAAGCGCCATTTTTATTCTTGAGAAGAAGTTGTCGATTGAAAATTTGGCCCTAAGTCTTGAACAATTTACTAAGAAATAAATTACCAAGCTTGTACTTTTTGGATACAAGAGTTTAAAAAGAATTTTTGTTGAAAAGGAACAGTTTTAATTTAGTCAGTTTTTGTCGTTTTGTTATTAAAATTTATTTAATCTCATGCACGATATATTTTAGGTAAGGAAGGACGAGTGTAAGCTCTAAGCACAAGTACCAAACAATCTACCTATTCACCTGTACACTGGGTGAGTTCACAAGGGCTACGTACTGTGTAGCATGTACCTATATAGGTAAATAAGTTTATTTTAAGTTACTTTGTCGCATTAGATTTAATCTGTAATGGCAAAGAAAACATGTTTTTTGTGAATAAATAAATAAATAAATAAATAAATCTATCGTACCTAAGCTCGTATGTTATTTCTAAGAGTAAAGTGTCAAACACATGTCTGTTATGTATGTAATATGGTAGTTAACATTCTAGGACCTTGCTACGCAACTTAACCAGTTATAACATTACACTCAATACTTAGGTCACGGTTAGCTTAAAATTCTGTACGTTTTTTGACTTTATATCTTTGTTTACTGCAGGAATAAGTGGCCGAGTTCTGTCCGTGATGAAATCAAATCAAAATCCATGTTACAGAATTAGCTTTTGCAGAATTCGTATTAACTCTTCGCCACTGCCGTAGAATAAATCACACAACGCCATCTAGTTCCATGCTAAGCAGAGCTTGTGTTATGCGAACTAAACAACCGATAAACATACAGTATATTTTTAAATAGATACATATTATAGATAAATTACACCCAGACACAGAAAAACTGATCGTGCTCATCACACAAACATTTGTTCTGGGTGGGAATCGAACCCTCCGGCATAGCAGTCAGGGCCACTAACTACTAGACCAGCAGGCCAGTGAAAGGAATACCTACTTACACCTTATTTATATTTAGCGATGCCTCCCAAAGTCCCAATATATCGATAGCGATGTTCACTTGGGTCGCTAGGGGTGGTTATAATGAAAACGCAAGTAATGCCGTCACGTGCGGACAGACGGCAGATTGATGGACGCGGCAGGCGCATGGCGGCCCCACCAGCACCACGTAATTATACGTCATGGACAGGGCTGTCACGCTGCCTGATAGGCCTGCCAGTTTTTGCTTTACATGGCTTAGTTACAATAAAAACTGATGACAGACTGAGCAGCAGGTATTATCAGCTACTCAATCAGTCAACAGTTTTTTGAATATTATCTGCCAGATAATAATAATAATTATTATTGTTATTCATTTATTTATTTAATAGACTACAAAGAGGTCCACTGTGTTAATGACAATATAACTTAGCCTATAATGTTAGTACTAAATAACCACGGAAATTAATTTTTAGGGAAAATAATTAATACTATTTGGATATTAAAACCTACTTTGCTATTTTTTTTTTTTTTTTTTTTTTTTTTTTTTTTTATTCTTTATTGATTTACAAGGGATTTTTGTACATAAAATGACGATGACAATCCCATCGTACCTTATTCTAGAATTTGCTTATCTAGTTACACTAATTAAATTTAAATGAGTATAGCATTTTAGCCGCATCCGAAATTGGTTCGGCTAAAATGCTATGAAAGGCACCAACATCTATATAATTCAAGTTAAACTGTCGAACTAATTGATTTCTTATATTTGCATTACGGACACATTCCAACAACATGTGTTGCACATCGTCAGTTTTCCCACAAATTTCACAATTCGGTGAGTCCACTTTCTTCATTAGGAAGGCAAAACTATTATTTGGGATGTGTCCGGAACGCAATCGACATGCGGTCACAATTTGATGTCTACTTAATTGAGCCTTCGTAAACCACGGGACATGAAGAGGTTCGCATTGGATAGTTTTGTACCATATACCCTTAAACTTCGACCTTTCGTCGAAATATACTTTAAATTTTTTAAAACACTTTAATTTGTATAACGAAAGAATTTCTGAATGGTTAGGCAAATCATTTATTTCAAATCCCTCAGATATAGCTTTTTTAGCGAAGCTGTCGGCCTCTTCATTTCCCGTAAGGCCAATGTGTGAGGGAACCCATTGCAGTGCCAAGGCTAAATTTTTGTCATTAGCAAATTTAATTAGTTCCAGTATTTTATATGTTATTGAAACGCCTCTGATACCAGCAGCGCATCGAGCAATATGAAATAGGGCACTTTTACTGTCAGATAAAATTAAGATTTTATTTTTCTCTAAGTTAGTAGCATAAGACAACGCCTGTGCCACTGCAAATAGTTCCGCTGACATAATAGAGAAATGTTTATTTAATTTGTAAGTTCCATGATGTTTGGTAAACGGGTCATAGTACGCTGCACCAACGCCATCAGGCGATTTAGACCCATCGGTATAGATAGTATAATACCCATGATATTTTGTATGTAACTCCTGTAACACCTCAACTTTTAAGGAATGGCTCAGACATTGCGATTTGACCCGTTTAACTGCGTCCAAATTATAATGTAACACATTTTTAATATTTATATTTGAAACCCAGGTATCTAATTTGAACATTTCAAGCGGGTAAGAAGAGGCTAATATATCTTGATGACTTTCGTTATAACATGTTATTAACAGAGGTTTCCTTTTATTTGCCCAATATCTATTATTACATAATACATTAAGTTCTCTTAAAAGTTCTGTATTTATGTTATTAGTCCAGGACTTTGTTTTTGCGCAAAATTTAAATGATAGGTACAGTCTTCTAATGTGTAGAGGAGGAACTCCCAGTTCACTCTCCATGACATGAATAGGGGTAGACTTAATGAACCCACCAATAACTCTAAGTGCCCGATTTTGGAGTCTGTCTAATTTGGATGTGTGACACAGAGCTGCGTTGTCGTATAGATAACTCCCATAGTCTATTCGGCTTCTTATAAGAGCGATGTATATTCTGCGAATATGTTTAGGATGGGTACCCCACTTACAGCCTGACAATACCTTTAGTAAATTTAAAAATTTAAGGGCTTTCTCACAACATTCATTAATGTGCTTTCCCCATCGCAGAGAACGATCCAGCCAAAAACCCAGATATCTGATACAATCAACCGAATCTAATAATGAACCCATAACCTCAAGCTGTACCCTCTGCATTCTACGAGTCCTACCAAAAACACAGTACTTAGATTTAGAAGCTGACAAATCCAACCCAAGTTGATCCAATACTGTTACTACAGTATTTAGTGCCATCTGCATATTTGATACACTATCTTCGAGTTTATTACATTGTGAAAACAAAACAAAATCATCTGCATATTGACATATAAACACTTGATTTATGTCTCGACAAATTGCTGTAGTAACAATATTAAAGAGTAAAGGAGATATGGGGTCGCCTTGAGCTATTCCCTTATTTGTCCATCTCGTAATAATATCACCACCCCCCTCGTCACATCTAATCTGAAGATGTCTTTCTTTCAAGAACTCCCATAAGTAAGTACATATTTTAGATCCAACTTGTAATTCTTCCAAAGTACCTATCACCTTACTAATCAGGACATTATTGTAGGCACCTTCAATGTCTAAGAAGCATGCTAAAGTAGATTTATTTTGAGAGAAACCAATCTGAACAGTTGCAACAAGTCGCACCAAGCAGTCCATACAGGACTGTCCTCTTCTGAATCCCACCGTGTTTGTGGATATAATCTTATTGCTTTCGATAAACCACTCTAGGCGCCTGGCCAACATTAAATGAAAAATTTTACAAACACAAGACATCAGGGCAATAGGTCGTAGCTTGACGCTAGAATTACCATTATTCTTAGGAATTGGAATAATTTGTATGTTTCTCCACTGAGCAGGAACATATCCGGATCTAAATATGAGATTGTACATTCGAAGCAAAAACTGTTTACCTATATGGGGTAGATTGTAAATCATGGAATAGTAGACGTCGTCCTGTCCCGGTGAAGAATCTTTACGCTTAATACAGCTTTCCATTTCATGAAACGTAAAATCAGAGTCAAGCTTGGGATTAGATGAAGTAAACGTAATGGGCTGCTCGGCCACATATTCAGGTGCTAAGGAACTTAATAGTTCTCGCTTACTAGTGTCAGAAGAATAAGATTTAGTTTGTCTTAGTCCCTTCATCCATCTCATCCGTCTCCACATTTCTGACAGGCTGGTTGACTCATCAATACTATCACACAAATTATACCAGCTTTGAGATTTGGCTTGTCTTGTTAAACGTTGAGTTTCAGAGATTTTTATCTGTAAAAATTCCAAGTTTTGCGGGGTAGGGTTTCGTCTAAATTCTTTCAGAGCAAGCCGACGATGGGCTACTAACATAGATAGAGTTTGGTTCCAATAAACCTTAGGTACGAATTTACTAGCAGGACTTACACAAATCTTTTTGTAAGGTATACTTAGTGCAGCAGCTTTATGAATATGTTTTAGAAAGCAGTCATACATTTCTTGAAGGTCGTCAAAGTCGCATCCAGTTTGTAAGAATAATTCATTCAAGATTTCTTTATACTCTGGCCATTGTGCCGATCTAAAGTTTCTTCTACAGATATACAGTAGGGTATCTTGATACTTAAAACAAATCTTTAGAATTAAATGGTCACTACCTAAACACTCATTAGTTATATTCCACTCAGCATTCAAAGCAATATCTGTGGAACAGAACGTAATATCAGGTGAAGTTTGTTGCAGTATACCATTTACAAGTTTAACTCTTGTGGGTCTGCTATCGTTAAGTGAGATGTAGCCATTATCTAGGGAACTATCAAAAATCTGGTTACCCCTTGTGTCAGTTCTGTTTGACCAGTTACTGTGATGGCCGTTAAAATCACTTTGCTATTTAAAACCTATATGGGATAGTAAATTAATGATGGTCACCCGCCATCATTGATTTACTATCCCATATATATTTTTTTAAATCTAATAAATAATGACGTTGGTATAACTTAGAGCTTTTATTATTTTAAACCATTTTAATCGTCATTAGAAACTTACATTTTTACAAATTTCGGTGTAGGCAGGTACCAAAATTCGTAAAAAAGTAGTCGTTAGAGCTGCCATAGATGTTGGTTTATGGCAGGAAATTACCCGACTATTGTTGGTATTTGGGCAGCCCTACAAAAACTTGGAACAGATGACGCTGTAAGTTCTGTCTTTGTAAAGTTATAATAATAGGAAGCACTTAATGGAGCTGCACGATACGGCTATTCAGACGCGATAAGATATGTGTACCGGCTTTTATACCGAGCCTATGATTTCCCTTAGGACATTATATTACACATTTCTCAAAGGCTTGGACACACTATTGATTATAAACAAAAGTAGGAGTAATATTCAATTCAATTTAGAATACGTTTTGTGAATTTAAATTAGAAGAAATAGCTTCAAGACAATGTTGTAAATTGTATAATATTATTTAGTCAACCAATTTTCTCTACGCCTCAAATAGAAATAAAAAACTGTAATAAAAAACGAAGTAAGATGTTATTCCTTTGATTTCCAGGAAATAACAAATTAAAGAATCATTTACCACCATTAAGATCCTATTATTTTGAAAACTGAAAGTACCTATCTATATATTTCAACGTTCGATTTGAGCACTCTCTCTGGCTTTAAAAACCATTCAAACCAAAATTTGCTACAGCCCTATAATGTTATCTAACATATTATGGGTTTGGGTCTCAATCGAGACCCTTGATAACGTAACAGTCTTGACCAAAATAATGTGACAATAGTTTATCTTTAAGATATGGTAACCCCGCAGGCGTCCGGCCGCGGCCGCGCAAGCCATTGCATTGCTAAGGGGTCATGGGTACCGGTAAGCAAGAGGTTGTAAGTTCGAATAGCTTTGCCGGAGCTTTAACGGCAAAATAGTTGAGTACTACTAGTTTAATAATGTAGCTAATGATTTAATTTGTTTTAATTTGCTTTATTTTGCTCTCAACACTCACGCTATTCTGCTGTGTATTTTTATTATTATTACTATTTATTTAATATTTTCTTGATTTGTTAAATAACAATCCGTGATTTTAATATTTGTAAATGTGAGAGTATCTATCCACATAATTATGTACTTATCTACTAAAATGCTTGATCTATCTTAGCATAGTATGTTATTTTTTATTGATTTTTTTATTTTACTTTGTTTATTCTAGGTACATCGTATTCACATATAATGTTTTTTTTATTGTATCATACAAAATATTGTAAAAACTATTTTAAAAGAGTAAACTAAGTATGGAGTTTCTTGCCCATTATTCTCCATACGAAACTACCTTTTGGGAGGGGCAACTAGAATCATTATATTTTATTTAACTTGTAAGTTTAACGTTCAAAAGTGCCTTTTAAATGGCCTAATTGAAATAAATGATTTGACTTTGACTTGACTTTTGACTTTAGTTCCAAGATTATTTTAAGATAGGTATAATTTAAAAAAAGAAAGAAAGAAAGAAAGAAAGAAAAATATTTATTTGACATCAGTCATCAAAACACACATACACACAATAATTTATAAAACAATAGAAAATATACAATAGTAGGTACATATCATGTGCTGTGTGCCTCACGGCTGCGCCAAAAAGGTCCATTTCAGCATTCATGCCAGACAGCAGATGCTGTCTGACGCTGGTCTTCCAATGAACCTTGAGGGGTACCCAGTAACGCAAGGAAATAAATAAATATAAAACGAGTAAGTAAATCAGTTCAGTGTGTAATGAGAAGAGGTCGGTTATACATAAAAGTAAAAAATAAATATATATTGTGTTAAAGAGTGACTAAACTAAGACAGCATAAATGAAAGAGAAAAAAAAAGAAAAAGATGGGCTTGTGGCTAAATAATAACTAATAAAAGAAAAACTAGGTATTTAATATTCTTTTGTAATCTATCAGATAGACCAAGGTTAGGTTGGGTTTATCAGGCGGGTCCAGGGCGACGGACGCGGGGATGTCCGCCGCCCCCACGTACATGGACCCGAGGTGGCGGCCCGTCGTGCGACCTCACTCCCCTCGCTGACTTGGCGAGGCCTGCGGGGCCGGTACCAGTCGGGGGTCGCGGAAGTATCTTCTGTTCCCGTGACCCCCGGCGCAGGTGTGAGAAGGAACACGGGGTGGTTTTTAGTCAGTAAGAGTCTGACAGACCCCTCCGCCTCCCCGGGCGGGGGACATCCATGAGGATTTTCCGCACCCCTCAAAAAAAAAAGGGTTTATGAGGCAGGTGTCCGCTTCTCCACGTCCTAGCGCGTATTTTGCATAGGTACGGAGATGGACCAAACATATTTTATGAAGAAAAGTTATGCTTTTATCAATAAAAAATTAAATAATCAAATTGCTAAAACTAACTGACAAAACAAAATGTCATGATTAAGGGCATTTTATTATGCCAACTAGACCCTGTTCTATTTCTTTTGATATCCCGCGTAGCCTTGTTTTCATTTACAGTTTTTAGTATAATATGTAACTAATATTTGAACATTATATGGAGCAACGAACTTATGGATATGCATATGGAAAGCAACAGTTGTATTTTTTACATGATAATCAACCTACTGGTTTTAAATGGGACCAGATACGAATACTCGTAAAACCTAATGAGACAAAAGCATTACAATTTAAAACTGTAGGTATCTATTTTACATATCTGCAGCCCGGAATGGAATTATATTCTTAAATGGATCAATTAATTAGCGCGCTTCTTAATTGAGCCGTTCGGTTTCTTTCTTAATTGATCACTTAATAAAGTGGTTTATTTACATTATTTATATGCCGATCGTTAATGGACATATGCCGATACAAAAGAATATCATCTAGGGATAATACTGTCCGCTGACACAGATTTAAATAGCTATAAAATCATTCTGGGTGATTATGATCATGAATAGGAATTTACGATGATCATCATAATTATGTTCGAAAAATAAAAATCGAAAAGAATATGCTTAGATGATTTGGACACGTTGAAAGGATGAATGAAAGGCGACTAACGAAAGGTCAGATGTAGGTAAGTGGAAATGCTGGGAGTAAACGCCCTGGAAGGACATAGGTATACAGACCTTAATGGGTTCTTCAGAAAGGTCAGGCGCGTAGTACTCGCAACCAGCGTGTGTTTATGATGACATGTACGAATGTTAACGAACCAATATGTGAGAATCGTAGTAGATGGCTCTATGTAGTTTCTACCTGCCCCCATGAGTAAAAAGACTGAGTTTAGGTACCAAATGTTTTTAGATTCAGCTACGAAAATCGCTCTTTCTTTTACGAAAAACGGTGCTGTTTGGTATTCATCATCGGTAGAGTTGTATCCGAGTCAAAAGGTACTGCGTCAATCATATCCTTTAATCACTTTATTAGTACTTGCACCTTCGAAGCAATAAGCGCGATGACACAAATGATGCAGCTCCACAATTTACTACCCATTAGTGTTATAACAACCAGTTCGAACATGTAGGTATGTAATGCAATCTACACAATTATAGGTATCAGATTAACCCCTAGTGTTTAATGCCCTGTATGGAAATAACTTGATCCGCCTTTTTCGTACCGACTCGTTTAATCGACCGTCGATTAGGTACGTTAATGATTATAGGCATTTATAAACTATTGACGCCATATCAAATTACTATAAAATATAGATAAAGGAACGGCTGTTATAATACGCGTATAGTAAAGCACGATGTCTATCAAACTGCTTGTTATGAAGGGTTATACAAAGAGTTATTTTTATCATGGGACAATTTGATACCTACTCGAGATTTTTTTCGAGTTATTCGAGTTGGTCCTATGGTGAAAGTTCTTCATTCATAGGTAGAACACCCTGTGGAAATTCATCCTATGATACTGTGTTATTTGCATGGAATTAATCAGTGTAGCTTATTAAGGCATTAGGATACAAACCACGCATAAGGCAGCTATAAAACTGCATTGCTACTCTGTAAAAATCACCCCACAATCTAGGTAAGGTAGTAAAGGCAAATAGATCTGTCATTCTATATCTATACTACTTAATGTTTCATAACAAGCAGTTTGATAGATTTTTCGGAAAATTGTGGGTAGAATTTCCCACAACATTTAAAGCAGATAATTATGTTAAGTTATTGATATTAGGGTCAGTTCCGGCTTAGGTATTACTTATGTATCAATCTCCACTTGATACAAAACAATTGCGGTTTCACTTCCGCAGCCCAATTAGTAGAAAAACCTGTTTATAGCTCTGATTTATCTTAAGACCTGTACGAGGCTTGAGACAGGTGGAATCATAGTCCCCCGGACGCCCACGCCAGTGTGAGACGAAACACCGGGGTAGATTTTAGTCAGTAAGAGTCTGAGAGAACCTTCCACCCTCCCCGAAGCGACGGACATTCATGAGGACATTTCACCCCGCACAAAAAAAAGGTGGTCACAGCGGAAAATACTGAGTGAAAGGGACACATACTAATACTGATACTATGAGTTCTGTACATGACTCTGCCAAACCCCATCCAACCATCTTAGAAAAAATATAAGGGGAAGATGCGTCAGGCAACGCAGATCACTGACTGTACATTTGCCTGGCACATGCTGAGCTGGACTCCCATTTGGTGCAGCCTCGAGACGCACAACGCACACTGTTTATGCTTTAATAGTTGTTGTATTTATTTTTATTTTGTTTTGTGTGTTGGTCTATGTATTTTGTGTGTACTGAATAAATGTTTTATCTATCTATCTAGGGAGGGTGCAACCAACCCGAAAATCACCGTCTAAAATTTCCAACTTGAGGTTTACATAAAATTCTTCACTAGACACCCAATGCTAATTCCAACTACCACTACGTTTATAGACTACTGGTTATAGAAAGACAAGCATGCAAACGACAGCTTTATTAATCACTGCAATACCTATATTGATTCGCGGTATTTGCATAAATAAATAATTTAAAACTGTTATGTGCACGAACGATCGTAAAAAAGGCCGATCTTTATTTAATACTGGCCGATAGTAAATTATATAATTATGTATATTATACCGAGCCTTTTCCTATGAATTTATTTGAATTAGTGCTCGTAAATCAGAGATTATATTAACACCTACTCGTACTTAGGTGTATATGTATATATGTAAAACATTTCTGTTAGGTTAGGTTAGGTTTAACGGGCAGTCGGGGGTCGCGGAAGTATCTTCCGTTCCCGTGACCCCCGGCGCAGGTGTGAGAAGGAACACGGGGTGGTTTTCAGTCAGTAAGAGTCTGACAGACCCCTCCGCCTCCCCGGGCGGGGGACATCCATGAGGATTTTCCACCCCTAAAAAAAAAAAAAAAAAAAAGGTTTAACGGGCAGGTGTCCGTTCGTGTGTGTCTTGACTAATTCCTACCAATAAAGTTTCTATCATCACATTTATCAACATAATCAAAGTTTCAATAAAATCGGACGTGAATGCAAATAATATGTGGAAACAATAAATATGCAGTACCTACAATACAGCCTGCTATCTGGATTGAACAATAAACCCTACTAGTTCAATATCGTTTACCATGATTTGACTGCCTTTTCAAACTAAAGTTACACAAACAGTAATACTTGAATACAACTGTAGAACTAGACTATGTAGTGCGCGAAATTTCTACCAATTCATGTTCGAAAACTTACTGTATACTTATTTCGAAGTGTTTCCTATCCCCAATGATAATGTCTTAAGAAGTTAAGATATGTTGTTTAGTAAAACCATATTGTTAAATATGTAGTGACATCTAACTGTACAACTTCTTTATGCATGCGGAGTTTACTTATAAGTGATTGTTGCACTGTAGCACTTACATTTTTGCATGCTATTTTAAGCATCTACTCTGAGTAAACAATTGTTGGTGAACCGATAAATAAATTAATCTATACACGAATTAAACAAATGTATCCTTAATTGCAATACCTTTTTGAAATACGTGCGATTGAACATAATGTATGTACAAGAACCCGTCGAGAAGAGTATCCGTCGGGCAGACAGTAGCACACGGGACACAACACCCCACTGGTCGGAGGACCCTCCCTTTTCCATGGAAGCAGAGGAACTAGTAGTACGTAAACTGCTGGACAGAGCCTCTCCTAAGATGTGCATCAATCAACACCAGTTCGCTATCTTCCTACTTACTTAGCCTTTGAAGATCTTTTAATGTTCCTCATACTACACAACCTCTATTTGTATATAAAACCTAGCCTAGCTGTTCTTCTCGTAAATTTTATTGAAAGTGTGTTGCAAGCGTGAGTGCGCTTGCACAACTCTCGTAAATCACTCTGCGACAGCCGCCATGTTTATTGCATGAAACGCTCGATTACTGAGGATTATCCTCTTCGTCGCAGCGCGGACATGATGCATCTTACAGAAGAGGCTATGTTGCTTACTGAAGAGAAATATGGAAGATGCCAGCAGCGATTAGTCGAGAAACGATACGTTCTGTGGTGACAAACTTTGAAATTACACTATGTATACAATTGATAAAACGTTACCGGTAAATTGAACGAATTTTGTAATGTTACAACTTCTGATAATAGCAAATACCTACCATGGAGCCTTCTAACCTCCATAGGATAGATATTTACCAAGTCAGTAGTATTCTATAAGATTTAGCCTTTGGAAATTACTCGGTCTCTGTAGACTTGTTTGTTGAAAGTATTCAATAAATAAAACATCATATTATTATTTAGAACTTGAAAAAGTTAGATCCCTATAGTATCTACACGAGGAGTCGATTAACTGCATTTATCATTACATATCATAAGTTATAATATCCTTTTATTAAATCACACAAGTAGTCGGCGATGTTTACCCAATGATTGTTTACATTCATGTTTATACAACGCAGACGGAGTAATAACGCTTTACATAGTGAGTCTCCTGGCTTTCGCTCCACTGTACAAATTGCTTACTATCCAGTATCGGACGTTAATTAGCATCCAATTTACCTGTTAGCGACGCGCTCATAGTTTAGTCATACATGTCAACCTTTGTAAATATCCTCTTTGGTAAAAACAATAATATTTATTATCTATGGTTAAGTTGCTGAAAAAGAAAAAAAAGAGCGGGAGTTTTTAAAATTTAGAGTGTTCTGTTTTCTGTCTGTACAATTTGTTAAATTTAATCCGTGTCTTTTACAAAATTATAAGTTTTTTTTAAGCTTCGCGTTTTAAATAACCTACTACTGTCATTTACAAAGTGGTCAATCGAACCGGATCGCACAAAATACTAAGTTTGTCGCGGAACCTGTGAAAAATGGTAGGTACGCGAAGTATGGAACAACGCGAACGCGCGCAACGTAAACTTTTCGAGCAACAAAAGGGAAAGCAAGACCTGAATGCTGAAGAATGTCAGTCTTCAACTAGTGCATCAGCAAATAAAATGTTATTTAAAACACCTGTGGCATCGCCAAGCGTAAAATCACAAAACACAATGCCGAGGTCTAAAGTTCATTCCGACACATCATCGGTAAAAGCTCGAAAAGCGCAGTTGCTTTTGGATGCTGCAAAACAAAAGGCACAGATACGACTGGAACTCATAGACAGACAGCTAGAAGCGGACTTAGCACAACTAGAGGAAGAAGAAAAATACAGTCCACACGAAGAATGCGTTCACGACGTGGAGCAATGGCTGGAACGGAGTCACCACGAATTAATGCAATCTGCCCACGACCATGGCAACCCTTTGGGCAAGTTGCATCCGCCTGTGACTGAACCAGCCGCGCCTGCGAATGCCGTCCTTTTCATGGCACCAGCAGCACCACCAGGGCTACCTTCGTCACCTCAAAAGCCACCACCTTCAGCGCCACATCTGCCGATGGGGTCGCACCCACACACTGTACCTACTCCGCCACTGGCGGCGGAGCCCATCAGTATGCAAGCGACTATTCAGATGCTAGCTGGCGCGTTGAAAGACCTGGCTACTACGAGTGCACCGAATACCAACCTTATAACACGATTAAGCACACCGAAGGATCTTCCAGACTTTTCAGGTGACCCACTCGAATTTCTGCAGTTCAAACAAGCCTTTAAAGAGTCAACCGAGCTTTGTAAATTTTCTCCTGAAGAAAACCTGTGGAGGTTGAGAAAGTGTCTCCGAGGAGCTGCCAAAGATGCTGTCGCAGCCTTACTTATATCTGCGAGTCCACCGTGCAAAATTATGTCAACTTTAGAGTTACGTTTTGGTAATCCAGATTTGATTGTATCTAAAATAATACAGGATATCAAGAAATTGCCTACAATGTCAATAAACTTTCTTAGTGAAATAGTGCCATTTTCAGTGAAAGTGCAAAACCTTATACAAGCAGTACGAGCAGTTGGACGCGAAGAGTACTTACAAGGTATGAGTATTGTTTCAATTATATTGTCCAAGCTGCCTACAATACTGTTAGCTAAATGGTCTGACTACAGTTTCCCACTAATCACTGAAGGACAGAAATCCCGTATGGTCATTTTATCTGATTTCTTGCACGACGAGGCCGTAAAGATATCAGTTACATCAAATTTCTATTTTACGAGCCCTCACACTGACCAAAATAGAAACAATTTTCATAAAAACAAAGACAATTTTGGCAATAGATCTCAAACTGTATTATTACAAACAAATGAAGATAATGATAACTGCAAATTCTGCCGTACCTCAAAACATAAATTAACCGAATGTAAACAGTTCAAGAAAGCGTTACGTAAAACTAGATGGGAATTTGTAAAACGCAACGGAATTTGCTATAAATGTTTACTATCGCGACACGCACGAGATACATGCTCTGCACCGCCTTGCGATAAAAACAACTGTGGCGAAGGACATCATAATTTACTTCACTTCGTCGGAAGCAAGATTCCAGAGCCGAAGCCGACGACAGCAACGCCGGCGACGCCGTCGACATCCTCCGCCGCTAATACGCAAACAGTGACGCATATAAACGCGAGTGAAAACACAGTGTTACTAAAAGTCGTACCTATACGTATACATAGTGCTAATGGTGTGTTAAGTGCAAACGCCCTCCTTGACGACGGATCGACCGTCTCCCTAATCAGTACGGGGCTAGCGAAGCGTGCGGGGCTTCATGGCCGCTCAGAGACGATGCGTATCCGCGGAGCCTGGTCTGACGATGAACTGGTATGTGAAACGATGATCACGAATGTTACAATATCAGGTATGGACAATAAGACGCATAATATAAAAGTTCGATGTGTTGATAAGTTAGACTTACCTTTGCAACAACTTTCTGTTGTCGATTGTAATAAGTACAACAACCTGTATGGAATAATTGATAATGTATGTAAATATGATGTAAAACCTGAGATTCTGATAGGTCAAGATAACTTTCACTTGTTGTTACCTCTCAAAGTAGTAGTAGGTAGATTATATGAGCCGTCCGCTACATTGACTCCTCTAGGTTGGTGCATGCATGGTATGTTGCGAAGGGCGCAACGCTCACGCAAAACGCTCGCTCAGCATGCGCAGGCCGGCGCCGTCGACGCAAACGCCACTCTGCTGTTGAGCTCGGCAGCTACCAGCACCGCTGACAGGGATGAGTGTATGCTACGGAAGCTACACGAGGAGGTGAGGCACTCATTTGCTGTGGACGCCTTAGGAGTGTCAGGTAAGCCGAGGCAAAATATTAACGATACTAGTGCCGTCGCTCAGCTGGAGAAAACTGTCGAACTCGTCAACGGTCGCTGGCGTGTAGGTCTGCCTTGGAAGGATGAGGCCTGCACCATGCCCGACACCTATCCTAACGCTCTTATTAGGTTAAAAGGGATAGAAAGGAAGATGGCACGCGACGATGGGTTTGCTGATAGATACCGCGAGCGCATAAATCATTTATTACAAAATGATTACGCTCACAAGATGGAAAAGCGAGTGCAGCAACCAAGGACATGGTATCTACCCCACTTCGGGGTTGATAATCCCAACAAAAAATCACTTAGGCTAGTATTTGATTCTGCTGCTCCAGTTGATGGTAAATGTCTCAATGATCATTTACTCACAGGGCCAGATTTGCTGTCATCTCTGTTTGGTATAATGCTGCGCTTTAGGGAGTACAAAATAGCAGTAACCGGTGACATCAAAGACATGTTCCTTAGAGTCAAAATTCGCCCTGAAGATCAACACGCGTTTAGATTCCTTTGGCGTAACAGCCCTGACGAACCAGTTGATACTTACATCATGACGTCACTTATTTTCGGCGCTAATTGTTCTCCTTTTGTAGCTCAGTTCGTTAAAAATGTTAATGCGCGACGATACGAGTCGTCATTACCAGCCGCTGTCAATGCGATACATAAATCGCACTATATGGACGACTATATTGACAGCCTGCCGGATGACACGACGGCAATAAATATGGTTAAAAATGTTGCTAAGATACATAGCAGCGGTGGTTTTGAAATACGCAACTGGACAAGCAATAGTATTGCTGTTATAGATAGTGTTCCAAAGGATACTTTAGGTACCGCTAGCGTTAAGTTCAAATTTGATCAGGAGTACCATGGCGAACGCACCTTGGGGCTCATCTGGTATCCCAGAGAAGATGAGTTAGGTTTCGACGTGTCTCTGAAACGAATACCTGAAAATATTATTTTAAATAGAGAAAGGCCAACCAAAAGAATCATGCTGAAAATAGTTATGTCGATTTTTGATGTTTTAGGATTCCTAGCACCATTTACTATTCAGGGTAAGATTATGTTACAAGATACTTGGCGGTTAAACATAGGCTGGGATGAGGCTGTACCCGACAATATCTACAATAAATGGTGCAAATGGATCGAGACACTTAAGGAAATAAAACAAATACGTATACCTAGGTGTTATAATAAAACTATTGTGTTACAAGGTAGGAGTGAGACGGGACTAAAACCTGTCGCCGACTCTGTGATGATACCGCCACCTCCTCCTGCCGACGTACCCGCGAACCCTGCGTTGGAGTTACCTGGCGTTACTGGAGCTACGAGAAGCTGCTACGAGGCGTATAAACTGCCTACGACAACGTCTGCGTGTGCTGCGACGGCAAGTAATAATTATAAATGCTTACAGCTGCATTTATTTTGCGATGCGTCTGTTCAAGCAATGTGTTGTGCGGCGTACTGGCGATGGATGGATACCGATAGTAATGTTAACATTGCATTTATAGCAAGTAAATGTCGTGTAGTACCTGTTAAACCCATGACTGTGCCCCGAGCCGAGTTACAGGCAGCGTTGTTGGCTGCACGATTAGCTGACATCGTTGTGAAGGAACACAGACTATCTCCCGAGCGACGATATTTTTGGTGTGACTCTACAACAGTCTTACAGTGGATTAGAAATAACAGACGTAGTTATAAAACGTTCGAAGCGAACCGATTAGGAGAAATTGATGAACTCACTTCTATGTCTGAATGGAGATATGTACCTACCAAATTAAATGTAGCGGATCTTGGTACTCGTGACGAATTTAACCACACACTGTTTCAAAGTAGGTGGTTCACAGGACCTGATTTTTTATACAAAGACGAGTCCTCATGGCCTGCCGACGTCGTTAACCCCGACATCGACCAAGACGAAGGAAATTTCGAGTGTGTATCTGTGATGCATGACACTATCACTACATGTAACCTTCCTGTTCCTGAGCCGCAACGGTTTTCTTCCTGGCTTCGGTTACTGCGAGCCACAGCCGTCGTTCTGAAATTTATTGACAGGTGTAAAAGACTTACCGTTGAGGTTGACTGTGATGCGATGGCTCGAGCGGAGACCCTGTTGCTAAAGAAAACGCAAATGGACTCGTTCTCCGCCGAAATATCTGCAATAAAAATTGGAAAACTTCTATCAAGAGATAGTAAGTTGCTTACTTTGTCACCGTACATAGACAAAACTGGTTTGCTTCGACTCGGTGGCCGCATCGATGCTGCGACAGACGTGGACCTGGAAATGAAGAGACCAATAATATTAGATGGAAAACATGACATAACGCGTCTTCTTGTCCGGTTTTATCACACTAAGGCAGCACACGGGAACCAGGAAATGGTTGTCAATAACCTGAAACAGAAATATTGGATTATTAGAATAAGGCCAACAGTTAAAAACGTAATTTCGAATTGCATGCTTTGTCGCATAAGGAAATGTAAACCTCAAGTACCGAGAATGGGCGACTTACCTCATGCACGAGTAGCACATCACCAACGACCATTTTCATTTTGTGGTCTGGATTTGTTTGGTCCAATGGAAGTGACTGTGGGCAGGGGAAGGCAGAAGAGGTATGCTGTTTTGTTCACTTGCCTCACAATACGAGCAATTCATATTGAGCTTGTTTCGTCGCTCACGTCAGACTCTTTGATTATGGCGCTACGACGCATGGCAGCACGGCGAGGTTGGCCGTGTCATTTATACTCTGACAATGGCACCAACTTAAGAGCAAGTGATAAGGAACTGAAGCAATCAGAGCAGTCACTTAATATAGATGCTCTAAAGGCCGTCGGCGTAAACAACGCCATGCAGTGGCATTTTATACCCCCATCCAGTCCTCACTGGGGTGGGGCCTGGGAGAGGCTAATTCGAAGCATTAAAACATCACTTCGAGTTATAATGAACGAACGCGCTCCACGAGAAGAAGTTTTACTTACCCTGATGGCGGAAGTGGAGAATATGGTAAACAGTCGTCCTCTCGCACACGTCTCCGTTGACCCTGAAAGCTTAGAATCCTTAACTCCTAACCATTTTCTTTTAGGTGGCTCATCCAACATACCTACCATTGGGACTTTCGATAATTCTGACATGTTTCTCCGTAAACAGTGGCGAAAGTCTCAAGCGTTAGCGGATATGTTTTGGCGTAGATGGGTGAAAGAGGTTCTCCCCGACTTACTGCCTCGAAGAAAATGGAACGAGGAGGTGAAACCTTTGCAGGTAGGTGACGTAGTGGTAGTGGTTGATCCTGACAGTCCTCGTAATACATGGCCGAAGGGTGTTATTCAGAAGACATGCCCAGGAAAGGATGGTCGAATAAGACTCGTTGAAGTGAAGACTATGACAGGTGTTTGGAAGCGACCTGCAGCCCGCGTCGCGCGTATTTCACTTGGTGAAGAGTGCTGAGCTAGCACTGGGGGGGGAATGTTAGCGACGCGCTCATAGTTTAGTCATACATGTCAACCTTTGTAAATATCCTCTTTGGTAAAAACAATAATATTTATTATCTATGGTTAAGTTGCTGAAAAAGAAAAAAAAAGAGCGGGAGTTTTTAAAATTTAGAGTGTTCTGTTTTCTGTCTGTACAATTTGTTAAATTTAATCCGTGTCTTTTACAAAATTATAAGTTTTTTTTAAGCTTCGCGTTTTAAATAACCTACTACTGTCATTTACATTACCCAAGAACCAAGTCTATCAGTAGCACGTTTGTACAACCTAAATGGACTAAATAATAAACACAAAAAGTGTTTTCTGTAACGTTGTGGAGTACGTCGCTCCAGATAACAGCACGCGGACTATCGAAACGGAATAATTCCGTACGGTATCAAGAGAAATTATTCAAAAGTGCGCCCGCGCCGCAAACCGGTCGGCAAAGTGGCCACAGACAAGAAAGATATTTTTTTATCTTTTTTGTGAGTAATTCTGGGGCCCTCAGGATAATATCGCGGCATGTGTGGTTTCAACATAATAACGCCAATGAAATTTTACTTTCCTTGTGTAATCCAGTGTTTTTATTTTGGTTAATAGTATCTACATATCAACCGTCGCCCAGGGTCACTGTCGCTTTTTTCCTAGCCATAGCATCTTAAAGGAAAAATAATTAAACAAATTTACCCCGATTCGGAGACACAATATTTAGATGAGTACAGAGAGACAACATTTTAAATTAAAAGTGTGAGCAACGAATACGCCAAAAATGAGCCAAATGAGTATAAATTCCAGCCAACTATTTTCTGTGGTGCTGGTTCTCAAACTGGACCTAATGCTGCGAGGATGTGTTAGTATATTCCATCTTTATTTTCTTAGGTCTATGTATTTTCTTTCAGCCATCCACATTCATCCGCTTGCGTTCGTCTCATCATCACACTCTTCATAAAGTTTACCTAAAACATCCTATGAACCTATGATCCACAATAAAATAATTTGAATTTGAATTTTAGTCGTGATGAAACGAAATTTCCGGAATTACCCAACATCCCCTTTACATTGCTTACCTTTTACTGTTCCCTCGCTTCTGAACGAGCATTATCTCCGTTGAATTTAATTAGTTTTAAAACTCATGAATAATTCACATAAATAAACATAGTTGACTATGCAGTAGAAACTACTTGAAACTAACAGATAACTACAAAACATTAGTGTTTATTCCCCAAGGGAGTTACGAGCCGTGGGTGTCTCCGAACGATAATTTAATCTACTGCGATATCGATTGTGATTTAGGAAGACTAGCTGATTTACTAATATTATGTCGAAATACTATTCGATTAACTAGATAGATTAACTTGTGTGGTCCCTAATCGAGTAATAATGAGCTCGACTATTTTAGTGGGCGTACCTTCAACTGATTTCTTAAAATAACGCCATCGGAGTTCATGTGATAGAAAATGTGTCGTGCAGAAAATACCTTGCTATCTAATGACAGCCGATCGTTTATTTTTGTATGGAAAGACAGCTCACATCCGTTTGTTAACGTCCACACCTTTTCTATGCATAGCCCTATACTTACTTAACTGACACTACACGAAAATAAACATTACCTTAATCACTTTTAGAAATCACTATACTTTATAAGTTGGTGGTTAACCAAACAGTCCACTACTATCACAAATTATATGAAGAAAACCACACTTGCGTTGTTTAAAACAAAACACGACTGTTACTCTTTATTTGAAATTCAATGATGAACAATCTGTCATATTTGAAAGAAATCCACACTCGCGTTGTTTAAAACAAAACATGGCTGTTATTCTTTATTTAAAATTCCAAGGTGAACAATCTGTCACCACTATACCAATTATATCAAAAGGAATTATGTAACAGTCGCGTTGTCTAAAACAAAACACGCCTGTAATTCTTTATTTGAAATTCCAAGGCTGGGATGTAATTCTGATGCCCTTCATACTGGCCATGTCATTCAGAATAAACGGAAACGATGCCGACAGACCATGCAATTACTTTACTTGTATTTAATTACCGCGGGCGACTAGTGCCCGCCGCCAGCTACCCCACGACCGGAGGGACATTGGTGACGCTTGAGCAACCATAATGCTCCTACGAATCATTTCCTCTTTACATTTCCTCTTTACGGTGTTCCTCATTGACATTGTCGCATGACTGAACGTTGTAATGACATGAATGGTGAAATACAAACAGTGTATGTAACAATAGGCTCACCAGTTTTAGCTGCATATTTTACTGCTTAACATCCCAACCAAAATCGCAACTTGAATTAAGAAGAGCCTGCATAGGCTTTGATCGACACTAATATTATAAAGCTGAAGAGTTTGTTTCTCTCAGGAACTACTGGTCCGATTTGAGCCGAGAAATGATAATTATAGGCCTAAAGTAAATATTCCACGGAGACGAAGTCGCGGGCTGAAGTTATGTTGGACTCTATACACATTAACATGGCCCGATGTTCTAAAATTGGATTTACTAGACTCTCTGCTGTCACCAAACTTGTGTGTGATACTCACACTACGCTGCTATACTAAAAATACTGTTCAAAAAATTCACTTCAGTAATTTATGAATCGTGTTTAACGTAGCTAGTAAAAACATAATTGGATTAGTCGAAAAACTGACTGTGTATCGAAGATTAATACGGAGATCATAATTAATTTCGCCTTATTTAGACGCAGCAATCTATTAAAGTTTTTACAGCGTTAAATATATTTTATCACCGTTTATATCGTTACATAGAACGCTATAAAAATATAAACAACCTCAGAATATTAAAGCAGCTCCATTACAATGTCATATTTTACGCACGTTTGCTGAATTTTCTAAAGAAATAGCGCAATATCTGTAGATCTTAAGTGCATGATAGCGCCTTAACTCTCGCAGCGGGGAGCCTGCGCCCGCGCAGCGATCGATGAGGCACGCACGTTATGATACCAATGAACTGTTGTTACGCTTATGGTTCGAGTTCAGTTGAATCAAAATTGTGATGTCATACTCTTTGTGGTGTGGTTAATGATATGGCAATAAGTTACTAGCCTGCTGCGTTATTTTCGCGTCTAGGAAATTGGGTTAGGCCGGCAAAATAATATCATAATCATTCGAGATGAGTTATAAACAAAGTTAAAACAGGCTTACCGAAATAGGAGCGAGCCTACACTAAACTTTCATAAGAAGAATGAAATGAATGAATTGGATGAGTTTTTAGATGACAAATTGTGATTGAATTATTCTTATATATCTCTATATTGTATTTTTTTATTATTTATTTTTAATTATCTTGTTATTTTTTAATAATTTGTCTCAAAGGTGACATTATAAATAATTGTATTTTAATATTTGTACTTATGCCATTGTTGGCAGCCGTGAATACTGTTTGTAATCTTTTTCAACATCTCTTGCATGCTGTCAATATGTTGTGGTATGTATTGTACTCATGTTTGTGCAAATAAATGATGATTATGATTATGAAGTAAATTTGCAGCACAAAAACCATAGGTAATAATCTGCCTAGCCCTTTTCCTATCTGTGTTGTTTTTTTTTTATACCACGACGGTGGCAAACAAGCTTACGGCCCGCCTGATGGTAAGCGGTTACCGTAGCCTATGAACACTTGCAACACCAGAGGCGCCACACGCGCGTTGACGACCCTTTAAAAACCTATTTACTCCCCTTTTGAAGAACTCCATACTGTAGCCCTCCGAGAAAACCTCGGCAGGGAGCTCATTCCACAATCCAAGTGTACGCGGGAGGAAATTCCTCTGAAACCGCACTGTACGGGATCATTTCGGCTCCAGTGTGTGAGCATGAACTCCCTGTCGACGGTGAGCGGTGCGATGATAGAAAGTGGCCGTGGGCATCATATCAAACAATTCCTCGGAGCACAACCCATTATACAACCGGTAGAACACACATAGGGAGGCAAAGTCTCTCCTAAGACTTAGGGGCTCAATACCGCTTGTGAGTACGGGATCGTCGACGAGTCTCACAGCTCGCTTTTGAACCGAGTCAAGGGGCCCAAGCTGGTATCCAGGTGCTCCCGCCCAGAGATGACAGCAGTACTCCATATGGGGCCGAATCTGCGACTTGTATAGCAGCAGTCTTTGCCCCGGTGTGAAGTACCGCTTCGCTCTATTAAGCACACCGAGTTTTTTGGATGCCAGCTTGGCCTTGTCTTCCAAGTGACTTCGGAACTGAACGTCGCTGGAAATGTCGACACCAAGGATCCCTATACTCTTACTGATGGTAAGGGTTGTGCCCTGGAATTGTGGAGCCACAGTAAATGGAGTTTTTTTAGCGGTGAACGCACAAACTTGTTGTGATTGGTTTCTAGTTTAATTGATCTGCATGACCAGTGTTTTGACATGGAGCGACTTCCTGTCTGACTTCCACAACCCAGTTACTAGGTAACACGCCATCTCTAGGTTAAACTGGTTGTCAGACTTCGGGTTTCTGACTACCCATGACGACTGACGGCCAAGACAAACAGCTTACCGCGCTTTCCGAAGCACGGAGCAACGAGGCTTGATATGCAAAGATTACCTTCGATCGAAACATGAATTGTATCTAATTACGTTCACACGTACTTCATCTTAAATAGCTTAACTTTAACCTCTCTCTCAGCAACATATGCAGAGATGAGTCACGCAGCAACAGGGTCGATGGAAAGCGAACATTTTCACCGCAGACCCAACTAGTGGTTCCTCGCTACTAAGACACTTGTCCCTAATTAATTAAACAAGATACAGCCGACAGATATCTTGCTAATTATCCCGTAAAGACTCTATCGAACTGCAGGAGATTTCTTAATGTTTTCGATCGACGCGATTTCACCCGGCTGCTATAATGATAGCTGTTGATGAAACAGGCACTACGACACTTTCGTGGTAATAGCGGCAAACCAGCCGTAGGTTTCTTTTATTTGAAGTTTGTTATGACAGACAAATATGGAGGTCCGAGATTGACGGCTACCGTCTAGATTCTAGATCAAGACAGAAGGAGGTGGAAAGGAGAAAGGCACCCTGCAGTGGAACAACATGAGAGTAACATAATAAGCACTTTCGATACCATAAAATCGAACGCATCCAAAATTGCTCCTAAAATCGACGCTTCGAACTGCAATGAGTCCTCGTAACCATTTTCCGTTACATAACTTAAACATTATTATTAAATTATGAACCCGCCGTAAAGTCATTGCACTTGTAACTAAGGCCCACATTATTGGTCAAGTGCGACTGGCGCGCGGAGCGTGACGGCAGGTGCGCGGGCGCTCAGGGCGGAGGGCGCGCGCATGCGCCGTGACGCAGAGTTCACAGGCACCAACACCTAAGGCGAAATGTGTAAGCAGGTTAGTTTAGCCATTATTATACGTACCGATGTAAGGAGTTTAAAAGACACAGGAATTGTGAACCGATGAGTGGTTGAACTGATTAGATAATAGGTTGGCATCTGTAGTGAAAGAAAGAAAGACAGAAAAATGCGTTTATTGCCATTAGAGCAAAATAAATACACCTTAGAACTATTAAATACACAGAAGATAAAGATTGCAATGCCAAAAGGGCCTCAACTCATAATGTTGGATGAGAACACAGGGCGTACTATCTGACGCTGATTTTCAGCTGCAACCCACAAGTGCCATACGGAGGAATAACAAACTAATGCTATTTTATCACGGAAAATCACGGTAACGGCCCATAATAATAAAGGTGAAGTTAAGGCGAAGTGAGCTGTGGTTCTATATCACTTCACATTTTTACGGGGTGCTTTTTTACAGAACAGACTGGCTGGTGTGCCTACAGGTTACAGTAAGTGTCTTAGCGGGTGCACTTTGCGCCTATTGCATCAAAGATCTAACTGCGCCGAAGCCAAAAACCGTTAAGCAATCCATGATGCCAAAACTTTGTAACAACCAACATAACCACGGGTTTATTTCCGCAACACAACGTTCACATGGTTACACATTGTTCCCACAACATTACAAACAGACCTCAAGATGCCCTGAATCCCACGAGGGTGTGGTCAAGCGCAAATTGTCACCCATCACGGTGAGCGGTGTACGCATGCGTGAAACTCCAGAGAACTGATGAGTCATCGATCATTCATCTGTTCAGGCAGGTGAATGTGTTTTTGTGATTGAGTTATTATTGCGGTACGAGCGTCTTTGATTGATTTATAATAAACTTGAGACCGCTCAGTGTTGTTTTGTTTCTATTTTTCTTCAGAACTATTAAGTGCCGTTTAGTTTTACCGTTCTACAATACTCTGGTATGGCAATTTTCCAAATTCCAGATGATTGGCACTTGGGATTTTTTAAACAAGCTCCAAGAAATATCCTCCACCGCACATTCGTACTTGTAGCTAACACTTCGAATTAAGTTACCAAGCCTTATACCATTAAGGAATTTCTATTTAAACAGTCGACAATTTTGGCACTTTTCCAAAAACACGTGCGCTGCTCGTCCAATGCACCGATGCAGGTGTCAGTTGACAACTTCATACCTGCATAAAGTAAATAATGAATAAGAAAGTAACACCTGAACAAATACATACGTGCTAAATTATTGATATGATAAGACCATGTCGATCGCATGGGGCTTGTGGTTAGCAAAAACAGCCGCACCGCGCGATAGAAGGTCAAGCTAAGCTTGTTAAATGATATTTATTTTTGTAAATAGGTTTTTACAAACACTTTTACACGTCGCCTTTTTTAGTAAATGAGATCGGTATTTCACTATTTGACTACTCTGAGAAGAAACACCGAAAGAAACTCAGAGGTCATAGTCTCTTTTAAAGTCCAGACATTATCTTGGTCAAATCATGTAAGATGCATGCAGATTAGTGTCTGAGATGGTCTTTTGAGGAAAGAACCACACAGAATGAGGGGACCAGATCAGTCAGTGCAAGCATTTATCAGTAATCGTGAGCTCAACTCGGAACTTGAGGAGCTCCACGTGCCGACGAACAATACCAAAGAAAGAACATTTGGGTTGGTCCCATAAAGAACTCAAACTGCCAGACAAAATGTAAAATAAATAAATTAAAGAACTTAAAAAGATTTAGAAAGGTCGTTGTTGAGGTCGGTCCACGGATGTGTGACTCGTCCATTATGTATCAAGCCTTAGAAAGCACGTTGTTGGTATTGGACAATTTTAACATGCCCAACAGTAAATCGAAGAACTTTCAATTGGTCTTACCAAAGGGTTACTGGAAGTTACTGGGAGTAAGTGCGTTGTGTTGTAATCATGTAAATTACTGGTATTCAGCTGCTTATAGTTATACTGGAAACCGATCCTAACACAGTTTAGCAAAGGTCTGAAAGATGATGATGATATAGGAGCATGTTTTAATTAATAGATGGGTAACATTTACATTGCAATATCAAAGTTATTATATACCTTAGATATTGCAGTTTTATTGTTTCCTTTTGGAAAAAGAACGACTTATTTGCTTTTTTGCAGAACCTTTAGCAATAAAAAAACTGTATTTAGAGCAATTATCTGTAGTAATGCAGTCAGTAAACTGTCTAAATAGTAGACAATAAGAAAAATTTTGTCAAAAACAGTTCATTTCCAGTTAAGACAAAAACCATTGGCACATTAATCGACTTTCATTTCATCTAGATTTCCGGGTGAGTGCTCATCACTAATACAGTAACACTAAACAGTCAAATGCTTCACTTTACCTGCGGAATGTGGCTAAAACTTTCGATTCCGAACGTTCCACCACTTTCCACCACCTGCCGCCATCATCCGCTCTACTGGCTGGACAATATAATCTGACCACTTTGGGTCACCTGGTTAGCGAATCCAGAGGAGTAAGACAAGTGGCAATCGGTCTTAGAGCGTTCCGTATGTTTACTACAATTTTAATAATTGACATAAACCCGATATTTGTCAATCTTATATTTGTTACTTTTCCATCAACATTATCGCTAAAGTGATTCAATAATTACTTTTAACGTTTTACAAAAAGTGATTATTGAATCACTAAGTGAATGACTGTTTAAGTGATTTTTTTTAATGCCTTAGGATATTTCGAGAATGGGTAAAATAATTGACAACCAGAACCTAAGAGTGATTCAAAATAGCCACAAGAACTAATCGTCAAACGATCGATAAATCTCACTCATAATAATTGTCATTTCCTTTGCAATAAAATGTTATAACACTAATGTTGTGTCACTATTTTTTATGCATCACTTAAATGTTTGTACCTAATTAACAGCTCTATACGGCTTGACAATTTTCTAGTAGGTACCAATTATGAGTGGTAGTTAAGTTCTAACTTTTTCTTTTTCTTAGTGAAACCTATAATAGGAGATACTTAGCTGGTTATCTTCATCGTTAGTTGGCGAGCGGAACAAGCGCGGAAAAAAGTTAAAGCACTTAATGTAGGAATCAGCTGTGCAGCGATGCAGCGCTGCAGAGCGGCGCGATATTAGGAGCGGTTGACGTCATGCACGCTAATAAGCGCGAGATGCTGCGCGTGCGCACCGCTCATTCGACGCGCTATAAGACTACCAGCAGTCTTGTTGACCATGAGGTGTACCGAAGGTTGAAAAGGAATTATATTATGACCCCTCAAATTTAAAATTGTCTGCAGTGTGAGCAATTTGTTCGCAATTGAACATCTGCAGGCCTAGCCAAATTACAAATTCTATTTCTATTATCGTAATCGATAAGTCGACAATAGAAAGAAAATAATATGGAATCAGCTGTTTGTCAATTGTCAAGTGTACCTATTTCACTTTCAGCCATATTACAAATTCTACTCGTTAACATTTGACAGTTGACAAACAGCTGACTCTATATACGCTATTTTCTTTCTATTCTATTACGATAATAGAAATAGAATTTGTAATATGCCTAGGCCTGCTGGACACACTGCACTGGTTTCGATACTTTTTAGAAAGCTATTAAGAAATGTGCCGAAACAGTCAATTCAGGGGTTCCCTGCATTTATTACTGGACCATGTTGCATGGCACTATTGAGTTTTGGGCAACAAGGTCTATCCACTTAAGTTAAATACGAATACATTTCCTTATTACTGCGGTCAGGACATTACTCCGAAGGGATTAACTCAATGACCGTCAACATGTCGGTCGCGTTGTTCGGATCGTTTGCAATCAGCCTTAATGTATTTTATGATCATAATATTATACTTTTTATGGTGATCAGTAAAGTTTGGGGAAATTAATGGTGCTGTCAAAAATTGTTTTCAAACATTTTTTTGCCATGTCTCGACGGTAAAAAGTAATTTAATTGCGTAGGTAGATGATTAAACAAGTATATTGAATAACTAACGTTCTATCTTACAGCTTCGTGGATGTTTCATTAAGCTTTTATTAATCATTAGCGTTCAGTTTTACAACCGTGGAGTCAGCCACCTAATCATTTTAATACGGTACTTTTAAACAAACGAGAACAAGTAAAATCTAGCATGATAGTGAAGGCAATTCAAAGATAGATTTCGTGGTGAAAATATGTTAGTAGCTAGGTCGCTGCTTAAATTATATTCTACTGGGACTAATAAAGGGCTTCAAATCTAAATAATCAAATATGTATATTTTTATTGCAAAAATCGTATCACTTCTCTCTATATTATGTGCAAAAAAGACGCTCAGTATTATAATTATCAGATTGCAAGCTAATAAAGGCTTCAAATGTACATCCTATGATAATATATAGTATAATATACATACCCAAACGTCCGAATGCCCATCTAGTTTTCCGGGACATCGCCAAGCGTTTGGTCGACTCTTCACGTGACCAGAGGGCTGGCCTTTATTTCGGTCAGAGAATCAGTCTTCTGGGCACTTTTCCCGTTGATAGCGATGCGGATGAGTTTTTTGATGCCCTATAATTGGTTTACTGTTCTTTTGTTTGTTTATTTTTAGGTATATATGTAACCAGTTAATTTATAATAGTGTTATTGTATAGTTATAGTATTAATTGTGTATTAATAAAGATAAAGGCTAATTAAGATACTTAAAAAAAAACAAATAATAACCCAAACGTAATAAAATAAAAGATTTTTGATAGGACCCATGTTAAAAAATGAATTTAAGCAGCGATGTGTCCCAGGGGCCAGGCGCTTAGTTGAACTTAGCTTCCACGATTGTTTTAAGTTAAATAGTTCGATTGGTCAATAGCACTCATGGCCCTACTATTATAGGTATTCAATAAGTTTCTCTGAGTCAGAGACGCATTAATATGCTGATAGGATTAATATGCAGTAAAAGAAAACAAGATTATTTTCAAGATTACTTTTGATGTCGTCTCGTAGCTATAAAATGAGTACCAGTTAATCCGCGGACACTCGTTGCCATAGATTATACACTTAAGTATCCGCTCGGTCGTCGTAACCATTGCCCGCATATGCGCCTGCGCAGAGCTAAGGCAAGGATCATGAGATTAACGCTGCTCGTTTCCGTCTCGGAGACTTATTATATTATGATGACTGATTTCATGTAAATTACTTATTTGATACGGTTTTGTAACTGGACTTTTGTCTCAAGCTAATTAGAATGCAGTGGTACGTACCACTGTTTGAATTAAACAAACTTTTGTTTCCTTTAAATAAACCGAGGATTACTAACGATCAGAGTCGTGTCTAAGACAGATCTATAACAAAAACTTTGATCAATAATGTTGAATGTTACATACTAAAATGCTGTAATTCTAGAGCAGGTTAGCTTGTACAATGAGTTAAATAACATAACAGTAAAGTAAGTCTAGTAAAGTGTTTCTCGATAGCGTTTTTATTGTTTTTCTCCATAATTTCGAGCCCCTCCTAGCGTAGCAAAGGGTAATTGCGAGTCGTGACCGCGAGCGTGGGAATAATCGTCCAGACAGCTTCATATCGATAAATATTGCCAACATAAATATGTAACAGAAAACGTTAAAAAAACGACCGAAATGTTCACACCTCTAAGAATAGATAATATTTCATAGACAAAAAAGAGCACACATAATTTGTTTTCCGAAAAAAAGATTTGTTGCAAATAAATTGCTGGCTCCAAAATATCGGGTTACTGACCCTACTTTGAATATACGAGTATTAGAAAAAGTTTGTACCATAAAGGGTTATTTTAGAAATAGCTCTGCATTGTGCTTACCCTATTTGTTCGGCGTGAGTGATATAAATGAGTATACGGCATTGTGGGCCGGGGCCCGGGGCCCGCGACCAGCTTTGTACTAAACCTGTTCTGAATTAAACATCCCTAACACAATCGCTGGGGAAATGCTATTTTTTATTGGAGTAACGTCATTTATTTATGTCAGACATAGAAGTGTATTTTAAAGAACATTCGGTTTATTTTATGACGTGAATTTTAACTCAGAATATTGTAAGGTACAATTAATCCACGTTTTTGTACATTTAAGAATACCTATTGTAAAACAGTTTCTGACTAGATAAAATATAATATTTGTATAGCCGTAGGTAAATCGTTGACTGCGTCTTTGGTCTAGTGGTCACAAGTGCATGAGATCCCAGGTTTGATAACCGGGTGGGGCAGAGTATTATTGACTTTTTATTTCTGGAATTTCTCTATAGCTGCCCAGTGTCTGGATCTGTTCCCGATTGATGGCAATAGACTCGCCTACTATTGCATGAGACATAAACATATCTGGCGAAATCTGGGTGTTCTTAGGTACACCTATGTCTAACACTTTTGGGATTTATGTTATGTATGAGCCGTAAACAAACGTCTACCAATTACGTGAGTGGCTATTATTTCGTGGTAGTTTTAAGCATACAACTAAACCGCTGTGGAATTAATGATAACTTGATATTTCAATCCCATGTTCCAAAACAGACACAAGTTTTGTCAAGCAGACCCTCGAAATATCGTTCATTATCAATTTATTAGAGAGCTCTATTCAAGACTCAACATGGCCAAGCCCTCACTCACAATGTCTGTATTCTCAAAACAGAAGCACACTACACTACACACAAATAATTCACTTACAAACATTATTCGCATACACCCCAAATATTTGAATCGCGAATCCCCCCAAAATGTCGTTGCGTCCCTAACATTCTAAACTCAAACGCAATAATCGTAAACTCTTCATAACTCAACGTCATCCGTTTGACATGACGATCAAAAGCGAGCGAGTTGTATTGTCATAGCATTCGGTATGATCGAGCATGCGTGTGCGCAATAACAGGGTGCTCTCAATAACATGTGTATCTTTAATCAATGCTTAGTTCGAGGGAACGCCGAATGAAGTTCGGTCGGGGTTTAAAGTGTAAGCGAAGATAGTTTGATTGATATCGTCGTATCAATAGGTTTAACCCATTAACCGCTAAAGTCGATTTATCAGTTGTATTGTCTATGCCGTTTGAGTCGTATCTATACGATTAAAAAAGCCGTTAAAAGGATAGAAATGGAAGTAGCAATTTGCCAAAATTACCCACAAGTTTCTTTTGAGAATTGTTCAACTATAAGTCGTGACTAACTAGCGCTTTATGGATTTTTGTTGCTCAATGATCATCTTTTTGCACAATCTTTAATGGCACCTTACACAAAACCCCAAAGACAGGAGAAAAATAAGGTGTCTTTCTAAATCAAATAATTTATGTTCAACGACCCAATGTCGCTAGTTCCTATATGTTACACCACAACAAACTACTGCATCTTCACAATGCGTTTGTTACGTTTATAACGGTAGTAAACGTCAATCTGCTGCGATTGTCGCACGGAGGTGCGTTACGGTCGCATTGTCTGTCACCCCCCGCCCCCCGGCCTCCTCTCGGCACGGCGCACGGTGGCAGACAATGATTTGCGAATATTTCGTCGTAATAATTGTAATGCTCTATATAGTGTAGTGGGGTTGTGAAGTGTTGATACTTGAACAATCAAGTCTACGAATCAATCATTTGGCTAACGGTTATTTCATTTTATTTTGTTCTCAGTTGTAAATAGAATACCATGCTATTTTGTTACTAGACAATTAAACTTAAAATCGAGTATGACATCACATTAGGAACCAAATAAGGCTATGCCACAAAGGCAGCCAAGCAGCTCTTATTTCCGGCACAAATACAAAACACAATTCAGTGATTGAAAGAAAGCTCCATTGTTGTTGTATAACCCATTGAGTGTCTGTGGTATTGCTCCATTGCTCCCATTGATCAAACAAACAAACAAACAATTGGACAGAACCGCACTATTGAGGAAATGGGTCGAAAGTAATCGGATCTTGTGCAAACGGCGCGTGCGCAGGACTGCCCTATTGTTGCCGCGCACTAGTGGGTTACTGGCTTCGGTGTAGCTCCTGACTATAGGGCTGCCTAGCACAAAAGGGGCACTAGAGCTGGTCTTGTACAAGAACCTCTAGGTTCTTGTAAGGCCACGCGGCACTTAAAAGCAGTGATAGCGCCTAGTCGAGTGACCGGCGGATTGCCAAATCATAGGTATCGAGTTCGAACCTAAGGCACGTACCTCTGTCTGTACGGATTCATGTGTGTATTGTAAAATTGCTTCAAAACTAGCTTCAAAATGGTCAAGGAAAACATCGTGAGGAAACCAGCGTGCCTGAGGGATATTTCTTGACGGCATGTGATGAAAAGTCATAGGTCCATGGGCGGCATTACAGCTCTGACACCAATGTAGTGTTTAATTACACGATAAGAACACATACGGGTACCCCGGACCACAACCCGGTCTACTCGTTATACCTAGTTCTAAAAATAAAGTTTAGGTCCACACGCAATAAGCAAGAGGATTTTTGTTAGCTGCTGAAGACGCTGTGACGAATCGGTTTAAAGTTCCTGTTAAGTTTTCTTTTAATTCCTTAAATAAAGAAAGTTTGGTCACGTTGATAGGTTGAATAAAAGGCGACTAACTAAACCGATAAGGGAAATATCAGTGGAAATGTCGGGAGGGGACCCCTTAAAAGGATATACTGGCCTGTTGGTCTAGTAGTTAGTGACCCTGACTGCTATGCCGGAGGTCGTGGGTTCGATTCCCACCCAGGACAAATGTTTGTGTGATGAGCACGATCATTTGTTCTGTGTCTGGGTGTAATTTATCTATAATATGTATGTATTTAGAAATATATAAGTATGTTTATCAGCTGTTTAGTACCCATAACACAAGCTCTTAGCTTAGCTTGGGACTAGATGGCGTTGTGTGAAAAAGTTGTGGAATATTTATTTATTTATTATTTATACATAGACCTTATTGGTGAGGTTCTTCAGAAAAGTCAGGTGCGTATTACTCGCAACCGGTGAGTGCAAACAAAACGAGAGAAGTTTGTAATAAGAATTGTAGCATATGGCGCACTATAGTTTCTGCCTACCCCCATGGAAAAAGGCGTGATATGTAAGTAGGTATGTATGTGTTTATCAATATTTTATCTACAAGTAGTACTTAAGAGGGAGATTGCTGACAAGCATTACTTCTCCCATCAACAAAGCTCCATTTAAATTACCATTGAAGCTTTACGTAAAAGCTCACTTAGAATAATCCACTTCCGAACAAAGCACAGAAAAAAACACTTTTTCTTCTTTTATGGTAGTTGTCAGCCCTGGACAGCGTCACGGGCATTGTTCGGTGCGCCGGCGCAGCTACCGAGCTTGCCCATTAACAGTGCCATTGTTCCTTTGACCGCCGTAGGAGGACCACAACATTACTACGTACAGAAGGAACACTCCCCATAATACAAGACAAGCTTGGAAAACATACAATAAGCAGTCCACATTTACTAACGTTATAAGGAATAAAAGTTATGCAAAAAGGCCCAGTAGTCATTCAGTAACCGGTAACTATAGATATGACATAATATGTATTTGAGCAACAGATTCTTTGAGGATCATTCTAATTTATGAGTGTCAGTAGATACAGCACTCATGTTCAAGGTCATTTAGGCTAACGTGCAGATTACCATAGACTAAGAAGCTGTTTCGATCACAAACATATTCTTAATACGCCAGGTCTTAAATTCATTGGACGTGGCTTATTTGGCCATAAATAATAAAATTAACTTGATATGATTTTGACAGGCTTTTTATATCACCCTTTATAAAGAAGTAACTGTCCTAAAGCCTGCAAACTGCGGTTCAGGTGCTAATAAGTACAGATACCAGTACTTCAAGCTACCCCAATGTGTCAAATTCCTCTGATAGTTTTTCAACTTTATTACAAACAGAATAAAGTTCATGTTCAATTGGGAAAATTTTACAGGTAGAAAGAGGGTTGATATACGCCATACATATCCATGCTATATTCTTCACGTAAATCAACACATAGTGTACCTTCTGAATCTACTTTGTTAGTTGTAAGGTTTCATACGAAACGATTCCTTGAATATCTTCTTGTGAGAGGTTTAGCATTTGGTTGCCAATTTGAATATTCTTAGATACCATCTGTTGTTAATTAAGACTGTTACTTTGTAGCGCTCAACATTTACTGTTTTAAAAAGAACATAGATCTCGTGTCTGTGAATTCTCCGCCTTATTTGAGTAGAATAGTTTATTTTGCCAGAAACATGGTAACAGGATGTTAGAAAATGTATACTCTCAGCATGTCTCAGCCATACATTTTTACTGATATGTAGAATTTTTGATGCTAGGATCGATAAAGTTAGGCCGTGTAGATTCAGAAGCTTGGGTCTACATGAGATCTGATATCTTTTTCACAGGGCAAACCTTATGTGGTCGTCTCGGCCTCATTTTACATGAAATGTTTTTGGTGGGATTCTAAGTTTAAAATAAATTTTCCATAAGTACTGATTGTTATTTTAGTTAAATACATGTGTAGTTATTTGTTGGGTACAAGTATAATTATCTATTTAAGATTTACTTGTGGCCTTTATAAGTAGGTAACTAGGTATTGTATAAAAGATTTGATTTGATTTGATTTGAATCACAAACTCAACTAAAACTCAATGTCGATAACCTATAACTCGTAACTCTATACTGTACAACTCATTGTCATTAACTACTAATATGCTCAAATTACTTTCTGTAACTCGATCCTGCACACCCTGCGGCTAAACCTCCAGCCAAATGTATTCGAGCATTTTTTTAATAAACCTTTCTTCAACGAAAATAAACTATAACACGTTTTGATAGGGTTCGGGTTTCGAATGCAGCAGGTAATTTGTATAACATAATAAAAAACATTAGTAGGTAATTCTTTGATATGATCAACGGTTTCTGTGCATCCGTTAAACGGGGCGTTATCAAGGGCCCGCGGGCCACCCTACAGGGATGGTTCGATCCCATTATTTCCCTTATATGAGGGTTCTGATATTTACATTTTATATTTTGTAAAGAAATGTTTATAGTAATATTTTAACACATTTTTGTTGAAAGCTATTGAGTTCTAGGGCGGGTATTATGTCGGATTTTTAATAATCTCTAATCGTATTATTGTTTTCATTAAATGTTGAAACATTAATTCACAAGATTGTTTTACATTCACAAAACTCAGACGCATACGCACGATGGCGTTCTTTAGAACAAAAGACTTCAACGCGCCGCCTACTTTTGCGTACGCGATGTTTCAATGTTTACGCAACTATAAATTGTGTTGATTAGCACATAACCCTAGCATACACAGCAATGGCAAATTATACACAGATTTATAATAGGTAGACCCATGATAAATGATGAATTATTTGTCTGCAAGGACGCTAGGAAGTGGTGAAGGGTGGGCGTTTTGGGGGACTGTCTAATGTATTTTTGACGTTGAAAAAGTGCTGATACTCAGCCTAATTTGAATCTAAAGTCTAAGTTTCTCACCAAAACTATTGGAAATTAAAAAAGAAAAAAAAAATCCTTTAGTGAGATTGTCTCTGTAATATGATTTTTACAATAGGTATTGTTGTGTTTGCAAACTTGAATAAACTAAGCACTCAAAGCAAGAACTTCCAAAATCAATTATGTTCGCGTTGAACTGTAGAAAGCTATTAAAAACATAGCATTTCGATCTCGTTGTAATTAGCAACGGATTGTTCGAGCGAACAAACGATTTGATCGCAATCACACAATAGAACAAATGCGTTTCCCATACTATTGCTATCTAAAACAATAAGGAATGTTGCGTGTGGACTACGATATACTACATAACCAAACTAATCGTGGTTTTTATCTCTCAACTGTTTGTTAGAAAAATATTTCACAATTCAAATCAAACTGGGTTTTTTCACATTAATGCCGCAATCTTATTTTCTAACTTTATAATTTACCTCAATAAATGTTATCTAAGGAAGGTGAGTAATGAAAGGTAATTTCTATGTGACGATTGATTCAACATCATATACCTACCATCGAAAACATACCTTGTTAATTAGTGAAACCGAATGTAGTTCCCGAGTTACTGTTCCCTTGGGAATACAGGAAAAAATGTAGCCTATGTCACCCGCGGATAGTGTAGCTTCCCAACTGTGAAGGATTTTTTCAAATTAGTCGAGTAGTTTCTGTTTATTTGTTACATACAATAACACAAATCTTTCCTTTTCATAATATTATTAATTCATTAATTATTAAAGAATTGATTGAGTAAAGACACTGTTACATCGAACTTAATAACACTTCGCCCGACCCGGGGATGGAACCTAGGTCCTCATGCTCAGCAGTAGCCCTTGCGACTACTAGACCAACGAGACAATATTTGTACTATGCGTTTCAAATGAGAATAGGAATGACTTTCCGCCATTTTGTGACGTCATAGCTGTCAATTTGAATAAACTTGGGTAGGAACTGAATTATTTCTGTATCACTGACTGAGTGGTCACTATTGTCGTCATTTCCAATATTGCCATCATCATCACTGTTGCATTCCCCTATAAAATAAAACGTGGACTAATGTAGGTTTTTAATGTTTATTCCACCAACAGTTGTTTAAAATAAAATTAGGTAAATTGTATTTATGACAAAATTTAATCAGAATCTAGCCATTCTATGCCACTTATCTCGGCATCACAGTCTGTGTAAATTTCATTTTGAATAACTGAGACTTGGTAAAACAATAAAAAAAAATATTATTGATACACTATGGTTTCGTTGCAGACCGTACTTTTCAAGCGACATCTAACAGATAGAGGTCATTTACGTTCCTATTCTCATTTGAAACGCATAATACGGCCAAAATGCCGATTGTAGTGAAACCCATATACTTATCATAAAAACTCATGTTTTACGGAGTACAGCCCTCCTAGCCAAGTTACAAACGATTCGTATCTATTCTCTTTCTACAATCGAGAACGCCTCAAATCCCTTTGTTTTGACCACGTGACTTAGCGAAAGGTGACTTGGCTAGGGGGGCAGGTCACATTTCTGCCTCCTCCAACTCTGTCGAAATCAGGAACTCTTCAAACATGTCCTGTCTATAAAGCTTGTGTCTAATTGTTTTTACATTGATTCTGATGACATACAAGATTACATTTTACGTATAATTAGCGTAATTACGTCGATCAGGTTTACCGAGCTCTCTGCTCTTCCCATAGATAACTTCTTTACGTAAGGTAAAGGAGGGCTCACACATGCAACTATGTCACGCGACTAGTAATCGAAGTCTCGAAAAAATGCTATTGTTCGTTTTTTGTAGAGATATTAATGATAAAAGCTTTTTATAATTTAATTTTCCTAGAAAGATTACGCCATTTTCCCATTGAGTTTGGAAAAAGTCATATGCTATGATATAACTCCTTTAAGGTTCTAGCGATTTAAAGGCCTTGTGGGAAGCAAATACAACATTTTTTTTGATAAATTCGTCAAATGATGATGTGTCAGCTTCTCTTATGTATCTATACTAATATTATGAAGAGAAAAACTTTGATTGTTTGTTTGTTTGCATTGAATAGGCTCCGAACTTACTGGACCAATATAAAAATTCTTTCACCGTTGGGAAGCTACGCTATCCCCGGGTGACATAGGCTACTTTTTATCCCTGTATTCCCACGGGAACGGGAACTACGTTGGTGAAACCGCGTAACGTCTGCTAGTGATTTATTTATTTATTTATTGAAAGGAGAACCAACTGCTATAACAGATGGTTAACAATTAAATAAGCAACACAAATCCTATTACAGGTTCTCACGAGAAAAAAACAGAATAGGATACAGAAATCTTAGGATCACTAACAAGCACGATAAATAACAGAAATAATAGAAATAAAAAGGATACAATATGTACTAAATACACTTAAGGCTAAGGCACTTACTATAAACAACACCTTCCGAAAAATGTAACATGTAATGTTTTTAACAAAAATGACACTTTGTCAGAGAATATTAGAAAAAAAAAGAAATTCACCATAAGTCGCATAAATGCGCGTAATGTTTAAGTTATTGTACCGAGTTCAGGAACTGAATTATTCTAAAAGTTACACAAGTTACCTACCATATCAATATGTTGCAGCGACAAGCATTCATTAACATGTGTATTTGTGGGCCTTATAACAATAACAATATAACAATCGAGGAGTGTCGCAAAACCTGCCGATGATGATAGTAAATACCCAATTAGTTTTGTTAAAATATTGTAAAATGTTTGCGAAAAAATAAAATACATTCATTAGCCAATCATGCTTGCTTGACTGAATTAGCAGTACGTATAGGTACTTCATACCTACTAACTGCTAAGTTACTATTACCGTGCATTAATAGTAAGTAACAACACGCTTACAGCTCGGGTAAGTCCACGGAATCCGCCCTCCATCTAGTGGTCGGCCGGATAGAAGAGGCGATTCATCAGAAGGGCACTTGCCTGGGCACTTTCATAGACATCGAGGGAGCCTTCGATAAAACAAACTTCTCCAGCATCAACACCGCGCTCTCTCGTCACGGAGTAGAACAGGTACTGACAGACTGGATTACTAATATGTTAAGTAAACGAGTGGTTCGACTTGAAGTGGAACAGCAGATGGCCATGATAGCCAGAGGCTGCCCCCAAGGTGGCGTACTATCCCCGCTCCTCTGGAATCTGGTGATAAATGACCTCATCACGAAACTCAACGCGAACCATTTCTACACTATAGGGTATGCCGACGACCTCGCTATCCTCATTTCGGGGAAAGTGACGGGGACAATCTGCGACCTCACTCAACAGGCACTACGCATCGTTGAACGTTGGTGCAGAGAGTTCGACCTCTCAGTGAACCCCACGAAGACTGAACTAGTCATGTTTACCCAAAAACGAACACTAGGCCCTTATCGCCTACCCAAACTTTTTGATACAGAACTCCAGTTAGCCAATGAGGTCAAATATCTGGGAATCATCCTAGACAGCAAGTTAAACTGGAGTAGCCACTTAGACAATAAAATAAACAGGGCCTGCATTACCTTCTGGCAATGCAGGAGGATGATAGGTAAGAAGTGGGGCCTATCCCCTAAAATTATACTTTGGTTGTACTGTGCGGTGATCCGACCTATGATCACTTATGGGGCAGTGGTCTGGTGGCCCCGCACCAAACTAACTACAGCCTGCAACAAACTGCAACGCTTGCAAAGGCTCGCCTGCATGGCGATCACAGGCTGCATGAGGACTACTCCGACTGTGGCTCTCGAAGCCATGTTGGGGCTCCCACCGCTTCATCTGTTAATACAGCAGGAAGCGACAACGACGGCTGTACGCCTTAAAACACTTCAACTCTGGAGCAAGAGACAAACACAGCACACCGCGGTACTGGAGGGATTCTATAATGAGTTCCCCCTGGCGAAAGCAACAAACGATAGGGTACCTAAACAATTCGTATTCGATAAGAAATACAAAATTCAGCTCCATGAAGATGACCGCTGCGAGGGATTGAACCCCGCGGAACTACGGATCTTCACGGATGGATCTAAAACAGGTACTGGTACTGGGGCTGGAGTCTTCTTGGAGGATCTCAACATCCACATAGCCAAACCTTTGGGGGCCCACAACACGGTATTTCAGGCAGAATGCATGGGCATTTCTCTGGCGGCATCTGCCATTTTAGCCAGGGAGGTTGTGGACCACTCAATTCGCATACTCTCGGACAGCATGGCTGTACTGCTAGCACTAAACAACCACACAGTGAACTCTGGGTTAATATACGAGTGTCACCAACGCCTGAACCAGGTTGGTAATCTCAATAATATAACCATCCAATGGATCAAAGGACACAGCGATTCCCGGGGCAATGATGCTGCGGACGAACTCGCTAGAAGGGGATCGAGCATGGCAGCGGTGGGACCCGAACCCATCGTACCACTCCCTTTCGGATACCTACGCACACTGGTAAGGAAACGAACTAGTGAACAACACCACAAGCTGTGGCTAGACCACGGCGAGTGTAGGCAGGCCAAGGAAGCACTTCCTGCTATCGACGGCCGCCTCACTAAACGCGCGCTTCGGTTGACCAAACCACAGCTGCGCACAGTAACAGCCGCTATTACCGGACACGGCTCTTTTAATAAACACTTCTTTGTCTTAGGAGTCACAGACAGCCCCCTGTGTCGTGCCTGCATGGAGGAAGACGAGACAGCAGCCCACGTGCTTCTGCACTGCCCAGTGGTTGCAACATACAGGGCAAAGTACTTAGGTAACCCAGGTACTCTCCGCGAGATAGCCAGCAACATCGGGGCACTGCTGGCCTTTCTCGGGGAATTGGGATGGTTAGAATAGTCTCCCACCCGCACGCAAAATACGCGCTTTGACGTGGAGTTGCGGACACCGGCCCGTTATACTATACTATACTATACTAGTAAGTAACAAAAGGATAAGAATAAGCATTGCCATACAACGTGGCAATGCTGCCAGTCTTTTGGGTACACTTCCAGTGGACAGCGATGCGGATGAGTTTTTTGACGCCATATTTTAGATTTAGTTTTTAGTTTTTAGATTGTATTTTCATTCCTAGCGTATAAAGTTAAGTATTGTGAATAAATAAAGCTTAGTATAAGGTCTAAAAAAAAAAAAGTAACAAAAACTTAGTAATATACATTAGAATAGAATACTCTAAATTCATTGTTAACCGACTTCAAAAAAGGAGGCGGTTTCTTAATTCGACTTTTTATATATATTTATTTTGTGTGTTCGCGGATTACTTCGTTGTTTCTATGTTGAAAGGATATATTTCAAGGATGGTCCCATACAAAGGAAACCGGGATCTAACGACGTCCAAAAGAATTAATCGACGGGAATTTTTCAAAATCGTAGGGGCGACTAGTGCGTTTGTTCACTTTGTTGTTTTTATTAAGTATTTTAAAACGCCACATTTTAATAAAGGTCTGGAGTCGATTTGATGAGGATGATAGAGCCGAAAGACAGTCGAAGGAATTCCTCAACGATTCACAGCAATTACCTTGTCTTTAGGCTCGATTCATTTGGATTGATGAGAACTTTACATTTATTTTTTTTATATATGAGTTTTGACAGTCATTAGGCGTCTGATAATGAAGACGAAGGACAAAATATACAACCGACTTTATAAAAAACGCTATAAGCTGTAAAATAACTCTAATTTCGGGGGTCGTTAGTAAATAATGATGAAACTCAGATTTAAATCATTACACTCATACCAAAAGTAAGCCAAGTACCTAAGTAGAACTCTTTTGTTCGGATGATTTACAATCGGATTATATTATTACTTCCTACTACTGCTTTTTAAATACTACTACCTACTTTAGTATTGTAAATACCATAGAGACTCGCCGCACAGTATGTCACTTTAAAACTGCTCAATAAGTATCTTTCAAAATTAATACATTTCGGTAAGGTAGTTAGGTTAGGTAGTTAGGTTCGCTATAGCATAAGTATGATAAGTTAGGTTAGGTTATATATATATTTATCGTCATTATTATTCAATCTAACCTAAAAGAAATAACAGGGCTTAATAAAAACGTAGTAGTAGTAAGTACAAATGTTAATAAATGTTGATTTTTATTATGAAATTGTCGGGAACGCCCAAACCGTAGTCGCAATTCTCACAAATTGTTAAATATTTTTTTTATTACCCTTACCTAGAGACACAGTTGATTAAATTTTTACAACCCTCCGTAAATCATCATCCATAGACGATTCATTGAATATTAATACCGACATTCAGTAATAATGAGTTTTAATTGAAATGCTTGCTTCATTAGAACGCAGTTCCGATGCACATCAGAACTGCGTTCTAATGAAGCAAGCCTTAGTCATTAGGATGTTTAATATAAGAATAACATAGCAACAGTATTAGCTTGCTATAGGTTTAAAAATTTTAGTTTCGATAAAACATAACATGTCACTTACTTGAGAACAATACCTATAATTGATAGGTACTTAAATTCAATTCAAGAAGTTCGACCTCATTTACAAACCAAACCTACTAATATTATATGAAAGTGAAGCTTTTGGTGGTATTCCTCAAAGCGCGACCATTTCTAAACGCAATTGTCTAAGCGAATTTTAATCATGGTTGCCCTTTGAGGAATACCTCGAATTTTGGATGTGGCCATGTTTGTAACTCAATACCTAACGCGTAAAAATTGTCACTTAGATAAACCATTTCTTAGATCAACACATAGTATACTATTTATCTTAGAAAAGTTTTGTTAGTCAGCTATATATGCGGGCGGAGCCGCAAGCAAAAGCTAGTTAAACACATATCCGAGACCCCATCACACAAGGCACTTATTTATCTAGTAGTGTTTGGTTTTATGTGAACCTTAAATTATCAAGTGGTGGTGGTGGGCATCCTAAATATAGTTAAGCGGTACTTCAAAGCTGACCAGCTTTTAGTTCTTTATAAAGCTCAAGTCCGGTCCAGCATGGAGTATTGCTGTCACCTTTGGGATGGCTCAGCCAAATACCAACTAGCCACACTCGACTCAGTAGAGCGCAGAGCCAAGAGGCTCATTGGTGACGAAAAGCTGGTGGGTACCAAGCTTCATACCCTGGCCCACCGCCGCAAAGTTGCATGTCTGTCGGTCTTTTACAGACTGTATTTCGGTGAGTGTGCTCTTGAGCTCCACGAGCTCATTCCACCATCTCCTTTCCTCCATCGGGAATCCAGACGTACTGCAGGTTATCACCCATTCCTTGTAGATGTTCCACACATTCGCACGAAGCGCTTTGCCTGTTCCTTCATTATGCGCACAGCCAAGGAGTGGAATTCCCTGCCTGCATCAGTGTTCCCGAGTTCATATGACCCCAATCTGTTTAAGTCGCGAGTTAATAGGCTTCTTATGGGTAAGCTCGTTCCATCGTCGACCTCATCTCTGACCGCAGGACAAGATTGAGGTCAAGAGCAGACCCATTATATATATAAAAAAAAAAAAAAGTAGATACAATAATGGCACATCCAAGTTAAGAAACAAAGCGAAAGCGGCCCACGCGCACAAAACTCATTAGTTTGGACGCAACCTCTATCTCGGTGCGATCTAACGTTTAATTATGCAAGCTGGATCAATTCCCCACATTAACTTCTAAGTACTGGGCTCGGTCACACACCCAGCACTCGTAGAACATACCATTTACATACAGCATACATGTGCACACATGTAGGGTAACAACGAGTTTTTGAAAGATATGTTACAGGTAAAGTGATATGGCTACAATTTGTAGAAAAGTTTTATTTTTATGGTTTTGACCCCATGGACGGGACCCTCACTAAGCCTCTGCTGTCTCATACCTAATTAAAATTTTCACAGTGTGTATTTGTATTGGCACTAAAAATATTGTTTTCAGTTAATGTTTAACAATCGCGGTATTTCCTGCGCCGACACGCAATTGACCAGTTTTTAACTGTTTCATTCAGAACTACCCGAAATTACTCTCTGTGTTTATAATAATAATAATAATCATTTATTAAACAGATCCCACAATCCAATTTGTTAGTAGGTATTTGTTGTTGGAGTGTTTGTGTTTGTTGTGTTTGTTATACATACGCCAAACTCGTATATTTTAAAAGTTCAGAAAAAATTATGTGACCCTATTTGCACTTAAATTAAGCTCTTAAGTGCACTCGCCGGCTCGGCTTTGTGCAATGACACGCCATCGTTGACTCAAACATAATTTGTTCAAATATTTGATACCATCTTACTACACCGAACAAAAAACATAAATATTTCAAGAGATTCGCATTGCTCATGGTCAAAAAAGATTGAAATAATTTTTATTCGTCTCTTCCTTTGTTTACAAAAACTTAAATTACAGTAATGTGATAATAACAGACCGGTTGTAACTTGTAGTCACGTTTCATTTCTGGTTTTAAACAAGGACTGCAGTTACTCTGTCTTTTTTTATGCGTTATCCGTCTACCAAACTAAATGAGATTATGTACGTTAGGTACGTGTATATACTTTTAAACAAAACAAAAATAACAACTTTAAGAGCCGCTTGAAATCTAACTTGGGTATTTTAAACATAGTACATTACATTATATTATTTGAACTATTTTGTGTTGCTTACGATAAATCGTTGAGGATGAATCGTTACTATTTTAATTAAATAAGAATAGATTTAAGTCCAGCACATGCAACAACGACATATTAATTTATTAATCTATCAATTATTATTACAACAATACAATTTCTTTATTTATTCATTGACTAATAAATTATTGTCTAATCTTGTTGTGTTTAAAATTAAATATTTGTACGCCATAGTTTGGCAGGACATGTTGAACTACCTCTGTAACTATCTCTATATTGTACCATGTTCTAACAAATAAACATTTATGATTTTGATTTTTACTTTCCCGCACTAGAGCGAACACGCTAAGTAAAAAGTACGAGTGCATACTCTCCTGGTAACTAAATGAGACGTAAAATTCCACTTTTTGAGACAGTGTTTCAGAAAAACTACTATCGGTTAATTCGTCGAAGCTTGTGATAATCAAAACAATAATAATAAGGAACATAATTATTTCAGATGGCTCGGTCTAAAATAAATATATTAAATTAAGACAACTTTTCAAAATGTCATGAGTCTAAAATTCTGTCCACTCTGAAACAAAACGGTCAATGGGTAATTTGACAAAATTTTAGGTTTTAGTCCCTCATCTAGATTAAGTACAAGAAAATTGCCCATTTCTTAATTTGCTTATCTGTGTTCGCAGTTACCTGAACATTACAGTATTTTCAAGATCCCCAACCGCAACAAATCTAATTAAAGCGCCGTCAGAATAATGTTCAGTGAGTCTGCGCGCGCGCACTTTCCCTCGCTCTCATTTGAATACGTCTGCTTATCTCCATCTGCACAATTATGGACGTTTTCTACAGACGATGCGTGAACAAGATAATTAGTAATTATATATTAAAATGGAGTTTTATTTGCATTGGCTGCATTCTTTGTATGGTCGATGTATTTTAAGTGCCGCGAGAAGTTAGCATTTTACAATGTATCGTACATTGTTATACATTACTGGAATTTCTCAATAACAGCCCGCAGTCTTGGATTTATGACCGTTTAATAGCAATAGGCTCGCCTTCTATTACATGAAACTTAAACATAACTGGCGAAAAGTGGGTGTAATCTGCCTTACCCTTCGGAAAATGCAGGCGAGCTTTTATGTTATGTCGATACACTTCTACTTCCCAGGAAATACACTTGGAAGTGGTGAAGGGTGGGCGTTTTGGGAGACTGTCTTATGTTATTTTGACGTTAAAAAATTGCTGATGCTGATTTTGTAGCATTTATATTTGATACATGCATCTTTGAGGTGTGGGGATATTGCACACCTTTGAGATCCTTCCCTCTTGGAGAATACATGTAATGTTATATGTATATTGAATGATATGAAAAACAGTTTCGAGTTACATAACGAACGCAATAAGGAATCACTGATTTGAACTTTGTAACAGTAAATCAAACATCCTCAATCAAAATAAACCACATAGGCAGAGCTACCTACTAGAAAGAAACAACTGTAAGGAAGTGGCGAAGGGCCGGCTTTTTGGAAGTCTATCTGTGTCATTTTGACGATCAAAAGTGCTGATCGTCAGCCAAATTTGAATAAATGACCTTTGATTTTTTTATTTTTTTATTTTACTGTCGCATCTTTCATTACAACATAACTGCATACCTACATCTGATACCTCCACTATTATTTAACGTAAAATTTATAATTTATGAGATAATGTTCTTGCATTTACTATCCGCATTAATCTCTAAGAGCGGGTTTATTATCATAACAATGTACTAACTAATAATAATCTGAGAGGAACAAGTTTATGTTGTATGACCACATGACCTGACATCCATTGTAACGTGTACACACATCTTAATGACATTCTGTGTTTTTCCATTTGGAAGGTTATAAAGTAAGTGTCTTAATTACCTAATAATATAATATTCCACAATAATAATAATATTCCACAACTTATCACACAACGCCATTTAGTCCCAGGCTAAGCTTGAGAGCTTGTGTTATGGGTACTAAATAGCTGATAAACATACTTATATATTTCTAAATACATACATATTATAGATAAATTACACCCAGACACAGAATTACAAACAACACCCAGTGATTGTGCTCATTACACAAACATTTGTCCTGGGTGGAAATCGAACCCACGACCTTCGGCATAGCATTCAGGGTTACTAACTACTAGACCAACGAGCCAGTCATAATAAATACATAAACATCATCATCATCCGCCTAGCCTTTTCCCAACACTATGTAAGGGCTGGCTTACAGCTTAAACAGCAGATATTTAAGATGAAGCTATTACCTATCTCATCTCTACGACCCAGTGGTAAGATACCTTTGGAGGTATAAGGCTAACTACTGCCCGACGGTTGTAGTCTGGAACTTGTATACGTTCAAACTGCGCGGATAACTTTAATAGCGCGATGTAGGATAGTTCGTATGTGGCGAGATAGATGTCGCTACATCACTCCCCTCCGAGACCGGAGATCGATAGCAGGTTGAGTCTTGGAGTGCTTGCCAGGCCAGTGAGGTGTTCCAGTGAGTCGGAACCCGATGCCGCATACTTCTCGGTGAGTCGGAACTGTCTGCGGTAATGCCCCAGTGAGTCGGGGTGTTGCTGCTGATGCCCCAGTGAGTCGGGGTGCTGCAGTGTTGTGGAGTGGCTGGCTGCTGCGTCGACCAGGAGAGAAGTGCGTCTCTGCTTGCTGACCGGCCGAAGTGCAGTGTGCTGTGCCAAGGTTGCTTGAGGTGGCTGTGGGTGATGACCAGGTATGCGTGTATGCTGCATGCTGGTGGTCAGGATACGCGTTGAAGCCGTGGATGCTGGCTGGCTGGGTGACTCGCTGCTCGAAAGCTTGAGGAAGTGATGTATGACGTCACGATGATGTTGCACGAAGGCTGCGCTGACGTTCATACTCGGGGTCACCAGTTTGGAGGCATGAGGAACAGGGTGTAAAGTTCCTCATCCACCATTGAAAAGGGAGGATCCTCCGACCAGACGGATGTTGTGTCTGGTGGGCTAACTACTGCCCGACGGTTGTAGTCGGGAACTTGTATACGTTCAAACTGCGCGGATAACTTTAATAGCGCGATGTAGGATAGTTCGTATGTGGCGAGATAGATGTCGCTACATACCTATTGGTTAGACTGGTTGTCAGACTTTCAAGACTACTCGTAACGACTGACAATAGGATCTAAAAGTTACAGCCGATACCAACGGTTTGACGTGCTTTCCGAGGTAGGTTCGGAGGGCTATTGATTTATAATGAATTATCATCCATCTATAGACCGACCTTAGCCACCCGGGTCGACTGGAGGTTAAGTTACGCTTACTTAACCTCCAGTCGACCCGGGTACGCGGGTGGCTGTTATGTAGCCATAAGCCCCTAATCTCAATAGAAGACCGGAAGTTTCTTGCTGTTTTCCTCGTTATAATTAACGTTCACTAGTTCAATACTTTCATTACAAAACTTCACAGTTATTAAGAACTCTTCATAAAACTATGTCACAAGACAGACAAAAAACAAATGCAAGTACATTAACAATTAATAACAGTAATTATGTTCGCGGCTGTCCACTGTCCGACCGTGATCGTATCTTTTAATATACATTCAAAATTCTTCCGGTTCTCATGTTTTTTAAAAACAAGTGTGTCTTCGTGTTTATTCCGCGCGTGTCTGTTGTTGAATTATGAACATTTAAAAATAATGCATGGGTTTGTTACCTGGTAACGTTTTGATAAAAAGATAAGGTAAATAACTTTCATAACATTATGCCTATATTCCCCAAAGGATTAGAAAGATGTGTACCTATGGTACACCCATATTTCACACACCCATGGGGGCAAGTCCATTGACATCATTCGGGTATGAATCCAGACTTAAGGATGCTACTGAGAAATTCCAGATAGAAATGCCCAATAACATTTGCCTGATCTAGACATCGAACTCAAGGCCTCATGCTCAGCAGTAGGTAGCGCTTGAGATCACTAGACTAAGCCGCCAATAATTCTAATCAGCGGTATATCGTCAGGGTTTAAAGTTCCCATTTTATTGGGATAAATACGACTGTATAAGAATTACAGATACCTACACGGGAACACGGGATTACGTAAGCAACACAAAAATAAAATGGCACACAACATTCGTGAAGAAACTTCCTGAGAGATATTTCTTGACGACATGTCAAGTCAATTTAGAGGCATAAGCGGCATAAAAACTGACAACAGCAGAGCTATTCTGTAAAATTCACGCCAGGGAAAAGAAGATTACGGAATCTTGAGCATCTTCTCTCAATCGACCGGCTTAGTCACTTAGCCACACAAAGAGACGAAGATTAAATCTGAGGCCCTATATTCCTTGAGAGGCCTTCAAAAGACCATCTCAGACACTAATCTGCATGGATCTTACATGATTTGACCAAAATAATGTCTGGACTTTAAAAGAGACTGTGACCTTTGTGTTTCTTTCGGTGTTTCTTCTTAGAGTAGTCAGGTAGTGAAACTCCGATCTAATCTACTTGTTAAAAAAACGACGCCGACGTGTAAAAGTGTTTGTAAAAACCTATTTACAAAAATAAATTAATATCATTTATCATTATCATTTATATGCTTGAACTGACAAAAATTAACGTGGCGCCATATTGAAAACTCTTTTAATTCTTTTCTTCTGTATTTTTATTTATTATCGTGTGCCTGTGTTTGGGTCAAATAAATGCTTTTTACTTTCTTTACTTCTTTCTTTCCTTCTAAAACTATTCCAGAATGTTTAATCTCTCAATCAGAAGCTGTTCAGTCGTGTGATGACTTGTGTCAATATCCTAACCGGCCACTTACGACCAAAGTACCTAATACCTATTTATTCTTACTATCAACATCAAAATGAAGGTGTTGATGCATATTTGTACTACAAAGTGTGAGATTTAGTGCCGGTCCCACACTTCCCAATAAACACTTTTAGTAAAGAAAACATTAAACTTTCCGGTTGTGGAACGAGTTTGGTTGACAGAGATAGATGGATTAACAGTTAACTGTTTAGTGATTACTAAGTTTCGTTTTAGTTTAACTGGTTGTCGGCATTCTTCTGTTATTTTGGCTTGAACATAATGAACTTGAGTAAAGCAGTTGAGTACTAGTCAGCAGGGCTGGTAGCGTAACTTACTAGTTATAAAGGATCGAATTTCAAATAGAAAAAAAATGATGGATTTTGCGAAAGGCAAGCTCCTTCTCACTAACTTGTGAATAGAGATGATAGTGATGTTAGATGGGTACCATCTGAGGGAATTTACTTACACCTGAAAGTACGTTAACTCCCTAATGTTATGTAAAGTACAACAACGTGGAATCCTTAAATTCCTTTTCTTTCATTTTCCTTCAAAAACATTTAAAAGATGCCCCGTATAATTAAAATTATTTTATTTTGTAACTGGGGGTTGTTTTACCTACTGATGCATGCTGATCAAAATTCATCACGAGCTAATTATAATAAAAACAATAGCCGAATTGAGCACCTCCTCCTTCTTTGAAAGTCGTTAAAAATAGTTGCTAAACTATACATTTCAAAACATTAACATTGCGTCCAAAAATATATTTGCGCGACATTCTTCCATTTTCAAACAGTACCAGAAGTTATGAAGTTCGTGGGATCCCCGTTACAATATTGTTGGAACAGTATACCTATCATCATTACCAACAGCGAAGGCATAGCCGGCGGTCGAGAGGTCGTGAGACATGAAACCTTATCCTGCTGAACGGTTGTGCAAACTGTTAGTGGGTACTTATGTTCTATTTTTGGACCTAAAAAAGGTACTAAGTTATCTGCTTTATTAGTTGACGTGAATATGCGAAATGAGATGTTTTGTGTGTGAATCCCACCTGGAAAAGGCATTACGATTTTTTAAATTATTTAGCAGCCGAGCTCTATGAAAAATTAAAAAAAAAAAAAACAAGTGTAAAGTAACGTTAAATGATTTATATCTGTAAATAGGTTTTCACAAACACTTTTACACGTCATTTTTTTTAACTAGTAGATGAGATTGGAATTTCACTATCTGACTACTCTGAGAAGAAACACCGAAAGAATATCAGAGGTTAAAGTCTCTTTTAAAGTCCAGACATTATCTTGTTCAAATCATGTAAGATCCATGCAGATATGTGTATATGTGTATGAGATAGTCTTTTGAGAAAAGAACCACACAGGTATAAGGGGACCAGATCAGTCAGTGCAAGTATTTGTCAGTAATCGTGAGCTCAACTCGAAACTTGAGGAGCTCCAAGTGCTGACGAACAATACCAAAAAAAGAACATTTGGGTTGGTCCTATATACAATTCAAACGGCTAAGATCTGTAAAGATTATGATTTACATAGGTACATTAATTCCATTGGATGAAAATTTATATTACCGATATGTAGATCTGCCTGACCTAGGATTATGAAAAAACCTACGTTTCAGGCCATCAATTAATATCACATGTCAAATAAAAAGGAATGCAACAATAACTTAATTAGAAGCGAAATTATAAAGAAGACAATGTTTTCAATGAATTAATGAGTAGGTAATTATTTGGAACATTCAGGAATATTGGCAACTGGAACTGGTTCGCTGATTGTTAGATTTCTCCAGGACCAAAATAGTACCGTAATATTTAATCCACTACATTCTCCACAAGAAGGCCAATTTCCGTTATTTAAAAAGTTCAAAATCTAGTCGAAATATCATCTTGGAGACAATTAATTTTAAACACAAACAGATGACAGATTGAGAATGAGATTAAATTGCAGTTTTTGAACGATTTTTAAAATACGGGAATTCCTCCTAAGGTTTAAGAATTTTGCAGTAACACCTTTATTTACAGCGTTTAAAACTCTTCTCAAACAAGAAGGCGTATACATAAAACTCATCTCACAGTAAAATGTAAAAACGACTTTTGTATAATATTAATGTCGATCGTTCCGACGACCGTTACTCAATTAATATCGACGAAACTGTTGAACGAAACTCCCCGACTATGTCTGTTCGTTAGGAGGACGGACGATTGCCTTAACTGCTTTTAATAATAATTTGATAAATTGCTATAGGTACCTGTTGCTGTTATAGATGTAACAAAAAAAAAATAAGCGTATGTATTATTTTAATGGAGCTGAAACAGTCTAGGCAGAGAGCACTAAAATGTATGTGTTCTTTGACCTGAAAGCCATCCTGAAACTTCGCTGAAATAGGTAAATAACTTAACAAATAAGCGTTGTCTTTTTTTCTCATTAGCTAATATAATTTATTATACTCAACTAAACAAGCACAAGTCATAGAATTATTAAAAATATAATGTTATTGAAGCAAAAAAAAAAACTCACCAAAAAAACAATAGGAAACCCAATCCGTGTTCAATGGGAGGTAAACACAAACACACACATTGTCACACACAAAAACACAAACAATGTAAGTCAACACGAGTTTAGGAGTTGTCGAACAACTACGATGTACTACGAACTACAGACGTGGGTATTCAGGCGAATGGGACGTAAGTTGCGGCGTACGGACGCGGCGCGACTGGCGGCCGCGGGCTGTGCGGCCTGTAGGGGCCATGGGGGCATCTCGCGCCATCATTCTCGGAGAGATAGGGCCCCATATTGTTATAAAACACATATTTCTAACAGGCTTTTATATTGCCTTATGTACAAAAAAAAGGCATGCAACGACCACAATAGAAACGATTGTTGACTGTTTTGTAGTGAGGATTTAGGACTACAGGTCATAGTCATTGGTTTAGGAGACAGAAAATCATTCTCTATTTACTTTAGACCCAATTGTCGGACTTAAAACAGCGATAGGTACGGTGGAGTGTGCAGTCATCGTTAAAGTCAATACACTTATTGCTTGAACTTCGTCTTTTTAAAGTTCATGATTTCCCTTTATTCACCCTATCTCCTAGTCTACAATGTGACCCCGCAGGGCCAGTCCCTGTGTCGGTTGGATGCGCGTGCGCCGCGTGTATCTTCGCGCGCCGCCGCCCTTCGCCCTCTTTCGCCTGTCTTTGGTCCCTTCGCCACAGGTATTTGGAAGATAAAATTGTTCACCCATCAATTGCATCAAAGGAAACTACAACGGCTTGCACTTAGGTCGATACTTGTACTCTAGGATCAGTTTTTTATGAGTAATAAAATCTACGCAACTTAAGAATCCTCTTACATACTTTCCCTCTCAAAAGGAATTAATAATCATGAGCAATCAACATGATCTAACTTTTTCTCTACCTAATATTCTTCTAGAAATATTTTTGAAATCTATACATATAATAAGACTGTAAAAAAACTGTGTCTGTACATTGAATATATTTAAAAAAAAATAATTGAGGGGGGTTTAGAAACAGTAATAGAGCACGAATCCAAAAAAAAAATCTGTCTGTTTGTGTGTTTGTCTGTTTGTCTGTTTGTCTGTTTGTCTGTTTGTCTGTTTGTTTGCACACGCTAATCTTCGGAACTACTAGACGGATTTGAATGATTTTTTTTTGTTGTATAGATATTAGGTCTGGTCAACACATAGGCTATAATTTATCTTGGAAACTGGAACACCTGATGTAGAACCGCAACAGACCAGCTAAACTATAGGCGATACAAAAATGGTCCCATAGCAAAAATTGTTTCACGTGATGAGCATTTTCTGCTGAGAGAATAAATTTGAAGATCCGGAACACCTGATGCAGAACCGCAACAGACCAGCTAAACTATAGGCGATACAAAAATGGCCCCATAGCAAAAATTGTTCCACGTGATGAGCATTTTCTGCTGAGAGAATAAATTTGAAGATCCGGAACACCTGATGCAGAACCGCAACAGACCAGCTAAACTATAGGAGATACAAAAATGGTCCCATAGCAAAAATTGTTCCACGTGATGAGCATTTTCTGCTGAGTGAATAAATTTGAAGATCCGGAACACCTGATGCAGAACCGCAACAGACCATCTAAACTATAGGAGATACAAAAATGGTACCATAGCAAAAATTGTTCCACGTTATGAGCATTTTCTGCTGAGAGAATAAATTTGAAGATCCGGAACACCTGATGTGGAACTTCAAGAGCCCAGCTACACTATAACATATATTGGAATGACGTCTTAGCAAGAGTTGTTCAGCCTTATGAGCACTCGCTGTTGACGTATAAAAATCGAAGATCTGGAACACCTGTTGTGGAACTCCAAGAGCCCAGCTACACCATAACTCACATAGGAATGACGTCTTAGCAAAAGTTGTTCAGTCTGATAGGCATTTCTTGTTGACTTATAAAAATCGAAGATCTGGAACACCTGTTGTGGAACTCCAAGAGCCCAGATACACTATAACTCACATAGGAATGACGTCTTAGCAAAAGTTGTTCAGTCTGATAGGCATTTCCTGTTGACTTATAAAAATCGAAGATCAGAAACATTTGATATAGAAATTAAAACTATCACTAATTTCATTGCATAATTATAAAATAACATAAGTAGGAGGTACTACGCGGTGAAGGCGGGAACAGTTCAGGACTGATTTTCGATGACGATGGTATATCGTTGAAAATTAGACTCTACTGGCTAAAACTCCCATTTTTTTATCGTATGCCTTCGGGCTTATGTTATTTGAGTGCTTAATTTCCTTTTCCATTTATCTTCGTTACACGGTAGCTTACCCGGTAACGCAGGGGAGCAGCCACTTAGATTTTAATTGATCAGGTATCATCACAATAAAACTATAACCATGCCTAGAAAGAGGTCAAATTTTTCCCAATGTTCCAAAGGTGCTAAATGATTAAAGGCCATAAGATCCCAACAATCTACCGAAGAGCGTTAGGAGAGACTTGATGCTGTTCGAGAACATGAGGCTGCAACTCGCTCCGTGGAAACTTCTTGGGATCGCGAAGCACGCCTGCATTCTCAGCGTATTTACGCATCTACATCCAGGTCTCTAGAGACCAGTGAAGAATATGTGCGCGACTGACCGCTGATCGTGAACATCATGCACTGTCTCGCGAGTTGGAGACGTTCACGGAAAAAGCATGACGCTTGAGTTTTCAGCGTATATACGCATCGACTCTAGAGATAAGTGGGGGAAGGAGATGCGCGACTGACCGCTGATCGTGAACGTCACGCAACATATTATGATGACCTAAAGTAAAAGAGATATAAAAATGGTGCCATTGCAAAAACTATTCCACGTGAAGAGTGTTTTCTGCTATGAGACTAAATTTGAAGATCTGAAGCACCTGTAGGGGAACTCCAAAGCCCAGAGACAATATAACATATACATAATAGAAATGGCGTCTTAGCAAAAGTCTGATGGCATTTCCTGTTGACCAACAAAAATAAAAAATCTGGAACATCTTGAATCGTCTCGCGCATTCCATTGATTTCCCGTCCCCGGGCTTATAGAATTCGACATCAGATGTTTCAGATCTTCGATTTTGACGACCCCGTTGTCGCTGGCATAAGCAACAGGATCCGCGTACGAAGTCGCGGGCAGAAGCTAGTGTATAATAAGTGTAACAAGTATTACATTCAATCAACCTTCAAGCTTTAGTAAACCAAGGTTACGAAACGAATAAATATACCTACGAGTACCTACCTATAACTCATTTTCTGAATCATGATTAAGATATAGGTACCTAATAAACATAGCTAACACCAAAACTTATTGGCTTCAAACCAACAGTAATTATTTTACCCACTTATATTACAGGCAATAATAGGTTTCAAGAATCAAGTTTACAAAATTGTCCCAGTAGGTACATTGTATCTCTAAAGAAATAATAAGTAATGCTTACTGCTCAGGCCGCGTGAAATTACACCACAAATCATTGTCATGGCTTGACTCATGGAACTTCGAAATAACAAGATACATAACTTATTTAAATAGAACAGGTAATTATTGTAATATTATTTAAGCAGAAAACTTGTGGAGAGTTCCGAGGTGAAAGTTATTTCAAGAAATATTTGCATTGGAGTAGGTAAGCGAGGAAACTCTATTTCCTCATCGGTCTGACCCATTTCACATCTAGAGAATTCAATTTGCAGTATTATCAGATACAGCAGAAATTGGAGCACGGTTGACCTCCGACTGCAGAAACCCAATATTGTCTGAAACGTAAATAATATGTATTGAATTAGACAGGCGTCAGGCAAATAGATTTATTTCTATTCAAAATATTTCCGTAAAAACGGCAATGTATGTAAAAAACGTCAGCTCAATAGGCTCGGTGCTTCCGACTTAAGTTTTATTCAGTGTAATTATTTCCTTTTAACCGGTTCGTGGCAGAATATCGGCAAGAAAATGGTATTGGTTCTGTAGAGTCTAGTAACGATGCCGGTAGTTTAAATTAGAAACTAAACTCTAAATCTTTGAATAGACAGTGCGATACGACGAAATGAACTTAACTTCTTCCAACAATAAGTACAAGTAATATTATATTGTATTGTAAGCTTGACATTCTCTCACATTGACATTTTTGACATTTGGTATTGTTTTTCGTAGCCTTATACAGGGTGTAACGGAAAGGGTATATACATACAAACAGGGTGAATAGAGTATTTAATAACGAGTCTTTCCTCAAAATTTCAGCTCCCAACTAATAACTTTGAAACTTCACGATATTATTTAATATCGACAGTTTATTAAATGCAAAATCATAACAAACGTGTCACCGCACTATGAGGGTCATAATCCTGTCCGGCAAGGTTCAAGTATATCTATCTCGGGTTCTGCGCGCCTAGTACAGACCTATCGGGCTCTGCCTAACCGACGAAGGCGCAACGGCGCGGGCGGGCTCAACTTTACAATTATGTATGTATATGTATAAAAACGTTGCCATGTCGTTTCTTATCACCAAGAGAACCCATGCCCTTCGGATGTATATACCCTTTCCGTTACACCCTGTATATTTACTTTTCACTGTGGTTAATTGATTAATTTGTAATTTATTTATTATTACGCTTTTAAATTTGCATGGCATGAGCCTGAGTATGGCGATATATCCCAATTTTAACACCTGTATACCCACCTATATTCTGCAAATAAAGGATTTGAATTTGAATTTGAATAGTGGTTTTTTTAAAGCAAATTTTCCGTTCTTCTGATTACTTCTTTCCTGTTAGGAACGCTTCAGGATTTAACTCAACAGAACGTGCTCCAAACAACAAGTTTTTTTTATTATTATTGATAGGCACGCGTTTGACCACCTATCTCACCCTGATGGTATAAAAGCTATGATGTGGTCGACGATGAAGCACGCCTGCCTAGAAGCAACCTGTTCACATACCCCTAGGTTGTAGCTATCAGGAAATTCCGAATCTGGCAGAGAATACCGCTTCTTAGCTGTAAGCACAAAGAAGGTGTGCCCAAAACGTTTAGTACGTATGGGTGGGTGTCCACCATGAAACAGTGGCGCAGCGCCGTACGTCTAGTGGTCCGATGATAAGAAGGGCTTGACATAATTAAATCTTGCAATAATTCTGGTTTCTCTATGAACATTATTTCCTGCAAAAAAATGTTACAATAAATAAACGCAAGTCCCCACTGTCAGCCACACTGAACTCTAAAATCATCAAAGCCAATACCGATAAATAGTTAATTATCTGATCACTTAAACCGCGGTCTGTCTGTTTGTTGAATTGACACGAAGATTTCTAAATCCTTTGCATGGAATGGTACCTACACTGATTTCTATCATTGTGGCTGTAGGCCTGTAGCAGTAATGTGTACGTACTGATTGGCTCATAATTGGGCTAATGAAGACGTTCACTATTAATTGACTGTTATCGTAGGCATATCGATCCGCCCCGCACTTGAACGATTTATTGCGCCTGTTTGGTAAATGGCTAACCGTTTATGTACTTTGTTATTGCAACAATTAAACCGACACACAGTACAAACGATAAAAAGAGAAGAAAGAGTCTCTGTAGAGATTTAGATAAGATTTTCACACGGTTTTTCCGTATCGCGTGAAGCACAGGGTTTTGGGAGCCTTTGAGCCCTCATCAAATCTAAATGGCCTTTTGAGAATGTCGTTAAAATTAAACTTATATAAAAGTACCTACCCGCTAACAGGATTAAAGGTATGTGAGTCCTTACTTAGGTGTAGCTGGAATAGGAAAACCATACAAACATTACATCACGCCTGTAATCCCTGAAGGACTAGGCCGAGATGTATAGGTAGCTACCTGGTAGTACCACCCACATTTAGCCAGTTATGTTTAAGTCCCATGTAATAGGGGAAGAGCCTATTGCCATCAATCGGGCACAAATGAACACTCTGGGCTGCTACTGAGAAATTCCAGAAGGAACAACTAACAACAATTTTCCCGACCCGGGAATCGAACCCGGGACCGGGCTCAGCAATAGCGCTTTCGTCCACTAGACCACCGAGGCAGTCAACACAAACAACGATAAGATAAAAAAATAATAGAAGGCAGCTAGAACTTACCTGTGTGTGCACTTTGTTGATTTTATACCAAAGTCGGCTTCTCTTGTAATCAAGTTTATCAAGTCCAATCTTTTCTTGTAGTCATTCTGAAACATATTCCTGGTATCACGCTGGGTGACTGACGTGTGCATGCTCAACTTTTTACCAAACCACGTTATCATTCCACACATTCAATAAACGTTATCTTTGAAATTACTTAAAAGACGTTTATTTCTTTCGCTTCCAGATCACATAGGTATAAATATTAATGCAGATTCCTACTTAGATGTAGCTAATGAATTCTGCGAGTAACACGATATCGTCCGTGACAGCGACGCGTGAGCATCGCGGCCGCCCGTCACACTCCCATTGCGTACGAGCACCCATTCCATCGGTAAACATACGGCTACTTAGAAACACTAGTATTTTACTTTTTATCAGTCTCACAAAATAACCGGGTGGAGAATAATCACTGCCTACAAAGACGGGTGAAGTAAAATGCAGATTACCGCTCATAAGCACGTAGGTACCTAGTTAGGAAAAGTCTTTTTATACCGTGTTATTTTAGTAATAAAGGCAAGTATCAAGGACGAAGGATCAAGGATGAAGACTGCATGATAGTGCCAGACTACGAAAGGGTACCTACTCCTACCACTACTACTTAAAATAGAAAAGCGCTAGGTACCTACTGCTGAGTATGAGGTCTCGGGTTCGATCCCTGGGTCGGGCAGTGTTATTGAGTTTTTCCATCTAGAATTTCATCTAGAAATTAGTAGCCTGGAGTCTGGATGTGTGCCTGATTGAAGGATTGCCATCAATCAGGCACACATCCAGACTCCCAGGCTACTAATTTCAGCCTATTGAGGCTCGCCCCCATTATGTGGGACTTTAAAATAACTGGCGAAATGTGGGTGAACTACATAACAAGTAGGTACACCTCTTTCTCTTCCTTGAGTATTGTATGTAACATAGAGACACGCAGCGCAGTAGTTCAGTTTAAAATTATGTGTTTTATATCTTTCAAAATCAATGCATTTCAGTAAGGTAGTTAGGTTCGGCACTTAGGTTAGCTATATGATAGGTATGGTAAGTTAGGTTAGGTTATATGTATATATATGTACCGCAGACTACTTGGACTGCAACTTATTGTCCAATGGTGAACATAAACATCTCCGCATAATTCTGAATTCGCACTCAGTTCTGAATAGAATACAATTCATACTCTTTATGTACTCCATAAAAACTTGTAAGTAAATAATAACATAGGTAGGCGTATCTTCCGACTTTTATTATACCTCCATTATTTAAACTTTTTTTACTCGTCCTTCTATGCTGTATGATCTACTTACTGATTATTAGCTGAATCATAGCGCACGCGCAACTCTTCTTTATTAAAAGTGTGAGTCACTGTTTCATGATTCTTTAGAGCGGTCAAGCGTAGGTTTATGAATTTTCATATCCTATACTTAGTGGTTTTTAATTAAATGGGAGGTGCATGTTTTATTTAATGAATTTTAATACAAAGATGTAGATTACCTAACTGTTGTAGCGAATTAGTTTGTAAATTGTCTTTCTGAAAACGAACCACACTGCATGCACCAATCTAAATGAGTTGAAATGATTTTAAAATTGATTTCTGTAAGTAGGTAGATCTTTCCAGACACTTTCACATTTCTATTTAAGTTTTATTTTTACGTCGCAGTATTTCACATCCATACTATGAAGGTCAAGCTGTTTGCCTGGCCCTGGCCCCAGTCTCTATAATGTCCGAAAAAAAATGGGGAGAGGGACTCTCACTAGGGACTTTGACCATCTAGTAACATCACTGCTTCGCACAAGTTGAAGGTATCGTGGTACTCCATCATTTTCTCTGTAGAACTAGTTAAAGACACCAGACATTCTTTTTAAGGTTTTCCTAAAAGTAAATTAATACTTAGATAGGTAAGTACCTACTAAGTATTCGAAGCTCGCTTAATGCGACAAAGTGTTTCCGCCACTCAGCTGTAGTAAATGAATCAGTTTTTATGAGTGAATGTTAATCGTTGCAAGATGCCAAGAACCGATACATATTGATCGCAAACGATCAGAAATCACAAATATCTGCATGATCGATTAACTTTCTCGTTCATTCATATGTGCGGGAGTTCTTTTTACCTTATTTTTGTAGTAAATTCCTTGGTTGTGTGATTGTGAAAGAAAAACTTGTGAAAGTGCTATGTTTTATTTAGCATGCCATGCAAGGAAGACTGACTACAATATTTGCAATATCTTTACTTTATAAATATGTAATAATTCTGAACGTGTGTATGTCACTAAACTCCTAATATACCTAAGTTGAGATATACCTACGACATTACGACTACACCCGGTTTGGCTCTGCGATCAGCAATTTAGCGGATGGCACCGCTAAATTTTTTAAGAATCACTCCGTGGGTGATGTAAAGGTAAAGGTGAATTAAGCTCTCATTCCATACTCAATCTGGTCCTTGACTTCACTCAAGTTTTCACGATGTGCTTAATCGACCGGCTTATTCTTTCGTTTTTTTTTAACTTTTAGGTAAGATAACGTAGTTATTTCCGAAGTATTGTGTAAATCTAGACGCCATGAGGATGTGACTTCGTGTGTGAAATCACATAGGTACGTGGGAGACGATGATGTTGTTTTCTCGAATACCTACACTTAGTTTATTACTTCCTGTCCGATGTCTGTTTCGACCACTAAGGAACAAAACCTCTAACGGATGACTTTGTAACTCGTACTCGACTAGGGCTATGTAAACAGTGAATATTTCTTTCTGTTTATGTGCCACTTCCTTTGTTCGTCTGTCCACGTTCCTGAGCGGTGGTAATCGCTCAGCTGTACTCCCCAGCCTTTGTTGAAGGCATCAATTCAATTCAATTTATTTATTCAATAACAATTTTTACATTGTGTTTGAATTCTTATAACTAAAATCAATTAAAGAAACAACGTGCACGCAATTGACATGCGATGCATGGAAATTGCATGCATGCATTGCATTTGCATCCGTGCTTATGAAAATCGTTGGTTCTGGCACAAAAAATCTTGCTCGGAATTATGATGTTCTTCATCCACCAAGAACAATCGTCTAGTGCCAGCGACGTTATTGGAACCTTTAGACTTGGTCGATCCTGTGTCAATTTTCGACAAGCTCTTTCAAGGTGTCGAGTATGTAATCGGCCAAGCGGGGTTACCAGTGATGCAAAACCATGTCTTCCTGTCAGAGCTGTGCATGACCGCTAAGACCAACACCTTGTTCTTAGAAGTAAACCTATATGTGCCTGTGATCGAACTATCTTTTCGCATGGCAATCTATGTCGGCGTGCCAAACATTTCCTAAAAACTCTCCTGGGATTTAGAACCGACTTCTGTAAATTTACGCACCATCCCAAGATCTTGCAGAAGATTTACTGCATATCTCATTAGACCTTTTACACGTCTGGTCCTGGAACGGAAAGTCGTCTAAGTACGACCACTCGAAATCCTCTCTCCCTCTGAAGGCTCGCTAACCACCTGCTGACTAGTGAGAACGCTAACGACGCGCTGGATAGTCCGAATGGAAGGGCCGTCATTTAATTTTGCAAGAGCTCGCCTGCATAAGGGAAGGCAAGGTATCTTCCATGGCTTTTGTTTATGACGATATGAAAATATTTCTGACTGATATCCAGCTTTCCTGAATAATCGTTGTTCTGCAGAAAATTCGGGACGTTATTCTGGTTTATTAAGCGAAACTTCACAGGTTTCAGAGAAATAGTCATAGACATAGTCACAGCGTGCATTAGCGCATTTGAGGTTCTTGTCGTAAATCTCTCTAAATTTTCGTGTAACAGATGGCGGCTTGGTTACAAACGGTATTGTGTATCCGGAGGGATGTTCTTTGGAACTCCTAGCTTTTCCCATAGCCAAGGAGATTCCACCATTGCCCCCATGAAAAACTGTCGATCCCTGCGCTTAGGTAAATTTTGTCCCTTCCAGATCAGTTCCGTTGCTTATTAGAAGGCCTTGAACTTCCCGACAACCGGCACGCTGCTGACTGGGCTGATGCATTGTGTGATGACCTTGTAGGATAACCGCGCCAGGATTGCTGTCGTCTTCTCGATAGGTGGGAAGGTACAGTTGGTTTGCGAAAAGGTTCCGAAAACCACAGCATAAACAACAGTTTATGGTAGGAAAAAATCTGTGCTAAGCCACCGTTATCCCCCAAAAATGTTCCTAATCGCCTTTCATCGAAAAGATGAGTTAGTGATGGTTCTAAGATTTATACGCCCTTCCTCTTGCCTCTATAGCTTCAGCACGATGAGCACCAACGAACTGCATCAAAACATCCGACAATACCTTAAATTGAGAGGCATCAGCTAATAGCTTACGTAATTCCTCACCAGCACGATAACAAACAGCCTATCAGACAGTGCTTTCCTATGTAGTAGCAAACCCATGGCTAATAGTGCCGAGCACACCCTCTTGTTTAGACAGGAAAAGGGATGGATGATTTATAATTCATCCAAGCTGTATATTAATCTTGAAAGCACTGAAATAGGGGCAGCCTCAAAGACTTCCTCCCTTGTATCGGATTCGATTCCAACCTTGAGAACCCAGTCTTTGACATTTGATGTCCTCTTTCTTAATCGGTTCAGTAGGCTCCGGTAAAAGAGACCTCTTTTATCCTGGGTCAAAATTCAATTTCATTGGAGGACCACTTTTCTGGAACGTTCGAAAAACTATCCATCTTAGGGGCATTCCAAGAGCAACCACTTGATGACTCAGAACCTGATTGATTCTCCGAATCTGAATAAATAATTCTGAGTCAGGCTCAAACCGTTGCTGACTTTGAGAAAACATGCTGACTCCGAGAGGTTTCCCGACAGAGTCTTATCTGCCTCACAACGGTATGAAGTAAGGGTCGTATATCTTATACAGATAGTTTGAAAAGCTCAGAGCGAGCTGCTGACCCCCTAATGCGATTCGCAATCGAGGGTGGCCCTAGTATGAGAGTGCGTGCAAAGGCCCAATCTAGTAACGTGCACCTTATTCCCGATAGCCCGTGTCAGATGATCCGCTCCCGGGTCAAAGGCTCGAACTAAGCCTACTATGAGGAGGGTGAACATAAGTTCGTTTAAAACAGTCTGTTCAGGTTTGTCACCGAAAACCTCCTCTTAAGGATTTGATGACCTCCCACTGAGTCAAACCCTTAGGTAGAGACGCTTGTGCCAAGAGCTTGACGTACTCCAAAATCACCTCACCTTGTAGAGTTTCTCCACTCTTGTTAAGTAGCTCCCTAAACGTTGTGTTCAATGTTACCTTTGGACATTGACTCAGCACTCTGCCCGGCTGTGGCGCGGCCCAGTTAAAATTATGATTAAGTTGCATCTTACACGCATAGGACACAACGATTTTATGTAATAGTGTGTGTTAAGAAAAAGTAGTAAGTATATAAGCTGTAACTTATTGTAAATAAATCAGATTTGAATTTTATATTCTTGTCTCATTACCCCTCACTGTGGTGGTGGTATACGGTAGGGTAGGGCTGTAGGGCTTATAGGGCTGTTAGGCTTGTAGGTCTTAGTAGGTTCCTTAATTTATCATATATTTAACATATACTGTCGTACCCTTACAGTATTGCGGCCTTACGTCACATAGTTAAAGGTAGCCGTACACGTTGTGTACGTGTGTTTACTACCTGTATATTACTATATTTGTGTAGCTGTTTGTTTTCCCAAAATAAATAAATAAATAAACTCCCTGCGCCATTTTAATCAAGCAACGAGATCGTTCCCAAGCCGTCAAGCCAGTCAGCGTTCGTGTCGAAGCCATAACCGACAGTAGCCGTAGACGCAGGCATATCATTGGATGGTCTATAAGTTAGTTGCACTGGTCAACAATCAAGCGCGTATGCGTAACCCTACATTCGAGCCACACCGCTCAATAATCGAGCCGCGCGGCTCATCAAATCGAGCCGCGCGGCTCACCAGATCGAGCCGCGCGGCTCAACAAATCGAGCCGCGCGGCTCAACTAATCGAGCCGCGCCGCTCACCAAATCGAGCCGCGCGGCTCAACAAATCGAGCCGCGCCGCTCACCAAATCGAGCCGCGCCTCTCAATATTTGATCCGCACCGGTCAGTCTACGAGGCATGCGGACAGGAGCTTGCTGCGAGGCGAGTACCTGAGTTTTATGACAGTAGCAGTGCAGCTGACGTGTCGTAACTCGTATGGTACAGGTACCTTACGCACCTTGTGGATGGGATGTCCGACAGGGTGGTTAGCATTGGTTGCGATAACGAACGCCGCGTGCGTGCAGTTGACGTGTCGTATAGCATAGGTACCTTACGCACCTTGTGGATGGGATGTCCGACAGGGTGGTTAGCATTGGTTGCGATAGCGAACCGACATGAGTGCATGACGTATCGTATAGTACAGGTACCTTACCCACCTTGTGGATGAGATGTCCGACAGGGTGCTCACCGCATTGGTTGCGAAAGCGAACCGACATGCGAACAAATATGCAACTTGGCCATGCGCAGCAAGTATAATTAGGTAGGTATATAAACACACAACAGATTCCTTTAGAAAATTTAAATCACTCACACAAAGAATAAAATAAATATCTAAGAAACTTACCATTTCATTACATTTACTTGTAATCCACTGGAAAGTCACTTAACACTTCACAAACGTTACAACAACGTTATTCTTATCTCGTTTCGCGTATCTTATTACGTAAAATAGTAGCACGTGCGCACGCTAAGTGTGGAAATAGCGTACTAACATAAGCCCGCTCGCATCTCACGCGCCTGCCGCCGCCGCCGCCGTCGCGCTCCGCGCATGCGCGGTCCGCGAGGTCACGCCCTCCAAGCAGATATCGCTCACTCAAGGACTAAGGTAGGTAAGTAGTAAGCATGTGTGTACACTAATGTAGGGACAGTTATCTCCGAAAGGTCAAGCCGAAGGCACAGAACTGAAATAGGTAAATACAATACTTACAATTACCTGCCTCCACTTTATATAGCGTGCTCCACAACCCGTGGCGTACTCTTTATGTTATTATATTCGCTAATCTCCGGTCTGCTGCACTTGACGAGACAAGATCTCACTCGGACAAGACGGTGTGCCGCTAATTTTTAGTTGTAATAGGTATGAAGAATATAATGCGGGTATAATGAACTTCCATATTTTGCCTTTTTCAAAAGTAGTGTATTGACTATGGTATGAGGCAATATCGTCGGCCGTGGCGCAAGTAGTCAGGTTATTAGACCAAAGAATAGAATAGATCATAGAATCTAGTGGTTAGTTATCCTGACTGCTATGCCGGAGGTCGTGGGTTCGACTCCCACCCAAGACAAATGTTTGTGTGATGAGCACGATAATTTCTCCATCTATAATTTGTGTGTATTTAGAAATTTCTAAATATGTTTATCAGTTATCTAGTACCTACTCATAGCACAAGCTCTACTTAGTTTGGAACTAGATGGAGTTGTGGGAAGTTGTGGAATGTTTATTATTATTATGTCTTACTCTGAAATAATCATGTTTACTTTACGGTAGGTCCTCCTTATACACAAGAAAATTAAAATTTGATGTGATTAATTTCCTTTATCTGTTTATTTTATTATCTGTTGTTACGGCGGTAATAGAAATTCGGAGGACAAACGGACACAGGGGGGTAGTACGACATCCCGTTGCGCCTAAACTCTAAAATGGAAGTTGAAAGTCAGCAAGGAACCGCTTTACTGCGACTGTATATGGTAGAACGTTTCTATACAGGCAATAAGCTTTTATATAAGTAGATAATTATAATACACTCTTGGTTGATATTTGGCTAAAGGCAACGTCTAAAATGCACTTTTTAGCAAAGAATAATGGTTGAATGAATGGATCTAATTAGGGAAGCCCTATGATCCGATGTTCCTCATTAAACGGAAGGTTTAAACGATAACGGTAATTATGGTTAATAAAGAAGAAAAAAAGAATTTTACTGAAGAGCATCATTTATTTCTCGACTTTAATTTTCTTGTTAGGATCGTAAATCTCTTCGGACGGTCCGTCATAGTACCTATCATATTTTTCTCGTTTCATAGAACTGTGACCAGCATTGCCTCTATCATCTCTATAGGACCTATCACGTCTGCTACCATTGCTCTCGCTACGCCTATCTTTTTCTCTACTATCATAGGTATTTTGTTCATCTCTTGTAGCACTGTCTTCTCTTTCTTGCTTTACACGTGTTCGTTCACTAGGTCCCTCTTCATATCTATTATCTCTCCTTCTTTCTCTAGACCTCTCTCTGTCTCTCCGTCTTTCTTTCTTCTCTTTATGTTTGTGGGATTTATCTCTTCTATCATCGTGTTTTCTTTCTCTAGATGTTGCTTTATGGTGGCTCTCACTCTCACTTGTCCCCGGTTCTATTTTTACTCGATGCTCAGGATCATATTCTTTGTCCGTACGACTTCTTTTTGCTCTTTTTGCAATACTATATTCTTTGTCTGTATCATAATCTCTTCTCTTATCTTTAGATTCTTGGTGATAGTTTCGCCTTTCCCTAGTTTCATTATCGTGCCGTCTCTGACTAGAATGATCGCCGTGGTGTTGACTCCTTTCTGAGTCGCAATCATTTTTTCTATCTCTAGACCTGTCTTCGCCTCCACGTCTGTCATTATCCCTATCTCGTCGATCCCTACTTCCCTTTTCATATCTATATGCTCTATCTGATCTTTCTCTACTATAATCTCTGTTCCTTTCTGTAGAATCTTCTCTTTCAGTTTTTATTTGTATTGGTTTAGGCACTACTTTTCCATCATAATATCTACTTCTATCATCTTTGTACGCTGGTTTAGAATGTCTCCAGTCATTTTGTTTATCTTTTTCATTATTTTCCCTATCCACCGTTTCTTTTGGTTCGATGTCGCCTTTACCTTCATTGTAGTGTTCCATCTGTTAAAATAATATGAATAAATAGTAACAATGTTTTTTTTTTATGTTTATACCTTGCAGTTGCATGCATTATATTTTAATCGAACTTAATGGACCGTGAAAGACAAACTGTAACAGTTATTCAAATAAACGAAGTACGTAAATGGCGTCAGAAATGATAGTAAAACATTGCTGACATTAATGGCTTGACTTGACATTATTTTGCTTAGAAGTTTTGTTTAATTTATAAATAAGTATAAACGCTACAAAGCCAATAGTAAAGCACCGAATTCCATTGAACAGAGACGCATACCTGAGTCCTGATGACATCGCGCAGAACATCGGAGTAGTTGCGCGATTTGGCTGCAACGCGGTACTTGGCGCGGCGCCTGCGCATGTTGCGCAGCTCCAACAGGATCTGCTGGCGCGATAGGATAACCTTGGAGGTCTTGTCGCCATCACCACTGCAAAATGGTATTTTCAAAAGTGCAGATCATGAAAAAAATTTGGATTATTTTTAGCTGTACTAATTTAATAAAAAGTTCATTTATTAGGACGCGCTAATCTCTGAAACTTTCAGTCGCAATCGAAAAACTCTTTTTGCATTTGATAGCTCAATTCTTGAGGAAGTTTGAAGGATATTGATCATCACGATATGAACGGCAGGGGAATCTGCGTGACACAGCTAGTTCAAACTACTGACCTGAGTAACGCCAAGTCAGTCAGGTCATGGCACGAGGGCACGGCGCTGACCACGGCGTCATGTATGGCGCGGCGCTCGTCGGCAGAGTATGAGATCTGAAGGCGCTCCAGTGACAGCGGCACTGCATCGCCACAACCCACGCCTTGGTTGAGGAAACTTATTGTTATATTGTAACTTATATTTAAATTCATAAACTGAACTGACGGTGTCAAGACTTCTGACCTCTACTACTATTACAAATGGATAAGGTTCTATATGGACGGTTGTAGTAGGTTCTAAAAGTTGAAATAAATCTCAACTCAAGTTCAAATGGGACAATTAAATACTGTTGATCCAATGCTAAGTGCCTGCCAATAATTTTATATGAAAGAATCCTGCACAACTAGGATAATTTACAAATCAAACTTATATTTTTGGAAAACTTACATCTAGGCAGACACTACAGCAAATTAGTTTTTTACATGATGAGGGCCAATTAAAATGTTATTGGATTAATTCATTAAACTCCAAGCGGACGCCGGCGTCCGCGCTGTCATTGTCTTTCTATTGTGTCTCTAATTGACATGAATGAAAGGTTAAATAAGAATTAATTAGTACTACATTTTAAACATGCTGAGTTGTTGAAGAAGTAGAAGTAATTAAATCAATTACTTCTTAAAAAGATTCATTATATATATGGCTCATACAAATTGTAACTTACATAATTTAAAACAATACATCAACAATAATAAAGGATACAATTCAAAAAGGTTGAGTTGGTTCAGACCGCTGAACACTATTCCTATGAACTGAAAAGGTGCATGAAACAATTATTAATAATTAGTTTACTGATAAATTTGATTTTTGGAGACTAATGATGTAGTCATAATTTAAGCATTAAAGAGTTATCCAAAGATATTTCTAAATCAACAAGCTTTTTAATACCATACCTCTTTTAAATAACTGGTTTGATCTTGAAGCATTGGCAATGATTTGCTCAATATCTTCTTTATCTGTGGAGAAATGGTTAAAATTATAATTAATTTAATGAATATTCCACTACTTTCACACAACTCCATCTGGTCCCAAAGCAGCAGTAAGCAGAGCTTGTGCTATGAGAACTAGACAACTGATAATGATACCGTAAAACGGGGTGAAAAGAAGCTTAAGGGTGAATAGAAACAAAACTTTGAGGAGGATTTTCACTCTAGTTTAATATTGTTTGATATTATCAAGGTGTCGAAACTATTTACCTCAATTATTTAAAAGCATTACAGTCCTCGTTTATAACAAACAACTTTAAACTTAGGTGAATAACTTCCTGAAAATGTTGTTTCTATTCACCCTTAAGTATCTATTCACCCCCTTTTACCCGGTACTCATATATTTCTAAATACAGCCATGGGTGTCATTTATCTAGAATATGGATGTATTTAGACAAACATTTGTCTTGGGTGGGAATCCAACCCACAATCTCCGGCATAGCAGTTAGGGCCTTTAACCACTAGACCAACAGGCCAGCCAAATATGTATATCATAAACAGAAAAATTATCAAATTATTGAATGAGTATTTACTGAGTTTAACAAGTGTGTTAGATTCAGAGTCCAGTGGATCTGGCAGCAGGTGGTCATCTTTGGAGTAGCCATTTTGTCTCAGAAAGCATTCCCTCTCATGTTCTTCAATCTTATCAGGAGGGACTTTGTGGTTTGAATCATATTTGCATGTTACCAGTGCAGGTTTCTGAAATTACAACATAGGTAAATTAAATATGGATAATCAATACAATTTGACAGTTTAAAGTTATAGTTAATATAATATTCCAAAACTTTCACACAATGCCATCTTGCCTCATGCTAAACTGAGCTTCCATACATAATAATATTATAGATACACAAACATTTTTCCTGGGTGGGAATTGAACCCATGACCTCCAGCATAGCAGTCAGGGCCGCTGACTGCTAGACTGACAGGTTCATCAAATCACAGTAGCTAGCTTAGCTAAGGTAATGCTAACTCTCAAGTAATGCTCACACAGCCCTATGCATACCCATGAACAATACAACACTTCAATGATGCTTATATTGTTCGATTTTCAACACTTGACTCAGCGCCAACAGTCAAACTTGCAACCATCAGTTTTGCATAGTGTTATGATGACTAATAATGATAAAGAGCATACTGCTTTACACTAATATGTCGCGTCACGTAAGTTAAACTAGGCTTTCCAGTGCACACAGTATAGCACACTGTTTTGGTAAGTATGAGATTTACTTCTAGGCAGTCATTTGAACCCTACTTTAGAACGCCAATCTTACATGACATGCCACTAGGTACTAATCTAGTATAGCTGTCATATAGTGTCGATGAAAAATGGGCATAAACATCGCAAACGGCTAAAGAGGACCAGATTATGCTTAAAGATAACATGGTGAAAATTTTAACTGGACCTGTAACAAATGTTTCCTATCCCATTGAAGTGTTTGTAAGATCATGGTTAATTTGTCATCAATCTCTTCGGTGTAAGTCTTCAATTTTAATAACTCTTCTCGTCTTCTATCCATTTCTAAATTTTCTGCAAAATATTCCCAAACAACGACTTTGTTTTGACTTTTGTCAATTTTATAATTTTTTTGAGGTTACGTAAACGTATGTTTGACATTGACAGATCCACTGGATCCAGTGCTCAATGACCATAGATCGTAGATAGACATAATCTAATTTTCTATAACTCTATGATAGTAATGTTTATTTTTTTTTTATTTTATGACCTGGTAACTGGACTAATTGGAATAAGGCCAGATGGAGATACAATATCGTAGATCTATGTAAAAAAGGAAAAACCGGCCAAGTCAACACACGCAGTCAGTTCGATCGGCTCGTGACATCCTGCAGAGTGGCTCAAGCATCTATTACTATATTCAATGCTCACGCACTAATCAGCAATCTGTACCGGGGCAAGTAGCAAGCCACATTCCAGTAAATGCTCTAAGCATTCCAGGCGTTAACTTGTTAACTAGTGCAGACTAGTGCTGCTTGTACAGTTTTAGTCGATCATTAGCGTTAAAGACACATACGTCATTGTACGTCACTCTTAAAATTTTGACAGCTGATTTGGTGCAACAAATTCAGTTCATTCTTTTTAATCTGTGGTTCGTTTAGCAAGGAGACGTGTGTGCTTTTTCAATAGAATTTTCACAATAAATGTGTGTGAAAAATGGCAGATTCCGAGGTAAATTCATCACCTTAAAACAACCTATAACTATCAAAATGTGACCGTATTCATGACTGCTTATTCTATTGGCAGGTATTAAAAAAATTGAAGGATATACCATTTAAAATCCAGACCGCAAGTTTGAAAGGAAGACGAGAGGTTGTAGACGAAATTCGGAATGTACTATCCACACCGGGTAAGTAACATTAATGGGGCTTTATTCATAATTGAAATTGAATTTAAAAGTGTAATAATATTTTGTTTGCCTACTACATCTGCAAAGTATTTCTAGGTTGGTTTTCCAGCTGTATTGATCCTAAGACCCTTGGATGTAACTCAGTATTGTGCTCTCACTTGATTGAGTTTTCAATACGCCAATCAGAGGACGCTGTGTGCAACTTACAGTGCATCTATATATAAATTCCAGGAAACCAATAACATCAATTTATGAACACAGTTCTATTAAAAGTTGAATTATTTTAGAATGTTTTTTTCATATAATTCCAGATACTTAGGCGATTAATTGTGATTGAAATAAGAAATGTATGTAGTTGGAATTTAAATGCAACAGGTCATATTTTATTTTCGCTCAAAATTTTATAAAATAAGGAGTTTTTGTACAGAAGGTTTTTATTGTGTTAGGGTGGTGCAATAGTTATTTATTGAGCAATGTTTATAATTATGTTCTTTAAAAAAAAAGATAAACTTAGGTTAGAAGTAAATCTGTTCAACATGACAGATAACTTTGAAAAACAGAGGAAAATAAAATGTGAAGATTGTGTGCTTCGGAAACCTGCTTTATACAGGCACTGTTTAAATATTCTAAAAACTTATCTTGGTGTAGTGCTACAAATTGTGTCTTAATTTGTATCATTAATGCCATCGGCACTGCTCATAATGGTGAGGCAATAAATATGACTTCCACGAACCCGCGCAAGCCCTGTATTGGTGCTCTCACAAAAAAAGGCATGTGTCCCAGTCTGCAGTAGAAACATTCAGATGGATTCTACTGATTTGTAATAAATCCTGAAACAAATCCTTATCCTTATTGCTTATTTCTAAAAGTAGGAAAGTTGATTAGTGACAAAATACTAAAGAAAATAAAAAAGTGCAGATATGCCTAACTTTTTCCAAATAGTTTGATGTTTTAAGTGTATTATTGTTTATTTAATTAGGTATACCCAGTAAGTTCATACACTAAATAAAACATAGCCCTGCAAAATTAATACCAAATAAAAGAAGTAATTATAAAATAGAACTATTATCTATCACTATTTTATTTACTACTCTAACAATAACTCGACTCTGACTCTAACCTGGTTTAGATAAAAACCAGTAATATACATAGAGCCTCAGCTCATCAGATCTCTTACACCTACTTACTAGGTAACGAAATACCTTGTGATATAGTAATACATTTCAGGTCTTTAGGCTGTCAGTCAAACAAACTAATTGAGAATTGAGATACTAAGGGGTTAAATTTTATATGTCCATCCTCTACTGGTCTTGACAAGCTGTGCTTAACCTTTAGGATAAACCCATGGGGCTGTCACTACTTAGACCCAAGCTTCTCTGAGTTTTTGTGCACAGTATTTTTTTTTTTAATTGGTTTTGTGTAACCAATAGTACTACAACTGGAATTTTGCTGTAAGGTTTGGTATGATAATAGAGGATTTGATTAAATTGTGGTGCATTTATAATAGTTTACTGCAGCAAATTCTAAAATCAATTTAAACTAGCGAGCCAAGCTAGCTTTGCACCGGTGCTAATTTTTATTATTATTGAGTACTACATGCAAAAATACTATTAAAATTTCCAACTATGCCAGTGTATTTTGGCTGTGCGTTGATAGTTAGTCAGCACAATCGATTTTACAAGACATATAGATTTCATGTCAGCTCCTGCAAAGAATATACAATCTTGGGCAAAAGTAAAAAACATTATGTTTGGTTTTTAACCAGGTATAACAGAGCCAGCAGTGCGTTTCGTGTGTCGCCTGCTGGTGCTCACACTACACCGGTATCGGGACTCTACCTCCCAGTCGTATGTGAAGAGCCTGGTGGCGTTCCTTGCTGCCACGCACAGAGAATGGACTCTAAAGGGTCTGCTGCCTGTTTTGCTGGAAGTGTCAGAACAGCTTAGGAACACAGCTTCATCGTAAGTAGTGGAATAGTGTGTTGCTACTGAGATATATGACCAATTTAAAAGAAAATACCATAAAAATCTTAGATACACTGACAGACAATGCCTTCACTGCAACAGCCTAAAGTGCTGAGTCTTCGTTCTTGATTTCTGTGTCTAGAAACTTTGTATTTAACATTTATTTTATGGGAAAATCAATAAATTAAATTCTGCAGAAAAAGCATATGCCAGAGTGGGCTGTTTGCTCTCCGTTGGTCCACGGTCCTCGTTGATGGCACCCTCAAGACTACTGAAGAGAATGGTGTGGACTACAATGCACTTGTGCTATCCCAGGCCAACCTGCTAGCTGCCATTGTCGCGTATGGGGACCATAGGAAGAATGACAAGGCTTTTTCTATGGTGAGTAAGCATGCTGTTCAAAACTCATTAAGTACAAGTTTAAAGAAGTTTGAGGTATACGAAAAACTGATTATTCTCTATCGTTTTAACTGACTATAACCTTTTTAAACTCTTAACCTTTATGCTATTTACCTAACATTCTTTTTAGATTCAAGTTCTTCAAACAAATCAGACAGCCATGTTTCTGGGGAGTTAGTTTCGCCACTTCTTTCCACCAAAAACACCAGGGAGTGGTGAAGGGAGGACTGTCTTATGTATTTATGACTTTCAAAAAGTGCTGAATCTCAGCCTAATTTGAATGAATGAGTTCTGATTTTGGATCTAATCAAAATGCTGCAAAATTACACTGGTTCAAAGATCTATTGTTTATTGGTGCTTGTGTAGTTTTGTTCTTACCGAGTACAACATCCTTATTATTTTTCCAGTTACATACATCCTGGGTATCAATTGGTAAAGAGAAATTATCCAAATGGCTAGACGTACTCCTCACAATCCCACCGGACTCGGGGCCACATATCTGCGTCACATTCTCTACTCTGTGCCGACACCTCCAGCAGGTTGGGGATAGTGGCAGTATTGAACAACACAAGGTATGTAATATGGAACCCTTTATTTCTTCATCTTATTTCGTTAATTTTGTTATAACTGGGACAGAATGATTAATAAGGAGCATGTGGCTCAATAATCACAGCCTCATGGCTCGATCGATGGTTAAGCTACAGGAGGTAGCTTGACGAGGTTGGTTCGTGGATGGGTGACCATTTATTACATATTAAGACTCCTTCATGCCTCGGGAAAGCATGTAAAGCTCTTGGTTTCAGCTGTCATTTGTAGATCTATGACAGTTGTTACAGATAGTCAGAAGTCTGAAAGTCTGACAAACAGTTTAACCAAGGGATAACTGGGTTGTGGAGGTCCGACAAGCAGGCGCTCCAAGTAAAACACTGGTATTTATCTGCATCCGGTTAAATAGTCATCGCCAACATAGTTGGGAAAACGCTATGCAGATGGTCAGAATTATTAATGTTATGCACTACATACAACTTTTTAAAAAACTACCTTTTGTTACCATAGACCAAAATGCTTGAAAGCTTCACCAAGAGCGTCATCAGTGTCAAAGCCCGTCCGAACGCAAACTACATCAAGGGTTGTCACGACCTGCTGCGTCAGCTCGGACCCGGGGAGATCCGCGACGCATTACTGCCAGCCCTACACAAAGCCATGCTGCGAAGCCCTGAGACCATCGTGCAAGCTGTAGGGGAAGTCTTCGCCTGCCTTAATGTTGAGTTGGATGGGTTAGCTGTTGATATCGGAAAGAGTTTGATTGGTAAGAACTTGCTTTCATGTTCAGTGATTGATGGTTATGATTTTATAATTAATTTTGGTGGCAACCTCGGATTCTTACCGTAAAAAAATTGGCCAGTAGTAGTAAGTTCTAGAATATCGTCTACTTAAGCATATTGTTAAGTAATTTTATTATTTTGCAGTAAATCTACACTCCAAAGATGAATGGGTAAGGGGCGAGGCCCTACGTGCATTAGAACGACTAGCGGCGCGATGCTCACAGGTGACGGCTGCGCGTGCGCTGCTGACGCACGCCTTCGCCGAGTACAATGGAGCGAGCGGAAAACTAACCTCCAGTGAAGACAAAATTGCTGTACTCCTCGTAAGTTATTTCATTATGAGATACAGAAATCACTATAGTTAAAACTATTTGAAATGCCAAGTAAGAAGCCGAAAAATGCATATGTTTCGAGAAAAGTTAAAGATAAGAATAACATGTAGTGTGTGATAGACGAAACGTGTAGGTATAGGGAAATGATTTTGTAGAATGGCGGAAGAAGTCATATTATGCGACCCAAAATAAATTAAGATAACTGTTTGAGTTAGTGCACGCCTGAAGATTAAAGCAAGATAATGGATGTGTGCATAAAATTTCTAAATTGAAGTGTATCATACCTTTATTTTTTTGCCCCAAGGGTGTAAGCACACTGCGCGCTTTGCCACTGCGTGGCGCAGACCGCCTGGCTCTCTTCAACGAGGCGGCTACTCAGCTGTCCCGTGTATTGGACAGCGAGTCTCATGAGAGGACCCTGTGTGTAGCATTAGACACGCTACAGAAATGGACCACCGGGCTGGATGCACCCTTGCCTGATAAAATACTAGAGATATTTAAGGTAAGTTAATAAATGAAGCGAATCTAAGACTTTTGAGATAGAAAAGTCTGCAGACATGAAAGTAACAAAGGCCGATTGAGTAATGGGCACAAAAGTTTCACTCAAATGTGTCTGAATCGAAGCTCTACAATTTAAAACAATGAAGTCCCAAAATAAGTAATTTATTCGTTAACAAATTCTTCTTTTCTAGAAAAATCTGTCGGCCAAGAGCACGACGCAGAACGTGCGCACGGCCTACGTCAGCATGCTGAGCGCGTGCGTGCGCAGCTGCGGCGCCACGCCGGCGCACGCGGCCGCGCTGCAGCCCGTGCTGGTGAAGGCTGTGGAGAAGGCCACGCAGCAACCGTTGCAGGTCAATATTAGCTTGTAGTAAAGTTATTTTCAAAAAAGTTATATTTTGCTGTGGTTTTCAATCTACTAGGATTGAAAACCACAGCAAAAATATTAGTTTTTTACGACAGTCGACAAACAAACTTGTTACGATGATCTTAATAATAATTGTATTTGTTTTTGAGAATACCAGATTTTTCGCAAAAACAAATACAATTAATTATTATTAAAATATTCGTCATTGATTGAACCATTGATTAAGTAACACTCGAAGTGCGAAAAGCATCCTTACTGCTACGGTATGAAGGCGCTGCGCTGTACTGCGTATACTATTTCAGGTGAACTAATTGTTTTGCCTTTTAAAAAAGAGAAATATAGTTCTGTTTATCCGAAATCCTTCTTATACAAGTTGTTGTTTTGCATCCTCGTCAAATTCTCGATTCTCGACCCAAATCAACAATAAAATGAGTAGGTAATTTTTTATTTGTTTTTGCTTATTTACGGAAAACCCTAAGTGTGAACCAGCCGTATTTAAAAGCGGCCCGTCTGTTACTAGCCCTATCACCGCGCTTTCACACACATACAAACGCAAACAAAATATACACAACGCATACGCAACGATCAATTCGTAGGCAATCAATACCACCCCAATCACGGTGCGGTATTCTCCCGCGCAAGCTCCTAGCCACGCCCCCGCGCGACCCCGGAACTAACAGTGTGTTTGATGTCGCCGACACGTGCGCGCACTTTGCGAATTCCGTTTCTCGGTACATACCTACATCGTTGAGACGTTAGGTACGAAGTGCAAGATGACGGACAACTAGATGGTCCGCCTGTATGGCATCAGTAGAGACAGCCCATACGTGGAGCCATCCGGATGTTCACGGAAATCTTTCCCGTTCGGGAACCCCCATCACAGAGCGTCATACTGGCTGCTACACAGAGACTGCGGGATCATCGTCAGTTTGACATTCCCCGGCATGCTCAAGCTCGCGGAAGCGTAAGCTTGCCTGTCGCCTTGCAGAGAACATCCTGGAATACTTCCAGCTTCCCCTCACTATGGTCGGCTAGTACGCGAGTAGTTGACCGAAAGCTTTGGTGACCACTGGATCGGTCGCGGAGGACTTGTGGCCTGGCCTCCGCGTTCTCCGGACCTGACGCCTCTAGACTTTTATTTGTGGGGAGACGTTAAAAGGTTTGTTGACACGGAGGAAGTGACAAGTGTAACAGAATTACGTGCAAGGATCATTAGTGCTTTCGACACTTTAAAAAAGAATGTGTTAGTGTTACGTAAGCTGAAGGAAAACCAGCTACATCGTGCTCGTTTGTGCGAAGAGTGTGATGGTGGCCACTTTGAACAATATCTCCGGGTAACTTAGGTAGCTTATTTATTTATTTGTACATTTTGTAAATACGTTGTTAGCTTAAGGATGCGTTTACAAATCTGACCAAAATTAACAGTTTTTCGGTACATTTTGCGGCAGAACTAAACTAAACTGAATCTAAATAATAATAACCACAGACACTCCTTCATCTTCAAAACGTCGCAATTTTTTATTGTAAAGTGTAGGTAAATAATATTGTAATAAATCATTTCCGGTACCTCTTCACACAAAATTGTCGATTTCGTTTTGAGTTTAGGAATATTTTTCTTCTATTTAATAACAGTAATGTGTTTATTTAAAAATATTTTATGTAGGAAGACATAATCAACTCAAAAAGGTGGCAGAAAGAACTACCAAAATATTCCAATTAATCCCAGAAAAAAAATCAAAACCATTTTAGTTTTTCAACAAATTTTGTTAAATTGCGTGAACCTTAATGGCTTGAAGCTAAGGGTTATTTTACTGATCACTGTCGTGAGTTATTGCACAAAAGTTTGAAACCAAAAATATTAGTTTGCCCTCGGCCACCGTCGTGTGTGTCGCTTGCAAGCAGCAACTCCTGTTGAATAAGATCGCTATACGAATACAAAATATTTGACATACCTACCAAATTTGATTCTTAACCGTTTTGCCCAATACCTAGAATTGAAGCGCGTCATTTCGTAGATACGTCCTTAATCAATTTTATTAGTGTAAATAAGTTGATTTCAAATTTTTAACTACGCCAACAATACCTAAGAGTCGAAAGTATCACCAGGTAGGTACTTACACTTAACTACGCACGTCTTTCCATTTCCATCAAACGTAGAAAATATTTTTAGATTTAGTAGATCGGTACACCAACTAAGGTAGGTATTACTGCCGGTCCTAAGCCAGAAAGGAAAATTACAAATCAAAAATTTAATCCACAAAAAAAAAATCACTACGAAAACTGTAGGTTGAAGGATAAAGCAAAACTAACATTTTATTTATCATTTGATAACAGGTCAGTGAACTTTTCTTTGGCGCACTAGTATTACTGTCATTAGTAAGATTTCCGTATTCCAATGATGCTCAAAAATGAGTTAATTATCAAGCATAATGTATGACAATAATGTAGGTGATTTTCGAAATAATATTAGGTAAAATTATTGCTACCGGTTATAGCGGTCATTGCTTCGTCGCGCTCGCGCGCTTGCATTTCGTAGGTAAGACGTCGACACTCACGCACACAGCTGCATTGTCGCTGTGTGCGAAGTCGGGTGATTCTGTTTTATTTGTTTTGAATTAAGGGTTTAATTCTGAAATACTGTTAAATTTTTTTGTTAGTTATTACCCGCTAACGTACTTTCAATTGATTATTTATGTATTTTATGACACCACCTTGTATGTTGTTCGTCAAGATTTCTTGTGGGTTCTGTCTCTTCACGTGGCATAATTATGTATTGTTTCCTTGCGTGCAGCACCTGGTAGTGAGCGAGGGCATCTGCGCCATGCTGGGCCTGGCGCTGCTGGACGCGGCGCGCGAGCTGCCGGGCCGCGCCGTGTGCGCCGCGCTGCTGCACGCGGACAAGCACGTGCTGCTGCACGACCGAGTGCTTACCGCCGCCAGCGATGACGGTAACTATTTGGTTCTTGTAGTTTAAAAGAGAAAGGGATGTTTGTTATTTTAATTGTCAGTTTAAACTCTCAAATATAGGTCTCTCTCTGTCATATAGCTGTGAAACTCTTACGACTAAATCTGTAAACCACATTTTTAAACCTAGAAGACTCAACATTACCTATACTATGTATTGGTTATGTTTGCTACATTAGCCATTACAATGTCTTAGAGCCTGCAAAGCTTATTCCATCTGTTTAAATGTCAGAATCATGCTTAGATTTCATCATCCTTTTCAACGTAACCTATCAAAAATGCACATTATGTTTATCTATTAAAGTTACAAAGTGTCACTATAGCATTTACCCCTTTATAGTCCTAATACAGGTGGTGTTGCTATGCAGAACAGTGTTGGAAAATTATCCCAGTGTTGCCAGCGAACAAAACTCGCCAGTTTACAGAGCTTTCATATTAGTCCTTCTTTCACCAATCAAAGCTGTCCGTACAACAGCTATAGAAGAAGTTAAGGCACTATTAGCTAAGGAAGATAGAGTCTTATTAGCAAGACATTTAGCGTTAAAGTTGAATGAGGTGCTGGAAGAAGGCAAAGTGTTCAGTGGCAAGGAAAAGTCACCGACTGATGAAAAGGGAGGCGGAGAACTGACTGGCAAGATGATACTGGATTGTATTCATGCGCTGTGTTCATTCAGAAGTAAGTAACCCTTGGTTATGTTCATTAAGATAAGATAAGGTTTATTAATAATCAAGTACATATCACATGAGTGTTTGAACGGTGATCCCCAAACTAGACATTATAGTAAAATATACTTTATTGTTGTGTTACTAGGTCGATGTTCCAAGATTAAGTTGAAAGTTTGAGAATAGCATTGACAGCCTTCATGGCAGAAACCAACATGACTCCATATTTCGTTGTTTTGATAGATTACCCAGAGAAGGACTCCCAAGAGCTAGCGATAGCTATTTTACCGAGTTGCCACCACCCGCTGGCGGCCGCCGTCAGCAGCCGCGCGTGGGGCCGGCTGCTGCGCTACCTGCGACACGACGCCAAGCAGCTGGTGGGGCTGTACTCCAACAACCTGAAGAACAAGTACATCGCGGGGTACGAGCCTAGCGAGGTGCGTACAATACAAACATTACTCAGTCCTATCATTTTATTAGAATATCGTAATTCATCTAGCTTAGTATCAATGTTATCAAAATTTGGCACAGAAGGGAAGCAAGCATTTAGAAATCGGTAAAACAAAGTCATTTATTTCAATAATTAGACCCTTAGAAGTGCACTTTTGAATGTCAGACTATTACAAGTTAAATAAATAAAGTAAATGATTGTAGTTGCACATTTTAAAAGGTCTAATTACAAAACTATGCTTGATAGTTATGCATTTTGCTTTCACTAGAGCGCGCCAGTAGCTACGGCATTAATTTCGTAACTAGATTTATATTTCAGTTTTCATTTAGTTGCATACTGCAGAGCTTTTCATTAAAAAAATTAGGATTATCGAAGTTTACAATTATAAAACACAATTTTTCTGCAGACGTTATCAAACGTGGTAGCAACCCTAGTGGCTACGAATCCAGAAGTGTTAGCGGGCAGTGCGCTGCAGTGTGCACTCGACAGTCTGCAAGACCCCGAGCTGCTGCGGGTCACGCGCGACGAGTACTTCACCTACCTCACGCCCGAGGGAGTGTTGTACGACAAGAGCTCGGTGCCTGGGTGAGTCAAATGATACCTTGTTTATTTAACTTATCTTTGTAGTCCGTTGTTGCGTTTAGCAGTAGTTTTTAGCAGTAGCGGTGGGCAAATATCTATCACAAGTCCTAGCTTGTTCATACAGTACACCCTACACTCATATTCTTTCTTCATAGGCAGAGCCATTCATCATTGGGGACACATTTTGTAAAGACTTGCCCTGTGACATTTTTTGCTAAATTACATTGTCTTTATGTTTTACTTAGCAATGAGGACAACAAAGAGATGAATCTGAAACGCGAGAGCAAGGCGTACAGCTACAAGGAGCAGCTGGAAGAGCTGCAGCTGCGGCGCGAGCTGGAGGAGAAGAACAAGCGAGAGGGCAAGGTTAAACAGGTCAGTGTGATGTCTACATAAAATTCTGAAAGCTTCATCTAGCTAGATATGGACTTATTGTAAAATAATATTTATCTTTGGTTCCTATTTCAAACGATCAATTTTATAATTTCAATAACATTGAAATCCTAACAAAACTTTAAATCAAACCCATTGTGCATTTTGTAATAGGAACTTTATCTTCCTCTGAATACAGTTCGAAATAACTTGAAAACTTTCTCTTAGGGTTGAGCTTAGACGGTAAAAGTCTGTGTTAAAAATCTATCGATCGTGAATGAACGGAATTCCAGCGAGAAAGTATTTGACAACATTTGTAATTTCTTGTCTTTAAAATTATGGACGAAGGGTTGAGAAACATTAGACCCTTTTTTGGAATATATCTTGAAATTACAAAATATAAACACCTGTGTATTGACTTGTACTAATTAACTGACTCATGTTTTCTTATTTGTAGGTGCCACTATCAGCCAAGCAAAAGGAGGCGATCAAAGCGCAAATGGCAAAGGAAAGTGCAATACGACAAAGACTGAGCGTGGTGAGTCTACTTTATATCACATGTATGTTGGTGGTGTTCCTGAGCGATTGATTTGTTTGACAAAAAAGCCAATTTTCATATAAAATCACCATGATCATCAAAATTATCAAGTTTTTGTTTGTTACCTGAAGGTAAGCGATAAATGTGGTCGACGATGAAGTACGCTTGCCTAGAAGTATTGTATTCATTCTTAAATTAAAGAGAGAACGTTGAATGAAGCTATCTGGAAACACAGACACACACAGGGAATTCCACTCCATAGCTGCAATGTACTCGCAATGAATGTGTTGCCAAAAGGCTTAGTACGTATGGGCGAGATGTCCACCATGTACCGCAGGTTTCATGCAATCACGAGTCTTTTCCAGCTGAACTTGCGCGTCGTGATAGCCGTGCGCCTCCTGGAGGCCGTGCAGCGCGGCTCGGCCGCAGCGCTGTGTCGCGGCGCGCGGCGCGTGGTGTGGGCCGTGCTGGCAGCGCTGCGCAGCCCGCTGGCAGCCCCTCGCCTGGCGGACGCGTATGAACGTCTTAGGTTCGCGCTGCTGCCAAACCATTTGGCTTTGGGAGATATTCTAGCCAGGCTTACACTACGGTAAGTGTTTTATTTTATGACTAGCTGTACCTTCTGTGCCAAACAAATGTTAAAGTCACAGCAAGCCTTTGACTTTAACAGCATTGCTTTTTCTTTCTTTTTTTTTCCTCTACCTCGCGGTTTCGGGGTCGCGAATCTTTAGACCCATTCCCAAGAGTAAAATTCCTTAAGAATTCAACAATTAAATGCAAAAATATTATTTCAAATCCGGCCGCCAGTTCCAAACGAGTGCAAACAAACTCATCAGATCTTTTACCTACTAGTAGCTCGCCCCGGCTTCGTCGTGCTATAAGACAGACTTATGAATCTAGGGTTAATTTTAACTACTCGGACAACGGTAATTTTTTTTATCGAAATCAGGATTTATCCCAACACTCTCAGGATAACTCCAACTATATTATGTTCTGTTCCTCAGCCTTCACAAACCACAATGTGACTTAGAGCCGAGCTGGGAGGACCATGAGCTAGACTCGGCAACCGCGCGCACCATCAATCTCATGTACCTCGTCACCTCCAGCAAGGCTTCTAGTGATGACGAAGAGGATACAGCTCACAAGACCAACCACTTTACGGCGCCAGGATTCTGCTACGCGTTCCCGTTGTTGAAACTGGGTGAGTCCAGTTTTGTGATTAAGTGTTTAAAGATTCATCAGCAAGAAAAGTTCAAATACTAGGTTTGAAGTTTTGTAAAATTGCAGCTGTAAAAAAGCGGCGTTTTATTTTTCTTAGTAGAATAAAAAACTTTTTTACAAAAAAAAACAACCGACTTCTTAAAAAAAAACTAACAGGTGAAAAATAACTCCAGTTTCGGAAGTCTGTGGCTTTGGTGGTTTTGTTTTGTTCATTATTGGCCACCGACTTCCGAAACTGGAGTTATTTTTCACCTGTTAGTTTTTTTTTAAGAAGTCGGTTGTTTTTTTTTGTAAAAAAGTTTTTATTTTGTAATTTTTAGTTTCTTTGTATGTAAAGAAAGTCTTTCAAAACTTGAAAGAATCATTGAAATTGGATAACAATTGCTAAAGAAGTTCTATCTCTAAACATTAATCTCTACATCTCTGCCGGCCCCTTTTAAAATAGAATGGCGTAATGTTATGTTGTGGAAATACAAAAGCTCAACATAGACATCTGACCATAGCAATCGCGAATAATTTGCTGTTATGCGTTGAAGAGTTCCGTTGCTTGTCTTCTTCATCAGTTTTTCTTCACCAAATGTTACTTTCTAAATGAAAATGCTTGATTTGTTACTAAAAATATTGAAATCGGTGCATGTGTGCCTATATTTTTTGAGGAGTTCCCTCAATTCCTCGAAGATCCCTCATCAGATATGAGTTTTGATACAAATGGGACCAATCTGTTAGTATACCCTATCAAACAAAAAAAGAATTTTGAAAATCGGTCCATAAATGACGGAGTACTGAGGTAACAAACCCTAAAAAAAAAAAAAAAAAAAAAAAAAAAAAAATATACAACCGAATTGAGAACCTCCTCCTTTTTTTGAAGTCGGTTAAAAAAATGAGAATTGAAGAGCGATAGTAAACCTGCCGAAAAATCTGATCTGTTTGATTTGATTTTTACATCATTATTAGTATCTTCATCTTAAATATTTGTGTAATTGTGAAGCACTTGCATGTAGTCTTAACTACTCATTAGGATTTTTGCAATGGACACGTTTCTTCTGCAATGGACCTTGTAGTGGGAGGAAGTTATGCACTTTCTACTAAAATCGACTACTGCGCTAAGTAAAGGTCAGCACTCAACATCCGCACTTGTAATGATAATATGTAATGGTTTGATTCCTGAGCTTCCATGTAACCCTTGTCTACTGTGTGGTCAGGTCTGTCGGGCTCGGCGCTGCGCAGCGACGAGCAGACGATGCTGGGCGGGCTGGGCGTCATCGAGGCGCACGCCGCGCTGCGCGAAGACTGCGACATGATGCACCCCGCGCTCTTCCCGATCGACCACATGTTCCGGCTGCTCATCGATCTCATCAGTAACTAACTCACTTTTATCAGGATCAGGATCGAAAATCTGACCACGAGTTTAACCAAGGAGTCTCGTGTTACCCAGTAACTGGGTTGTGGAGTTCCGACAGGCAGTCACTCCATGTAAAACCCTGGTTACACTCAAAGCCGACCCTAACATAGTCAGGAAAAGGCTAGGCAGATGATGATAGCTGATTAGTAATACGGCTCTGCCCGTTGCATTTTGATTTTTTTCATGGCCCCTAGACTTAATAAAAAAAACATTTGCAAAAGTCAGTTGTCATGGTATTCATGGTATTCCCGCAGGTAGCACAAGCGGTCGCGTGCAGGCTGCATGCACAGTATCTCTACTAGAGACAGCGAAATGCGTCGCACGCGCCACTTTGTCTCTTGATGACGTTACGTGCCTTCTTGCTGGCTTGCAGAACCCAATGGAGGTATGTATCTCTTTTTGTAGATTTAATTACAAGAGTTGTATAATATGGTGTTCCTGTCATAGCTTGCCTTACTTATAAAATTTGTGCCTAATATGATTGTGGTAAATCACGGCTGTTCAAACATTCATTATAAATCCAGATTTAAAAATTTAAAGCGTAGAGTAGTAAAAAGTAAACTTGACTAAAAGTAATTTTTGTAGATACAAATATTTTTCTATCTTCAAAAGCATTATTATGTATAACATAGTTACAATTAAATTGAAATGTTTTATTACACAGGTTGTACGAGACGCCGCACTCCGCGCGCTTCTCTGCGTGGTGGAATGCTTACCACCGCTACTCGAAGATCCAGAGTATGCTCTCACGCTCACAAAGAGACTGCTCATCGCTACATTCGACATCTCCGATGATAACAAGTGAGAGATCTTTTCAATTTAGCATTTAGCTAGAATAAATAGCTCATTATTCTGTCAAGCATTAATTATTACCTTTTTATTGCATAGGAAGTTAGCCGAAGAGCTCTGGGCCCAACTGCCGCTGGCTCAGCAGTGGAGCCGCGAGCCTGAACTAGTGGAACTGCTCCTAGAGGAGGCTCAGCATCCCGCGGAACCCGTGCAGCGCGCCGCAGCCGATGCGCTCGCGCATCTCGTGGAGCGCAGTACTGACCCTAATGCGGCTGAATATGTACTGGAGAGGCTGCAAGATATCTACACGGAAAAGTTGCCCGTGAGTGTGTCGATTGAAGTTGTTCGAAGACAAAATTGTCGTGTTGAGCATATCTGTAAAGTGGTCCCCCCTTCAGCTGATCCCGGCCAAGCTGGACCAGTTCGGGCACGTGGTGGCGGCGGCGCTGGACTCGTGGGGCGCGCGGCGCGGCGCGGCGCTGGCGCTGCACGCGCTGGCGCCGCGCCTGCCCGCCGGCGCCGTGCCGCCCGCCATGCGCTTCTTCGTGGAGCGCGCGCTGGCCGACCGGAACGACGTCGTGCGCGCAGAGATGCTCAACGCCGCCATGGCCATCGTGGACCTGCACGGCAAGGTAAAACTTCTTTCTATACTCCTTTAAATTGAACTGGCATTTCATTGAATTTTAAAACTAAATAAACTTTAATCTAATTACGTTGGTCGAAGTAGTTCCCTGCGTTGTAACAATGTACCTTACATATAGAAAAAAAATGTTTTAGGAAACCCTAAGTAGCCAGTTACCAGTATTCGAGAACTTCCTGGACAAGGCCCCGAAGTCTGGTGGCTACGACGCGGTACGACAAAGCGTCGTATTGCTGGTGGGATCCCTGGCGCGGCACCTGGAGCCCAAGGACGCGCGCATCAAGCCCATCACACTCCGCCTCGTGGCCGCACTATCCACGCCTAGTCAACAGGTCAGTGAGACATACAAAAGGCAGTACATTTTATTTATTTATTTTTTATTAATACCCGCGTATAAAAACCACTATTCTGATGACACTCACTGTAATAAAGTATAACCTGGTAACCATAATTACATAACAAAGATTGCCCGCTAAGTCGGTAGAAAAGAATGACGTCGTCGAAAGGTTTTTCTGGTTTACGCAATACAACTATTTGTTTCCATTTCCAGGTACAAGAAGCAGTAAGCAACTGCCTTCCCCATCTGGTGGGGTCTCCAGCTCTGGAAGACGAGATCCCAGCCATCATGAACAAGCTCATGAAACAACTGCTCACCGCCGAAAAGTATGGAGACAGGAAAGTGAGTATATTTACAAAAATATAAATAGAACTAAACCTTATAAATATTATGTTGTTTATAGCATACCTAAATAAAATGAATATTGGCTTTAATGCTCAATAAAGACTGATGCAAATGATTCCATTTTTAGACTGATTCTTATATTTTCCTGTGTTTCACCTTTGTAGGGTGCAGCATACGGTATTGCCGGCATCATCAAAGGTCTCGGTATCTTGTCGCTGAAACAGCTCGACGTTATGGGCAAACTCACTGAGGCTATACAAGAGAAAAAGAACTTTAAATATCGTGAAGGTAAGGCTGTGATGTACAAGTTTCTTTTAATAATAATAATTTATTGATTTGCCAGAAACACAGTACAAGGTTTTAAAATTAAATTTAAAACAGTTCTTCATGTCTCATTGACACAGCAGCATGCAAAATAAGATTGAAATCAATTGATATGTGAAAAAGAAAAGTTGACATTACAAGCAATTGAAATGTTGCCAAAAGAAAAAAAACACTTCAGATTATAGATTCATCCTATCACCAAAAATTTAGCAATAACTTAAATAATTATTTATTCCTGTATTTTGATGCCAGTCCAATCGAAAAGAATTTACAGGGACATTTTACAAAAAATTCGTAAATTGAATAAAAACATTCCCGCAACAACCATTTCCGTAATTCCGAACAAAATTTCCTGAAGGGTAGCTGGGTAATCGATTTTGATAAACCGATGTAAATTAATGTAGGTACTGTAATTGTAGATACAGCTCTATCGAAAGTGTTCCATTTTAGGGACAGGTATTTAGATTATTCTAAATGTGCAGCTTTTCACCTATTTGTGTTATCCCTTCGTTCGAACAGTGCAACATTAGATCTTAAAAACTTAGCAACTTCAAAAATATATATGCAAGGAACCGTTAAAATATTGTGGGCCCTAAATACTGGCCCACGACTCGGACCACTCCAAATTGTGCGGATACACTTTTTTTGTGCAATGAAGATTCAATCAATCTCTGTAGAGTTTCCCCAGACAACTAGTGTGTAACTGAACAAACATAAGCGTGATAAACCACTATAGAGGTCTCTCTCGATGTAACATTTTTGACATTTCTTAACGCATATACAAATTGGTTGATTTTTTTGCATAGTATCTCAATATGACTTTTCCATGTAACATGCTCATCAAGTGTTACCCCTAGAAACCTTGTATTAAGTACCTGTTTTACGCTTATGTCATTATGTGAAACGTGCAGATGGACAGGTTTACTTTTAACTTAAAATAAACATGACTAAAACTAATGTACTTCACTTTAAAACATTTAAAGTGAAGTACATTAGTTTTAGTCATGTTTATTTTAAGTTTAATAATATCTAACCAATTTATAATGTCATTCAGTGTATCATTAATTATATTATCATAATTTTGTTAATCTTTACACTTACACATTTATGTTTTATAGATGTAGGTAAGTCATTTATGTAACGAAGGAACAATAACGGGCCTTTAATACTTCCTTGAGGCACACCACAATGGTTAATTCTTGGCTCAGAATCCAAGTTTACCATACTATTCTCTAGTTGGTTTAACTTTGCTATTCTTGTAATCTGCTTTCTGTCATACAAGAACGACTGAAACCATTTTAAAGCTGGACCCCTTATACTGTACCTCTCCATTTTCAATAATCTGTCATGGTGAACAAGATCAAAAGCTTTACTTAAATCTAAAAATAAAGCACAGGAAGGTAATTTATTATTGAGGTTAGTCATGATCTCTTTTACTAAGGTATAAATTGTTAACGTTGTTGATTTATTTTGCCTAAATCCATATTGTTGACTGACTAAAATGTTATATTTATCAAATATTTATTCAGGATTTATACCATTCTGGATAACTAATTCCTGGTTTTTCGACGTGTGATGATTCATTAATATATTTAATCATAATTTTGACGGCAACGATATATTTGTAAAACTAATATAAACTACAACTACACTACTACTATACTACACACTACTACTACTAACTTTCATTTAGTAAACACTTGTTCCCTGATGGCACCTGCCCGCGGCTTCGCCCGCGTAATAAGAAAGTTCTCAAGATTATTGCAAGGAAACACATCACAGGGATAAAACCTTAATCTAAACCCTATCCAGGGGGTGTTAATTTAGCAAATGGTCTACCTATGTGTCAATTTTCAGCCAAATCTATTCAACTGTTTATGTGTGATTAAGCAACAAAGGTCCAAACATCTTCACAGACTTAACATAATATTAGTAGTTCAGAAGCATGTGCGCAATGCACATGCTTCTGAATGCAATGTTAGTCACCAAACACCGAAATTGAATACAAACGTTGACTTGCAGGCGCCCTTTTCGGCTTCGAGATGCTGTGCTACAAGCTGGGCCGCCTGTTCGAGCCGTACATCGTGCACGTGCTGCCGCACCTGCTGCTGTGCTTCGGCGACACGTCGCAGTACGTGCGCGCGGCCGCCGACGACACCGCCAAGCTCATCATGAGCAAGCTCAGCGCGCACGGCGTCAAGCTGGTGCTGCCCTCGCTGCTGCAGGCCTTGCAGGACGACAACTGGAGGACTAAGGCTGGTCAGTACTTATTTTGAAGTAAAACTTCATTACACACGCTTGACTTAGGGAGTTAGCTGATGAATACGTGACGAGAGCGTTACGAAAAGTGTGATCGGGCGAGGCGAACGAAAGTTGAAAGGGAGATATAAGTTGTGTAAGTTTATTTATTTATTTTATTATTGATAGGGTCGCGTTTGACCATTATCTCACCTGATGGCAAGCGATGATGTGGTTGACGATGAAGCACGCTTGTCTAGAAGTAACCTATTCATTCTTGACTTAAATACCTCTAGGCTGTCGTTATCAGGAAACACCGACTAAAGCCTGCAGGGAATTCCACTCCTTAGCTATACGTGAACTAAGTGAGAAATGTCAAATTAGTTTTTCCTTGAACCTCGCCATTATTTGGTTGCTAAATGCAGCAAACAAATAATGAAATCACATTCTAGTCAACTACATTAATATAAAAACTTAGTTTATCTTAAATTTGCAGCTCTTGTATATGTCCGTCCATTTCTTTTTCTTAAAGAGAGAAAAAGATAAAAATAGCCTAAATACGAAACGATTACGCCCCCATAACAGTATTCTATACTTTATTTTCAGTCTTCAAGTCTTCATATTACAAATTTCGCTTACAATGAATACATATTTGCGAAAAATAACGTTGACGACTATTAATACTAGTATGAACTGTGTCACAGTCGTCAAAATTAGTTTAGTTTGATAACAACTACGTATTTTAGGTCAACTTAGTATCGTATCCCCCATTAACGCCCACATTTTTAAATTGTCCAACCTTTTACCTACAGGTTCTATTGAACTGTTGGGCGCAATGGCTTACTGCGCCCCGAAGCAGCTCTCCTCCTGCCTGCCGTCCATCGTTCCCAAGCTCATAGAGGTGCTGAGTGACTCCCACATGAGGGTCCAGGAGGCCGGCGCTGAGGCGTTAGGCGTCATCGGATCAGTAATCAGGAACCCTGAGATTCAAGGTAAAGGAAATATTACATACTTTTGAAAGCTTCAATCTCTGTCACTGCTGCATGGGTCTCGATGAAATTTGACACAGGAAAATTATACGACCTGAAATTGCTAATTTCATAGTTCCATGTATCCAGGTTTTTCTAGATACATGAAATTTTCTTGAGTTGCGATTGTGACCGCGGAAAACAGTTACGTAGAAATAAATATAACGTGAATTTGACAAAATAATGTTCAAAAAGAAAGGAAGAATTTCAAAAATGTTGTGAGTATGTAAAGGAACCAAAAAGAGGCTGTACCCCTGGTGGGACTCGAACCCACAATCCCCGGCTTAGGAGGCCGATGCCTTATCCATTAGGCCACAGGGGCGGTACCATTATGTGGTGAAAATGTACGTGTAATGAAGAGCTCTCTATAAAGATGTTTTTATTGAATGTTATGTATTTATAAAGCATGTCTGTGACCGTCAGCTAGTAAAACTCTAAAATACCATCTGCTTTGCTATAGATAATGTTAATGCAGGGGATCTTGAACTAGACCCAATAATCTATTGTTCGGCTAAATGAATTTGTAATCCCTCTTTCCCTCCAGCAATCGTGCCAGTCCTGCTCGAGGCGCTCCAGGACCCGTCCAACAAGACGTCGGCGTGCCTGCAGACGCTGCTGGACACGAAGTTCGTGCACTTCATCGACGCGCCGTCGCTGGCGCTGATCATGCCGGTGGTGCAGCGCGCCTTCCTGGACCGCAGCACCGAGACGCGCAAGATGGCCGCGCAGATCATCGGCAACATGTACTCGCTCACCGACCAGAAGGATCTCATGCCTTATCTGCCCAATATTATACCGGGATTGAAGAGTTCGCTGCTTGATCCTGTGCCTGAGGTTTGTGGAACGCATTTACTATATGAGATTCCTATCAATTGCATTGTGAATCCTAAGAATCACGGTGCAATTGATAGAAAGCTTTAACGTGAACTTATATCTTCTGGAATAATTACTACTGCAACATCTCAGTGTATAACATGACATTATCCGTCTGTGTGTTGAGTATCTCATCGTCCTGACAGCAAAAGAAAATCTTACTTAATGCTTATGGGTTCGGCGAAGGGCAAGCTTTTTCGAGGACTGTCTTAAGTAAATTGACGTTCATAAAGTTCTGATGCTCAGATCTAATTTGAACAAAATGACTTTTGATTTTGTTCTCTTTAAATGGATCATCAAGTAGATGTTTGACCAAGTTTCACTTGAAATATGTCCCCTTCTAATGCTCTTCGTGTCTGGTCGCAGGTGCGATCGGTATCGTCCCGCGCGCTGGGCGCCATGGTGAAGGGCATGGGCGAGAGCAGCTTCGAGGAGCTGCTGCCGTGGCTCATGCACACGCTGACGTCGGAGTCCAGCTCCGTGGACCGCTCCGGGGCCGCGCAGGGCCTGTCCGAGGTCGTGGCCGGCCTGGGCGTGCACAAGCTGCACAAGATCATGCCTGGTAAGCACAATACATTGTTAAGATTGATGTGAAAACCTTATATTATTATTTATTTATTGTTATAAAAATAGCTAATATGCCAGCAATGCCTTCATTGACTTGGCACTGAAAGTCTGGCTTGGAAGTCAATAAAGCATTTCTAGTTATAATTAATCAGTACCCTTTTGAAGTTCTAAGCTCCGAGTAAAGTTCACGATTACAAAACAATTGTGTTCACTGACTGAATTGGTCCACTTATTACTTTGTGGTTCTTTCTTTAAGAAACTTTCTCAGCCACTAATTTTCATGGTTCTCATCTGACTAATAAGATAATGTTTCTTTCGCTGTTTCTTCTCAGAGTAATCATATAGTATAACTGACCTGATCTCACTAGTTAAAAAATTACGCGTTAAAGTGTTTGCAAAAACCAATTTACGTTTTTAACAATAGTCTTAAATCCGTTCCATTTAATGTATCACTACATACACAATCACTTCCACACAAAATATTTTACCCACAGACATAATCGCGACGGCCGAGCGCACAGACATCGCGCCGCACGTAAAGGACGGCTACATCATGATGTTCATCTACATGCCCGGCGCCTTCACCGACGAGTTCCTGCCCTACATCGGACAGATCATCAACCCCATCCTGAAGGCACTGGCTGACGAGAACGAATATGTCAGAGAAACAGCCCTGAAAGCCGGACAGAGGATCGTGAACCTCTACGCAGAATCAGCCATAACCTTACTCCTACCAGAACTGGAAAGAGGACTCTTCGACGACAACTGGCGTATCAGATACAGCTCTGTACAGTTACTGGGTGATTTGCTGTACCGCATTTCCGGCGTGTCCGGTAAGATGAGCACGGAAACGGCTTCGGAAGACGATAACTTCGGTACTGAGCACTCGCATAAGGCGATCATCAACGCGCTCGGGCCTGAGAGGAGGAACAGAGTGCTCGCCGGACTGTATATGGGCAGGAGTGACGTCGCGCTGATGGTGCGCCAGGCCGCGCTGCACGTGTGGAAGGTAAGTCTTGTGAAGCTATAGTTTGTGAGCAAAAGCACCGAACTGGTCTGGTGGTTAAATATCCGTCAACTCAGATATATAACTAATTTAAATTAAGTCCAAGTCGCCTGTCGTATAATCAATCCCTATGGGAACAACTGAATAATAAAATGAGCTATTTCTTACATTTCAATTGATTTAAATACAGTGACTGGTCTAGATTTCTGGAACGAAATATGACGATGACGATGACGTATGCACCCTCCATAACGTAACTTCACAAAAAAGTGTTCTTATTTCTACTTTCCAAGTCAAAGCTACCATTGAAAGAATTATTTTACCATAATACGCCATGCACTTCACAGGTGGTAGTGACCAACACTCCGAAGACACTTCGCGAGATCCTGCCGACGCTGTTCGGGCTGCTGCTGGGCTGCCTGGCCTCCACCAGCTACGACAAGCGCCAGGTCGCCGCCAGGACACTCGGGGACCTCGTGCGCAAGGTAACACTTATCTCTTTTCTCTTCTGGACTTTAAAAGAAACTGAAATGAAGTTATTTATTATTATGCAAGTAGGATAATTATACAATCACTTTTACACAGCTGTACGGTTCGTACACTTGCATAGTAGTTTACTTTGTTGGTGGAGTGTGGAGACAAAAGATCACGAAGTTGATGGCACTTAAAAAAAGTGTAATGCACCCAAGTTACGTACAATAATGCACAGTTGGCGATTCCTTTCTCTAGGTGGTTTTAAATTATTACCTATATCATACTGCCTGTTAATTAGATGAAATTTGACTTAAATACATAAGCAAACTGACGCGCGTTCGTAACAATCGCAGCGTCAGCAAAATGTTATGAGCAGTTTAATAATAAGTAGTTTAAGTCTGCACAACTGCAATTGTGATCCCTCAGTTTACTTCGGTATTTCACTTGTTTCACGTGGTTAAAGAGTTTGTAAAAAACCAATAAATAAGAGATGAATATCATTTATCTTGATATAAGAGAACACTTGTCTGAAATATACAGGGTAGTTTTTAGGTCACTGAAAACCTTTCAGAAGGTGAAAGTACTTGTGATACTTTTACAGTGCGATCAATACTGAAATATCAAATATTTTCGTCTTGCGTATGAACCAGATTTTTAATGGGTCGTTTTTAATCATTTACATATTACCCTGTCTATAATACGATTGCGTCTTTATCCATACTAACATGATCGTTTTGGCCCAGCTGGGCGAGCGCGTGCTGCCGGAGATCGTGCCGATCCTCGAGCGCGGCCTGCGCTCGGAGCGCGCGGACCAGCGCCAGGGCGTGTGCATCGGGCTCGGAGAGATCCTCGCCTCCACTTCGCGGGACGCAGTGCTCAGCTTCGCAGATGGACTGGTGAGGTTACACTTGGCTTACAACTCATTTCTGAAAGCCACTCAAAATTATGCGGGAAGTTTGAAGTATACGAAATGCTATTCTATTTGGCATTTGTTAGTGTCTTATTTTGTTGAAAGTCTAACACGCTAATCTACTCAATCTTGAATTAGATTTTAGGTTCAACTGTTGGTTGGTTCAGTATACTAGTACTAGTAGTAGTACTTACTATCCAGAACATCATCAGGATCAGATAAGAAACACAGAACCAAACAAACCACAGTGTGTCAACTCTTCCAAAAACTAAAAAAAAAGTATTTTAAACCATAACTATTCCAACGTCCTATACCTATTAGTATTATTCTATTTTTCAACAACTCAGGTACCAACAGTCCGCACAGCGCTCTGCGATCCCTTGCCCGAGGTGCGCATGGCGGCCGCGCGCACGTTCGACAGTCTGCACGCCACCATCGGCAACAAGGCGCTGGACGACATCCTGCCGCAGATGTTGGAAGGCCTGAAGGACCCCGACCCCGACATCGCTGATGCCACACTTGATGGACTTAAACAGGTATGTGACGAGCAGCGACGGGCACACAGTATTGTATTCACCAAAATTCTAAAATGCTTACTGTACTATAACTTGCCTTAATCGAGCGGCCCTCGGTAGTGTCGCACAGCAATCTGCTCCAAGACAGCCCTCAAGCAAAAAAACGGGCGTTGCAATAGTAGATTGTATCTTAAGGTAGCAAAATAATATTATAACGGCGAGAGCGCTTTTTTTTCAATTCAGAGCGAAGTGAGTCTAGAGTAGAATCCCGAGCATAGCGAAGGATTCTTTAGGAAAATCCTGAACGTAGCGAGGGATTCAAAGTACGTCGCCCGAGCCAAAAATATACACTCTACTTTTCATCACCCACTATGAGAAAATAAAAAGCTCCTCATATTTTATTCATTGTCACCTTTAGAACTCATTTGTTCTAAGATGATCCAAATTCAAAAAGTGCGCGTATTTAAATTAGAATTTTGAATCGACAACATCTACACAATGTACAATTTTTTTTTTTTTTTTTTTTTTTTCGCGGGTAGGTGTGAAAAAGTACAGACGTTCGTAATTGTTTCAATTTTATTTTAATTACAATTTATTGATATTATTGATTAAGTTTACCAAAGTACTTAGACTATAACTGATATCTGACTTGTACTCACGTTTGTGCACATTTATGTGACGTAAACACACACATAAACATCACCTGCCAGCTCACCAATTGCACAGAACATTTGTCAGCACTTCACACACAATGTCTCAATTTTCTGAAGTCCTTGCTGCACAAAAAACTCTTGAAGAGAACTTCATGAAGAAGATGGATGAACTTGAGGCACAAATCCAGTGTGCGGGGCCTGCCAAGGACACAGTTGCCAAGATAGCCGATGAGTTTCGTACCTTCCGTGAACTCATATTTTCTATGCTTGGTTTACTCAGAAGCCAGATCAGTGAGTGCGCTGCACAACTAGATGGTAGGGAGACTAGGCACAGGCGCAAGGTGTTGATAGTCCAGGGTCTTGCTGAAGTGGAGAATGAGGACTGCACAAAAGTCATCCTGGATGTTCTTCAGAACAAGCTAGCCCTCAAGAGTCTCGCTGCATCCTCCATTAAAGCTTGTCACCGGCTTGGGGCCTTCAGCAAGGATCATCACAGACCTATTCTCGTTAGGTTTAACAGTGTGGACATCAAGGGTTCTGTTTGGAAGGCGAAGACAGGGTTAAAAGGGTCCAAAATATCCATCAAGGAGTTCTTGACCAGGAGCAGGCAAGCTACGTTTGGAATGGCGCGTGAGCATTTCAGCATGCGCTCGTGCTGGACTCAAGACGGCGTCATCCACATTAAGGCCTCTGATGGGACTAGGCACAAAATTATATCTGCTGATGAACTGAAGCCCTTGATAGCCAAATATCCTAAGGCACCAGGCGGGAGCTCATCCACCACTGGTAGAAGTGTGGGCGCTGCTGGGATTGCTGGGAGTCTGCAAAATACAGCACGTAGATAATATTATAATTAACATTTGATGTCGTGATGTCATTGTAAGTCCAAGTTTTTCATTTGTTTTGACAATTTACTTACCACAGAGCAGTTTTCCTATCCTATAGTATAATATTTTTTCTTGTTTTGTGTCCCAACTGTGTATCTATTTTTCGCATATGGTGTTGTATTTGTAGTTATAGTTTTATTTGTTTTTCTTATTATTTTGATGCCGGTACTTGTAAAGTGTTTGTAATTGAACTTGTCAATCTGACGTTATTGTTGACTTGACAAGTTGACATTGTCTGTACGTTCAGAAACGTAGTTACTTAACTTAACGTTTAGTTTCTCACAGTGCAATTGCGTTACTAACCATTTTGAAGTCCTTGGTTTCACTCTTTCTTGGTTTTTTTTTTGTTAGTATCACTTTTACTTTTATGGTTTGTATTTTGTCAAATGTGTTAATTTTAAATTGGTTTTTAATTTTGGGTCATAATGCTGAGTACTGTAATATTGTTTATTTTACTTCTATTATTGTTGGTGTTAGCTGGCGGGTGGTGCAGATACGCAAATTTGTACGTTTTGCGCAGTTTTGTAATTTTATTTAACTATAAAATTTATGTTTATGATATATATATTTATTTATTTAGAGAAACTTAAATACTTATTTTGTTTATGTCTGACGATGAAACATTTTTTTCCGCTAATCAATCTACAGCCTCCTCAAACAATGTAAGCTTTTGTTCTTTCCTTGACACTCTTGGCGACTTCGTGCAGCGAAACTTTAGTGATCAGTCTAGTCAGCTGTTAAATGTGTGTCACATCAACGCTCAAAGTGTTGCCAGTCACTACAGTGAGCTGTATGATGCTTTTAATAACAGCAATGTTCATGCCATTCTGATTTCCGAATCTTGGCTCAAGCCGCACCTGCTGTCCACCACCTATCCTCTGACTGGCTTTGTTCTAATACGGAATGATCGGTCTGGTAAGGGAGGGGGTGGTGTGGCTATATATCTTCGCAGTGATTTCTCTTATAAAATACTTGCTACTTCCTCTTCGCAATATTCTGCCTCTGCTGAATTTATCTTTCTGGAATTGTGCGTGAAGGGAGTCAAAACCATCCTTGGGGTAGTCTACTGCCCTCCCATCGTCGATTACTTCACTGAATTCGAATCAGTCCTTGAATCTTTGGGTTCAGAGTATGCGCACCACATCATAATGGGTGATTTCAACACGAACCTCCTTGCCCAAAACTCCCCCCGATCCCGTAAACTCCTTCATCTCATTGAGTCAGCTAGTTTGCACGTGTTACCGCTCCAACCTACTCATCATAACACTGTTGGCGATGACACCTGGCTTGACCTAATTCTCACCTCGAATCCTTCCCTTGTTTCTGCCCATGGTCAACATGATGCTCCTGGCTTCTCTCATCATGATATGATCTTCCTTTCTTATGTCCTGAAACCTCCTAAACCTAAACCCAAGGTTCTGTACAGGCGTTGTTTTGCTCGGATGGATGTTGGAAAATTGGAGAAGGATGCTTCCGTGGTTGATTGGAAGCCATTGACGGATGCTGTTTCAGTTGACGACAAGGTTGCGATCTTCAATGGTGTTGTTACAAGTCTTTACGACATCCATGCTCCCGTCAAAAAGGTGAAGTTGAAGCGTCCTCCTGCGCCATGGATGACAGAGGGAATACAGATGGCAATGCGACGCAGGGACCGTGCGTTCCGTAAATATAAAAAGGATCGTGCTGATGAGAACTGGAATTTATTTAAGGTTGCGAGAAATCGATGTAACCAGATGATACGCAATGCTAAACGCCGCCACATTCTAGATAATATCTCTTCTTCTTCTTCCGCTGATATTTGGAAGTTTCTTGGAACTCTTGGTATCGGCAAACCACGACATTTAGACCTTCCAAGTTCAATTGACTTAGACGATCTCAACCGTCATTTCTCCACTGTGTTAACCATGGATCGTCTAACCAAACAAAGAACTCTGTCACTAATTACTGGTCTAACGCGTCCTCAAATTAATCCTTTTTGTTTTGTTCCAGTTGAACCGGGAGAGGTCAAAAAATGTATTCTTTCTATTAAATCTAAAGCGGTAGGATGTGATAACATCACTCGTGAAATGATCATTGCTATTCTGGATCACGTCCTACCTGCGATTACACATATTGTAAACTTTTCTCTATATTCCAGTGTATTCCCCTCCTTGTGGCGCAAAGCCTATGTTCGTCCACTCCCCAAAGTTTCTAATCCCATCCTTCCCGCTCACTTTCGCCCAATTTCTATCCTTCCTTTCCTATCCAAAGTGCTCGAGGCCTGTGTTCACAAACAATTTTCTAATTTTGTACATCGCAATTCTCTCATTAGCCCACTCCAATCTGGTTTCAGGCCCGGGGACAGAATAGAATAGAATAGAATAGAATACTCTTTATTGTACACCATTAATACTTACAAATAATAATTTTAAGGGCTACAAGCGGTGATACAATGGGCGGCCTTATCGCTAAAAGCAATCTCTTACAGACAACCTTTGGATGGACTTGATAGTGGGGGAAAAAAGATGAGTAGGCAGTGTGTGGTGTACTATTTACATAAATATATACCATACAAGACTATTTGAATATACATATATAATAAGTATAATTATCAAGACAAAAAAAATAAATAAAATAAATACATAAATACAAACCATTTACAGAGTGACGAACAAATATATTAGGACGTGTTAGGAGAGAGGTAATAATTTTTAAGCAAATTTTTGAACGATTGTAATGTCTGAGCTTGCCTCACTGACACAGGCAAAGCATTCCATAGCCGTACAGCTTCCACTGTGAACGATTTTCCGTAGAAATTAGTGGTGTGCCTGGGCATATCTAGACTCAAGTTTTCCGATGACCTTAGATATCTATTATGTGTGTCATGAAGGAACTTGAAACGTTCTTTAAGATAATTGGGGGTTTTCGGATTAAACAGAATACTGTAGAGCAGGGACAGGATATGAGTATTCCGGCGAAGACGTATTGGAAGCCACTTGAGTTTTTTACGAAATTCGGAAATGTGATCATATTTACGTAAGCCAAATATAAATCTTATGCAAAAGTTTTGAAGTCGCTCAAGTTTATCAAGTTGTGCCTCAGTGAGATCGAGATAACTGACATCAGCATAATCAAGGAGGGGAAGTAGAAGGGACTGTGCAAGCGCAATTTTAGTGGCAGTAGGCAAAAAATTACGCAACCGTCTGAGAGACTTTCCAGAAGCAAAAATTTTGCGGCTTACCTCTGTCAACTGAGGACCCCAAGCAAGATGCTTGTCAATCCAAACCCCAAGATTCTTTACCTTCTCGCTAAAAGGAATAATGGTTCCATTAAACATAACTTGAGGGAGCTGCGTCCAGTTTACCTTAGGGGTTAACCGAGAACTACCAACAACAATGACCTGAGTCTGAGGGGACAGCACTGTCTCCGCCCTTCTGAAAGTGACTGGCGATATCAGGGCTGGACTGGAAGATACCAAAGTTTCCATACTGGTATTGGTCGATTTTTCAAATGCCTTTAATACCGTCAGTCACGATATCCTGTTAGCCATTCTTTCCCACTTTATGATCTCTCCCGAGACACTGGAATGGTTCTCCTCTTACCTTCAGGAACGCCAGCAGTCGGTTCGTTTTGGGGATTTTTCATCTCGTTGGTGCGGATTGGACACTGGCGTGCCTCAAGGCGGCATTCTTTCTCCTCTTCTGTTTTCTATTTTTATTAATCTTATTACTTCCGAACTTCAGTGTGCGTATCATCTGTATGCAGACGATCTGCAGTTGTATTGCCAGGGGAGTGTTGATGATTTGTCTGACGCTATTAACAAGTTAAATAGGGACCTTTTAGCCATTGGAGCTTGGTCCGATAGGTTTGGCGTATCAGTTAACCCTACTAAGTGTCAGGCGATCATCATAGGAAGCCCTCGAAGCATGAGTAGAGTGGATATTGCAAACTTGCCGCCAGTCCTGTTCGACAGCACGATTATACCATTCAGCAAAAATGTGAAGAACCTCGGCTTGCATTTCGACTGTACCCTAAACTGGCGGACCCAAGTTGCCAATGTCAGCCGGAAGGTTACTGGAACGCTGCGGGCTCTGTATCGACTTAAGAATGTTTTACCATCCAAGACAAAGACAATGCTTGTGCAGACCTTAATTTTTCCTATCATCGATTATGCTGATGTGTGCTACTATGACCTGAATGCAGATCTCCTCAATAAACTTGACCGTCTTCTAAATAACTGCATTCGATTTGTTTTCAATCTCCGTAAATATGACCATGTCTCTATAAATCGATCGCTTCTAAGGTGGTTGCCCATACGTCAACGCAGAGAGCAAAGGGCACTAACCACTTTGTTTTCGTTCCTTAACAGTCCCAATTTTTCTTCTTACTTAGCCCCTCACTTTCAGTACATTTGCGCCAACCACAATAGAAATTTACGATCATCAAATAACCGTCTTCTCCAATGTCCCACTCATCGTACTGACTTCATTCACTGTTCCTTCTTCGTCCAGGCTATTTCTTTGTGGAATGCGCTTCCCCAGGAAATCAGGATGGCTACCAACCGATTGGCTTTTAAATTGAAGGTTCGTGAGCACATTCACAAAAAAACGGCTGTAGTTTCGTCACAGCGCTAATGTTTTCCCTTGGTATGATTATCATGTTCATGTGTTTAAGTTTTTTTTTTTGTATATATTTATTGTATTATATTATACCTATTATATTTTATGATATTTATCATATTTATTATATTTATTGTTTACATATGTATAAATAAACTATGTTTACTTCTCTTGAAATTTCTTACGGAATTGCACCTACCACTGTTTGTCTCTGCATGACCTAAAGGTTGACTGGTAGAGAATGCCTAAGGCATTAAGTCCGCCTATGTACATTTGTGTGCTTGAAGTATTAAATAAATAAATAAATATTGGGATTATTTTGATTCTGATTCAAAAATACGAAAAGTTAAACAGTGTCACCATGACAACCGAACAACATATTTTTATTTATCAACTCCCATCCCGCGGTTTCACCCGCGTAGGTCCCGTTCCCGTGGGAATACAGGGATAAAAAGTAGCCTATGTTTTAATCCAGGGTGTTAGCTAACTCCAAACCAAATTTTATTAAAATCTATTCAGTAGTTTTTACGTGAAAGAGTAACAAACATCCTTCCATCTATCCATAATCACAAACTTTCCTGTTTCGAATTTATGCGTATGTTCTGAAATTTATTTTGTTACTAAACTTAGATAAACTGCATAAAAATCAATTTACGTAATTGATATTAATGACGACATAGAACTTCAATAATTCTTTGCAAATAGGTATAATTACTGTCTGGACTTTAAAGTAGACCAGGAAAACTAATTAGAGACCCTAAGCGGAGTAGTTCAGTTAAAAATTATATATTTTGTATCTTTCAAAATCAATGCATTTCAGTAAGGTAGTTAGGTTCGGTAGTTAGGTTCGCTATAGGATAGGTATGGTAAGTTAGGTTCGGTTATACATATACATATTATGTATGTTGTCATTCTAATTCTATCTAACACAAAATATTTAAATAGTACCGCAATAGCACATTAGAGAATCGCTAAATAAAAAGTGGTAGTAGGTAGTTATTATTGTTTTGGATCTATTTGTTGTCATCATATTAAAAGTATGTAAATCAAATAGAAAAAGTTCTTGTGTCACAGTCAAAAAGTTGAAAGATTTATATGCGGCGCACTTATAAAGAGGATTAAAAACTCATTACTGCCCGCTAAAAGTTTTTTTATTGAAAACACCAACTTTGGGTGCGAATAGATGGGATGAAAAATATTTTTCCGCGCCTCTAGGCCAACCCTGTTTGGAGCGTTTTTGTTAATCCTGGGCACGTTGGCTGTTGGCTGGGTACGTTTATGAAGATTCCACTTCCTTCTTTTACAAAATAAATGTTGAAAAAGTATCATCTCAAATTTTATATTTTTTTTAAATTGAACCTTTTTATATCGACGTATGGGAAACATTTTATAGCAATGTAATGTTTTTCTGTTACGGGCCATCTTGTCACATTTTTCCGTTACGAGCCATATTTATTTGTATCCATGTCTATGATAATAAAAGCCATTTGCTTAAACTTTATCTATTCGAAAAATTATGTCATAAAGAAGTTTCACTTATTACCTGTGTACACTAATGCGTGACACGTTTTTTACCATTTTAAATAACTCTTTCAAATCAAAGTAAGAGTGTAAAAAACTTTTTTACAAAAAATAAAACCGACTTCAAAAATAACACTAAACGGTGTAAAATAACTCTAAATTAGGAAGTCTGTGGCTTTGGTACTTTTGTCTTATTCTTGATGGGCCACCGACTTCCGAATTCAGAGTTATTTTACACCGTTTAGTGTTATTTTTGAAGTCGGTTTTATTTTTTGTAAAAAAGTTTTTTATTTTTCCATTTTTAGTTGTTCCCATACAAACATTTGCCATGAATTCATTTTATATTGTTAATTGTTAACAATACATGTCATTATAATAGGGTTATCCACCTAACCCTAATAAATGAAACTTAACATACCTAACTGTCGAAATCTAGGTATATTGAACACGTCTGCCTACCCCTCTGAGCATACAGGCTTGATGATACGTCATGATGTTGTATAAACAATAAACATCCAAGCGATTCCAGCAATCACGATAGATTTGCCGTCTATTTTTGAAGAGTTCCGTTGTATATCTCCGAAGATCAGCACCAGATCTTCACCAAATTAAAATGGGACCACCTCAGGAGTCTATTATCTCAAACAAAAAAAGAATTTTGAGAATCGGTCCAAAAATGGTGGAGAAATCAGGTAACATACATAAAAAAAACACACGAACATAGAACTTCCTCCTTTTTTGAAAGTCGGTTAAAAATTACGATAAACTAATTAATAACAACATCCAATGCTCGCTCGGATAACCGTATAATTTCGGAACGGTTTCGCGTAAAATACCGCGACCGACGCAACGACTTATTTTGGTAACGTTCGTAAGGAACGGTATAATAACGGTTTTCGAAAATAACGTTATTCATTTTGTTCTGGGTTAATAATATATCGTTAAATCGTTTTTTTTGTGTGATATTTGATGCGAAATTATGAATTTCATTCGGTTCGAACAAATCAAACGGTAGCTATTTAGCTAACTACATTTTATGCTTGCCGCTGCATGCTGTCAACGGCTGTGCGCCCGGCGAAGGCCAGGTTTCTGAAAACTTTTTTATTTCGACTTCGATAAAAATGGAGTACAAACAACTGTTCGAAACGATTTAAAAACGTTTCCTGGCCCTGACAACAGAATCCCCTTCCCCCAGATCCTGGCGATCAAGTCCCGCGCCGTGCTGCCGTACCTGGTGCCGGTGCTGACGGGCGGCGGCGCGGTGGACACGCGCGCGCTGTCGGCGCTGGCGGCGGCGGCGGGCGGCGCGCTGGCTCGCCACCTGCCGCGCGTGCTGCCCGCGCTGCTCAGCGCGCTGGTGCAGGCGCGCGGCCGCCCCGACGAGTCCAAGGAGCTGGACCACTGCCGCGACGCGCTGCTGCCCGTCGTCGACCCGCCCGGAGTCAGGAGGTGCGATACCAACCTTGTCACGTAGTGTAGATGCGATCACGTCGTGGTGCCGGTGCTGACCCGTCCGCAGTGAGGAGGTGGGATACAACTTATCATAATTATACTATGTAGTTGCGACGGATAAGCATTCAATTATTCATGAAACTATGAATAATATGCGAGTTCTATCGTGGATTCGTGCCCCTCAACTTTGTATTGTGTCGAAGCAGCAACGGTTACTTGCTTTATCATACTTGTATCCTAGTGGACATAAGTCTATGAGTTTAGTTTAGTATGTTCTGCCGCGCCAATATTGCTATATTAGTCTAAATGGCGTTACTGAGACGTAGAATTTTCTATGACATTTCATTATGTCCTCTCTATAAGTATGTTAAATCTCTTTGTTCTCCAGCATAATCGACACCCTCCTCGAAACGATCCGCTCGACGGAAGGCGAGCGACACTGCGCGGCCGCGTCGCTGCTGTGCGCGTTCGTGTCGCACACGCGCGCCGACCTGGCGCCGCACGTGCCGCAGCTCATCCGCGGCCTCGTCCTGCTGTTCGGCGACCGCGACCGCGACGTGCTGCTCATGGCCTGGGAGGCGCTGGGCGCGCTGGCCAAGTCGCTGGACCCCGAGCGGCAGATCGCGCACGTGTCGGACGTCAGGCAGGCTGTTCGGTATGCCACCACGGATTTGAAGCCCGATGAACTGCTGCCTGGATTCTGTTTACCGAAGGTGAGGATTGATGTCGATTAACAAATTTTTATAATTGCTTGTTATCAGTCAGCACCATTATTTTTAGTAAGAACCTAGTACCTGTAATACTGAAAAAAATAACTGGCTATCATCATTTCCATGTTTTATACATTTTAATTTAATTAGTTACTATAATTTTATCGCTTCCCAGGGTCTTGCCCCAATCTTGCCCCTGTTCCGTGAGTCGATCCTGAACGGCCTTCCGGAGGACAAGGAGAACGCGGCGCTGATGTTGGGCGAGATCATTAAGCTGACGTCGCCGGCCGCCATCCAGCCTTCCGTAGTGCACATCACCGGGCCGCTCATCAGGATCCTGGGTGACCGGTTTAACTCCAGCGTTAAAGCCGCCGTACTGGAGACTTTAGCAACTTTGTTGACGAAGGTAACTTTTTATTATTTTTGTAGATAGCAGATAACTTAATGCTATCGAAATCCAATCCCGTGTTTGGTTGCTTTGTTTCTTACTTAAAGAACAAGTAACTAAATCTGTCTTCTTAATCTGTCACAGTGGGCAATTCATCAGTGCGATATCACGCACGCAAGTCACGGTCACAAAATTAATTTCATCTGGTTTTCAGGTGGGTGTCATGCTGAAGCAGTTCCTTCCACAACTGCAGACGACGTTCCTCAAAGCGCTGAACGACCCGAACCGTCCCGTGCGCATCAAAGCGTGTCTCGCGCTCTCTCAACTAGTAGTCATTCACTCTCGCGCCGACCCACTGTTCCTGGAGATGCACAACACCATGAAGAACATCGAAGACCCGCTCATCAAAGAGACCATGCTGCAAGCTCTGCGCGGCGTCATCACGGCGGGCGGCGACAAGATGACGGCCAGCACCGCGCTGGTCATCCTGCCCACGCTGACGGGCGCCGGCCTGCTGGCGCACCCCGACGACCCGCCGCGCTCGCAGGCCGCGGGCTGCCTGGGCGCCATGCTGCACTGCCTGCCCGACACGCAGCGCGACGCCGCGCTGCAGCACCACATCCTCAGCCTCGCGGGCGACGCCGACGGGCTGCTGGCGCACGGCCGCTCCACCGCGCTCTTCGTGGCTCTCAAAGAGACTCCGGCCGTGGTGTACAAGGACGAGGAGAAGGTGGACAAGGCGCTACTGGCGCTGCTCGCTAGTGATAAGATCCCCGTCGCGTGCAACGGCATCAGAGCCATGGGCTACTTGATGCGGTACCTCCTGAAGGAGGGACGACCAGTACCGCCTACTATACTGTCACAGTTTGTTAGAGTGAGTAATACTGTACTTTCTTTGATGTTCCTAATGTTTTAAAAATTATCTACTGTTTTTTCTGTGTAACAAATTGACACAAACTCTCGATACTCCTCAGAGTATGAATCACACAAGCAACGAGGTGAAGCAGTTGATGGCTCGCGCGGCCACCATGCTGGGCCGCGAGGCGCCCCTGTCGCCCACGGGCCCGGCCGCGGACCTGCTGCACGCGCTGCTGCCGGCGCTGGTCAACGGCACCAAGGAGAAGAACACCTACGTGCGCGCCAACGCAGAGATCGCGCTGCGGGCCGTGCTCAGGTTGCCGCACGACGAACAGTTCCACTTGGTAACTATTGCGTTTCAATATAGCTAGCTGATTAATATTATTATTCTTAGTAAATATTTGAATTAACAGATTCATGAGCGTTTTGTATCCAAAGTCAAATCATTTATTTCAATTAGGCCATTTAAAAGGCACTTTTGAATGTTACACTTACAAGTTAACACCTTGACTGCGGGCGCTACCGCCTACGCCAAGCCGCCAGTGCGGATATAGCGCTAGGTGTGTTTTAATCCTTCAGTGCGGCAAAACACAGGCTTTGTGTTTTTTTACAAATGTAACAAGTTACTTCGAAAATGACCATCCTACACAATAGGACCCTCAAAGTAACACGGGTTAAAAGTCCTTTGTGAACACCTGACATCTTAATTGCTAAAGTGAAATAAAACAACATTGCGAATATCAATTTAAGCCCTAACACAATAGGGTTTAGGATCCTTTGTAGACACCTGGCATACCGGTCATAAAAAGCTTAATTATACAATTTTCAACTTTATGATTTTTGTAATTTTATAAGAAACTAGCTGACCCGGCAGACTTCGTACTGCCTAATTAAATTGCAATAAAGTCCTGTCAAAATGATTTGCAATGTGACATTTTTTTGTTCCTACATATTTTATAGTCGGGGCAAAAAATTCTCCTGAACAGAACCGTCACTCTGGTGATAGGGCGTTGTGAATAAGAAATATAATTAAATAAAACATATTTAAGTAATCTCTTTATTGTTAATCATGTCAATCATAATTATTAAAAAAAATGATTTTTATCTACATTGTAGTGCTTTGTGATATACGATGTTTTTTGTTTGATTATCTGGCGCATAGACAAACAAATCTGATGGTTTTCCAACACGGTAACAGGCCACATACAATTGACCATGTGAGAAACATGGGTTTTCCAGATTAATACCACAAACACTTAATGATGGCCCCTGGGACTTGTTTATGGTCATAGCAAAAGCAAGCCGAACTCGAAACTGTAGTCGTTTAAAGTCAAACGGCACATCATTCGGAATCATTGAGAGGCGCGGTATGAGAACGTCTTGTCCTTTATACTTTCCTTTCAGTATAGTTGCTTCTACCACGTTGTTAAGTATTTTTTTTATCGTTAGCCGTGTGCCGTTGTAAAGATTGTATTTCTCAACATTATAACTACCGATCCTACTTTTAATTGAAGATTGTGAGGTGGCCATCCTGGCAAATCCAGCGAGTTTAAAAATTCTGGTGGATAGTTCACTACATCGTTCATCTTGGTTATAGTAGCCGAATCAACTGATTTATATATCCTCGATTCGCCTGTAATTTGTTCTTGTATTTTTAAATTTAATTCATTTAAGTACATCTATGTCTTTTGCAGCCAATATAGCTCGTTCGCTCAACCAATCATGGTTCCTGTAATTTTGAGAAACATCTGGAAACACCTTCTGAATTAGTTCATCTTTTGATCGAGTTTACTGACAAAAACTTTGAGGAATGTTAATGCAGCCAGTCAACATGTCTATAGGACTACCAATGTCAATGAGTTGTTTAGGGAATATGTTTCCAGATTGGTAATTTTGCAACTCGACACGCATATTCTTATATGCTTAAATAAGTACTTTGACATGTTTCCACAATTGGAGGACTTTAGACATGTATTGAGTTCATCAGCCGGTGTTGATCGGGAATCACTGGCAATGTTTGACGAAAATCTCCTGCTAATAAAATCATTTCACCACCAAATTGGTTATGATTGCTCCGTATATCTTTTAATGTGCAAATTGACTCTTTGACGTTAGGACCATACCTACATTGTTTAAACATCTGTGAGTGCTTGTAATTTTATTCAATATGAACTTTACACAATAGCAATAAAGCTCATTTTAGTTAGAAAACGTTTGTATGGGGAAAAGAAAAGGGCTGTTTTTAGGGTTTTTCCGGCAATTATTCGACAATTTTTCTCGCCGTAAAAACCATCTTTGAACTTCAACGAACATTTTAAAAAAATAATTGGCTCAATTGGTCCAGGCGTTGTTGTTGAGTTATGCGCTTACCAACACATTTTGCGATTCACTTATATATTATAGATGATTAGTTTTTAATAATTAATTATATTCAATAATATTAGTTATTAATAAATAAATAATAAAGTTACTTGAGAATATATTTGATATCTGTAGTTCGCAGTGGGATCATATTGGAATGCCAAGCGATTGTATGATGTCAATGATCTTCGTGTGCTCACGCGTTGTCTCAATCGGGCATTTTCTCTTATTATATTTTGTCTTTCTTCGCTTAAGTTCTGTGAATACACTTGTTGCTGGCTTGCATGTCTTGTGCGGCGGCCGATGTTCGCACGTCGTCCTCTAAGCATTTTTGACTATGGACAGAGTGGTCAATTAACCCTCAAATGCACGATCCACATAATTTACACAGTTCAACTTACCACCTTAAAGCTGCTGCTGATGCTGTTGAAATTCAATAAAAATTTGCACAATACACGTGATTGATTTGATGGTTTCCAATTGAAATGTTAGGAAACGAATAACTTACTTTTTTTACTTTTTTTTCACAGTGAACACAATACCGTAAACCCGACTTATTTTTATATAGTATAGACCTATTGGATTGTAAGACTATGATTGTGCTGAAATAAAATATTAGATTTAATAATTTTCAATAAGTATTTACTTTTTGCCTGACATTATGACAGTTGTCAATCTGTCATTTACTTTTCACTAAATTTGTGTCTTAGTTTTTCATAGTGACTATGAAGGTTGCATCTGATTTATGTAATTTAATTTATTTTTATTAGTATTTTAGCTCTAATAATGTTATATATTGTTATTTTTCCTGAATTTTCTTTGCTATAAACCTCACGGAGCTCGAGACCTTTCCAACGAATGCAAAACCGTGGAAATCGGTTCGTGCGTTCTGGAGTTATTGCGTCAGGAAGGAAAACCCGACTTATTTTTATATAGTAGATTCTAGTGAAACCCTTACTGCACGCGTAGCATGAACACATTGAACACCGAAGAAACGGCCTTTGTCTACAGACGAATCGGCAAAGTGACAGATTATATAGACAGGAACCTCAATCTGTCAAATTTCTTTCAATAAACCTGCCTGCGTAGCATGAACACTTAATTTCTTTTCTTCCGAGACACGACAAAGACCGTTTCTTCGGTGATCATGCTACGCGTGCTGGTTCTGTATTTTAAATAATAAATTCTCATTGACTTGAAACTTGAAATTACCAAACGTCTAAACAGACGTGAAAACTCACAGAAGTTGCGAGAACCGCACTCGCGTCATAATTAAATTTTACACGCTTGGCGTGATTTGCCGCACAGCCGTATTGGAAAATATGAAATCACAACCGGGTGTGCGCGAGCCGCACTGGCGTTCCGGCGACGATAACACAGCGTATGTGAGTACCTCAGTCAAGGAGTTAAATAAAATATAATGATTCTAGTTGCCCCTTCCAAAAGGTAGTTTCGTATGGAGAAGAATGGGCAAGAAACTCCATACTTACATAATAGTAACATAGACTAAAAATAGTTTTTACAATATTTTGTATACAATAAAAAATACATTATATGTCACATATAATGTATTTTTTTTATTGGTACACCTAGAATAAACAAAGTAAAATAAAAAAATAACATAATATACTAAGATAGATTAAGCATTTTAGTAGATAAGTACATAATTATGTGGAATGATACATGGTACTCTCATGGTATCCATTAATTGAATAGTTGTTTATGTCGCTCTACCATGGCGCACCGGATGGGCGTGCGATTAATCAAGCAACAAACAAAAAAATTACGATATCATCTAACGTTACCTGGAACATACCTACTTATCAAATCGCACTTCAAAGAAATGTACATTTCAAGAGCGATTGTTATCACTAAACTTATCACGTGATCTATATAGATAGTGTGCAGTTTTAATAGCTTCTTTGCGGCTTGATAAGATTATTCATCAACAGGATAAGATGTGGAATAAACAGGATACATTATTGGCACATTGATAAACTGATAACAATCAAACCAATTTTCTGATCTGATGGAAATATAAATCACAATTTCCTAACTTTTTAATTAAAATTAAATTTTTCATTAAACTTTAGATCATCATAACAATTTAAACTATTTTTTTTCTACCTGTAATGTAGTTTATTATTTCTTGGTTCATTTACTTAATTTGCCCATTCATTGTTTGCATAATATTAGGTATGCCAATTGCCAAATACCTATATTGTTTGTAATCTACAATTTATTGCAATAGAACTACGAAGCACAAGCAATCAGTATCCATGGACTACTGAGCGATCGGCCCCTATTACGATAAACCATTTCTTTTTGAGTGCATGTTTTTTACGAATAATTTAACTTGTAATTATGTATTACACAGCAATGCATGGCGTTGCTAGAGGAGGGCGCGCGCGAGGCGCTGGGCGACGTGGTGGCGCGCGTGCTGCGCCGGAACATCGCCGACGGCCGCGACGAGGACCTGGACTGCACGCTGCTCACCTGAGCCCCGCCTGCTCCTCGCGCTGATACTACTTATTACTTGTTATGCGCCTTCTTTGTTCTCGCCATCCTTGTAAATATCTGTCAGCCACTTTCATGTGCTGTTGTTTTTTATAACAAATTGAATGAATGTTTTATAAATAATTTTACTCGACTGGAAGAATTAATCTTAAAATGCGATTAATTAATGTTTAGGATAGATACTATACTTGCGATGAAGTAATGTACAGTACATGCATACCTCTCAGGGAACTGTACACAAATATATTAGATTGAAAATCAATCATCCAAAATTACTATTTCTTTTTCTATACATAGCACATACTTTTCATGTCAAAACTGATATCAATACTGAACTGTAAAATCAAAATCTGAAAAAAAAAGTTGTCTAAATCCAGATAAATTAAACACTTTATTATGTCTGTTAAAATATATTACTTTAAAAATGACTTTGAACTGGTTTCATGTGGTAAAGTACAATAACAAAATGAGGTACATCTGTTTTTCATCATGAATGTCTGGTAGGTACCCAATCTATAACAGCATTCCATATCTACAGTCAATACAGGATTTAATATCCAAACATGTCAATGTGTAAAATATCTCTGTAATGTGTAACAAAACATGAATGTATGAAACTGAATAAACAAAACTTAATAAATGGGTGTTTGACTTGTTTTATCATATAAAAAACTTGTATTATCGAAATTTCACTCAGTTATTCTTACATGTTTGAAATGTTGATAATCTACAGTGCATGATTAATAATTATTGTCAGAAATAAATGCTACATTTGTTCAAAAAGGGTATATCTAATGGAAAATTGTTCTTAGATACATATTAGTAGGAATGTTACATAAATGCTTTACATAAAGCTTTCTTATAATTAATTAGGTACATCACAGAGAAATAAATTATAGTTCCTTATCTTTATCTTTCTTAGTGAAACCTCTTTCCTGGACGAGATCGTTGCACTCCTGACGGGTCAGCTGAGATAGCGGCAGGCGTTCCAGCTCATTGTCGTTTTCACCGAGGAGCACCAACTCTGGCGGCGCTCCTGAGATGAAATTCACCACCACGTCATTGTAAAATGGAGCATCTTCCATCACAAATTTCTTGACTTGCGGGAGACGATTCAGCGAACATCCTCTGCAAGTCTAAAACAGTCATAAGACATAGTTAGTTCGCTGCTTAATTCTACGCCGATAGAAATCTGTAAGTGGGTGTTGCAAATCTAACCTCAATTCTTGCCGATTTAATGTCGGAATTCTCGTAAGCCGCGGTTGAAGCTATGATAAGACAAACGGCTAATAATATCAGCTTCATTTTGGAAGAAGTTGCTTTGTGACCGTCACTGAAACGAGCAGGAAATAAACTAAATTCTGAAAGGAATTTTACGGAATTCAGAAACTAAAGTGACGTATCTGATTAAAGTTAAACACCGACTTAGGTGACGTTAATATCCACAGATAACTTTCTTCGAACAGCGAACAGATTCCTATATATTTACACAACAATTTGTAGTACAGCTTGGCAAAAAAGAGTGTGAAATAAATGAGGTCGCTAGTATCGTGCATGTGGCCACCCTGAATACTACGACTTACAAGGTTTGATACTTATTATTTTTAGTACCTATATAATCCCAAAGCTAAGTAGGTGGTTCTGTCTGTCGGATGCTACGCAAACACCGTGGAAGGCTTCAATGTCCAGTATTAACACTATTAATAGTGGGCAAATGTGTATAACATGTAAAAATGTATACGAAGCAAAAAAAGTATGTAAGAATCGTAGCATATAGCGCTCTGTAGTTTCTGCCTACCAGCGTGGGAGAGGCGTGAGTTAATGTACCTGTGTATGTTATAGTGGGCACTGAAGCCTTTCACGAAAGTGCTGCATTAGGTATCCACAGACAGATATAATCATGCCCTCGAGAGCAGTCTAACCGTAAAATTGTTAGGAAATAACGACAATAGTTTGTTTACAGGGATAATGAAAGAACACGTTTTTTTTAAGTTTTATTTTAATACCAAAAATTTAGTCAGACGAATCGAACACACTACCGTCAAATATTCGATCCCAAAAAAAGCTCACATGTTGGCTAGAGCTTCCTGCAACTTCTGAAACACTAGTATCATCTAATTTTGATTAATCACTGCTACTATCATCTGTGGGATTTGTTACTGTCATGACATTATTTTTCTATTTTCATTACAATATCCTTCAATGAATTTTTCCAATCTTAGTAATGTTTGCAAATGCTTGTTCAGCAGCCACATTCAAAAACAAAAAATAATCATGAACAATGGTTCTAACATAGCAACTTTAAATAAGCACAGCTTGGCAAAAAAGAGTAGAAAATAATGGAGGCGCCACTGTGCTCTTCGTATGGCAACCCGTGGCAATAGCATAGCGTACCAACCTAGTCTTGATACTTAGCTGTTTTTAGACAAATTATTCTAGTTATGTATTATTTTTTAAAATCAGTAATTAATTGAACAAGGACGTGTTCTTGACACGCAACTGATTACTTACCTAAAAATAACAAATTGGGTAAATACTCCTGAGTTCACAACATTGTTTAGGAATTATAAAAAAAGAAAACATTAGGTACATTGTATAACATAATTTCTATATTTTATTCTAGTAAATCTTCCTCTAAATATTCTACCACGAACACGTAGGTCGCAAACTCATCTGAGTCATGTTCGGGTTCAGAGGTGATGCTGCTATCATCTTCTAGATTAATTACTAATCACTCTATTTCCTCGTTCATAGTTTTTTTTCCAGTAATCTTTTTCTATTTTTATTACATGACATGTTAGCACGAGTTCTTCCAATCTTCCTCGGTAAAAGCTTGGAATGCACGTTTAGCTGCTTCCTGTAAAGACGAAATATTTCATTTATCCCTAACAATATTAAAAGTTAAACATTTTTATCACATACTGTTAATAAGCCGGATGTAGAAAATACCCTTTTGTTTATCTCCTTCCAGCAAGATTTTGCTTAGAACGATAACAGATTACCCTGAATTAAATAATAGATTTAGACTATGGCACGACAATTTCTTTTAGATTTCTAATGCAAACGCTAGAACGAATAATTCTCTCCCGTGATATCGCACTTAAAGTATAATTTACGTAGAAATTGAATTTTCATTCAGTTAAAAGTCAAGACACCAAAGTATCAATTTATCTCAGCGCGCTATACCAGAGTAATGCAGAAAAAATGTAAACATAACCTATGTGCTCGACATTTATTGTTTCAATTATCTTGTTATTTTTATGCAAGCAAATTAATATAGCTTTGTATTCATCAATTAACACTTGATTCAACTGAAATCAACAAAACAAACTCTTACATACCTGCCTTATCAGCGGTTCTTTGGTAAACATTGTGAAGTTCAGAAAGAAAAGTTTGGGCCTCATGTTCCGCCAGACATCGCCTGTACACCTTATAAATAACCTCACTGCCAGCACTCCGAATGATTTGATTCATTATTCTTCACTTTTTACCTTAACTAATCAACGTTTGGCGGTCGAAATTAAAATTTTACGAAATCGTGAACTTTGTTTACTAAGAGATGTCATTATTTTGGAAATGTTGCCAACAGACAAAAATTTAGTTCCGTTTCTACACTTTTTTGCCAAGCTGTAGGCTACATACCTTTAGATTAATGGATCCAACATTGACTGAAGCAGTTTAATGTTTTGCAATTCCCCATAATTATTAATAATTGGATTCACGTCACAATGATAAGGTGGTAACTTTCTTCGGGCGACCTTTGAAATGTTTTCCCGGTGTTGAAAACGTATCTTATTTTTTACCATCCTTAAACATTTTTCTTACTGTGTTGACAGATTTACCTAAAACAAAAAAAAAGATACGGTACTTTATTATTAATTCCCTATTATCTAACTTCAAGTATCAAAGTGTACAAATAAAACGACATTTTGTGTGTACCTTCTTGTCGAGTATTTTATGGTAATAATGCTGGTGCCTATTTGTAGTGTACACCGTAAATCAGGCCAGTTCTAAGGTCCTTGATCAAATTGGCCACCGAAAGATACCTTACAAATAGTTGTTATAAAGTCTTCCTTATGTTACTTATACAGGGTTCAGCTCAGTTCAGGGTGAAATTATTGTAAATAGATTATACATATAATATGAAAATGGAACGAACGTGGTGGTGCGCGTCTAGATCCTTTTAGAAGCTGCTGAGTGAAGTCACAATTTATTTGTGGTTTGTTTTTCTTCCTATATCTGTAGTACAAGTACTTGTAGGTACCTACTGTTGCAAATAAATATGGTTTCACAGGTTACCCGCGTCGGAACTAGCAAACACCTAGCAAAGAAAGATGTGGATGTGGAGTGGAATTCCCTGCCTGCATCAGTGTTCCCGAGTTCTTATGACCCCAATCTGTTTAAGTCACGAGTTAATAGGTTTTTTTTGGGTAAGCTCGTTCCATCGTCGACCTCATCTCTGACCGCAGGACAAGATTGAGGTTAAGAGTAGACCCATTATGGACCTATACAATATAAAAAAAATGTGGTGTCCGCTGGATCTGGATTTGATATCTATACACTTTGTTGTTCTCACGTCTCAAGTGTAACGTTTTATAGATAGTATTATTAAAATAAGTACATAAATTCCATTTAATCCGAGAAACCGTTTACGTTTACCTACTTGTTATGTTACATCACACTTGTTATGTTATACAGAATACACAAACCCGAAAAGCATTACAGTGTATTTAGATGATGTCACGAATCAAGTGATAGGCCGCCCGTTGCCTATTAGTCGATTCAATTTCGGTTTCTTCTCCTTAAACTTTTCTTTTACGAAAAGTAGCAACATTCAATAATGTTTTTTTTTCTAATAATATTATTATGTTTTGCAGCTGTGAATGTCAGAGTCAAACATACGTCAAATTGTTTGACAGTAACTGCAGCTCGTGCTGCAACTGCTATTCCATTCATTCCTTAGACTAAGATTCATTCATAGTCAATCAAAGTCATAGTGGTGGGTGATGCTGATGAATCATAAGTAGACATGGGTCGGATTAGGTAAAAAAGATACCTAATCCACCTAATCCTAGTATTTAAAACTACCTAATCCATTTACCTAATCCGAATATTCATTCAATATAGTCGCTGGCCTGTTACGATATTATTTATCGTATGTGGATTGGGTAAAAAATATTCGGCATGGAGTTTGGACATTCAGTTTCTGATATATTGTGGAACGATGGATTAGGTACTTTGGTTTATATTTCGTTTTTTATGGTGCAAACGGTACTAGAAGTCAACTTGAATACTTTTGCTTACTTACTTTGATAAAATATTTGTGTCACGTATGCATGATGCACTTGCACTGCCAATAGTTAATTGTAGGATTACTCTCCAACCACTCAAACGACATATTATTTTGTCTTTTTTACTGTACGGTACGGAATATTTTCTGAGTACGAATATTTTGTGTCATACCTAATCCTCGATCCTTTGGATTAGGTAGGGATTCGTATCGAAAAATACCTAATCCACATACCTAATGTAATATTTATGCCTCACCTCTAATCATAAGTCTTAACAGACTTGCATAGACTTGTTTGTTAAAAAGTGACGAGTTTTTCAATTTAGTAGGTGTTGTAGTTTTTCAATTGTAAAATTAAAAAGAAACAGATCAAAATCTAAATAATATCAGTGTCGCAATACAATTCACAGTTACTATGCAGCAAGTGCACAAAGATGCCATTACAAGTAACTTTACTTCGCTGGTGGAGCGAACAGACCTCGACTCGGTCGTTACAGCTCTCTATGAAAAAGGGGTATTCTCCGAACAAATGATCGAACAATACAGGGTAAGTGAAAATATAAATGGGTCCAACGTTTCTAAATAACTATGGTCCAAGAAGTCATATTCAATTTGATGTTACCACGAACCTAAGAATCAAAACGAACTTGCTTAGGTTTAAACAGTATCTACAGTACTGTTGTTGCTTTTTGCTTTTTGTTTTGTTCATAAACGATGTGAAATCCTGCATAGTTAACTCAAATTTTTTGATGTATGCCGATGACATTAAAATATTTAAGACCTGCTCGAAAACTCAAGACTGTGTACTACTTCAAGAGGACCTATGCAGGCTTTCACAGTACTGTCTTGACAATAAACTTCACCTTAGTATTCCAAAGTGTCACTTTATTTCATTTACTAGAAACAAAATAGTGATCAATTTCCCGTATAGTTTGAATGATATAAGTTTGAGTAAAACTGAGTGCACGCGAGATCTTGGCGTACTGCTTGACAATAAGTTACACTTAGACACCCATATAAACAACATAATTAACAGAGCCTATCAGATGTATGGTTTCGTCATGCGGTCGTGCAGGGACTTCAAAAAACCTTCTACTATTCTTTTCCTTTATAATAGTTTAGTTCGTTCCCAGCTAGAATACGCTGTACCAATTTGGAGTCCCTATTATGCTAAATATAAAAATTTAATAGAAATGGTACAAAAGAAATTTCTTCGCTCCTTACATTACAAGTGCTTTCGCACAAGAATTCCTTACACGGACTTGTTGAAGCATTATAGACTGTTGAGTTTGGAGTCCCGGCGGTCACTGATCATGGTTATGATGCTTTACGGTATTTGTAACAACAAGTTTAATTGTACAGAACTTTGTAATAATTTATGTTACGTTGTTCCCAGGACTGTTCATCGGCGGGAGGTGCGCGCACCCCAATTATTTTACACGCAGAGGTGTAGAACTAATGCTGGTGAGCGGGCGCCTCTCCGCCGATTATTAGAAACCTATAACTCGCATTTTATAGATTTAGATATTTTCGCGGCATCACAGACTAAGTTTAACCCTCCGTGCACCTGGTGGGGTTTAACAAACCCCAGTCTTTCAAATTTCGCAATAATTTTAAAACTGTGTACGCGCCCATGCTCGAATTCTCAGTAGCTGGAATTGCGACGTTGCCGTTCCGATTAGTGCCGCTAAATCAGTTCGGCGGCAACCGTCAAGCGAGCTACACGCGCTTAAAGTGCGCGTGGGCGTCACACACCCCACCTCGTACGGCGTGTTGACAAAAAGGCAAGAGTTTAATTCGAAGTTGTTTATGTATTTTTTTATTTTTGTGTGTTTATGTTATGTATGAAACGTATAACGGTTTACATGAAAAAAATGTCGCACTGAAGTGTGTGGGTTGCGGGAAGGTAAACGAAACACGTCTTTACGATACGAGTGGTTTAATACGACTAATGCTTAGAACTAACACATGAATAAAGGTTATGAAATATATATGACAATACACATGTACTTACACACTACACCACGGGGGTACGAGAGAAAAAAAAAAAAAATGTTTACAAAATTACATTTTTTTTTTTTTTTTTTTTTTTTTTTTTTTTTTTTTTTTTTTTTTATTCTAACAAAATCAGTTACATAATATGTACTTAAAACTACACTACACTATTTAAAATTACACTATTTTCTAAACAATTTTGTTCGGTTTTTGTGTACAATGTCTGATTTATTGTTTTTCACTATTTTTACATTTGGTTCCATGTCTTCAATTACAATGTATGGGCCATTAAACAAAGTATCCAATTTATTTGCAGTTTCATTTTTTAACAATATTAAATCACCTTTCTCATATCGCACTTGATTTACGTTTTTGTCGTACATAGTTTTTCGCATCTGTTTGCTTTTAATCAAATTATTTCGCGCATCTCTGTGTGCTACTTGTAAACGATATCTTAATTCTAAACTATAATTATCTGGGTTATATAAAGGTTCTATGCTAGTACTTAATCTACTCGGAATGTTACTGGGTTTTCCAAAAACTAATTCATACGGGGCATATTTTGTAGAAGAATGTATAGTGTTATTATAAGTAAAACACCAAAAGGGTAGCCAATGGCTCCATGTATCAGGGAAATTATCGCATTGTATTCTTAAGAATGAACCCAAATGTTTATGCGCGTTTTCGAGCGATCCGATTGACTCGTGATGATATGAAGTTGAGTTCAATTTTTCAATTCCTAAAAGTGAACATACCTCCGTCATAGTTGATGACATAAATTCAGAGCCTCTATCTGTGGCTATTGTTTTTGGGATTCCGAATCTTAATATAAATTGATTAACTAATGTTCTAGCAACGGTGACCGTTTCCTTATTTTGAAGAGGATATGCCTCTACGAATTTACTTAATTCACACTGTAATGTAAGTATATAATTATTATCATCTATATCTTTATCCAAAGGTCCTACTAAATCTAGAAACACTTTCTCGAAAGCATATGAAGCTGTGGTGGTTATCACCATCGGTTCCTTTGTTTTTAGAGAATGTTTTGATTTTTGACATTTTTCGCATTTATTTACAAAGTTTTTGACGTCTGCTTCCATCTCTGGCCAGTAATATTTCCTTTTAATATTGTTTAACATCCTACGCACGCCTGCGTGACCACTGGTGGGTAGTAGGTGATAGTCATTAATAATAAATTTCTTATCATTGTCATTGTTTATTCTTTCAACTCCTCGTAAAATACATATCCGTGGGCCGGTCCACATTTCCTTATTTTTTATCTCTTCTATTAGTTCTTTAATGAATAACGCGTTATTTTCTCTTTTTATTATACATATTTCGTCGACGTTTATATTTTTAATTAATTGCTCTAATTTCTCCACAAAAACGGCTCGCGTGTATTGTGCTTTGAAATCTAGATTAAAGTATATTATTTTCTTATTTTGGGAATATGCAAAACACTCGGTTTCTACATCTATGCTTCCTTGTTTTCTAATCCTTTTTAACTCTTGTTCTTCTATTAAAATTATTTCTACTGCATCACCTGGCATCCGCAATAATTCCACGATTCTCGGTTGATCAGGCCGATCGTCTGTGTTATTATTGGTGATTGGGGTGTCGTTGTCATCGTTTAAATCTTCTAATTTCTTTTTCTGTGCTCTAGTCATTACATTAAGTATTTTATCATTAATACATTTTAATTCTTCGGAATTAATTGAAATTCTAGACAACGCGTCTGCTACGGCGTTTTCTTTTCCTTTTATGTATACTACGTTAAAATCGTATTCTTCTAATGTTAACCGAAACTTTAATAATCTGCTTGATGGATCTTTCATTCCAAATAAATATAGCAATGGTTTGTGGTCTGTCATGATTGTAAACTTTTTTCCAAAAAGATATGGCCTAAAATACTTTACTCCCCACACTATCGCAAGTAACTCCTTCTGTATAGTTGGGTAATTTTTTTCAGCTTTGTTTAAAGGTCGACTTGCATATGCGACTGGTCGCATATCTTTATTACAAAGTACTGCACCTACAGCTATACCAGAAGCATCAGTTTGTAAAATGAACTCGTTTTCGTCTGAAAAATCTGGGTACTGTAAAACGGGGGGTGATATTCATGCTTTTTTCATTATTTTAAACGAATTTTCGCATTGGTCAGACCATATAAAAGGGACATCTTTATGACATAAAGCATTTAAAGGGACAGTTATTTCTGCGAAATTCTTTATAAACTTTCTGTAGTAATTACAAAATGCGACAAAACGTTTTACTTCTTCTGTACTCCTTGGTGTTGGGTAATTTTCTACTACTTTTATTTTTGCTTTATCTGGACTAATTCCTTTTGCGGAGACTGTGTGTCCTAAATATAATAATTCCTTTTTCATGAAATTACATTTGTTGGGATTTAATTTTAGGTTTACTTTTCTAAGTCTCTCAAAAACATATATTAAATTTTTATTGTGTCCTTCTAAATTTCGTCCAAAAATTACAAGGTCATCGAGGTATACAAAACACTTCTCATATGTTAAACCTGACATTGCAATAGTCATTGCCCTTGAAAAAGAACTTGGGCTAGTTTTAAGACCCATCGGCATCCGTTTCATCTGGTATTGTCCAGTATTAGTTGTAAAAGCAGTAAGTTTTCGTGACTCTGGGTTTAAGGTCACTTGGTAATATGATTGACTAAGGTCTAAATGGGTAAAATAAACGGCACCTGAAAGTGACTCTAAAATATCAACGATGTTTGGTAAGGGAAATTTGTCATCCTGTATGACATCATTCAATTTACGGTAGTCTATTACTAATCTCCATTTTTTGTTATCATCATTTGTCTTTTTTGGCACGAGTAAAATAGGGCTAGACCACTCACTTTGAGCTTGTTCTATAATATCATCCTGTAACATTTGTTTTATTTGCTTATTTATTTCTGGTTTTTGACTATGTGGCAACCTATATGGTTTTGTATATACGGGACTAGCATTCGGTTTTAAATAAATATCATGTTTATATGATTTAGTAGTTGTGAGCTTGTCACCCGGTAGGTGAAAGATATCATTGTATTTAGTACATATTGCTTCTATCGTTTCACGCTCAGCAGAATGTAGGTGATCTAATTTTAGTAATGTTAGCAAAGTATCTGCTCTCTTTGAGTTTGACTTACTTTTATTAAACTGACAAATTTGGTAATCGTTTAATGAATGTATCTCTGGTTGGAAGGTAGGTATAGTAATTGATTCTTCTTTAGTATTTAATATTTTAATTGGGATAACGTTATTTACTGGCTTTACTATTAACGCTGCTAAAAATAACTCTTCTTGTAATTGTTTCGGTAAAACAACACAATCATTATTTTCCTTATTATTTATTAGTGGTATGTAATGTATAGACTCACTTCGGGCAGGAATAGTCAAGTAACTATGTGATATAGTTGGTGTCGCATAAAGTGGTATTATATTTTCGAATTCGTTATATAGAATTAATGTATCATTTTCCAAGTTAATATGTGAATTAAATTTCGATAAAAAATCTAATCCGAGAATTCCATCAGATTTACACGGTAAATCATTGAACAAATAAAATTTGTGATTAAAACTACCATTTTGAGTACGTAATGTAAGGTAAACATAGCCTTCTGAATAAGTTTTACCACCAATACCATTTATTACAATGTTATCCTCATACAAAGGAATGCGTTCCGATAACACCTTCTTAGTAACAGCGGAAATGGACGCGCCGGTGTCAAGTAACCATGAACGCTTGGTATTGTTAATGTTAAGATGTACGTACCTAACATTTTTGTTACACGTTAAAATGTTACCTTTAGGAACGAAAAAACTGATTTTTGTTTTCTTGTTTTTCGTTCTCTGCTCTTTCGTTCTCCGTTTGGGGGTCTCCACTCACTTGGGCTGGATACATTTTCCGTTGACTATTTCTATCCCGGTTACCTCTACCACGGTAATATCTAGAAGGATTATGGTTATTTCCTGAATTTGAATAATGATTTCCTCTACCGCGTGTATAATATCCACCGCGGGGATTGCCATTAAACCTTTGCCGATAATGACTGTTGTTATTATAATTTTGACCTGTACTATAATTTCCACGATAACGAGAACCTTGATTATTATAGTTATTTCGGCCTCCTCTATTGAAATGATTATTATTAAACCTGTTGTAATTGTTAGACTTACCCCTCGCGCTGAATATACCGTTGGACGTTGAGGGCTGACCCAGCTCCTCGTCTTCAGCTGCACGCACCGCATCTTTCAGCTCAGAATAATTCCGTGCTGAAATGATAGTGCTTAAACGTTTATGTCTTAATCCGTCTGAGAATCTTTTAATTGCGAGTTTCTCATTTATTGGTCTCAGTATCTCGCTTGCTTTTTCGTTACCGTCAGATTGCGCAATAGTGAGGTCTATAAATAATTCCGATAATTTGTTTCCATACTCGTTGATGGACATATTATTTTGACTCAAATTATTTAATTGACAAAGTATAGAGTTGGCTGATTTTTTCGTGAGTAGATAAGTTTTCATATCCTGTATAAGGCTCGCGACGTTGTCATATTCACTCTTTAATTTTAACTTGGCTGTTTTAGTTAGTCTTGTTTTTAATACAAAAGAAATAAGCATTTCTGTTTGATCTGCGTCCTTTAAACAGCTGTTATATAACTCTACTGCATCTATGATTTTTTCAGTTGTACTTTCTGAACCATCCATAACGGGTATTAAGGACGTCGCAGTTTTTATGTCAAACTTCTCCATGTTTGATAAGTTTGTTTTTGTTTCACCTTGAAAATTATATGACAAAATCTTATTGTAAATTAAATCTATTCTCTCTTTTAGTACTTCGTAAATATATTCTGCTAATTCTAACGAGGTTTTTTGCTCAGAAATCCTAATAATAGTTTTAGACAATGAATATAACTCTTTAGCTTTTCTTATTTTTTCTTCAACCTTGTCTTTATATTGTAACCGTTTACTTGGTCCTAACTTCCTTAAATTGACTTGGATATCTGTTAATGCATTTAAAATACTTTCTAAATCCCTTTCCATAGAATGTGTAATTAAAATATACTTACATGTAAATATCCATTTTTAAAAATTTTACACATGATAATAATCAGGCTGTTGGTTGCTGTAAGTAACACAGAATTATAACAAACGTAACAATATAGTAGGTACATATTATACTTAATTGTTCATTAACGGTTTTGAGTCGGAGCCACTAAAGTTTCTATGTATAATCCGTATTGGATGCTGCAACACAAATGTTTTTTTTTTTTTTTTTTTTTTTTTTTTTTTTTTTTTTTTTTTTTTTTTTACACTTGTTTATTTTACGAAACTTGTAAATCACGAGACATGACGTTGTACACTGTTTCCACTATTCACTACTCACTGATGTTATGTTTACACATTTCCATTTTCTTCTTCACGTTCTCGCCTTCCCGACAGCCGCAACCGCATTTTTCTTATAAACTCTGATTCTATCTGTCTTCCGATCCACTTCTTCTGTTTGTTCTTCAGCTTCTTCCATGTATATATGATCACTGCAACGGCGATAATTGTCAAGGCAGACGCTATTAATATGTTATTCATCTGGATGTGAGATTCAACAGCAGTGTTACTTCCTCCCGACGCATTCTGTGATATTATCACCTCCTTATCCTCGGTTTTGGAATATGACTTTCCCATTTTTGAGTCGGTATACGAGTCTTGCAGTGCTCAGTGTTTCCGTAGTTATAATCATTTTATATGTCGTCGATATTCAAACGTTCTTGTTCTGTGCATCGAGGCACACAGGAATTCGCTGACATCGCTCAATTCGCCCGTTACGCGATACCCAGCGACGTAGGTAGCAACTCTACACCGCGGCGCTCGCGCATGGCAGGGTCGCCATGAAGTGTGTGGGTTGCGGGAAGGTAAACGAAACACGTCTTTACGATACGAGTGGTTTAATACGACTAATGCTTAGAACTAACACATGAATAAAGGTTATGAAATATATATGACAATACACATGTACTTACACACTACAGCACATCAAAGAAGCTATTTATGATATATTAAAAGCACTTTTAAACGAAGGAGCCGACTTTGACGTAGAATCTCAATGGTCAATTGACCAACGATGATCTCAATTAAAATGTGTATCTGTTGTTTTCAATTTATGTTTAATTTTAAGAAAATATGTTGTAATTTGTAAAATGAAAATGATTGTGATAATTAAAAGTGACATTAAAAATTAGTCCATAAGAAAAGTATTGTTATGTTTTGTTAATTACAACAGTTGTGATTTTTTGTTCTTTTATAAAAATAAATATTTTAATACATACTTTTAGTTCCGAGTTTTACTTAAACCTGATTATTATAGTGTACTTTTAACACCTTATATTTAAATCCACCAAAAAAACAAAAAAATATGTTAATTTTATCACGTTTTGATTTGGGGTTTGTTACACCCCACCTGGTATGGGACGAGACTTTTAGCCACCTGGTACACGGAGGGTTAAGAAAATGGTTGTGGAATATCTTGCAAATGGTCCATGAGTTAAATCATTAGTTGCACTGAGAATGGCACCGCTGCGCTGGTGTTATTTATTGTTCTTTTTTAATTTTTAATGATTTGTTAAAATTTCGCCCGTCATTTCCGTTATCTAGTAACTTCTAACTCCAATATTATTCCGTGGACAATAGTGTGGGTTATGCGTTTTTACTTTTATATACCACTATATTTTAAGAATGCTGTATCGTATAACTGTTTTTTGTCCCAAATAAATAAAATAAAATAAAATAAAATACTGTTAACATATTGTCCAACATCTAGCTATGAACTAAAAATAAGTGCATAAAAGCGAATTAATGATTGGTAAAGGTTTTTTTATTAAACAATGTCACTGCAACCAAAATCATTTAGGTGATGAAACTTACATGTTTGATGTTCTAACAACTAAAGTGAACTGGAGATGTTCAAACATTTATTGTGCCATATCAGTGTGGTTAAACACTAGAATGGTTAAGTATCATACCTCATATCTTTAAAAGACCACAACCATCAAATTTATGGTGTATGATGAGATATTATGTAAACAATATTCAGTGTTGCTGATTGCAACAAATGATGAATTTTGCTGTTTTTATTCAATTATATTTATTGATAACTAAATCTGCACCGCCAAGGGGCCATATTTCCCAGTAGCAGGGGTCAGACAGGCAGTCACTCTATATTATGAAATGGTGGCACAGGTTAATAAAACTTTTTTTTTTTGAAAAAAAAAGTATATTTAAAGACTTGTTACAAAGGCTTAGGCTATTCTCCAGTAATGGCTATAATAATATCTAAGCATTGGAGCGATCATAGAGCAAGCAAATAAATGATTGGATTTGATTTAAATAATTTTGCTAGTCAGTTACTGTCTGTTCAAGCTCATAATAAATGTAGATGATTTTTTCTTAGAATGAAAACAAAACTTGTTTATAAATTCTTCAAACTATTTGATGTGGCATCAAATTCTTAGCATGCAGTTTTATTAGGTGTTGTAGTAAAGCATTGCTTGCAAACCAATCACTTTTCTCTAATTTCATTAATTGGTTTATTTTATATACACAAGTTTTAATTAAGTGGAAACTTGTAATTGGCCTTCTTCTACAAATTACTTCTGACAACTCGAACATATTAGCTGTAAGTTTTGTTGAAATTTATAAAATAAGATAAAAAGTTATGAAATCTGAAAGAACTACCATTAGTTTATAAATAAAACAATCAAAACCATTCAATTTATTCGCAGAATGCAGCTGTAGTGGAGAGGGATCGAAAACGTAGGCTTTACAGGAAAATCATGCTTCGCGGACCTGCAGCATTTGGCCATCTTGTAGATGCTCTTGGCGAGTTGGGCTACTGGGACCTAGTGCGGGACTTGGACCCCGATAGCCCTTTCTCATTTCATTCGGCACGGACTTTCAACCCCATCCCAAGTAAGTTGTACAAATGCTTCTTAAAGTTTTTAAAAGTAAGTGTTACTTGTGGGGTAGACACTGACTCTGTTCAATTCAAGATTGCTTTAAGAAATGACGTGACATATTCTTCTACCTGCAAGTGATGATTTTGACCTCTGATTAGTGCCCTGGCTGTATCAGACTATGCGCTTGCGTCGCACTCCCGAAATGGGTCGTTGGTGGGGGATGCGTGTACCTAAGTTTTATTTGTAGTTTGTATGTAGCTAACTATTGTAATTTATAAGTATAAAAAATCGTCTCGCGCTCGTCAAGGAGCGGGCGACGCATACGAGCAGGACACGCGAGGGGCGCGCGCATAGCGGCCCCGTGACTGTTGAAACATTTTTAGTGATCTCCATGAGCGAATGCGCCCTGACTTTTAATTAATGGCGTATCCGCGCCGTTCACTCCTATCGATAAGCTAAGTCTTTTCATTGTGCACATCCATATCTGCTATAGTACTGTAAAGAAGGAAACCGTTGGAGGGTGAAAAAGTAATTCGATTTTGCAAACCACCAGGTTTCACTGACAACAAAATTATAATACAGGTTATGATGATCTACAAGAAATATGCAGATCAAATGTAACAAATTATTGTAACTTTATTTTTCAGAACCAAAGCCTCGTCCTGCAGACAATGATGATTTCCACAGTCTCAGTAAACCCAAAGTTGACGCAAATAGAAGTAAGTAATATAAAAGTAAGTAGTCAGTAAAATTCGACACATTGGCGCTGTGAACGATTGGCTACTGTTAGATTCCTGCACGACAACAAATATTTGTATGTACCCTCCACGCTACAGGGAAAATTGCCAGTAAGCATTCAAGTTATGATTCATCTTATAGACAGCACGCGCACGTCGCCTCCACTGCCGCCGCCCGCGCTGGATGACTCGGAGAATGACAACGCGGGGTGCGACGAGACGATGGTGCCTCCTTTTCTCGTCGTTAAGAGCAAACAGTTCATGGAGGACGATGACACTAAAGGTTTGTGACATAATCACACAACATACCTTATGTATCTTTTTATCCTCATGGATGTTCAGATTTCCCGGTGTTCCATCTCACACCTGTGCCGGGGATCGTGGGAACCTACGATTCTTCTGCAACTCCGATTGATACATTATTTACCCGGTGATTGTCTTTAAAAGTTGATATTTACAGTCTTATGAAATGATGATAAATGTCAGAAATAATCAATGCCTACGGTAGGTATCTTGAATCGTCAGCCACTTTGTTGCAGACTTGAAGCTGTACCGGACGCGCGGGCGCAACCGCGGCGTGCTGCTGGACTTCACGTACTCGGAGTTCAAATATGACATCGAAACTAAACGTAATGGCAGCGAGGTGGACAGCAACAACCTCAAGTACTTGTTTTACGAGCTCGGCTTCCGCAGGCTCGGGTACCTCAACCTTACTAAGAACGTAAGTGTACATTGGTTCCTTTACAGTTATTAGGAACCTTAATACCTACCATTAGATAAGGTTTAGTTCTTCTGAGAATAATATTATTGGCATTCTTATTCTGAACTTTCTCGCAGTTTTTGTGGCCAGTATAAATAAGTAGGTTCAGTTATACCCCAAGGGCTAGTAATGTCCTGCGTATCCGCGTTGCCGTACCGCCGTACGCCGTTTTGTTGCTACTGCCACGCTTCTGCAATGCGTTGGCGATGTTTGCCGACGAACGTGTTGTCATCTTTGAAGCAGTGTGGTGCAAGAAATCTGCCTCGTTACTTCGCCGGTTGCGTGCCAGTCTCAACATCATTCTGCACTCGATAGCCGCCCGGTCTGATAATCCACTTATGTGGGCTTTAGCCGATCGTACAAGATCTCTTTTATTTGTAAAGTACTAACATAGGCTAAGTAAGATTGTTACAAAAACAATGGACCGCGTTTGTAGTCTCAAGTGGGTTTAAGGTTTAGTCAATAATTTTGAATGGCGACGTTACAGGAGACCATCGAGACCCTGAAGTCTCTGAACAACGTGCTGGTGGAGATCGAGAGCGTGTTCATCGTGGTGTCGTCGCACGCATACGAGCGCGCGCACTCGTCCGACCTGGACGTGCGCTGCAAGGACGGCCAGCTCATCTCGCTGTACGAGATTATGGACTACTTCAACAACCGCAACATGCCCGCGCTCATCGGCGTGCCCAAGGTCTTCGTCTTCCAGATGTGCAGGTCAGTACCGAGATGGTGGACCGAGTAGCGGTCCTCATGACGCGACTTGGCATCCGGATTACGTACTTTCATAGAGTCATCCATAGTTGAGAAATAAATAAATAAATGAAGATTTTAAGTTTATTAGTTACATACAAAAATAATATTAGCTTTGCTATAGATTATAGATATCACAGAAATAAGTATAGATTACATAACCATTACAACCACGAAGTCGGGGCGTGTCGTTAGTCGCTAGTGGGTAACGTAACCTGTGTCGTGCAGAGGCAGCAGCGACGACTACACGCGGCGGCTGGAGCCCGAGGTGCCGCCGGCGCACCTGCCCATGCCGCAGGGCCACGTGCGCGACGTGCGCGGCGTGCGCGACGTGCGCGTGCAGCACGACGGCCAGCCCGTCGCGCCCGACGCGCCGCGCCGCGCCGTGCAGCTGGGCGGCGCGCAGCTGCAGGAGACGCCGCTGTTCTCCGACATACTCATCGCGCACTCCACGCTGCCCGGTCAGTTATCAACTCATACAGCTATAGATCCTTGCCTGCATGCGATTCAATTACACCAAATAAACTTCATCACATCTGGCTGGAAAAAGCCACTTAGGCAAGGTACAAGTCCGAGATGGGTCGGCAACTGCGCTGATTTCTATGAATCCCTATGAAATTGAGACCTGCAGCCGGATAGCACAGTCGGCGGCCGCGGTGTTGTCGCGCTCGGAATCAATTTGGACTTACATCTTTAGAGTAACTTTAGTGCTTAGCCAATTCTCTGCCTGCATCGGTGTTCCCAAGTTCATAATATGACCCCAATCTGTTTCAAGTCGCGAGTTAAAAGGCTGCTTTTGGGTAAGATCGTTCCATCGTCGACCTCATCTCTTTCCTTGGGACAAGATTGAGGTCTAGAGTAGACCCATTATATATATATATAAAAAGAAACTCTCTACCTATTTGCAATTCTAGCGACTACCACTAGCATCTCTCTTTTTTTTGTAGGCAACCCTTAACTCCACTTCTTGGTCCGTGGCCGACCGCCATCATGTTGCATGTTAATGTTCTCAGCTAAATCATACAAAACAGAAATAAAAAATATTATGTTGGTAACTGTGCAGGTCTCGTGGCCCACCGCGACGGCAAGCTGGGCTCGTGGTACATCCAAGCCATGTGCGAGGTGTTCGCGGAGCGCGCGCACGACTGTCACGTCGAGAAGCTGTTCACGCTGGTGGACAAGCGCATGCAGTTCAAGTTCCACCGGCAGACCTCCTCCGTGGACCGCTGGGGCTTCAACAAGCGGCTCTACCTGCACCCCGGCCTCTACGAGTAAACTACGGAGGAGGGACCGTGCGTGTATTGCGTAAGAAGTTTTATAAGATGAGGGAACATTTTTACCATAGGTTCTAAGGGGATTAATTATAGAATACCATTATTGCTCAAGATACATTAAGTATTTCTCTATACAGCCGGTACGACGATATTCTAAGTATCGCATTTAAATATGAGTGAGATTTGATTACTTATAGATTGCTATGGTTACTTATGTGGAGGTTTGTCTATGGTATGGTCGCTTGGAGGGGGTTAAATCTGTCTAAACCTAACTTACGTAATAAAATGTACGGGATCTGTACGATACTGCCTCAGATCTGGCTAAAATTAAAACAATTTAGTAAGTAATAAATTAAGCAATTAAAGGGTAGGTACTTGAACAATCCAGCCATAACATTCTAGGGTAGGTTGCAATGTTATTTCTGCTACATATCAAGAGCACAATTTTACGTCTAAGAACAGTGCCAAATACCTAGTCTGTATGTCAATATTTAATAGTTCAAATATAAATAATACTATGTAATATAATTTAATGAATTAATGGATAATATTAAATAATAAATCAACAAACAGTGTTACTACTAGGATACTGTTGAAATTTTAGCTTTCTCTGTCGAAAATATATCGTTCCAGTATTATGAATCGATTGATTTGCAAATTGAATTAATTTGTAGTATATTTTATAATTATTTTTCATGTAGGCAAATATATTTTATAACCCAGTCGTAATCTACAACACTGCCAGGTTTACATTTAAGTATGGTACTCAAGGATGTTTTATTTTCACAATAATAGTTTTCTGAATGTAAAAATAATTTATTTGAGCGTGGTGATGAATACTCATACCTTATACATATGACAAGAGGTGTTTGCTCTGCATTGGGTCAGTAAATAGGCTGGCGTTATAGGAAGCGTTTAATAATAATTATTTTTTTGTCTTTAGAGTGGAAGTGTGATATGTTCCATCAACATTTAAAACTCCTCATATTGGTTGTAATATTTTTTTTTTGAGCAAGTTTTGGTGCATGTCCTTTGCAAAATTCTATGCAGGGAAACTGCAACAACTGATTCTCATCCTTTGCATACCACAAATATGGTGCTAAGTACTACATACACCCAACATGATGAATACAGCTTCGTCAATGTACATCTTTGTATTTATTTCTAAATGCCATCTTCTGTACTTCGTTTCTGCCCCCAATGTTCCTTAATTGCATTTATTTTCCGTTTATTACGGGCTCATTCACGAACAAATCAATGTATACTTTTAGAACAATTTTTTAGCCTTTAATGTGATATGAAAATATTGGAATTTTCAGTGTATGGAAGCCCCGAGGGTGCTTTGATAATGTCATAGGTACTTGTATACTGTCCTTAAATATTATGAAGTATTCATGAAGTTATTTTTTAATAATGTGTTGTATACATGACCAAGTGTGATAAGTCTAGCCAATGCAAGTTCTATGGAAAACCCAAATGTTTTCCCAAGTACGTAATTGACTAAGAACTCTTTATTTTTAAGATATTATATTGTATTATATCTTTTTTTTACAAAATAAAACGTATATTTTCATTGCTCATAGTTTTAATACACCACATCACATACAAAAATAGATAGAAATATCGATAGCACTAGAGCGATTACTGTTTGAACGCCGCGCTAATTTAATTACGACGCGGACGAGTTTTATAAAAAATATATAACAAGAGTTATGTACACAAATGTTTACAGATCTACAGAAGTAAGGCGCGAGAGGGCAGGTGACTGATATATACTTCTACTCATAGAGACTGTCCATGATTTATTTTATGATTTATGCCTTTTTGTTTACATTGTTACTTCTGCAGATCAGTTTACATTCATTACTTTACAAGACATGTGATTACTGCCGCTCAGCAACAAACACAACCAGCTCACTGTTATCAATTGTTATTATCTGGAATAGGTTCTATTAAAAGATTTTAAAATCTAGATTGGACAGTCCAAGACAGTATTTGCATCATCCAATCTGTAGGGCACGCAGGTGCATGAAACTCTTAGTCACGTTAGATATTAGTCAGTAGTCACAGAAGGATGGAAGCTTTAGTCGTAAGAAGTTTGTAAATATACGTCGCTCACGAGACATTTTACAACGCGTTCATAACATCACTATAAATACAGCACAACAAACTTTTTTTTTATTTCTTGAAAGGATAAATTAGTAACACATTATTTTAACACCTCAAAACTTACAAAAATAAGTTGTTATACCACATAACTATCTTAGATAGCAAACAATCGCGTTTTACTGTTAAGTAATATCGAAGGTTGGAATAGTTTTTATTAAATATAATATTGAAGGTGTTGTAAATTGCCCTGTGAACCGGCATCACTCATTTATCCATATTATCAGCCTTGTTCCCATACGCTCTACCGGTCCGACACGGAGCCCACGAGCGCGCCCAGCTTGCTGAGGTTGAGCCACTGCCGCACGCAGCCGGGCGGCCCTCGCGCGCCCAGCAGCCCCGCACTGCACTGCGCGCCGCCCGCGTCGCGCGCCACCAGCTCCGCGTAGTCGCCGAGCTTATCCAGCCAGCGTTGCATAGGGTTCACCAGCGAGCTCTGGTACAGCCAGTTCAGCACCGACGTCGTCGACCACCACGGTTCCAGCGACTTCCAGTCGTACACCACGATCGCGTCATACCAGTTCCTCTTGTTGGCCGTACTGTCCTGATACTTGGTCCACTTTGTGCAACACTTGAATCTGTCCGGGACAGTGTCTTCAGTGAGTATGTCTAGAGTGGAGTGGTCTATAGTTGCATTGTTTGTGTAGGGGGTCAGTTCCGGTTGCAAACTGTGCGTTATAATACTTGTATCCATTGCGTCGAGAGACGTGAGCGGAGTGAGCGGAGAGAGCGACGAGCGCAGGGCCACGGAGTGCAGCGCGGGCAGCCAGGCGTGCGACACGAGCAGCGTGGACGTGAGCAGGGTGACGAGGCTGGCGAGGTAGCCCAGCGCCAGCGCGGCCGCAGCAGACGCCATGTCGCGCGCCAGCTGGCCGGCGTCGGCCGCGACCGCCAGGTCCGCGTACGTGAAGAAGCCTCGCAGTTGCGCCTGCTTCAGCGCCACCTGTCGCTCCAGCCACAGCAGTCCGGCCTCGAACGATTTATCGTTCACAAACACATTCCAGTCCTGTTGATATAAAACAGACAAAAATTAGTACCAGAGGCTTACACACATTATTGACCCGAAGGTTAATCATGATAATCGAGATTAGTATAGAACTTACTATTGCATTGAGGAATTCAATTTCAAGTTTCTTGAGCTGATTGAGCTCTAGTCCACCTGAGGAGGCCCACTCCGAACATACCACGTCGTCGTCTTCTCCGTCGTCTTGCAAAAACTTGTTGCCCACCATCTGGAAAAACATTTTTTTTTGTAGATGTAACCCAGTATGATGTAAATGCAGGAAAAAATCTAGAAGTAAAAGCATTTGGGTGTTTAATTAAATATTCTGGTTGACATTGCAATCAGCGTTACGAGGGTGAATTTTCGAACGTTTTAACCGCCGTCATTACCTATATACAGGATATATGTCTCTTTCATTGAAATTTAAGGGAAGGTAATGACGGCGGTTAAACACTCAAAAATTCACCCATGGTCATTGTACTAGTGATGGATAATAGCTCTTTAGTGTTCTCTCACCAGTGAAACAAGGAAGAGATCAGCGGGCGCGGCGTTGTGGATGTAGTCAGGGTTGCATGCGTTGAGTCGCTCGAGGTACAGGATGGCCAGCACGAGCGCGCACGGCGACACGCACGCGCTGCGTGCGATGCCGGCCGCCGCGTCCGCGTGCAGGCGGCGCAGCGAGCGGCCGCGTTGTGACACTGACCACAGCTCGCAAGAGATCTCTGCAAATAGTTAAATTATACTGTTTTCAATGAATTTGGTCATTAGTCCTTAAGGAAAGGACACAGTTCTTACAAACCATATCCAGTACCGACAGGAATAAGCCTAGTCCCAATTTTATTATATTTAAATCGAAATATAAGGATGAAATGTTTTCATTTTTTTTTTAGTTTCATTGGCTTATCACAATATCACAAATTTTCTTGAGTTTTTCAGAAAGGTCAAGAACACTTCATTGGAGTTAGTAACTCGGGTCTGATGATGATCAGGATAGGGATAAATTGTATATTGAGGGAGACCTTGGCCTGGCATTAGGAACATTTTAGATTTCTTCAGTAATAATAATAATATTGTTGTGTAAGTATTCCATACCGGTGACAGGCAGGCTCAGGCAGGGCAGTGATGGCAGCTGCCCATAGTACAATGTCTTCGTGATACGCTTCAGGAACTCTTTGTGGTCACCCATGCTCTAAAATCAAAATAATAATATCTTATCACTTAAACATTACACTAACATGTACCTAGAAGCCTTCACTCCTTGTAATATTCTTTAACCCTAGATAGATAACCATATTGCACAGTACACTAAAGATAACCATACGTCGATTCGACGTGCGAATGTTTGAGTGAGCATATTTTGGATAATGTATATACTAGGTTTATGAATGTGATATTATGTCTTTATATATGTAATTTTATTGTGATTAAAGGAAAAAACATCAGATTTTACATATGTTTTTGTTAGAAAAAAAAATGAAAAACTAAACAAGTTACTTCTTGCTTTACAAAACTTAAACGTTTAGGTAACTTTTCGTCAGGCTTATAATTTACTATGTAAACTCTTCAAAATCCACTTTTTGTAATCATTATAACATAATAAATCTGAGTAAATAACAGTGTTTATTCATTTTGGCCTCAAAAGCACTTAGGATAGGCGCTGGACTTGTGCTCTCCAGAAATGGGATTTTTACAGCTGTCGCACATTGTCTTTGTCATCCTTCTAATTTTTGATGGACAAAAGGCACAATATTTTCTTTTCTTTGCTTTAGGTACACCTTCACGTTGTGTGGGGAGGTTTGGCTTGTCCTTTTGGCAATATACCACAATCTTTTATCTTTTATATTCGTCGGCAAATTAAGCATTTGCTGCCTTGTCTCCATCCATGAGGTCATCAAGCTATTGCTGAGTTTTTTCATAAAATCTCTACCCTATTTTTTTCTTGGATTAGGACATTATCACAATAAATAATATATGCATTTATAAAAGCTTAATTTAGGATCCCATAAAACACATACACATTACATACACGTCATTTGATTGAAATTGTTGACTCCCACTTTTGTTTCATTATAATAATGAATCATATTTTGCTTGGCCAGTTGTAGGATAAATAGTGCCCTCTTTGTAACACGATGATAAAACAAACACCATTTTCTAATAAATTGTCTTCAGTTTTACTATACGCCCCCTGAATCTCTTCATCGCTCATTTCGTGCAACAACTGACTGATTTCTGCATCGTCCGCATGATTTTGTGACGTCATTATGTTATTTTTATCATGACCTCTAACAACTAAAAAAAACTAATAAAAACATAATGCATTTGTGCAAAAAAATTAAAATAACACTTTTTCTCAAAAGTATAAAAAATTACATTAAAGATAACCATACGTCACTTCGACGTATGGTAGGTAAATATTGACGAAAGTACTGCACATACCAAAGTGATAAGGGTGTATCCTGCAAGCTCCGACGGACGGCTGAGTTGGCAGGAAAGGGCAGTTTAGTAACGCGCGAAACAAACGAGTTCTACAGATTTTTCAAAATCGTATACGTCGTTTCGACGTAGGTTATCTATCTAGGGTTAAATGAAATAGAAAAGCAAATTTTACATTTTATTACTGGTATTCTGTTTTTTAACAATACCAAGTCATCATATTGTATAAACTAACACAAATAAAATAATTACAATGACCCATTGTAGTATTAATATTATTTACTTAGGTGCAGTTTCACTGTAAAATAATAATAGTTACGCTACCATAATAAAATATTTACCCTGTAAGTAATGTTTACCTACTTCAAAATAATATTTACACAAAATCTACATAAACTGATATTCTATACTCTATAGAGTTAAAGTTTATGAGGTTGTTTGGTGGTAATTGAACCCATTTTGAAAGCCACATTATTTGTGTGTGTCTGGTTTATTTTATTTTCAAATTTACGAGGGGATGTTCAAGTTTGCAGGTAAAAGTACAAATTCGCACAGTTGAAGTTGTAAGCAAAGTGCTAGTAATACCATAGAATTGCAAACTATTTATCAGCTAATGCACTTCATAGCATATTGACATAAATTCAATCAATTGTCTAGATTTCTGTTATCAAGACACAAACAAATAATGACCTTGGCGTCAGTCAGTGACGCCATCATGATAAAGAGCTTAGTAATTAGGTTACTTTACATTTTTACATAGAGGTAGTATTTTTAATAAGTTTCGTGTATTTTTGTTGCATATGATTTGTCCTCTGACCCCTACGTATAAACAAAGGCAAAAAATAAAATGAGACCAAATTCATTGAGTAGGTAAGTTAGGTCATGCGAAACTGATTAGCAGGTCAGGTGGTTTAGGTGGTTGTAACATAATCATAGTGCCAAATTTCAGGAACTGATAATGTACTTCAAGAAAACAGCTATCATGCCTCGTAGGCGCCGATATGCTCTGAATGAGTAGGCCACGACATGACCTCTTTTCGTACCTTGATCTTGGTCCTCGAACCCTCTCTTCTCCTTTTTGATATGTTTGACATATTATTCCCGGTAATTTTAATGGAATGCTAAACTATTTAAACAATGGGATACAACTATTACAACGAAAATTTACATAAATAATACCGGATTCTTCACAACGGAGAACCCTTGACTTTGGTGTTTCAGAGAAACCACTTTATGAACGCATCAATTAGATAAAAATATTGTATTTTTTTTGCACAGACCGAAACCTAATTAGTTAAAAAGAGATATCAAATCTTTGTTATGCACAAGAAATAGCAATACTGGAACGCAGTTTGATGTACAGTGATGACATTTGTTGTAAGGGGATACCAGGATTGTACTTAAATTACCCCAGAAAAGTTCTGATGCCACCCACCTTCTCCCCATTATATTGCGAATGAAGTTTCAAAACCAATTACCACATGACATCAACTTTGTTAACACATCAAAATAGAAAAGAAAACCGCTTAAAATCAATGAAACAATTGATTGACAATACTCAGTGAAGATCATTACGAGAGCGTCCAATATTATATTATTATTCAGTAGTTTCGGGGATAACTTGAGTTAACTTTTGTCAACTTGAGGAACTGTGCATAGCGAAGACATTCGACACAGTATACCTAATTTTCAATCATTTTAGTTATATAGTTATCCACCGCAGTCTCTACCCTTTAACTCGAAAAAGGTTCGAGACAAAAAAAAATGTGAATATAAAAGTGGTAGAGAATTTAATCCACCATAATATTTATAAAACATATTTCATAGAACCCAAAAGAAACATTCCGAGATTCTTGCCCTTATTTGACTAATTTTTTGGGCTATTTAACCAAATAAACTTTGTAAATAAAACAAGCGTAATGTGTCTCCTTTGATTGTCCCGTGATCAAGGGAAAATCCTCGATACTGACAATCCTCTTTCTGTTGTTTTATTTTGTGTGGTGGACACGAGTCTTTTGGTTTAAATCGACTAAACAGTGCAACACTAATCATTTAAAAACCAAAAAAAATAGCAGATGAGCTCTTAAATTGACAGCTGTCAAACAACGGCAAGGGGGACAAGACAATCGAACGCTTTCATAGTAGTTCAGAAGAACGATTGCTTAATTTGAATATAGATATACGAAAACATGAAATAATTAAATAGCGGCTTCCGCGTTATTAATATATCGTGTGTGCAGCATAACATTGTGTTAAAGTTAGCGTATGCGTACCTGTAATTTAGCGCGGGCGCGTGTGGGTTTGCGGTGACTCGTGTCATTGATATTGATTTCTTTTATTTTGTGAGAGAACAATTTCGAAAATGATTTAACTGGATAAGCGGGAGCTTTGGACTGTTTGTTAAGCGTAAGGTTGATGGAGACAATGTTTGGAGTCGAATGCTGTGTGTGATAATGTGCGGACAAAATGAAAACTAAGAGTTTTTTGCTGTTTTCGACGTCGGTGTTTGCAATAAGTATATTTTTGATAGTATTCCACTCGCAGCCGCCGCAATCCATCCAGAGCATTGTCACACAAACACACCAGCATATAAAAGATTTTCAGGTTTGTTACACAGTAATACCTACATTTTTAAATAGGTACTTATTTAAGAATTATAGTTTATTCAAGAATAAAATATGCTTTGGCTTCTGAAAGAAATACAGTTAATAGATTAAAAATCCCTTTGATTTTCTTAAAGTTAAACACTGCATAATAATTTTTTTTTTTTTTTTTTTTTTTAAATTGGAATCTTATTTATTTGTATGCAATATCTTTTTCACAACCTTCTAACTGTTACACATTGTTCATCTATCTACCTGTTTAACCTGTAGTCACACACAGTTGACCCAAGGCCCTCTATTTTACACATGTCTGTACTTTGCTGCTGCAGGACTATGCCACAGCAAGAAAAATGATATAATTTATGACAATAGTACAATTTAATGCATGTTCACAATGAACAATGGAGTCCAATGACTCACCCCTGTAGTTGAAGTTGAAATGTAAACAAGTAACCAAAAATGAGTATCAAGAGTACACTATAACCTTATCACTGTTTCAACAAAGATTTGTACTGTAAATAAAATAGACTGCGATTCAGTTCATGGTCACATTTGTGAACCTCAAAAAATAAATTTCCTTCGAAAATAGATTTCAATAAAGTTTCATTGTTACGTCATTCATATTACGGTTCAGAATATTTATTGAGATATTTCAGAGCATCCATCATGGTCTAATTCTATACTTTTGTAAATTAACTTTCTATTATATGTTAAACCCATATCACCAATTTTAGTGATTACAGGGGACTCAAAAATGTGGATGTACTTATAGATTGATACACTTCCGGCTTACCGTCTAGACCCTACTGGTGTGACATTAAGTACATATGTACAGTACAGTTACATTATGTACCAACCAATATCTCAATATGGTGACTATAAATGTTGCAGGAATATTTTAAAGCCTTAAATAAATAGATACCAACCTTTTGCAAACATAATAGCCTATAATTTATGTAAAAGGTTCACATTAATGATTCAATAAGAATTTATGAGTCATGACTGTCCATTTTGTACTAAAAAACACAAGACATAACCACTTGTTATTTAAACCACTCATGGTTAAAGTAATGTCCGATAATAAAAATCCCTTTTAATCGGGTTGCCTATACCATAATTCCCAAAACGAATGAAGTGTAATGGACAAAAGATATTGAATGACCGTCAATAATTACTTTATTCAATGAATGTGTCATTGAATAATGTTAATCAGTAATCATTCGTGTTGCCACAAGGCAGCAACACTAGAATTAATGTTTCAAAGTATTTCTCAATAATATGTTGATTAATATGGTTTCATTGATGATCTGATTTGGAAAGGTATATTATTATCTAGAGAATGCAAAACAAAACATTAATAAATTACTATGTTTTGAGTTTTGCAGCACCTCCTTCCCCCCCTTGTTATAAAAATGATTAATGCATTACCTACATTTTATTGTATGACATACACATGTATATTGTTAAGTGAATCGTCTTATCTTTAATACAGTATTCAGTTAAATTAGAACATCAAAACAAAAGTATTGTAATAGTGTAATTACTGGAATGTATTATGAACCTGTAAAGTCTTGACTCATAATAACTAATTGCTAAATTACCCTCTAGAGACACTCGGGCAGCTACAGCATACCACAATTAAGTTTATACTTTCCTGAATTAAGTTTTTGGTAGAATATGTTTGTGTAGCACTAACTTATTGGGCTGTAACATAAGTATTCCTAGTACAGGCTCCAGTCTCCACAACATCAATGAATATATCAAGTATTTATAGCTGCGCTGTACAAACTGATATTTCATTATGTTGTGGAGAGAATAACATCATCATCATCTCAGCCCAACTTCGCCCCTGCTGGGTAAAGTGCCAAGCTCCACCATCCCTGTGTCAGCGTCATCCACGAATTCCACGATACTCCCGCAATGCCAACAATGACGTCCGCCCATCTCACCTATTGGACGCTTCTTGGACGCCACTCGGTCACAGTCCAAAAAACGCTATTATTATTATTAATTGTAAATTGATATAAACTAATTTAATACTGTCTAAACTTTCTCACAATTAAAATATGGTTATACCACGCAACAGGCGTCGTTGTCCCAGCAGGAGAACCTGCGCGATGTGGAGGAGAACCACCTGGTGCAGGAGGAGCAGTACTCCCGGCTGCTGGGGCTGGACGGCCGCCAGGAGCTGTGGCACAACACCACCATTCCCGCACTCGTGACGTACGCGCGCAGCGATGCGCACGCGCAGGCCGTAAGCTTCATCCGCGCCGCCGCTAAGCTACCCTACACGGTGCTGCTCTACAACCTAGGATTAAAGCCCTATTCTTTGTCTGTGGTGAGTAAGATAGTTCTGCTGTGGATTCCATTAAAAAAATCCCTGTAAGAATGCAGGTGAAGTAACTATCATTGCATACGCTAAGGCTAGACTAAGGAGGTCTTTCCCGACTGGTAAACTAACATTCTGAGAAATCAAACGACAAAGTGATTCAAAATCATTTATGTTCTTGTCCCTAAACGACTTTCAAAGATTTCATCTGTTTCACATTAGCTCAGGGCCCTGCTACAATAAAGAAATATACATCGCGAGTCGCGACTCGCGACTGTGTCAATTTACCGCAAAACAATTTAGGTAGAATGCTCATAGACAGTGTTTTCACTCCACGCAATTATTCACCGGAGTGGAAACATCCGTCAACGAGCATCGGGTTTCAGCACTATACGTACAGTCGTGTCCGAATGACCCATATTGCCTTTGTTCTCTACATTAATATTTCGTGGTAGGAAGAGATCAAAACCTGTCATATCTGTCGCAGGTGTCAAATTACTGCAACTCCTCGAAATGTGCCATCATAGACCTGGACCTGGACGCGTTCCCGTCGCACGTTAGTGACGAGGGCATACACGCCGTGCGCCCGCTCATCGTACAGGTGAGTTCTATTGCGTCAGCATAAAGTAACCTTTGCCATATTTAGATAAATTGATAGATGAACCATTCCTCTTTAATAAAATTGTCTATCTACGCCGCAAACACATCACAAATGTTGAGCCAGAAAAAGATACGATAGTGGTGGTTCCAGCAGCCATTTTGCACCCCGAATAGGCATATAACCAAAAGCTGGGATGCATTACACTTACACAATTAGCGTACAGAAAAATCGGAGTTTGATTGAAACCTGCCTACGTTTTCGCGTACCTACTTCATTAATAACTGAATGTTACGATTGACGCCAAAAATACCGCCATACCGACTCGTAATGGGTAACAGAAATAGTTTTCCTGTGACCTTGCATTTTTTTGCTTACGCGCGCACTTACCACACTTAGTCTGCCGGTAGGTACACAGATGATACAATGAACTGATTAAACCTGATATTGAAGCGCTACCGTGGCTTAACACTAGACTGATCATGAGCAGGCCCACTACCTACCCACGCCTAGTTAGAGAGCACGCGGTAGCTAATAATTGACGCGAACCTCAAACTACTTGCTGCCGTACGCTACTAATCTTTAAGGAATAACAACGTCTCTGATAGTTATTAAAACTTAGTAAATGTCCGAGGAATTGAGGATCTTCAACGGAAGAATTAGAATATTCCAATCAAAATATCCGTCACGGTTGGATTACATTCGAGGAAGTAGACAAAGACCTCATATTTATTCGAAATGATAGATTTGCGAGGCGCCCTTTTATCAAACTTGTCGGAAGTCTTGATTCTAATTCACTTTTTCTTGAAACTATTCATGATTTAACGAATTTCGTGATATTTTTGTCCGGACCCCCAGAGAGGTCTGCAGAGTTAGTAGCTGTAGCATCTGGAACTCTGGAAGGCGTTAGAATGCTAAACCAGGTCAATCTGCATTTCCGTCTAACCAAAAACAGTTTTACGCCAAAGAGTATTTACATTTCTGTTCATCGCGCTCGGTTCAAATTCATGTAATTATATCTCATGTATCATTAATCAGCACATACACACGGTTTCTATTACATTTGAGGTTCATTATGTTCCAGTAGAATTCTTAATCAGATTAAGCCGTCAGTTATTGATTTCAGGGTTTTTGACTGCCACCTTGAACTTTGTCAACTCGGCCTTTAGACTCTTTGTATAACAACCTGTTCGTCATGTATTTGTTCGGTAATTAATTCAGAACACTCCTGAGATCTTACACGCGGCCGAGATACGTAAAGATAACAAAATTATTATGTTTGCACTTCTTATCCTTATTTTGTTTACTGCGTGTCTGGAGGCTACCATCAGCCGACGTCATCATCGGTCACTGCTTTGCTCTGTGAGCATTCAGCATTGTGCTCTGCTTGAAGGCCGTGGTCATCACTCTAGAAGGGTTCAGTGATCAGTCCACAGGGCTTACCACGAATCTGAATGTTTTGATACCCCTTTTGACATATTTAAGTAGGATTTTAAGCTCAAGTTTGCATGTAACACGACATGACTCAAAGCGAGCCTCAATAGTCGGCATAATTAGACGTGTAGTACCTAATTAGCGGCACTGCGGCACTTAGGCGGCAGCTTGGTAGGCTCCGTGCGACTTGCGAGTGCTCGCCGGGTTGCGGCTGCCGCAGTCTGTCACGTTACTGACAGACAGGCGTACCGCAGACGTAACGTCGGTCTGCCGGCAGTCTACCGCTCACTTTGTTGTTACAGCGCAGTGTACGATTAACTCGGAGACACATTTGACTTCATTGTCTAAGATGTTTGCTTACGCTGTGACTGAATAACTAATGTGAGAACAACACTAACGGCACTGAATGGTGATTAAGAATACTTAGACCACGGTTGGTATACTTTTTTCGCCAGGGACTAGAGAAACGTAGAAAACTCTTCGAAGGGGCATGTTGTAATTTACCATAATTATGCTAAGCTTCAAAGAATGATCATCTACAATGTTACATTACACCATACGACTCAAAAATAGTCCTATAATAGGGCGCACGAGCGCGGCTTGAGCCCACGCGGGTTTTTAATCTTACAGAAATTCCAATGTGGTTGTTTAGTAAATAAAGTTTACAATGGCCTTGAACGTACTATTAACATCATGCGGTAAGCGCAGATAGTAGAAAAATGTTCGAATACTTATTTTACAACAAAATTAGAACTAATGTATAGTTAAAAAAAACTTTTTTGCAAAAAATAAAACCGACTTAAAAAAAAACACTAAACGGTGTAAAATAACTCTAAATTCGGAAGTCTGTGGCTTTGGTGGGTTTGTCTTCCTCATGATGGGCCACCGACTTCCGAATTTAGAGTTATTTTACACCGTTTAGTGTTTTTTTTGAAGTCGGTTTTATTTTTTGCAAAAAAGTTTTTTTATTTTTCCATTTTTAGTTGTTACCATAAAAATATTTGCCATAAATTTATTTAATATTGTTAATTGTTAACACTACATTATTATAATAGAGTTTTCCACTAATCCCTAATAAATTAAAATTAACATACCTAACTGATGAAATCTAGGTATATTGTACCCACCTGCGTACCCCTCAGAGCATACAGGCGTGATGATACGTCATGATGTTGTATAAACAATAAACATCCAAGGGATTCCAGCAATCACGACAGATTTGCCGTTTATTTTTGAAGAGTTCCGTTGTATATCTCCAAAGATCAGCACCAGATCTTCACCAAATTAAAATGGGACCACCTCAGGAGTATACTCTTTCAAATAAAAAAATAATTTTGAGAATCGGTCCACAAATGGGGGAGAAATCAGGTAACATACATAAAAAAAAAAAAAACATACACACGAACATAGAACCTCCTTCTTTTTTGAAAGTCGGTTAAAAATAGCGTACAATAGAAAAATCCGAAATTTGGCGACGCAAACTATTGCTGAACCCTTCGGAGAATATTATAAAGGGTGATATTTTTTTTATCAAATGTTTACTTATTTGTGTGGATAAGATCGCCTGAACATATTGCCGGGGGCACTCATAAGTTCATAACCCTTCGTAAGTCGGAGTTTTCCCATGTAGACCGTTTGTTGGCTGCCAGTTAGCCAGCTGTGTTAGCCGTTACAACAGGCTGTACAGCCTTAATGCTACGTAATCTGAATATTGTACCGAAGACTGACCATTTTTATGTAATTTTCTCGATTCAACCGAAGTACCTACATAACTTGTAGAGCAAAACAACTTAAGTGGCCAAATTAATTTAACTAGCACAGCGTAATGAGATAAAATGTAACCCTATCCAGCTGAAACAATTTCCACGAGTTAACCTGTGGGTCAGTTGTATTAGAACAATCGTTTTTGTTAAATTAAGAGAGCGGGATACGCGTACTTTTGTTATGAATCCATTTAAAAGGTCACTGCGCATTAGAGATGATCTCGGAACAGCCTTGTGCAATGGGAGTATGGGACGTATCTGCGTTGTTTAGAATAACACTTCAGAGCAGCAAGCTGTAAAAAATAAGTTGCCCTTGTACTGTACAATTGTACACATGCAGTTCGATATCTGTTTGTGAATTCTAATTCTGAAGTAGTAGAAAAACTCGGAATAAAGAAGCGAAAGAGGCAACATGACCGAGGAAGTCTCGATAATTCCTTACTTTGGCAAGATGTCGTGTGTAACAGCATTTTCAAGGAACATTTGAATACATGCCGGCGGCACTATGCGCGCTGGTGCCAGCGATGCTTGTGTCAACACTCCAGATAAGATACGGACACATTCACCGGCTCGCAACGTTCCGTAATTACTATCGATGACTACAGTGCAATATTGCTCGCTAAATACCCGGTATTGTGTGTGGTGGCTATTTTGCATTTCCTATGAATTGGCAACAATGGTAGGCTTGTTCTATACTCTAGAGGTGGTGTAATATTAGAACATACAAGATAGCTGGCGGTTGCTGCAGTATGCAACAACATTTAAAAGGACACACAAGATTCAAGATTCTAGACAGACAAAAAATCGTCCAAAACCTAAACTAGCTGGTAATGCATTATTCAAATTCATATTTTATTCAAATCCTGATTGAGAACATGCAAAACATGCCACAGCCGTTTAGAATTTGCTTGAAAAAAAAAAAAAATCTGCGATACTCTTGGGAAAGTGCGTAGTAGTTGTAGTTATTTGGAGCTATTTCTATTTGCTACTGACATCAATTTGTTCCTGAAACTCGGCCTCGAGTGGTCGTGAGCGTGAATTTCCACGGTTTATTCAATATGGTTCAGCAAATATTAATTTACAAACGACAGAACACGACGTCAAATGTCGTGTTCTGTTGCTACACGCTTTCGGTGCCGCATGCTCGTCCTTGATGTTCGTCGCTCCTATTATCACGGAGCATATCGATGGCGCACCAAAACGATATTATGTAGATTATCTACAACTTTGTAAGGCTTTATTTGAGTCTGCACTGCAGAATTAGTAACATAGTTTACCATTAATATTTTCTTTCAAGTCTTTCGTCCCAAGAAAAAGTATAATTACGCTGTCCAACAATCTACATACCGGTTCATGATCACCATCTCATTATCATCTTTCTGCCCTTGTCCCGTGTTATTTGTGGTCGGGTTTGAAATAAACTAGGTACCGTTGATCCGTCTCTAGACCCTCACGCAGCCCCTTGAGTGCCGTGCTCAAGATCTGTAGGAGGTAGTTAGGAGTATATTGTTTGAAGGAGTCGAGTGTGCAACTGTGCATAGCTATATGTAAAGACGAGTGAAATGAGTAAAGGATTATGCGACTTCTTATCTACCAAAGTAGGTACCAAGCCTTAACTGACACTCGCTCGTGGCGTTTACCGCGTGTGGTCAGTTTAAAGACGATGATTGATTCATATTCATAATTCTAATTATGTCTTGTTAAGAAAAGTATATGGATCGATATTAGTTACACGTACTCGTACTGTTACATTTATTGTTCCATAAAAAGGGCTCGAGCAATATTGGGAGCTTACCACTCTCACCGACGCAAATTGTTGATATCGGTCATAAACCTTTTATGTCTATAAGATAAGTTTGCGTGACCTTCTGATGGTAGAACACCGTTTTCCAGAATAACTGTTCAACCAAATAGCTTTTTAAGTGCCGTAATTTAAATACAGCCGATGCAGTCGGGACTTCCCTTAAGCTTTTACTGTTGGAACCACAGATATAGATAGACCTAGATAACGCAAGTATCATGATCTGTATGAAAACCAAGCGTGCCATTTTTTGACTGTACGCAATCTAATACGAATGTTTTGTTTTTCTCAAATTTGGTATTACCAGGTATTACTGAGGGTATAAGATTAAAAATAATTGTTTTTTAAATTAATTAGGTACGCATACTATTAATCACAAAATGACTTACCGATGGAAGGAAATGCAGCGCGAAAGTAGCCACTTACGATTTTTCACTTACGTAAGCTGGGCACGCAAAGTGGCACGCGAAGTAGTTGCTCTTGCGTTATCTAGGTCTATCTATATCTGTGGTTGGAACCTATTTAAATCCTTATTACATATAAATATCCGGCTTAGGGTCTACACACATTGATCGACGGCCTTTCTCTCATTAACCGACTTCAGCTGGCTTATTCACAACCATTCGACTAGATTCCGTACCGAATCGAACGTCTAAGATGTCGAAGATGTCATCCAAACGCAATTCACAAATCCGAAACCGATTTTTTCGACAGTTCAAATTCGATAAGAAGACTCAAATCTTTCCGACAGCTGTTTGCTATCGGGAGCCATACCGAAAAAAAATTAAACGATTTATTTTGCATAAATCCAGGTTATTTCAGAGAAATATAAACACTGTAAACCTTAAAACACTGCACTTTTAAGTAAATGAAGTTTTATTATTGTATTGACCGTATTTCAATGATACTTTCGCATATACCTACATAAATTCAAAGTGTAATTATGTAGAACTACATAATTACACTTTGAATTACTTTATTCGTATAGTTGTAGGTACGTGTTATTGTTTGACAATGAGCAAATAGCAAGATTTGTGTATTGATATCAAATACTTACAGTCATTTAGCCTTTTTTAAGCAAAGTTATAATAAAAGAAATTGTAATCCATAGTTTTATTTCAAACTAGCTTTTGCCCACGGCTTCGCTCGCGTGTATGTCGAACTTCCGTCCCTTATTTTTTCCCTAAAATTCTATCGGATTGTTAATGGCTTCGTGATTAAATAATTTTTCCTCCGTGTTGTTGTGGATAGGTGCCTTCGCCAATTTTTTGTAAAGTATCCGAATATTGATTATCATCCGGATTATCTCCAGTTCTTACTCGCATAACGCACCGACTGTATATTACGCCACAAATTGTAGCTTTTCAAGCTAGCTCTAATCTCGTTGGCCCTTTTACCCTGTGGTATTACCGCAAAACAGAACTGTGACACCGCCCATCGACCGACCATTTTGTCTTATATCCCTTAAATTTCTATCAACTGCTTCTACTCCTTTTTGATAGGCCATTGTACATTCATCCCATATTATTAAACTACACTCAGAGAAAAACCTTTGCTTTGTCACTATTTCTAGAAATACTACAGGTCGGACTTTACATGCAATTTAAGTCGATGGGTATTTTAAACATTGAGTGAGCAGTCTCCTGGTAGCAATGTTGCTGCTATCATCGATGAAGCCACGGCAAGAGCTATTTTACGCTGATGTCGAACAAAGGCTAAAATTAATTTGGTCAAAAATGTTTTTCCGGTTCCTCCGGGTGCATCTAAAAACCAAATTGTTCCCATATTATTTTGGACACTTTCACAGACAGGGCCATATATTGAACGTTGTTCTGGAGTCATAATGGCGAACCCATTTTCTAAATCTTCCAGCAGATTCATTAAGTTTTAATTAATTAATCTCTGGGATGTAATCTCTACGCTAGTAATAAGTAAGTCGGGACGTCTATACTTTTTTACGTAACAAAAAGCATCTTGAGTACGTTCGTGCATATAGCGTGGACCACCAGTAAAAGCAGAGGGGAAAATAACTAAACGGCCCATATTTACCGTATTATTATCTTGTTGCATTGCGTCGCCGAAGTGCACGTATTCTTCAGCGCGCAACTGCCTCTGATTAGACCGTATATAATATAAACTAATCTTTCAGTTTCAATATTTGCGTACATCAATAAACTGAAATTTACCCTCTGTCACTTGCAGTTGGTAACAGTAAAATTCACAGAGTACATTATACTATACTGAGTAAAATTAAAGGCATGAAATTTAATATACTTTGTGTTATTGTGGCTAGTTTATAAGAGATAGATATATGTTACCAAGGTTTTTTTTGTTGATCTTTTAGAGAGCAACCTCTTTGTAATATATACTTTTTGTGTATGATCTACGTATAGGAGCTCGAAAGCGTATTTTCATCCGACTTGCTTCAAATGTATTGTCACTGCTCGGCTCCTATGTGTCTTGGTGTTATGTTATATAGCCTATAACCTGCCCAGGAGTATGGATTACAATCGTAGCAAGTTTGGTTAAAATCCCTTTAGTAGTTTTTGACCCATGCGTGCACATACAGACAGACAGACAGACAGACAGACAGACAAAAAATTTACTGATTGCATTTTTGGCATCAGTATCGATCACCAATCATCCTCCAATATTAATTTTGAATATATACTGAATGTACAGAATTGACTTCTCTACAGTTTTATTATAAGTATAGATAAAAACTTTTAAGTCTGTCAAACTGGCAATGCCAGTTTGACAGACTTTGGCAGCAGGAGGAGGTTCTCAATTCGATCGGTATTTTTTTTTTTTGGCGATTATAAAGGACACTCATCTTGTACGCATTACTCCGATCCACCGCTTACCCCCGTACATCGCCGCGCCCGCGCCGCCGTAGGAGTGCGGTCGTCGATGCAACAAAACTGCAAAAGAATGAGTAGCGTACGTTGTGTCGTTCACTCGTTCTATACTTTGCTCCCTTATTGTATGGATAAACCGTCAATCATTCCTGTATCAATCCATTTTATTCGCAAGATTGAATGTTGCACCACCGAGTTTTTCATCGACATTACGTAATTATTCTCGATATTTATCACCTTTATATACTAGAAGGTGATAAATATCGTGTTATAATATAATTATAACAATCAAGTACTACACATAGGTGTAGGTCGCACCACACATTTTGACATAGGTATTAATAATTGCTAATCGGCCTATTGTCTGTGGGTAGTTAAAATGCCGTCACGTTATCTGTTGATAACGTACTTATACACCTGCATTTTAACGGTCTCCTGTTGCGAGGGTCAAGTGAGGACACTGAGTCATCGGAGCTGATGATACCTACATTGATAGCAGCTAGCAGTTCTCGCCAGTAATCTCGATTATTTGCTCAGCTGTGTGATTAGAAATTATGAATATTCCACGAAATAAGGGCATTAGCCGTCACGTTGGTCGCTCAAAACATTTCAAACTCTTTTGTATATGTTTACGGTAAAATTAATGTCTTCATCATCACGGCCGAACGAAAGACGGCTACATAAGCCTCTCTCATGCACCGCCGCATCGACCGGTCGTGTGCTTCTCATACACAATTAATTCGTAATTTTATTGTTATTGTTTAACTCAATTTTATTAAATTGCTGTGCCCTACAAGCATAAGAACATAAGATCATAAGATCTTTTATATACATTGTGGAATGCAAAAAAATAATATGAAATGAATATACATCGGCCCTCATCAGGTCGGTCTTCTTTTTTGAAGGTTTTCCAATCATACTCCTTCCGATATGCGGACGCCACATTAGAACCTTTGGGCTCCATCCGCCATCCGTTAAGTCTACTCAACGATACTTAAGTTTAGCAATTCTTCGGGCTACGTCGGTGACCTTGGTTTTCCTGCGAATCTCTTAATTCTGATTCGACCACTCATGGCCATAGCATAGCCCTCTCCATTGCCGTTTGAGTGACTTTCTTAGACAACTTTGTCTAAAGACAACGCGGCAAGACGAAAAACATCGCGTAGGTTTCCAAAAACGGCTCAGCCGACCCGGATTCCACGCTTGGCTTCTTCCTCCAAGTTGGATTTTCAGTTGGATAACTACCTACTTATATTTACAGTTTTCAGTTACAGTTTGTAGCAAAAAATCTTCTCCATACAAAACTACCTTTTGGAATGTGCAACTAGAATCATATTAATTTATTTAATTTGTAAGTATACGTTCAAAAGTTCCTGTTATCAGGTCTAATTGAAATAAATGTTCTGACTTTGATTTTGACTTGACTTTGAAAAATAATCGTCTATAAATTTTATTAGATAGATGAAATTATTCGAGTCTCAAAGGCGTTAAAGACTGTGGATAATTAATGTCTGCGGTGCTAAAAAAATATACATTGAGCATTTTTTATGTATTTTGGACTGAAACTAGGTGAATGCTAAAGTGTGTAGGCTATTCTAATGGTCGCCGTGTATTTCTTTTTATTCTGGCTCGTGTCTGCGTATTTACATGTAAGTATAGGAAAGTGGACGGCAATCGGATGGTTCCTAAAGAGCAGGCCTAGTCTCTCGGCGAAATTGAACTTGCCCAAATCGCTGCTCTAATTTTAAATTGTACCTCTATCGAGTGCGGACGAATATTTAGTTGACTGTAATCGTCATCAGTCGTTAGTGCTAGTAAGCGAATTTTTTACGCTGTCGTTCAAAAGTTTCTGGTTACTAAATAAATATCGATTGCGAGATCGAGAACAAAGCTGACCTGTTACCTCATTATCGACACAAAACGTATCCCGTCACGCAATGGCACGCAGTAAGCGATTAGTGGATCCGTCAGCCGGATACAGCCCTGGGCCCCTGAGCCCCTGAGTGATAGGCGTGACCGTGACGTTCCGTCTACGATATGTCGCCTGCTGTCTGGGTCACTGCACGCAAATAGTTGTAATCACCGATATTTCGGGATTTCTATTTATTTAAGTGGATTTGTCGAATTGAGAGCAGACCGAGCTAAATAGAAATCAAGGTCTAAATTCCGGTCGTACCTATAACGTTTTAATAAAAATAAAGAACAGAGCTTCAACAATTTATATCAGTTCGTTGTGTTCATGCGCATTTTTATTCACATGGAAAACATGGTAATTAGTCGTGTTCAGTGAATAGCCTAAAGGAGCAGGAAATCTGCTCGTGCATTAATTAGTTGGCAGCCAAGTATAGCCCTGTGACTAGATTGAATTACTATCCGAGATCGTAATACTGAATACGATACGTTGGTACTCGCAGTTCTCGTGTTGAGTTTGTAGATTTTGTGTCACCTTTTCATTTCACTTCGACAACCTCTTTAATTTAATTACTACGGAGGCTCATAAATTAAGCTTTTTCTCAACATGTATGTTCTAGTCGTATGTCAACCAACACTTCCGTTTTATTGTCGGAACACATTAATTATTAATTCTCGGAGTATTTCGCGTGACCTCTGATTGGTGATTTAGTTTCCCTGAAACGGCACACTGCTCACACTGCTTACACTGCCGATGTTGTAACAATTTAGCCACTTTTTGTACATAAAAGTATTGCAGAGCTTGTTACAATCTAACATGGCGTATAAAACAGAATTCATTTTCCTCGTGTGAGCGTTTATTTAAAGCTCTTTAATTAATACTATCATAACGGAAACTATAATTATAAATCGTTTTTGGCCAGCTCTGATTCTTTAAACATATAGGTAATTATGCGAAATTTTAGCACTGCAATAACTTCTGTGGATTCGTTTCTAGTTGGACAACGTTTGTCATATCTTGGACGACCAAATGCAGACGCGCAGCCGAAATAAATACTTGAATACGACGGATCTCAAGGATGGCTCTAAAAACGTCGAATTATTATTTGAGTAGGTATTCGGCGCACATGCTCCGACTCATTAGTTTTATGATTTGTGGTACGAGGATGCTGGTTGAGTTTTTGTCTCGTCGAGTACCTACTCTCGAAATAACTGGAGATGTGGCGTCTAGCTGCTTGCCACAGTCGCGGATAGCGAATGATCGATTTAATTCGTGTCGTTTATTCAAGAACATGAAGGATGTTTTATGTCAGTCTGATAAGCTGTTAGAAGTGACAGCTGAGTAAAATGATTTATTGTGTTTATTATTTTCTCCGTAGGTAAGTGTAACATAAGAATTAGATAAAAAGACTGATTAAATGACCGTCACACAGAATAAAGAGATATTTTATTTTAATATATTCTATTTTTGATAAGGCTTAGGTGATTATTGGGGCAAACAGGATGTCTCTTATATGGAACTGGCTAGGCTTGACATGACTACCAGCTTCCCTGACCTTTGTCTACCTACAAAATGGTAAAACCTTCACGGGGCTTCGTCGGATTCAGCGTAAAAATATCATAATTTGACTTTACATAACTAATCCCTGAGCTAGTGTTATTATTTAGTCTGAGTTATTATCGTTGTACCTACGTATCTCCCGACTACTGACGTGCATAAATGAAACGGCACAACTTTACTTTGTACAACAAAGACTAACAAAGCGCGGCACGAAACTGTGCTAAACCGAGGCTCTTATACTAATTGCCTGCATCTTCTTCCAATCCAATAGAAAACTTTCAATGTGAGTAGTTATGCTTTCTTGTGAGTAGGTAGGTACTTGTGACTGAATACTCCTCGCTTATATCTATTAATCTGATGTGTTGAAAATGTTTCTTGCAATTGAGTGCATTAACCGCATCCTACAGGATAAACTCTGGCCCTATATGAGCGAGCTTGTTGTAGTTATACTTCCCTCATTAGAGAAGGACTTACAGATCGGAGGACGACCGTAGATGATAAGAAAGGGTTACGGCACATCCACATGTGTGATGTACGTTCTGTCATGTTCGCAGCATGCGCTAAGTCGCGTGGGCGGTGTGGTGTTCTGCGAGGCGTCGCAGCGCTGGACGGGCACGGCGGCCGAGCTGGCGGCGCTGTGGGCGCGCGCGGCGGCCGGCGGCGGCGTGCTGGCGTGGCCGCGCCGCGCCGCCGTCACCAGCCTGACGCACCCGCGCATGTTCCACTACTTCCACGCCACCATCGACGACTTCCTGTTCGTGCAGATGATGGACGTGACGCGCCTCATCGTCGCCAACAAGCCCGGCGTGCTCGAGATCATGCGTCCTTGGATACAGTGTGCCCTCACGCTCGACTGCATCATGCCTATAGGTGCATATTGTAACACACTCTAGGTGTAACGATGTAACTCCGATATTATTAATAGTTGCAACCGTTAAGTAATCTCACGCTAGTTCTTATTATAAAGTATAATTAATAATGAATGACACTTAATAAATTATTGAGTATCGAATATTAACAAGGTGTTCTCCCGCATACAGGTGCACAGTCGGTGGGGTGCCGGTTCGACAAGAAGCCGCAGTACCGGTACTCGGGCTGTCACGGCCAGGACGCGTCGGCGCTGAGCATCGTGCTGGGGCTGCGCTCGGGCTTCGAGGAGGCCACGTACGCCGTGCGCGCGCACCGCGTGCGCTGGCGCAGCGTGCCGGACGCGGCGGCGCGCGCCGAGCTGGCCGCGCTGCAGCGCAACAGCTCGGAGCCCGACTTCCGCACGGAGCGCACCGAGCGCACGGAGCACAGCGCGGCCCCGCTCACCGCGCACGCCGACGCCTGAAGGCTCTCTACCTCGCCGCCCGGCGCACTGCGCACGACGCGCACGACGCGCACGCTGCGCACGGGGCGCACGCACGAGGCTCTACTGTTTCTATACGATCGACGGCAGCTCAGTCACCACGCAGCTCCGGCTAGTGAGTGACGCATAGACATTAGTCCTAGCGAATATATTTATTGATTTGTAAAACTTTAAGACGACAGTTAAGGTTAAGATGATAATTGGATGTGTTAGTGAGACCAAAATTTTTCATTATTAATATCATTCCATTTGTTGAAGTTACGCCAAAAAGTAGACATTTCGTTGTTTGAATTTTGAAAATTCGTGGAGTGTTAGGAGTTAGTTAAATAATTATTAGACTAATAAGTAAAGTACAAGAAGTATATTTGAGAGTTAATAGCAATCCTAGATCATTTTGAGAATGATAAAACAAGTAATATTATTAGCGACTACTTATTTGCCATATTGGGTACAAAGTAACATTGTTTTATGTTTAGTATATTTCGGATCGTGATGAATGTTACCTAAGTCAATTGTTTACGTTGACATCTAAATTCTAAATGTTTATAACAGTATTACTTGACTTGTTTTATTAGAACAATTATATTTGCTACCTTTTAAAGGAGCAAAGTATGCGTCGATACGAGATTACTATTAGCATACCATTTATTATGTAGTTGTACTACAATTTTTGGGTTACAAATAATACGAAAGCGGAGGCGCGGGCGCCGTTCTGCCGAACTAGTCGGTAGCGAGCTGACGACGCGAGCGGGTAGTGCCTCCCGCAGGACTGCCACAGATGTGTGACGTCAATACCGTGAAACTTCTATCAGTAGGAATGGATACAATGTCCACTGCGTCGCTTCGTGTGGCGTTGAGCTCGCGCCGGCCGCGACTGTCCACGTACACCTCATCACGAACGATCGAGATTGTTTCCGAGTTGTCGCCCGCTGTGAAATTATTTACTAGGAACATATTTTTACGTATATTGATTTGTACATAGCAGTTTGTACATTAGACATTAGTGTGTAAATGTAGTGCTACATTTTTCGTAATAATTGTTAGCTTTAGTTGCTATGGTGTGTCGATCGTGTGACGGTTGACGCGGATGTAGCGACGTATTGCTATGTGTAGCGGTTAGTGCATCGATACTCATTAGTCATAATTTTATATAGGTACGAGCCTTTTGTCGAGCAATATTATATTTTACTTTAAGTACGCGAAATAGCGCATTATACCTGCTACTTACAGTTATGTCAATATCGAATCGAATGATTTTATAAGCAAATTCTATATCGAAAAGTTATGCAAGTAATCATGCATGAATATTTGGATAGCAAGCAGGAAAATTTATAATAGGTAAATGTTTTTACTGCCAAATATGTCGATCGTTACAGGAATTGTTCACGTTTAGAGATGGGCAACGTTTAGGGAAAATATGGCAAAAACACTTTAAATAAACAATATTCACTATAAATACGCCCAATCACTAGGGAAAATTATATTTAGTAAAACGTGGTTTAGTTATTTTCATGTAAAGCATTAAACATACAAAATAATTTGAATTATTCACTTTGCTATTGTTTTGTCCATAAGGCTGGCAACATTACCATGCTAAATGGTGACGCGATTCTTGCCTACTGGACACGTAAAGACACGACTAGCTGCTAGGCCCTAGTGTTTCAACCCCAAACCAATCAAACATATAAATCAAAATGAGGTCGTTATAAAGCAGAAGACAAAATGTTTATAGCGCCTACCCCAGAACAGTCCGTCGATCTGGGAAGATGGGTTGACGCAGAGTGACGACACACGTTGTCTATGACCAACCCAACTGCCAAGGCATTGTGATCATTACATCAGCAGGGCTATTGGTAGGGTGCTTCCCTTTTCCCTTTCATTGCCAGTGACTATTAGGGTATATAATATGCATGTATTTTTTTATATTTTTAATTCACTGTTTACAACGTTATAACATGGTAAAAAATATAAACATGTTTAAAAATAAATAAAATACCGAAAAAAATTGAGCCGTTTAAACGCCGCCATGTTCGCGCGCCATTTCGATGACGTCATTTACTATTATCCTTTTACTATTTCTTTGGGTGTTTTCGTTCTTTTAACCATTTCACCATGAAAAAAGCTCAAAAACCAGTATACAGGTATTGCTTGCCTACCCAAATGCGAAAACATTATCAGATTATGCTTTTACAAAACTACTTTCAGTCATTTTCTTAAATGTTTTATAACTTCACTATGAAGCTTAAATTACAGTTGAACATTAAATTAATTCACAACACACGGCAACAATTATGTTTTCCAATAAAAAGTTCATTCCAATACTATTTTGTAGGCGTAACTTGTCTTGTTGTCGTAGTATTTGACGTCACGTTTCGTTATAACCAATGGTGATGCGATTTTTAGTTTTTGTTACATAAATAATATCTCAATTCGATAATGGTTTTAGTTGCACCACACAGTCAGTATTTTGAAAATAAAACGAAAAAATCATGCATGTTCTCTGTCGCAGAAATACGACATGAGCGGTAGGGACACGGAAATATGTGTCGCATATAAATATGCGACACAAGCGGTTAAAAGGTTAATGCATGCCGTGCTATCTACCAGCAATCGTATTGCAGTATAGACCATGGTTTTAGGTAGTAGTCTACCTCATCCACATTGATAGCGATGTAGAACATTCAAAAAGCGTCCAGATCTAGACATAGAGGTTCAATACTTGACCTCGCCCAGTAGAGTGCCTGTGTTGGTTGACGGAAGTGTCTGTAGGTACAGCCCCATCTCCCAGTCACCCACTGCTATCAGACGACCTCGTTCAGCCGATTTGGTGGGCGTATTTAAAAGATTTCTCCGTACCATCCTGCAGAGCGGTTCATCCCAATCAGAAATTGGCGCTATGTATTAGGAATTTTCCCATTTTGCCAAAATTATCCCGTCTCTAGTTACGTTACATAATTTCGTTCCTTACAACGCGCAACGTCGCGTCGCCAAACTATATTTTGCGATTGATGCGTATGCTTCGCTTTTTACAACAAATACCTCAGCCAGCTTCCTCTTTCTCTTATCAATACGTATTACGTTGAACTACTGATGAAGTTAGTGAAACTACACAGACATTGGATGTTCGTGCTAATGTCCAGTCAATGTGTAAGGAAGTATTTTTAACGAACGGTGCATATCGGTGTTTACTTTTGATGTATTTATTTAATAACACCAGATTTGGTTGTGAGTCTGTTATTAAAACTAGCTGCGTGTGCGTGCACGCCCTACTTAGTTCGCCGCGTTCAATGTGATATACTTAAGTATTTAATAATACCATACGTGACATTTTCGTATACTTACTTATGTTGTTCAAAAACACAATATGATGGCTTATACACAAAACGTGGATACCAGTTTATTTTTTGTAATTTCGCTCATGTAAACATGTCTAATTTAATATATTGACCCTAGTACTCGTATATAACAGTGATTAATCTACTAAAGCACATTTATCTTAGCTGTATCCCGACTTTGTAAAGACCTATACATATTTATTTTGTGAATGATCGCGTGTATAGCCTCTAAATTTAAGGATCTCATCGTTACTTAACGCAGCTTAAATTAAGTGTATCTGTAATCATGACCAAGCTGTACATAAGTGTAAAACGTTTCTACTTTAAGTTAACTATCTCAAATTAAATTTGTATATCTTTACCCTCATATATTATATTCCATTAAAGTCATACCCAGATCGCAAAAAAAGTCAGTGTATTTTGCCAAAATTAAATATGTCTACGTTCAGTTTTGTCGAAGAAATATAACGAGTGAAACATCTTTCATGTAATTAAACGTTAAAAGTTAGAACTCATGAAATACTTTCTAGATAAAATGTATGAACGATCAAAGATTAGATAGACTCGCGTAGGTAGATATATAAACCCGACAGTACTTCCCTGTGTAGCAGTCGCAGGAGCCCACTACACCGCTAGGTCGTAGGTGTGATAGCCGAGAACACTTGATTGTCGTTTGAATTGATTGTCAGCACCTGCTAGTGGGTAGTGGGTGCTTGCCGTTAGTCGCATCGCACATCGTATCACGTTAGTTAATATGAGATCTAGTCCTTATGCTAATAGTTAATAAGAGTTGGTTTAAATTTCAAGTAACTTTGTAAATAATGCGCTTAGTACGTGACGCAAGTACGACACCGCGCGCGTCACCACCTGAGCCAACTGAGCGTTGAATGCAATTATGATATAATTATGTTGTGATTTATGATACGTTTACATATTATATTTGGATGCTTTACACGAACGTTGAAGCTGTTTCATTGATTTTAAGTAAATTATAAGATAATGTAGGTACGAGTTCGATAGTGGCACATTGTGTGTAGTGCTCGTGCCACGCATAGGAGGTCATCTAAACATTGGCCATTTATTAATGTTATTAATGTTGGCTCAGTAAAGTACAACGCATTATAAGTAATACATGGTAAATAATAATAATATTATACTGCTTAAAAACCCTTTTGACGTTTATAACTCCTAATGGATAGGATACGTATTGAATTTATACAATTTTATCAAAAAATCGACCACGTTTGGAATTTAGTGTTTTGCCAAATGCATCACATTGTTGTGATAAATGAAACATTGAAGAGAATGTTAGCTGCGAGAGTTTGAAATGTGTAACTGGTGTGGAGTCTCGCAGAAATAAGTGGCGTTTGTTGCGAAACGGAGTATTTGTATAATTTCCTCGCACTCAATATAGTTAGGTTTAATTGTAAAATTATACTGAAACGCAACTGTTGTGGGCGATTAATTTAATGAACTCAACTTCTAGGCTTATTCAAATTATCCTGCCTAGCTATTAAGTTACCTACATATTTTTAGGTGTATTAATGAGACTTGCTGTAAATGCAAGTTTAGCCAAAAGTTGTATCCTTGAATAATTTTCGGTACTATCAACATGTAACTACATAGTTATAAAATCCCGGCTGTTAGCGGTTGTATTTCCGTGTACTAATAATGTCCCAGTAACAATAAGAAGGAAGGTTATTGTAAATAGACGGAAAGTTAAATTAATAATATTTAAGTAGGTAGTTTATATTATTACAAAAAAAACTTAAGTACCTAATTATTGTGTCACTCAAACCTAAAGTTATAAGTACCTACCCACGTAAAGTTTACACTTCCAAAAACGAATTATTCATGTATCATCAGCATTAATCATTGAATTAGAATAGATATGGAAACAGCGTTGCACTCAAAAAGTAGCACCCCGAAAAGTAACCCCGAGTAGGCGTGGCTTTTAAAAGTATCTTTTTTCCCTCAGTGACGGAAGGTCGCATTATCAAAGCGTTTGACGTTTCATTCATTTGGTTATAAACAAAGTAGAATTATAGAAAAAAATATTTCTTGTGTAATAAAGTGGTGCAGGAAATGCAAAGCAAGCCGGAAAAGTAATACTGGAATAACTTATCATTGGGGAGTAAACATAAATCTTTTTATTTACTATTTTACCAGTTCTAACAAATAAAACATAGCGCTCGCCCGCGGCCCCGGCGCGCGCGACGTCGACCCTTGTTGGCACCGCCCCGTGACCTTGATGCACCCAATCGCGTACTAGCTTCGTCTATGAGAGTGTGTGAGTTTCCGTTGCAATTTAAGTAAATTTTTCTTTATTTTTTTCTTTCTTTCTTCTTTCTAAGTTGTATGAGAATTACGTGTCCATATCTTTTCTAATTCAATGTTTTTATATATCTCAACATAACCACGTTGCCTGCAACAGTTGCGCGTCGTCGCGTCACGGCTTACCAGTAAGTGTGGTTGTGTACATGCGTGTGCGCATGTCGTAGTGTTACGTGCCCCTACTGCATAACCTCTGATCTTGTTTAGCGTATTTTTTAAACAAATGCAGCTTTTACATACGCATATCTTTGTCGACAAGTGATAATTATTTATTAAACGATGATTACGACATTATTTGTTTTTTTTATTTATTATGAAGTAGTGGCCCCAATGAACAGGCCGCTTGACCAGCACATGGCCTGACCGTAGTTGACAAATGACAAACCTACACTATACTAAAAAATCTAGGGATAAACCTGTTTTAATATTATGTTTAAAGGCATGACCACGTGGGCAGTTTGGGCCACAGATATTGGTTTTAAAACTGTTTATTTGTAACTATTGTCCTGACTATGACCAGGCACAGTTTAAAATTATGTTATTTGACATGATTTTTATTGACGTAATTATTATTGACATTTTTGATTCTTATTTAAAATTTTTCATCTATTTATATTCTATACAACGTGGCGCTACAATGGTGACATTAATTTAACACACGGGTAGGGCTAGTGGCCATTAACCACATAAATTATGATTGGTTAAAATAATTGGTAATTTGAACAAAAACATTTTTCAAACAAACTAAATAATAAAAAAGTGACTACAATTGGGATCACTCTGTGCAAAAATTCATTCATGAAATTACTTACCTAGATGCACGTTACTCGTTTACGTTTACTCAGAGCGGCAACGCGTCGCTTCGCGCGCTGGCAACCGCGCAACGCGCCTTGTACTCCTGGATCCTATGACGGCATTCTATCAAAGAATCCGTCCGACACAAAAGTACCTACTTACCTACAGCGGAGCTGTTTAGTCAAACACTTATCATATCACGCTCTCTTATTACTATGAGTTATTACCACTATCATCACTAATCACTAGGTACTTTTATTTAATTGTCTTTATTTTAAATTTTCTTATTTTCAATGAGTCCACCTTGTTGACGAATACAAAGGGCCGAACGGCGTTTCATATTTTCCCGCACATTTGAAAATAAATTGTCACTTACAGCCATTCCTCTCAATTCGGATGTGTACCTATTTGCCATCACAAATTCACAAATAATAACGTCCTTAATCGTAGAACACGTAGGTACTATGTAGATCGGAAAACTAACGAAAACAAAGCAAAGCGTCTTTATCGCAGTACTATAATCTATTTACTATTCTAATTACACAAAACTAAATAAATAAAACAATAAGTAAGCGTCTTTTTCGCGAAACATTCACAAAACAACGACGAAATTATGCGCACGACACGAGCATAAAGATGTGTGTCAAGGTAACGGGTCCGGCTAGCACTAGATAAGAAAAGAGAACTAGAAGGATTCGGGTGCGGCGGGCGGGGGTGAAAGGGAGAACGCGCGCGCCGACAAAAGGATTGAGGTATTGCTTATTCGTTTCAATTTCTTTGACGCGATGTTATGATCCGTGACCCCGGCAAATGACCGCTGCACTATGATTATTTTTGTACAGGATGCTTATTTCTATATTTTTTTATTTTTTTAAATTAATCAGTAAATAATGACGTTTTATGGAAATAAAATTACTTCTTAAAACGAAACTGGGATAACGTATACGTGTGTTAAGTTAATGTCACCATTGTAGCGCCACGTTGTATACTTATAATAAATCTGTAGAAGTAAAATTTCTGTACATTGAAAATATAAAAAAAATAAATAGCAGGGGGTGTTACTAGACCGACACCGAACCCAAAAATATGATTAAAAAAATTTTTGTCTATCTGTCTGTCTGTCTGTCTGTATGTTCAGGTATCACGCAAAAACTACCGGTTCGATTACGATGAAACTTGGTATACTTATTCTTTAGTTTCCTGGGCACCACACTGGGTATTTTTCATCCCGGAAAAGTATGTACAATAAAAAACAAACTTAATTTTGCGGTTCGATCCTTAGACCCGACTACTGTACCAACCGCAAATAATAAGTTTGTCGTAGGTTACGTCACCCGCAGTGGAGTTCACCAAGGGGCGCTGCATACGGCTAAGATATTATTATATTTTATTTTAAGATACAATATCGCTCGCCATGCAATTCAATGGACTATCACACACTACGAAGATAATTATGTACATTAAACATATATTTATTTATTTATTTATTTATTTATTTATTTAAATGATATGGAGGACTTACAGCTAAAACAAATCAGGTAAGAAACAGTAAGTTAAACTGACAGCCAATAACAAGTCCTCACTTATAAAGGTCAGGATATTACAAAAAATTCCATGGACACCAGGTGCAGAAAAAGAACAAATAGTAGCTATTAATTTACAATATGAACCTTAATATTAAGTTTACTTTTACTTAATGAAAAATTTACAGCTTAAGCACTTCTTGACCGAGGACACACTAGTTAGAAATGGATCTATATCATGCTGTTTACACAACCCGTTTAAACTTCGACTTGCACGCACAATGTACGAATTCTGTCGATAATTTGTCGAGGAAAATGGCACACGCAAAGGTGGATTAAATCTTTTTGACTTCCTAGGGGTGTTAAAATAAAATTTGGACAAAATATCTGAGCAGTTTATACTATTATTGAAAATTTTTAACAAGCAAACGCAGTCGGAAATCTCGCGGCGATTAACTAGAGGTAATATGTGATATTTTTTACAAAGGTTCAGGTAATTTACAGACTGATACGGTACTTTTTGATGAAAACATAAATATTTAATAAATCTTTTTTGAATACTCTCTAAGCGATCAATATATTTGTGGTAACATGGGTTCCATATTTCAGACGCGTACTCCAAGTGGCTTCTAACCAAAGAGATTTAAAAACTACTTCTAACAAAAGTACAATATAGAATTTTTAGTGTTTTGGCTTGAGTAAAGCACTTGGACAACCGCATTATGAAACCCAGAGATTTGGACGCCTTTGCGACTATTGCATCAACGTGTGTTTCAAAACTGAGCTTGGAATCATGGTAAACTCCCAGATCACGGATGGAATTTGATCTGGGTAGAACTTGGTCACCTACGGTATATGACGCAGCGATAATTGAACGTTTCCGGGAATACGTAATAACCGAACATTTTGCGGGATTGAGATCCAGCTTATTTCGTTGACAATAGTCCTCAAGACGACGCAGGTCATCCTGGAGTACTGATACGTCCATTTGTGACGATATTGTGGCGTAAATTTTCATATCGTCAGCGAAACAAAGTAGTTTGGATGAGGTCAAACAAGATATATTCAAAATTAATATTGGAGGATGATTGGTGATCGATACTGATGTAAAAGAGTAAGTATGGAGTTTCTTGCACATTCTTCTCCATACGGAACTACCATTTGGAATGTGCAACTAGAATCATTCTCTTAATTTATTTTATTTTGTAAGTTAACGTTCAAAAGTGCCTGTTATGGGTCTAATTGAAATAAACGATTTGACTTTGACTTTGACTTTGATGCCAAAAATGCAATCAGTAAATGTTTTGTCTGTCTGTCTGTATGTGCACGCATAGTTCAAAAACTATTATAGGTATTTTAACCAAACTTGGTACGGTTGTAATCAATACGCCTGGGCAGGTTGATCTTAGTTTCAGTTGTACGGCGCTCTTTCCCGGGTCAGTAGTTCAAGAAATCTTTATGCATACATACCGGAAGGATCAACTTTGAAAGTATTCTATCCGGATTTCCGGAAGTATTATGCTAAAATTATTACGTTTATAATATATCAACGCACAGCCCAAACCGCTGGTATTAGAGACATGAAACTTGAAGGATTGTTCTTAGTGAAGAGTAAGTATCCACTAAAAAACGATTTTTGGAAATTCAACCCTTAAAGGGAAAACATAGGGGACGGAAGTTCGACATCCACGCGGGCGAAGCCGCGGGCAAAAGCTAGTTAATATAATATATTTACATTACTAATATTTTTTTAAATTTAACAATACAATTTATTGGAATTATATGTGTAGGTACCTAATAACAATAAAATTGTAATCAACGATTAATTTAAAATACTATGCTTTATTTGCACGCCGAAATTAAAGGCAGAATATGAGATTAATTTTATCTATATTGAGCACCTTCTAGGCCTTATTTACGCGAATAAATGATTTGTGTTTATGATCTTTGACTGTTAGTCATATGGTTGTTATAGCTAGGCACAGCATCAATCCAGTGCAACACTGGTAGCTTACCAATCTCAACCTGGCGTATGGAGGATAAACAAAAATTAATATGCAAGCCTGCCCCAATACTCATAATACTCTGATTGTAGCACTAGCATCACGTGAGAAGAAAACCAAATTATTTCAATTATAACTGTTTATTAATTCCATCCAGAAATGACAATCATAAAAATATGTATAACACGCACAAACACGTTGTTTGAACTACAAACGGGACGATGCAATGTAACAATATTCCACACAATATAACATTAATTCAATTAATTTGAACTTACATTCGTGATTAAAATACTACACACATTATCGTAAACCTACTTGTAATTTGCACTTCTTATTGTTTCACATATTAAACCTTCGATCAGTGATCGAAGTATTTAACAAATAAAATGGACAAGCAGATTTTTTCTTAAATGGACGGAAATGAATGACTGGTCGTGAATTAAATCACCTAATTAATGGGGTTTAAGGCTATGAAATATAAAAAAAATGGCATAGTCACCAGTAAAACAAGCCTTTTAGGGTTTAGATAAAATAATAACGTATACAGGGTTGATACGACCTTACGTTATGGGTACCTACTAAACAACTGATAAACATACTCATATATTTGACTGACCTGTTGGTCTAGTAGTTAGTGACCCTGACTGCTATGCTGGAGGTCGTGTGTTCGATTTCCACCCAGGACAACTGTTTGTGTGATGAGCACAATCATCGGTTCTGTGTCTGGGTGTAATTAATCTATAATATGTATGTATTTAGAAATATATAAGTATGTTTATCTGATATTTAGTACCCATAACACAAGCTCTTAAGCTTAACTTGGGACTAAATGGCGTTGTGTGAAAAAGTTGTGGAATATTTATTTATTTGTTTCTAAATACATACATATTATAGATAAATTACACCCAGACACAAAACAAATGAACATGCTCATCACAAAAACATTTGTCCTGGGTGGGAATCGAACCCATGAGCTCCAGCATAGAAGTCAGGGTCAGTAACTACGAGACCAACAGGCCAGTCATACTCTTCGTGTTAAGTATTTATCTTTGCATCATTCCAGATTAACATAACTTAATATCCTTAATAAATATTCTTAATATCCATTAGAGATCTATAGGGGAGACCTATGTCCAGCAGTGGACTTCCTATGGCTGAAATGATGATGATGATGATGAATATCCATCATTCTGTCGTTTCTACTCTGCATATGCCACATATTTTATGATGATTTTGTGTGGGAATGGCATCATATATTGGAGGAATGCCTGTGGACGCATGCGACGACGGGCCTAAATTATAAACAGGTAATTAATGCACATTGATACAAAACATATGATAAAGCAAGCAGTATTTTAATCATTCCTTAAATTCGTTTTATTTACACTAATATAACGTAAAAATATTTAAAATTTTACAAGATAGCTCAAATGATTGTTTTTACTCACAAAGGAACTTGCTTTGGGGTTTCAACCAGTGCCAACTTTGTACGAAGACAATTCATATACACAACACAAGTATATACAATTTTACTGTGCATTGACTAGATATAACTTTAGTGCTTGATATTGAGCTACCAATATTTACCTAGATACGATGTCACTCCGAATGACATGACTTCATGATAGAATGGGCTCTAACCATACCCTGTAAGTACACTACTCACAACAATTTATTACACATCCCTAAGTTATTACGAAAAAAAAGCGAAGTAATTCCAAATAAACACTCTTGCGCAACGTTTTAGTGCCTTTGGCGCAAACGTCCGAATTGCAAACTCAAGCGCTGCAGCTGTTAGCTGTTTACAACAGTCAAGTTTTAAAAATCAATAAAAATATTAGTGCCTTAGCAAGTTAGCATGAGCAAATGTAACGTTTTATATAATTGTAAACCTGACGTTTTGGGAGGCGAATCTTGCGCGAACCAGACGTTTAGACTGTTTAATAAGCAAGTGATGGTGGCGCATAAGTCACGTTGCATTGTGACTACACAGCCAGTCAGTATGCTCTCCACAGTTAACTATACTTTTACTAAAACGAATGCACCGCTGCATTAGTAGAAGCATTGTTTTCATCGGTAGGAGCTCAGTATAAGCTTACAAATCATATTGCACACAAGTCATACTGATACAATATTACAGCCTTGAAAGTGTTTTATTCTTGCTTAAAAGTGTAAGCTAAGTTATATTAGATATATAGACTTTAAAGGCTTTCGTAGGGTAAACTTTTCTATTATAATAATAAACTAATTGCCAAAGAGCTACCCATGGCAAGAAAGATTCATTTACATCGAGGGTCTGATAAACACAGTTCACAGAAACAATAGTAGTTAATACAATAACATGTCTTATAAATATAAATTAAAACTTATAACATATCTACATTCAATAATTATACAATTGCACTCACAATGACTCGCAGTCAGAGCTGTACCTACTCGACTTATCTATATTATGTATAAAATAGTTACATTTAGTTATAGGTATATTAATTTTTAATGTTTGATTAGAAACACCTATTACATATTTTTTAGAAACACTACTGTAGGTACACGTCGAAGTTATTCACATCAGTTGTAGATACCAATGTGAGAAACATACCAAATAACTCGATAACTATAAATGTTACACTGTATACTTGGCTAGCTATTCGCTTACATATTATAACATTCAAAAATTGGTACAATTTGAATATAAGTATAAGCCCATTTACTATACCGGTAATGACAAGATACTTTATTTCCGATACGCAGGCGAAGTGTAGCAGTATGAAGATTATACACATTGTGGTATTCTTAATTTCATAGATATTTTCTCCTGGCTACGTCCATGAACATAGGTATGTATTTACTTGCTAATAATTGATTATAGTGTGCAGCTTTCTTACTTTAACTATTATTAATAAGTAAGTATAATGCGGTAGTCAAAAGTGATATATTTTTGTGCGTAGAGTTAATAGTGCAATATTAAGTTTCAAACACAGCATTTAGCTATTTTTAGTCCAACATTATTATATCTTTTGATACGAAAATAACGTATGTTGTTTATCGTTATTATTTTAAACATTAATAAGAAAAATACTTTCATATTATTGCTATAAATTTCAATATCTAATAATACATTTTTGTATTTATCCATGTCAATATTCTTAGGATCTTAACATTTTGTTTGTGATGCATGTAGATAAACATTACCAGCCGCACGGGGTAAACGAAGGTTAAGCTACGCTTGGCAAGGTCGCTCAGTGGATGGATGACTATCCATTACATACCCTGTCTAGGAAACCATATTAAGTTGTTGGGTCTGATTATCATTATTTTGGAGGTCTTTGACAGTGGTTACGGGTAGTCAGAAGCCCGAAAATCTGACAACCAGTTTTACCAAGGGGTAGTAACTCGGTTGGTGGTAATCGGGTAGGTATAGTCTCCCCATGTAAATACTGGCTTACCTAGTTTGCTGTATGCAATCAGATTGTTTTCCATAAACCTCTAAGTGAATCATTGTGTTCATGAGCTCCTGTCGATCTCTATTTAAGTAAACAAAAATCGAATGATTTGCAATTTCAGGTTTAGTCCCATAGTAAAAGACCTTCATAATGATAAGTGCAGTGACCCGATAAGAGATTTATCGTAAACAAAAACTATTCTTTGAATTTTATTCGTATTCAGTAACTTGGCATTTAGTATACTCAACATATTTTGAAAAAACAAAACTTTTTCGGACGAAAATTTTGTTCGTGATGTCAGGTCTGTAGGTATTGAATGTCTTTGATTAAACCCTAAGAGGACACCAGTGTCCGCGCTGTCATTTCTTTCATTGTGTCTCTAATTTACACGATTGAAAGGTTTTTTTTTTTTTATATGTAATGGGTCTACTCTTGACCTCAATCTTGTCCTGCGGACAGAGATGAGGTCGATGGTGATGGTGGTGGTGATGGTGGTGGATGGATGGAGGTTAATATTAATTACATTGCCTAAGAGGTCAGGCAGTAAATTCCTCTAAAATATTATAAATTAAGGGCGTACAGAAGCGTAGCTGGGGAAATAAAAAAATTGTTAAGGTGTGCTTCATCTGATGTTTAGAGAAGTCATGAGAATTGATCGCCACTGGCTCAAGGCGGATTAACGACTTTAGAGTTAATAATAATAATATGTCCAGGTTTTCTCATGATGGTTTACTTTCACTGATGTCCAAGATATACTCTGAAGGTACATGTACATTGAAAGTCAGGTATTTTCCTGAATTTAAACCCACAACCTCGTGCATGAGCGGCGTCGCCTTGATGGCCTGTTCACAGCCTTACCTTTTGATTTTACCGCGCGCCGCGCCGCGCTTCGCCGCCGCTAACAGCGGCAAGGCCGTGAACGGGCCGTAACTACTAGGCCATCAAAACGTTAAATATTGCACTTCATAATATTTTACATAACTAAAGATCTCCTACAACGAGATACAGGAACCAAGTCAGTGGGTAGGACACAAAAGCTTCTCATTGGTTACAGTTTCGAAGAGATATGTCTTGGTTACCTATTTAGTTTTCTTGTCGTCGCCTTTCTGGTCGGATTTCGTTTCGTCTTCAATGAAGAGTAGGGGCGTCATGCCCAAGATGCAGCCTATTGTGATGCCTAGCACGCGACCCTGGAAACAAGATTGTCTTTGTGATATTTTTCAGAAATACCAAACCAACCATCGAAACTGCCAAGAGCATTATTCAAGTATACGGAAATACCTTGTTAGATGAAATTACGCCTTTTTCCCACGGGGCTAGACAGAAAACAGAACGCGATACTTACATTTTACTTTTTCGCAATCTTTACTTTTTTTTAAAGTGAAACTTTTATTAGATCGTCTCAAACTTTTAGGTCTGGGTGTTGCATGTCGCGTGACGGTCGGCCTCGGTGTAGGGATAAAGTGAAAGGCGCTCGCCAGAGCAGCCAAGGCCAATATGGCGGCGCCTAGTTCGCAGCAACTGACCGTGTAGTGTATAGACTATTACTCATTTGTGCCAGTGATCCACGCTATTTTGTTTGTTTTATTGTTTTCAGTTTTTTAATATGTGTATATAATCTAAATAATTGTTAAGTATTATGTATGTCGTACTCTAAGGCACAGAGTTCAATAAAAATATTATTTGTAGTTGGAGATTTAGTCTACTTTTATCATTTCCCATTATCATTCCAATTTTCCAAGTGTAAAATTAAGATTGATAAAGCAATTTTTATACCCTTAATGGAATATTATTCCAAAAATTTTTAGTTAAATGTCTATAATGTGAAAAAAAGTTTCACTTTTACCGTGGTTTCATAAAACCACACAATTTTGTTTTATATAAGTTTACAATTAATGAGGGTTTCACATTACTAGTAGTCTTGTTAACCCCTCCAACTAAGCTAAATATGCTTGTGTCTGGAGTGGGTTCACGTCAATAGCGCAATGGATGGGGACCGACGCGGCGACGACACGGTAGCGGTAACAGTATGTATCGTGTGTATGTTCTGAATTTTAGTATTCCAACCTTGAATTATGCGAACATCAAAGAACTTTAAGTATATGTACTAACCATCATCTGCCTCATCAACTGCCTAGCCTTTTCCCAACTATGTTGGGGTCGGCTTCCAGTTTAACCGGATGCAGCTGAATACCAGTGTTTTACATGGAGCGACTGCCTGTCTGACCTCCACAACCCAGTAACTGGGTAACATGATACCCCTTGGTTAAACTGGTTGTCAGACTTTCGGGCTTCTGACTACAAGTAACGACTGTCAAAGATCTACAAATGACAGCCGGGACCAACGGCTTAACGTGCTTTCCGAGGCACGGAGGAGTCTTGGTATGTAATAAATGGTCACCCATCCACGGACCGACCTCGTCAAGCGTAGCTTAACCTTCGATCGACCCATGCGGCTGTTATAATTTAGCCACAAGCTCCTCCGCTTATATGTACTAACCATGTTGGAGAATTGCCTACAGACAGGCATGTCGAGTTGCACGGGCGACAGCTTGGGTGCGCCGAGCCCCACCCAGGCGGCAGCGCGCTCCACGTAGCAGGCGGAGCCGATGCCGATGATGTCGCTCAGCGTGTTGCCCAGCGCGGCCGCCGCCATCGTCGTCAGAGTTATGTAAGCGCTCATTGAGGTCTCTATTCTATCACCCTATAATTAGAAGTCAAATGAAAGAGATTATTGTCGCCTTTATATATATATATTTTTTAAATATTTTTCTATCATTTTGGTTTGCATGTGGTGCAGATAGTACTAAATGCAACTAATGACATAATATTCATCTTGAGAAATACTTACAGCAATAATCATGATGAAGTTGTCTAAAAAGCCAAAACCAATAAATGGTATTGAATTCGCCAATGACACTGTAAACAATCAATATAGGTAAGTATTTACGAAAAATGTTAATTTTAGTAAACTAAAAATAGTGTTGTAGCAAGGAACTATGGATTAGTTATGAATGGTGTAATTAAAAATAGATTTTGTTTTGTCATGTTCTTTCTAAATAATAACATAATTTCTTCTTTTCAGTATCTATGTTATGTTGCTTATGTAATAATACATAATTACATTGTAGTAGATAGAAGATAAGATAGGCTATATGTATGTGTGTATGGTCTATGTAGATAGCCTTGCAGATAGAGATAACACTTACGGTGTAGTAGCTCCCGCGTGGAGGGCACTGGTGCCTCAGCCGCTGCAACAGACATACAATGTTTGTTTGTGCTTATCATATCTACAATCTTGTAATGATATAGACAGCTGGATTAAACAGCTTCACTTTTAGGAACTTATTTATATTATATTTGCAATAAAAAATGCAACCTAGCATGCAAGGTACATAGTAATGAAATTTATATCATAAAAATTTACTTGACCCATGATATTGATATGTCAGGTGTGAGTATATTTTAGTCATTGGAACAAGATTTCCAAGAAGCAGCTATTTATTAATGAGTAAATTATGTTAGATGACACAGAGCTATAAGGAACAATAAATTAAAAGTCAAGGTACGTAAAAACTGCAAATGAGTAATTTAAACTTAAACTAAAACAGGTAATGACATCATCTTGGCAACTAGTTCAAACTGGATTTAGTTTACTGTTCTAAAGAAACTCACCATACTTTTTCTTCAGCCAGTCTTCGGGCACCTCGCAGTACGAGCCAGTCGGGTCCACGTCACCCAGTGTCGGCACTTTACTGGGCCTACCTAACTTAGTCCTCCATCTTCGACCAGCTAACTTGTCTGGAAATATGTTTAATAGTTGTTACATAAATCCCTATATCAGTAGTTGATACATGAGAAAGTAACTATAAGAGTAAATGACTTACCTTCAAATTCCTCTTTGATCCTCTTAGATTCATACTGTTGTAGAGCTTGGAGCATCACTTTTCTTTCTTCATCAGTGAGATGCAGCACGAGCTCGTTTGCGTGTAGCTTTGTGAGGGGACTAGTAATTTGTGGCTGAGCGGAATCGTTGAAGTCTTTTGATGTCGGCCCAAGTCCTAAACTCCTAATTTTCACTGCTACGGGAGCTAATATTTGGAACTGTGAATTTAATAAACTGGCACTGTGTCGCACCTGTAGTTTTGATGAAATATCTAGACAACCTGTATTTAGTCTATTCAGAGGAGAGGCACGAAACCTGCTTACAGCCTGTGCTGCCTTCATGTTTTATTAGTTTTTGTAGAAACCCAAAGAATTTAAATAAATTAGGTAAAATAGAATAAACAAATTCTATTTCGGATTTGCGTAACGTTCGGTTTCACTGCAACAGCTGTCAATCGCAAATGTCAAAAACGAACGTAAGTACCTTTTTATTACGTGTAAAGGAGTACAATGACTTTCAATGAAAATTATCTAATACTAGCAGACGTCACGCAGCTTCACCCACGTAGTTTCCGTTCCCGTGGGAATACGAGGATAAAAAGTAGCCTATGTCCACCGGGAATAGTGTAGCTTTCCACCAGTACAATAATTTTTAAAATTGGATCAATAGTTCTGAAGATTACCCCCTCAAATTTTACCTCTTTACAATTGGATCAATCAATAGTTCCGAAGAGTACCCCCTACATACAAACTTACAAACTTATTTTACCTCTTTATAATATTAGTATAGATTAGTATAGATAGGCACCGGTCGGAACGCCGGGGGGGGGCGCGCACGGGCACGTTACGTAAGTCATCCCGCAATATTCAAATTTTCTTGCAATTTTGCAAATAACACCAGATTATGTTGTGTGTTATAAATAGATGTTTCAGTCTTTTCAGACCGTAACAAATATGTCGTGCAACGCGTTTCTTTGGTATGTACACACGACTAGTCGGCTACACATCAAGCAATGCATCCGTAGTCGGACAGACGAATGGATGTTTTTTTCGGTTAATGAGATCTGGCTGCGGAGCCGCAAAAACATATAGGAGCCTGATTTCAGCTTAGTGAATTCGGGTCTAGAACAATTGTACTTTCTTCTATGATGTATATGTATAAATGTTACATTTTATTGAATATTTTTATTATCTGTGGAATAGTAGGGTACTTATTTGTACAAACAAACATTGTACAGCTTAGACTATATACCTCTAGACGTAGCCCAATTTACAGTGTCAAGTGTGGAAGTGAGACGCAATAATACAAAGTTCGTAGGAAAATTGAGACAAAGCATCGTATCTTCTGTCCCTTACGGCGTGCCGGATTTTTGCATGGCTAACTTTTGAATGTTAGCCAAACAAAGTGCTGTCACTGTCACGTATATTATTATGCTCGATTTAATTTAAGTTTTCGGATGGTTTTTGCAATTTTTGTAATAGTTTAAGTCATTTAATGAGAAATAGACTCCATTAGATAAGTGTTTAGTGTATGGTGAATGCGCTACGATGGGAGGATGCAGTATAATAGGCTGTAAAAGCCGCTCAGAAAAGGCCAATAACAAAATCTCTTTTCATTCGTAAGTATTCAATACTGTTTGTGTTATTGTATGATTATTGAATATATACATTTGTGCGCTTTTATTGTCATGGCTTTCAGACCAAAATATGGAAGATTTCTTAAAGTAAACTTGATTTCTTAAATCACATAACCTAGGAATACTTACTTACAGTGTTGCTACACGTTTCAAATCTTTTCCCTTAACTGTCAGGCCTAATGTTCAAAAGGTAGGCATAATAATCAAATAAATCTATGGTGGCTAAACACACAAATTTGTGGGCGAACCCTTATTTTTAAGTTTAAGTGAACATGTGTACGAACGAACAGAGCCCTTTCGACAATCATTAAGTTTTACTCTTGAAGGCAATCGCGTAGGTACTTAAAGGTATTTGGAAGTAAGAATTCATTTTATAAATAAATGTTAAGTATAAACAAAAAATTAGATATTTTCAAAATAAGTTAGTTTTGTATAAAGGACAATAGTTATTATACAGCAATGTCAATGTCACACTGGATGTCAGCCATACCTCAATATATTTTAATGATAAATAACACGCGAAAAAATAATGTAGTGTTCTTCTAAAGAGTTACTTCTATGTACACACATCAAGCTTCACCTGGTAGTAGTGTATTTTATTTGTGAGAATCAAGGTAAGATTGAAAGTAGGTATTTTACGTGAAATTATATTTTCTCACACATGGATACTTCTACACTCTTATTACCACGTTGAATACGTAAATTATAATTTACAATAGTGCTAAAATTGGAACCCGCAGTTAAGTAGAATTTTGGTCGTATTTTGGGACTTTTTTAAGGAATAGCAACACTGAACTTTTATATTGCTGTCGCATGTGCGGCCACGCGGTAGCTCGATCTAGAGGTATATTATCTAAGTTGTACAGGTATAGCCTTAGATTAGAATGTTATAGCCATAGATATATAATACCGTTATAGCTAAAAGATTGCAATTTCATTGAAAGCATTTGACAGCTGTTCTGTATGAACAGCTGTCAAATGCTTTCTGACAGAAAGAAAAGTTGCCATCACTGTCGAGTTTTCCCTAATAACGGGTGTTTTTCAAAAAATTAAAAAGATATGTAATTGTTGATTCACTTTCAATTAGAAGCATATTTTATACTATTTTTATGCTTTATCAAACGATATTATTCGTCTTACTTTTCGCACTTAGAAATAATAGTAATGATTGAAAAATTGTAAAAAAAACAACTTGTTGCAATTTAGGACTACCAATTTTTTAAAAGGTAAAATTTATGAATAAAGCTGTTTATTATATAAAGAATTACACAACCTCAGGTTTTATCGATGTTTGTGTCCTGCATAAAATTAAAGGAAAGGTTGTTTAAATTTATAAACTAGCACTGGCAGCACTGATAATTTTACCAACAAATTATTATAGTAGGAAATTGTTATCTAGGTACCTATCGATTTTTCTTCGATCGTAAACGAGAAAAACTATATAATCGCCAAATATTATTCGCTAGATTAAGTGTGTGTAAATTGCGCAATAATCTTATATATAGCCGAACAAAGTTCAATACAGTTATCGTGACATAATATCAGAGATAAAGGACGACAACAACAACAGAGGTGTTAGGTCAATGACAAACAGTGTTGTGTGTTTGAAGGCGAAAGTATACCGCGAGAGCGTGTCGACTAGTGGAGCAAACAGCAAAGAGCACGATGCAAGATGTTGGAGGGTCTAGTGGCATGGGTTCTGAACAACTATCTGGGGAAGTACGTGGAGAACCTGAACACGGATCAGCTGAGCGTAGCGCTCCTGTCAGGTACGATTCATAGCATACCATTAGAGCTGCGTCAATGTTTGCCTTGTGTAAATTTAGATCTCACGCTAGTATGATGACACTAATTATATACAGGTTTATATTAGGAAACACTATGTCAAATTTGTGTAAATAAATCCTTGTCATGAGACAACCAAGAAATTAACTGTGGTGTTGAAGACTTTTTTTGCTTGAAGCATTCTTAATTTGAACTCACATTCATATTCTTTCTAAGAATAACAGGCCAGCAAAAATTGTTGTACAGACGCCAGCACATCAAGTTACCTCAATGTGTCAAATTTCTTTGATTGTTTTTCAACTTTATGTCAAACAGAATAAGGTTCATATTCAATTGGGAAAATTTGACACATTGGGGTAACTTGATGTGCTGGCGTCTGTACATTGATCCAAAACATTTTACACATTCATGTTTTAAAAGCGAACCTTATGATTCTATAAAAAGAAACTTTATTACTATATTTAATATTATTATTTTTTAATTAATTTTCGGACATGCGGCAGGTGTGTCCAGCCTAGTTCCATTTCCACATGACACTTGTTGGCCTAATATTTAAATCCTATCCTAACCCGTGGTGTATCTGCATTAGACAGAAAGAAAGAAAAAACATTCAATGGCAACAGTTTGAAACTGTCAGTTGTTGTCTACCTAGTATAGTGCACGGACGTACGATCGCGCGCGCGAGCTCTTTCGCGAGAGTTTTCTGCTGACGGATCACAACAACGTCGCGTCGCGGCGTACCTACGTCAATATATCGGGGTCAGTGTCATGACCTAGTTACAAGTGCGGAAATCATGAAGTGTTTACAATAACTTATTGTATAGGTGTTAAACTCGCCTTACAACTTAACAATGGCTACAAAAAAGTCTATTACTATTAAAACTGACCTAGAAAGGCAGTTATATGACTGTTATCTCCAAGAGAAAACAGATAGAGAAAACCTGCAAGTCATGGTACGTAAATTGAATGTACAAATTGATGCCCTGCAGGAACAAGTTCAGACACTTCAAGGAGAATTGAACTGCATCAAAGAAACAAAAGGGACTACTGAACCTGCTCAGACTACAAAAAACGACGTGGAATACTGTACAGACGAGGATGACCTTGCTAAAGAGACTGAGTGGATTAGGGCCAAGAGCAGGAAGAAAAGGAAGCTTAACACCTCCCTCTCTCCAAAACAACAACCCGGAAGCGCCCAACAAGACAATCATCAAAAAAATGAGAAAGTGACTTCGGTCAAAAAAGTGCCCTTACCACCGCCAATCATAATAGACGGAATCAAGAACTATCAAACATTCTACGATTCGTTAATTGAAAGCCAACCAGCGGAATCATTTACAGCAAAAATGATGAATGGGGATTGTGTGAAGGTTAACGCCAAATCAGAAGACTCATATAGAGTAATTGCCAGGTTCTTGTCTGAAAAAGACTACCACTGGCATTCATACGAAAACAAGCAGGCTAGACCAATTAGAGTTGTGGTAAAGAAACTACACTCTTCTTGCCAACCAGATCGAATTAAGGAAGATTTAACAACCCAAGGCCTAAAAATAGAAAAGGTAGATAGTAAATTGAGCTGGAAGACCAAAGAACCACTCAACATGTTCGTTTTATCATTTTATAACGATGAAGATGTCAACAAAATCTACGGCATTAAGTACATATTAGGGTGTAAAATTGAAATACATCCACTCAAAAATCCAGCACTCATTCCCCAATGCAAGAGATGCCAAGCTTATGGGCATACACATAAATATTGTCAAAAAGAGCCAAGGTGTGTGAAATGCACTGGCAAGCATCTTACAGCCAATTGTACCAAATCTCCGCAAGAGAAACCAAAATGTATCCACTGCGGCCTACCTCACCCTGCCAATTATAGAGGGTGTGAAGTAGCCAAACAGATGCAAATTATGAAAAATAAAGTTTTAAAAAAGAAACCTACGGTGCCTAATACCCAACAGTTTCCTCCTATAACACACCCTGGTAAACAGGCGCAGAAAGCAAGTGTCCAGTCAACTGCAAAACAACCAGCCATGCAAGTAACCAACATTGGTACTTACGCACAAGCTGCAAAACAAGGATCTCAACCTCTGAACTTAGAGGATAAGATTAACCAGATCTTGAAGTGCATTACCTCATTTGATAAGAGATTAGAGAAGCTAGAATCCAGCACTAAAACAGCTGTCTTGAATAATCAAAAATGAATAACACACTCAAAATAATGGCGTGGAACTCCAATGGACTCCTCAAACATCAGCATGAGTTGCAGGCGGTCCTAGATACAGAAAATATAGACGTGTGTTTAATCTCCGAAACGCATTTCACAAAGCAATCTTTTATCAAATTTAGAGGATACATGATATATAATTCCCTCCACCCTAGCAACTCTGCCAGGGGGGGTAGTGCGGTTATAATTAAAGAAAACATTAGTCACTACGTGCAGTGTAAATATGAAGAAGAAGACATTCAAGCAGTGGCAGTATCTGTTAAAACTAAGTTTTGTCAAGTGTCCATTGCAGCCATATACTCGCCTCCTAGGCACATGATAAGAAAAGAGCGATACTTACATCTTTTTGAATTATTAGGCCAGCGATTTATCCTAGGCGGCGATTTTAATGCTAAGCATACGCATTGGGGTTCAAGACTTACTACAACTAAAGGAAGACAGCTCTTAAGTGCAGTTAAAGAAACACATTGTGAAGTAATGAGTACAGGCAAACCTACATACTGGCCCACTGACCACCAGAAAATACCGGATCTTATAGACTTTTTCATCTGCAAAAACATATCCACCAATTACATCAGTTTGGAGGAAAGTTTTACTATGAACTCTGACCATTCTCCGATTATACTAATGCTAAGTCAAAAAATCCTATTAAAAGAAAGCCACTTAACCTTGGTTAATAAGTCCACAGATTGGGACAGTTTTGCTCTTGATCTAGATAATATTATCGACCTTAAAACTCCGATAAAATCGCAAGATCAGCTTGACTCAGAAGTAAACAAATTTATTATTAATATTCAACAATGTGCGTGGAGCAATACACCTCAGCTAAAACGCAAATATAAGGGATTTATCCATCCTAAAGAAATTGTGGATTTACTATCAGAGAAAAGAAAACAAAGGAAGTTGTGGCAGCAAACAAGGTTCCCGCGTCATAAAACAACACTAAATAACCTAACTAAACGACTAAAGAGAAAAATTCTACAATTTGAGGATGAATCTCTGAATACCAACCTTCTTCAGCTTACCAATGACAAATCAACGGATTACTCACTTTGGAAAGCAACGAGAAATCTAAAAAGGCAGATTATACAAATACCGCCCATCAGAGATAGCAACGGAAAATGGGCAATAAGCAATGACCAAAAGGCGTTCCGATTTGCTCAACATTTAGAAGAAACCTTTCAACCCAACGAAAGCTCTGTAGAAATACATGAGAGTGTAAATTTATCACAAAACCAAAGAATCAAGCTTGTGACTCCTAAGGAAGTAATGAGAGAAATTCAAAACAACATTAGCTCAAAAAAGTCTCCCGGTTACGACCTCATCACAGGGGAAATTCTAAAACGCCTCCCACGCAAAGCCATAGTAAAGCTGACCAAACTAATAAATGCTTCATTTATCTTAAAATATGTACCTGAGCCATGGAAGGTTGCTGAAGTCATTATGATTGCGAAGCCTGGGAAACCTCCCCACGAAGCATCATCATACAGACCCATTTCTCTGTTACCCGTACTATCAAAGTTATTTGAAAAACTGTTATTAAAACGGATAAAACCAGTAATAGAAGATAAAAACCTAGTTCCAGATCACCAGTTTGGCTTCAGAGAAAAACACTCAACGTTAGACCAGGTACATAGAATAACTAATGTTATTGAAAAAACGCTAGAAAATAAAGAAGTCTGTGCTACCGTGTTCTTAGACGTCGCGCAAGCTTTTGACAAAGTTTGGCATGAGGGTCTCATATTTAAGCTCAGACGCATGCTACCAGAATTTGTAGATATCCTAGAGTCGTATTTAACTAAAAGAATGTTTAGAATACGCCAAGAGGACGCATATTCCGAGCTAAAAACCATAAAAGCTGGGGTGCCTCAAGGAAGTGTGCTTGGCCCAATTTTGTACTTGTTATACACTTGTGACATCCCAGAGCTGGAAAACAGCACCATAGCGACCTTTGCAGATGATACTGCTATTATGGCCACCGGATCAAGCCACAGAGAAGCAGTAGAGAAAGTTCAACTAGCTGTGAACAAAGTTTACGACTGGACACAAAAGTGGAAGATCAATCTGAATGAGTCAAAATCAGTTCACATTAACTTCACAAACAAACACAGTGACTATCACCCACTCTACATAAATGGTATGCAAATACCTTATGCTAATACAGCCAAATACCTTGGCATAACTCTCGACGCCAAGCTGCGTTGGAAAGCCCATATCAAAAAGAAAAAACAGGAACTCGATATTCGTTATAAACGTTTGTATTGGTTACTGGGAAGGAAATCCTGTTTATCAATACATAATAAGTTGATAATATACAAGCATATTCTGATGCCAATTTGGACGTATGGTATCCAACTTTGGGGCTGTACTAAGCCAACCAACGTCAAAATAATTCAACAGTTCCAAAATAAAGTACTCAGGGCTGCTGTAAATGCACCCTGGTACATAAGAAACGATGACCTCCACCGTGACCTCGACATGGAATTCGTCACCACCATCACACAAAAATTTGCTGAAGCCCACGAACACAGACTCCATCGACACGTGAATGTTGAGGCAATCCAGCTGTTAGACAACACAGGCATAGTGCGTAGACTAAAGAGAACTAAACCATTTGAATTAGTGTAGTGTAAGTGAATCAATAATAGTAACAATGTTGTGGTATTTATATAACACATGAACAAAGTGTTTTATCAATTTTACCAGACTCTAAGGAAGTGTTACGAACGTGTGTAAAAGTGCATACCTAATTATGGACACTATTCTTAGCATTAACATAATTTATAACGTAGCATAATAAGTTAGATTTAAATTGTTTATTAGTCTTCTTAGGCTAGATTGCAATTAACTAGTAAGAACTTGGTTCTTACTAATAAGAAAAAAAAAAAAAAAAAAAACAGTTTGAAACATGCACAGTAAAACCATAATAGTACACATCAAAATTTTAAAAAGCACAAAATGGCATGTCTCATGCTCTCATGGCAAAAGGTTCATAACAGCGGTAATGCCAGACAGATGCTGAGATGCTGCATTACCATGAATATTCACATTGTATTTTGGATGCAGATATTGAAATCCATGCAGTGGCATTTCAAGCTAAGTCAAAGCTATGAATATTAAACAATAGCTGAACATTGGCTAAAATTGTATTGCACTGTTTTGATTATTGATTTATATTGACTAAACACTATTTTACTTCATTCATCATTATTTATGTACTTAGATCTTACACTTCCATTGCAATTACTTTTATTGTTTTATAACGATAGATTTACAGCAGCTTTTGCTATTCCTTAGTATTCAAATAAAGCCTTTTATTATCCCACGCCATGGCAACAACAGCTTTTTAATGCCTAATAATTAATTTAAAAAAAAAAGAAATAGGGCCAAACAAATGTTTTTGTCAATGCATAATGTTCATAGCTGCTATTCCAAGTATTTCAAATAATTACCTCTGACAGGGAAAGTGGAACTAGAGAATCTCCCCCTGAAGAAAGACGCCCTCCGTCACCTGGGCCTTCCAGTGGAGATCAAGTCAGGCTTCATCGGGAAAGTCCAACTCCAAGTACCAGTGCGGCAGATCCGGAGCGCTCCATGGGTGATAGCTATCGAGCAGCTCTACTTCGTGGCTTCACCCGTCAATTTGGATGAGGTTAGTCCTGTACTATTAAACTATCAAGAAATGTGTTGTAATAAGTTTCATTGGCATGGCAATTACTTGTTAATATTTACTTTTTTTTTACTAAGTACAGTTAAATCCCAGACGCGTATTTGATGTCTCACAAATTGCCATGTTTATAAAATTTGGGTAATACAATATTTTTGAATGTTATAAAACAGCCTTCATATTGTGAAACCAACTCCCTGCATTAAAGAAAATTTTAGAAAACTTAGTCTAAATAATTCAGCAGTTAAACTTCACATATTGTAAGAGCAATAAAATATTTATAAATCCTCCTAATCTACGTTGATAATAAAAACTAAATACACATTATCAGTATAGTCTGCAGGATTGTTAATCATTTTATATAATAATTGTATCTATTGTATCCAATTTTTTTCGGTAACTGTTAATAATTTTTTTTTGACGGACTGATTGGCGCAGTGGCTGAAGGATTTGCTGTTGCGCAGCGTGTCACCAGTTCGATTCCCGCACGTAACATTTTAGCTACAGGAAATATTCCAAATGCTAGGCGACTATTTTGTTTTAAAAAAAGTAAATAGAAATTCGGGACCAAGAAGTTGCACTCGTTATGTAGTAGATAGCCACTCATCTGCAGACTGTCCTCCTCAAGCATAGTTTGACCTTGGAGCTGCCCGTCCGTTTGTTATTACTTAACCGAAAGGTCCTTCATCATCTTGTCAGATATGCAATAACAATTTAAATTCATATGTTATCTAATCACTGCCAAATGTTTGGTTGCACTCAGTCTAAAAGGCGAATGTTACAAAAATATAATTTAGAGATTCACTGTATACTACATTTTATTGAACTATATTATTTAATCCAAACAAAACATTTTAGGCAAGGAAAATTACGCTGAATTAAAAATGCGGTTGTCCCAGAATTTTCCCGTTTTCTGTTGCCTAAATGGCACAATGGTTATTCACCTTCATCATCATCATCATCATGTGTGTGTGTGTGTTCATCTCTTTCTCTTTACTTTGCTTGAGGGAACCGAAACCCCGAATGTTGGAAATGAAATGCAAGGATAATCGAATGAATGACTTTCACATTAGCCTGACCTTCGTATTGGGAGCCAACATGCTGGTGATGAGTCGAAGTAAATATGACAGCAATGGCCAGGAATGCCTTAACATAAGATTGCTTTGTTACTGTGCTTAGTGGGACTGCAACGCGGAAGCGTCGATAGCGCACGAGCGCAAGACGGCGCTTCTGGACGCCCTGGAGGCGCAATGGAGGGCGGAGCACGAAGCGGCCGACGCGGGCTACTATGCCACATCCTACTCCTCGTGGCTCAGCTACGGTACAGGGCTCCTAGCGAACATCGTCGAGAACCTACAGGTAACGCGAACAGCTCCACTATGAAGCATTTGTTAGTTTTCAATATCGTGAGCCTTGAAAGGTAACTGAATACTTGAGTAGTACCTAAGTTATTTTTTTAAAGTGAGAAATTATATAATGATCGAAGAAGAATCAATGTAACATATATGATTGTCCGCAGTTGAAACTGACCGACGTGCACATCCGGTACGAGGACTCGGTAACATGCGCGCGCCCGTTCGCGTGCGGCCTGACGGCGGAGTCGCTGTGCGCGGAGTCGTGCGACAGCGAGTGGCGCCGCGGCTTCACGCTGCTGTCCGACCCCGACGGCTGCAGCTTCAAACTGCTGGAGCTGCAGCACCTCGCCGTGTACTGGGATCCCATGCCGGTGCCCGCTGGCATGTTCGCGAGTTGTACAATCCCAGAGTTAACAGTAAGTTTTTATTTAGATAAAAAGTTTTTTTTTAAATGTACTGGGTTCGTAAGTGTGTCTTGGTATCGTTACAGACTCGCATGTTCGAAACGTGGCGCCTCCCGCACCACTACCTGGTCCGTCCGGCGTCAGCGCGCGCGCGCGTGCGGCGCGAACGCACCGAGCAGCCGCTGCGCTCGCGCACGCGCCCGCGCCTGGCCGCGCACCTCACGCTCGACACCGTCACGCTCAACCTTACTTCCGTGAGTACCTGCCGGGCGAGCTGCCTCGCGCGTGCCGGCTGTCTAACTGTGCGTGTTCCCGCAGCGGCAGTACAACGAGGCGGTGTGCTGCGCGGCGGGGCTGGAGCGGCTCGCACGCGTGCGCGAGTTCCGCGCGCGGCGGCCGGCCGTGCCCGTGCGCGGCCACGCGCGCGCCTGGTGGCTGTACGCGCTGTCCTGCCACGTGCCCGACCATCGCTGTCAGTAAATATAATCATTTTTCATTAAACTGCTTCCCTTAAAAAAAACTTCGACATCAGTCTTCGCAGTTCAACCCGCTGTCACACACATTTGCTACTGGCTGATTTGCAGATTGACTGGTAGAAAATACCTAAGGCATTAAGTCCGCCTATGTACATTTGTGTGCTTGAAGTATTAAATACATACCAACCAAAAGACACGTTTTTGCATTTATATAACGAGTGGTGTCCTCGCTGTGCTTAGGGACGGAGCCCCCGCCCACGTGGGCGTCGTGCGCGGAGCAGGCGCGGCAGGCGCGGCAGTACGTGGGCGCGTGCCTGCTGACGCTGAGCCAGCCGGCCGCCACGCTGCCCGCCGAGCGCAAGGCCGCCAAGGACGAGTTCGAGTGGCGCACGCCGCTGCACCTGCTGAAAGCGCTTAGAGAGGTTCGCGTATTTATCATTTAAAACCATGTCAACGGTTTTATTTTGAAAATTATGAAAGTGCCATTTGATAAAACAAAAAATATAAATTGAATTAGCTACAGTGCCGTGCTATTTGTCGTGAAGTTTTGGGTCATAAATGTTCGACAAATGACTTTGAAATTCGTTAACAGGTCGCAATGCGCAAAGTACCAAAGTCAAGTCCCGTGTCAACTCCGGACAAGCCAGCAAGCTCGGGGCGCAGCATGCTGGTGCACTGGTTCCCGCAGTGGTGGGGCTGGTACGGTGCGCCCGCGCAGGAGCCCGCGCCCGCCGCCCCCGCCCCGGCCCCCGCCCCGGCCCCCGCCCCCGCGTCTCACGCCTCCGCAGAGAACTTGGAGGACGAGATCCTCGACGTGATAGCAGACTCTTTAGATAATAACACAATGTTGAAGAGAGACACTGTGTTCGGCAAGTTCGAGTTCATACTGAACAAGGGGTCATTGAACCTGTGCATGGAGACGGAAGTGGAAGGAAGCGAGTAAGTGGTGCTAATAGTTGTACTAACATGATTACAACTCCTTTTTATCTCCGTCTTAACTTAACCTCTGTTCGCATCGCCCAATCACACTTTTTGTAACGCTCAGCTGAGCTCCTCCCCAAGTCGTGCTTAAAGAAGTTTTACTTCAAAACATACTTGGTCTTTGTTTAAATGTAACGTGTTATGTCGTAATGGATGTTTATATAGTGTATAATTGACCTGCAGACCCGCGGCGGGCGCGGAGGGCGCGCGCGGCGTGGAGCTGCAGTTCTCGTGCGTGCGCGTGGGCATCGAGTCCCGGCCGCGCGCCGCGTCGCACGCGCTGCACGTGTCGCTGGGCTCCGTGTGCGTGCGCGAGCGCATCACGCCCAACACGCTGTTCCCCATACTCATCGCGCCGCAGGTCAGTGTTACATGTTGCTATCCTGCAGACCCGCGGCGGGCGCGGAGGGCGCGCGCGGCGTGGAGCTGCAGTTCTCGTGCGTGCGCGTGGGCATCGAGTCCCGGCCGCGCGCCGCGTCGCACGCGCTGCACGTGTCGCTGGGCTCCGTGTGCGTGCGCGAGCGCATCACGCCCAACACGCTGTTCCCCATACTCATCGCGCCGCAGGTCAGTGTTACATGTTGCTATCCTGCAGACCCGCGGCGGGCGCGGAGGGCGCGCGCGGCGTGGAGCTGCAGTTCTCGTGCGTGCGCGTGGGCATCGAGTCCCGGCCGCGCGCCGCGTCGCACGCGCTGCACGTGTCGCTGGGCTCCGTGTGCGTGCGCGAGCGCATCACGCCCAACACGCTGTTCCCCATACTCATCGCGCCGCAGGTCAGTGTTACATGTTGCTATCCTGCAGACCCGCGGCGGGCGCGGAGGGCGCGCGCGGTGTGGAGCTGCAGTTCTCGTGCGTGCGCGTGGGCATCGAGTCCCGGCCGCGCGCCGCGTCGCACGCGCTGCACGTGTCGCTGGGCTCCGTGTGCGTGCGCGAGCGCATCACGCCCAACACGCTGTTCCCCATACTCATCGCGCCGCAGGTCAGTGTTACATGTTGCTATCCTGCAGACCCGCGGCGGGCGCGGAGGGCGCGCGCGGCGTGGAGCTGCAGTTCTCGTGCGTGCGCGTGGGCATCGAGTCCCGGCCGCGCGCCGCGTCGCACGCGCTGCACGTGTCGCTGGGCTCCGTGTGCGTGCGCGAGCGCATCACGCCCAACACGCTGTTCCCCATACTCATCGCGCCGCAGGTCAGTGTTACATGTTGCTATCCTGCAGACCCGCGGCGGGCGCGGAGGGCGCGCGCGGCGTGGAGCTGCAGTTCTCGTGCGTGCGCGTGGGCATCGAGTCCCGGCCGCGCGCCGCGTCGCACGCGCTGCACGTGTCGCTGGGCTCCGTGTGCGTGCGCGAGCGCATCACGCCCAACACGCTGTTCCCCATACTCATCGCGCCGCAGGTCAGTGTTACATGTTGCTATCCTGCAGACCCGCGGCGGGCGCGGAGGGCGCGCGCGGCGTGGAGCTGCAGTTCTCGTGCGTGCGCGTGGGCATCGAGTCCCGGCCGCGCGCCGCGTCGCACGCGCTGCACGTGTCGCTGGGCTCCGTGTGCGTGCGCGAGCGCATCACGCCCAACACGCTGTTCCCCATACTCATCGCGCCGCAGGTCAGTGTTACATGTTGCTATCCTGCAGACCCGCGGCGGGCGCGGAGGGCGCGCGCGGCGTGGAGCTGCAGTTCTCGTGCGTGCGCGTGGGCATCGAGTCCCGGCCGCGCGCCGCGTCGCACGCGCTGCACGTGTCGCTGGGCTCCGTGTGCGTGCGCGAGCGCATCACGCCCAACACGCTGTTCCCCATACTCATCGCGCCGCAGGTCAGTGTTACATGTTGCTATCCTGCAGACCCGCGGCGGGCGCGGAGGGCGCGCGCGGCGTGGAGCTGCAGTTCTCGTGCGTGCGCGTGGGCATCGAGTCCCGGCCGCGCGCCGCGTCGCACGCGCTGCACGTGTCGCTGGGCTCCGTGTGCGTGCGCGAGCGCATCACGCCCAACACGCTGTTCCCCATACTCATCGCGCCGCAGGTCAGTGTTACATGTTGCTATCCTGCAGACCCGCGGCGGGCGCGGAGGGCGCGCGCGGCGTGGAGCTGCAGTTCTCGTGCGTGCGCGTGGGCATCGAGTCCCGGCCGCGCGCCGCGTCGCACGCGCTGCACGTGTCGCTGGGCTCCGTGTGCGTGCGCGAGCGCATCACGCCCAACACGCTGTTCCCCATACTCATCGCGCCGCAGGTCAGTGTTACATGTTGCTATCCTGCAGACCCGCGGCGGGCGCGGAGGGCGCGCGCGGCGTGGAGCTGCAGTTCTCGTGCGTGCGCGTGGGCATCGAGTCCCGGCCGCGCGCCGCGTCGCACGCGCTGCACGTGTCGCTGGGCTCCGTGTGCGTGCGCGAGCGCATCACGCCCAACACGCTGTTCCCCATACTCATCGCGCCGCAGGTCAGTGTTACATGTTGCTATCCTGCAGACCCGCGGCGGGCGCGGAGGGCGCGCGCGGCGTGGAGCTGCAGTTCTCGTGCGTGCGCGTGGGCATCGAGTCCCGGCCGCGCGCCGCGTCGCACGCGCTGCACGTGTCGCTGGGCTCCGTGTGCGTGCGCGAGCGCATCACGCCCAACACGCTGTTCCCCATACTCATCGCGCCGCAGGTCAGTGTTACATGTTGCTATCCTGCAGACCCGCGGCGGGCGCGGAGGGCGCGCGCGGCGTGGAGCTGCAGTTCTCGTGCGTGCGCGTGGGCATCGAGTCCCGGCCGCGCGCCGCGTCGCACGCGCTGCACGTGTCGCTGGGCTCCGTGTGCGTGCGCGAGCGCATCACGCCCAACACGCTGTTCCCCATACTCATCGCGCCGCAGGTCAGTGTTACATGTTGCTATCCTGCAGACCCGCGGCGGGCGCGGAGGGCGCGCGCGGCGTGGAGCTGCAGTTCTCGTGCGTGCGCGTGGGCATCGAGTCCCGGCCGCGCGCCGCGTCGCACGCGCTGCACGTGTCGCTGGGCTCCGTGTGCGTGCGCGAGCGCATCACGCCCAACACGCTGTTCCCCATACTCATCGCGCCGCAGGTCAGTGTTACATGTTGCTATCCTGCCCTTTTTGGTGTGTGTATTTTTCCGAAGCCTTACTGTTCACGTGACCAATGTGACTTTTTCAATTCATATGTACGTAGTTTATCTTAGACACCATTGACGTCGGTGAAGGAAAACATCGTGAAGAAACCCGGTGTTAAAATAAGAAAGTTTGAAATCGGCAATCTGCATTGAGCAAGCGTGAAGATCAATGCTCGTACCTTCTCCGTATGAGAAGAAGCCAAAGCCTGCAGTGAGACAGTAATTATTATTAATAAATATTTACGTTGCAGGGTGTGATCCGCGAGGGTCTGAGTGCTCTGAGCGCGTCGGGCGCGGCCATGTCGTGGTGCCGCTCGCAGTCCCAGTCGGGCGCCAACAGCACGCCGACGCAGCAGGAGCCGCTGTTCCAGCTCACATACGAGAAGAAACCCTTCAACATCAACTGTGACTACAAGTTAGTCGTTCTCATACTTAAATAGCTAGTTAGCTGATCGGTCACGTGTTGCTGTGAGTGTGACTCAGAAGTTCACTAACACAGCCATCTGGTAGAAAGTTATAAAACTTATTCAAGGAAAACAATTAATTTACAAAAAAAAAAACAATGAGGTCGATAATCCAGATAAAAACTACCTTTTATGTTTGACTAAATTGTATAAAAATTACTGAAGGAAATCTGGAGTTTGTCCACGACAAGCATCTTGACGTGAAATTATTAGTCATAAGTATTTGCGGCGCAGTAGAATAAATATGACGGTGCACTTGTGAATCGAAGTACGAACGAAATCAAAAGTCATTTATTTTAATTGAGCTTGGAATCGGCATATTTTGAATATCAAAAATTACTTATGGCGTTCGGCGAAAACGAGTCCTTCATGTAATTGCAACTGTCGATTAGTTATAAATGTTATAATCGATGAGTCTCGTCCTTAGGCTGTGGGTGAAGTCGGCGCCGCTGGAGGTGGTGTACGCGGCGGAGGCGGCGCGCTGGGCGCAGCGCTGGCTGTGCGCGCCGTGGGCGCACGCCTACGCGCACGTGCGCCACTCCACGCGCGCGCGCCTGCGCACGCACTGGGACCATCTCGTGCACGCGCACCACCAGCCCGTGCGTGTCTTACTTGTTCAGCCTATTTGTAAATGGCTTATTCATTTTTATTCTATTAACGCCGCAACCGTGAACTATCGCTTTAGGGTGAGCGTCGCACCTGGCAAGTGGAGCTGGATATCTCGGCCCCTCAGATCCTGTTCGTGGAACAACTGTGCTCGCGTGACTCGGCTGTCCTCGTCGTCGACTTCGGAAGACTTCGGCTCGCCAATGCTAATCTAGTGGACTATGCACAGCACACCCCTCCAGATGACGAAGGTAAGCCTGAATGAGTTGAGCTTATTGATTGATTACTTTTCAATGAAACATACATAGTGAACTTATTTCCATTGTTTCTTTTCATGTTCTATTTATTATGTTTTTTCATTGTGTAGAGATGTTCATGACCCCCTGCTCCACTCCCCCGGGCAGCCTGCTGTCGCCGGGCTCGCCCCCCGACCCCCCGCCGCAGCACCACGTCCCGCAGCCCGCGCTGGACGCCGCCAACTTACACAACAGACTGTACGACAGGTATGTTCATGACCCCCTGCTCCACTCCCCCGGGCAGCCTGCTGTCGCCGGGCTCGCCCCCCGACCCCCCGCCGCAGCACCACGTCCCGCAGCCCGCGCTGGACGCCGCCAACTTACACAACAGACTGTACGACAGGTATGTTCATGACCCCCTGCTCCACTCCCCCGGGCAGCCTGCTGTCGCCGGGCTCGCCCCCCGACCCCCCGCCGCAGCACCACGTCCCGCAGCCCGCGCTGGACGCCGCCAACTTACACAACAGACTGTACGACAGGTATGTTCATGACCCCCTGCTCCACTCCCCCGGGCAGCCTGCTGTCGCCGGGCTCGCCCCCCGACCCCCCGCCGCAGCACCACGTCCCGCAGCCCGCGCTGGACGCCGCCAACTTACACAACAGACTGTACGACAGGTATGTTCATGACCCCCTGCTCCACTCCCCCGGGCAGCCTGCTGTCGCCGGGCTCGCCCCCCGACCCCCCGCCGCAGCACCACGTCCCGCAGCCCGCGCTGGACGCCGCCAACTTACACAACAGACTGTACGACAGGTATGTTCATGACCCCCTGCTCCACTCCCCCGGGCAGCCTGCTGTCGCCGGGCTCGCCCCCCGACCCCCCGCCGCAGCACCACGTCCCGCAGCCCGCGCTGGACGCCGCCAACTTACACAACAGACTGTACGACAGGTATGTTCATGACCCCCTGCTCCACTCCCCCGGGCAGCCTGCTGTCGCCGGGCTCGCCCCCCGACCCCCCGCCGCAGCACCACGTCCCGCAGCCCGCGCTGGACGCCGCCAACTTACACAACAGACTGTACGACAGGTATGTTCATGACTCCCTGCTCCACTCCCCCGGGCAGCCTGCTGTCGCCGGGCTCGCCCCCCGACCCCCCGCCGCAGCACCACGTCCCGCAGCCCGCGCTGGACGCCGCCAACTTACACAACAGACTGTACGACAGGTATGTTCACGACTCCAGAAAACTACTCCACTACTCCGTAGAATCTGATGTCATCGGACTCAGGTTACAGATAAACCATTTTAAACCGAAATCCACACGCTCTAAATTGCTTATAACCTTAAAAATAACCTCGTGACCAGTTAAAATTATTTTATCGCGAACACTGTGCGTATACAACCCTAATTGTGGACACACAGAACAAATAATGATCGTGCTCATCATACAAACAATTGCCTTGGATGGGCATCGAACCCTCGAACTCCGGCATAGCAGTCCCCTGACTGCCTGTACCTGTGTCCTGTTGATCGAGCAGTTAGTAACCCTTCACTAACCCTACGTTATAAAAAGAACCCCTACGCTAAAATTCAAGTTTGTAACCCTCATAGTTTAGGCCCTGCGTTGATATGTCAGTCACACAACTCAGTCACTCAGTCAGCTTCTCTTTTTATATTGATTTAAATTCGCAGTCCAATAACAATAAAAACTAGAATGTAACTTTTCAGATACAAGATAGAACTCAGCGACCTACAGATCCTGGTAGGTCGCGCGCGAGACAACTGGAAGTACGCGCACACCAAGAGTACGTCCTCGCTGCATCTGCTGGACAGGTTCAGCATTTTACTACAGGTAACCATAAAACCCTTATAGACAACATTTAAGGTAAAGTGAAGGTTTAGGTAACAAATAGAATTTATAAAGGAATTGGGACAATTTGCCAAAATGTAACAAAAAAAAGAAATATAACAGAAACAATTCGAGTTACACGAATATGTGGGTAAAACTGTAGGGCAAAGGCAGCAAGGTCTTTCCAATGTATGTATAGTAGCGTAGAGGTACTTGTGTGTGCGGCTCGCTGTATAGTAGCGTAGAGTTGTTGAGTGATGGTGTGTGCGCAGGCGGAGCGGCGCGTGGTGCACACGAGCGACCCGCAGTACCCGACGGCCACGGTGTGCGGCTCGCTGTATAGTAGCGTAGAGTTGTTGAGTGATGGTGTGTGCGCAGGCGGAGCGGCGCGTGGTGCACACGAGCGACCCGCAGTACCCGACGGCCACGGTGTGCGGCTCGCTGTATAGTAGCGTAGAGTTGTTGAGTGATGGTGTGTGCGCAGGCGGAGCGGCGCGTGGTGCACACGAGCGACCCGCAGTACCCGACGGCCACGGTGTGCGGCTCGCTGTATAGTAGCGTAGAGTTGTTGAGTGATGGTGTGTGCGCAGGCGGAGCGGCGCGTGGTGCACACGAGCGACCCGCAGTACCCGACGGCGACGGTGTGCGGCTCGCTGCCGGCGCTTGTCGTGCACCTCAGCGAGCAGAAACTCTTCGCCGTGCGCGCGGTGTTCGCCAACTCGCCGCTTATTGCTAGCAACACGTAAGTAACCAGTTGTTTTTTGACGTGAGTAACGTTAGGCCTCATTTACGGAGACGCGGGGCGTCTCGCGTCGCGTGTGGCGTGGCGTCTCGCGGCGCGTCGGACGTTTTTTTCTGTTTACGGTGGGGCGGCGCGTGAAGCGGCACGCATCATCGCACGCGTAAACACAAACTTATAGCAATATACGACCATGTTCATAGAGAAGCGAGACTGGAAGCGTGGCGGTGCCCGCGGCGAATCCTCTAGCGTGTAGCGAAGCTTCCGCCTCGGACATAGCTTCATCGAGAATTGCCGCCGCGTGCGCCGCCGCGATAAACGCCGCGTGGGACGCGTCGGTGCCATCCGCGGGCTCGGCCGCAAAAAACGCCCTAATTCAAACAAACGCATCTAAAATCGCTTCTCCGTAAACGCACTCATACAACGCTATATATTTGAATTCAGTGCGGGCCGCGCCGCTCAACGCAACGCGCGACGTCCCGCGTCTCCGTAAATGAGGCCTTAGAATTTCACGTGGATAAAATGTTGCTTTTAAAACAATTTCTAGTGTTTGTAATTGCATTCTACTTTTTTATAGTAACACTTTTCAAAGTATTTAAAATATTCTTATTGCAATAAGTTAGCCTGTAGACTCGCGTTTTTGCACTTTAGGCGCGACCTTTATTTGACAATACATTGACACAGACACATTTTTTATTCTATGCATTATATGTTTATTATTTTTGTACCCAATTTGAAATTTAAATATCTTAAATGAATTTGAATTATTCATTTTTTGGGTCAGACTACTTGCACTTTTTTGAGACAGATCATGTTGAGCATTCACTGACATTTTATGCATTTAAGTTTGATCTGACATCCTGCATATCATTGACATTTTCTAGTTGTATTGACAATTCTTATGTTAGGAATGCACCTACACCTATGTCAGCATTGAGTTGATAACGGTAATTTCTCCCTGCACAGTAGCCGAGAGTCTGCCAGTCCGACGCAACCGGAGTCGGACGACGTGGAGGAGAACAGCGTGAGCTCGGAGACGGAGCGCTCCGAGTTCTCACAGCATCAGAACTCCACGCTTTTCATGCTACAGTTCGCCATCGAGCAGATGTCACTTGAGGTACGTACCTGTTCTTACGTCGCTCTTTCGTCTTACTATTGTGTTTCAATTTCAACGGTTGTTTCCACTACGTCCAAGAACTGATCATCACAGTTACAACACTAGGTATAGGTAAAGTGTCTTGACGTTCAAGCTGTCTTGCGGTTTCGAGTACTTTTTAAGTGGCATACGCAGATAGCGCCGTGTGACGGGTCGTTAATAAATAGTTATGAGCTCGATGACTGAAGCATGCATGCCGTCTATCGGTACAGTTCAACTCAAAGCTGAATAGGGAATATGCATGTAATTTAAATATGGTTCGAATATTTTTTTTCCGAATCTTTAATGGCAGAAAATATGAACTACATCATTATTTTACTTTTTAATAGCGTCATAATTATTTAAAATTAAAAATAAAAGTGCGAATAAAGCGCGGGAAATTCAAATTTGTGAAACGCATCACCATTGGTTATAACGAAAAATGACGTCAAATACTACGACAGCAATTCAACGTCTACAAAACATACAATGTGTAAGTATGACATTAAGTATTAGAATGGACTTTTTATTCGAAAACATAATTATTGCCGTGTGTGTTGTGAACTAATTTAATGTTCAAGTGTAATTTTACCTTCATAGTGAGGTAATTTAACATTTAAGAAAAATGACTGAAAGTGGTTTTGTAAAAGCACAATCTGATAATGTTTATTGCATTCGGGTATAGTAATACCGGTGAAATGGTTAGAAGAACGAAAACACCCTAAGTACTAGTAATAGGATCATAGTAAATGACGTAATCGAAATGGCGCGCGAAAATGGCGGCGTTTAAACAGATCAAATTTATTCAGTATTTTAAATATTTTTTTCGTACCACTTGCTCAAAAAAGTCACATTCTATGCCACAAAAAGCGAACATAACAATAGTCATTTTTAATCTGTTAAAAACAGGGAAAGAAAATTGTACTGGATTTCATTCATCCCCTAGGGAGAGAATGTGATTTAAATTTGGAATACCTAACTTACCGAAATTTATACTGAACTACATCTGTGTCGTTTAGTCTACATTTGACAGATTCTACTTTTGACATCATAGCAGATAAGATTATTAATTAAATAAAATTACGAAAACTGACGAGGCCGTATGAGCTTAATGCCTTTGCTTTTCCGACAAAAAAATATAAATCTAGGAATATGCCGCGTTTTTGTTTTCTTCAAATATTTAAACGTTAAGTTTATTTTAATTTATTTTTATAAATAAGTTAATGTTCTAAAAATACGTCTTCTTTTAATTGTCATTATTTTTAATAAATGCTTATCTCATATTATTATTGTGTTATTTTTTTCGCAAATGGTACGAAAAGTATTGTATTTTCCTCGGTGATAAAGCTGTCTTAGTCTTGGGTGAAATTAAATCCTTCGCTACACTCAGGACTCGTCTTAAATCCCTCGCTTCGCTCGTGATTTAAGTTTTGAACACCCTCGCTACGCTCGGGAGTAAATCTCGAGTCCTTCGTTACGCTCGCGATTTAAATCGTCACCCGCGACGGAAGACACTGCTTTATCCCCTTGGTTAATAATCTACTATTTAAGCTTCATTACTACATTTTTAAATATGTTTATATTTTTTTACTATGTTAAAACGTTGTAAACAGTGAAAATATAAAAAAAATGCATGCATATACCCTATTGGTCATTCCTACATAAGGAAGGTTTTTTAGACTTGCCCTGCATCGTAAGATTCTCATAATATATTACTTCAATCTGGACTTTAAAAGACTGTGACCACAGAGTTCCTTTTGGAATTTCTTCTCAGGGATCAATCATTTTGTAAAAACCGGCTCCATTTAAAAAATATAGACAAGTAAAAGTATCTGAAAAGATTAATTATAGAAAAATATCGTATGCAATATAATTGACAGACCAAAGAGATACATAGATAAATAATATAATTTATCACATATAAAGGTAACGGACCTAAATGCACGTTGGTGCAGCGGCTGAGCGAGTGGCCGCTGCGCCGGATGTCGGGTTCTATTCCCGCCCGGAACAAATATTTGTGAGCCCTGAAGGTGTTATGTGTATGAGTTTAAATGTTTGTAAACGAACCCACCACAGGAGAAATTCCTAGTTATAGCAAAGTTTCCAAAAAAATATTACCCTATTATGCTTTCACGGCTCTGCATTTAGTAAGGTATTCCTTTGTGATGATTCGATTTGATTTTTATATTTAAGAAAAATTACATAGTGTGTGAATATAGCAGCTTAAAAACCATAGTCCTTTATAGTTATAGACCCTAGCCTATAGTCCAGTACTTTTACCATAACCTACAATAGTCTTACACCTGCCGTAGGTTTTCCTTGGGTGCACTAAGACTTCATGTCTAGTGCATACGGAGAAAATCTGCGGTTGGTATCTCATTTCAATAGATATGACAACGGGCATTTGCGAGTTGGCTTCGGCACTCGTAAGCCTTCCAAAGGTCTGAAACCAGAGGGTTCCGAGAAATAAAAAAGTGTTGCTGGGGAGTTTGTTCCGCCACTTCTTCTTCCCAGCAAAAACACTAGGAAGTGGCGAAGGGCGGGCGTTTTGGGGGACTATCTTATGTAATTTTTGACGTTCAAAAAGTGCTGATCCTCAGCCTAATTTGAATAAATGACTTTCGATTTTGATTTTTTGATTTTGATAACCGAATATAGAAAATAACAATGTCAAATGTAAATTATTAATGTCCAAAATATTAAAATTAAAAACCGTCATCAATTAACTAGATTAAGTTATACAATAAAAATGAAACAGTAAAATAACAGCTATGCCATTGAAACAAAAGTTTAAGAAATCGATATATTTATAAAAACCAATTGCTGTTCGTTAGTCCAGCTAATACTCAAGAACGGCTGGGCCGATGGTTCTCTAATTTTGGTTCTGAAATGTTTGTGGAAGTCCAGGAAAGGTTTAAAATGTGAGTAAATATAAAAAAATGCTTGAAATATAGTAAGAACAACAATTTCGCTTTCCCTTAGAAACTATTTAATTCCTTCCTGTCAAACATTTGATGTTCGTCCCACCGTCGATACGGTATACCTCTCGAATTAGAGAACGTATTTAAATAAGGATTTTGAATCGACAACATAAATGTAAAATGGATTATTGCGTATTTAGATTAAAAAAATACGAAAAGTTAAATACCATGACAACGGAGCAACTAAATTATTTTTGGTTGTCAATTTTGTGCGTACCGGTACGTTCTGAAATTTATTTTGTAACTAAACTTAGAAAGAGATTTTATGAAGCATAAAAAAGTCTTATATTTCAGAAATCTATTTACGTAATTAATAATGATGACAGAGACGAACTGCAATAATTCTTTTTGTTTGAACATTAATTGAAGCGGACCGAGAAAACAATATAAATTGTAAAATTAAGAAAGTTATATTTTTTAAATCAATGCATTTCAGTAAGGTAGTTAGGTTAGGTAGTTAGGTTAGCTATGGGATAGGTATGGTAAGTTAGGTTAGGTTATATACATATACATGTTGTCATTTTGATTCTATCGAACACAAAATGTTTAAATACTCGTAAGATCACATTAGAGACTCACTAAATAAAAAGTAGTAGTGGTTTGTAAATGTATGTATATCTAATATATAAAATTATCGTGTCAGTGTTTGTAACAAAACTCATCCAAAACGGCTTGAGCGATTCTTATAAAATTTTATTGTATATACAGTAGGTCTGAGAATAGGATGTAAACTAATAGAAACTAAATAGGAATAATAAATTGCTTCTAAGGCGAAACGAAGTTAGCCGGGCAGCTAGTATTAAATAAAAAAGTCATTGTCTATTATTTAAGTCATACCATACCTACATATCATGAAGATAGTGTACAGAGTAGAGACATGACGTGACGTGTGGTGCAGGTGCAGTCCATGGGGCGCAGCATCGCGGAGGTGCAGGTGTGCGGCGTGAAGGCGGCGGCGACTGCGCGGCCGCGCGACCTGTCGCTGTGCCTGTCCGTGCACTCGCTGCTGCTGGTGGACGCGCTGCAGACCTACGGGCCCGACTTCGAGCTGCTCGTCGCCAGTCACAAACATGTCGGGTACGTGCTGAATGTAATCATCGCGGAGGTGCAGGTGTGCGGCGTGAAGGCGGCGGCGACTGCGCGGCCGCTTTTGCTGTATACAAAGACAATTGTAAAAACAAGATATTAAAATATCTTGTTTTCACAATTTTCTTTTTGGCATTAGCTTTGATTTGGGCATAAAAAAAAATTCTGTAGTGTCCATAGTTTGTCAGGTTCAGGTTAGCTCTCAATCCTCTTGTGAGAACTGAGGGCCCAACTTTACAGTCCATAACTTGGTTATTTGACTTTCACAAAATTTGATTCCAACTTTCACAATTTTTGGAATGTTCACTAAATCCAAAGCACATTTTCAAAGAGTTATTACAAAGTAGCCCTCGCACCACACGCACATATAAAACGTACTTGAGAGTCGATCGAACTATCCTACCAATCATGAAAACTTGGTGATTACCTATGACTTTTGCATGTAAGGATTTCAGGGTAAATCTTCGTAAAAAACTACTATAAAAACGGTGGGGTATATGACTGAATTTTAGAGATAACGGTTGATCTTGATTAGATTACTAGAGTATTGATTCTACGCTCTTTGTTGCTCATAACGTATCGTGTTCTCCTGCAGCATGGACACGCTGTCGGGCAGCATCCGCGGCTCGGAGCCGTGCTCACCCACGTCGCCCACATCGCCCACATCGCCCACGTCGCCCACGTCGCCCATGTGCCCCTCGTCGCCCGACGCGCGCTCGTCGCACGTGCTGGCGCACCCGCACGCGCTGCACCAAGCGCTCAACTCGCTGCACAGCAGTAATAAGAGTAAGTGCTTTGCAATGAAACAAACATTCAGTTGGTGGTGGGATGACAAGAAAAGATAAGTCAATGTGTTACTTTTATTAATGCTTATGGTCTTAAAAACGTTCAATTTAAGTGGTTACAATGATCCAGTGCCTGTTTTCAGATGAACCCTTGTACCCCGCAGACCCTCTGGACGCGGGGCGCGCCAGCCCGGCGCCGAGCTGGGTGTCGGGCACGGGGTTCAACTGGAATGGCAGCGGCATGTTCGGGGCCGGCTGGGGCAGCGCCTGGGGAGCCGCCTGGAGTGCCGTCACCTGGGGGCCCGCACCCGGCGGCTGGGGGCCCGCACCCGGCGGCTGGGGGCCCGCGCCTGCTGGCTGGGGCGCCGCTGGTTTAGTGGACTCGGAGGCACTCATCGCCGTGGATCTATGTCTCGTTAAAGGAGACGGGGACAATGAAGACCTGCGGATAGCCAACATTTTGTTTAACAATCTTGATATTATTGGTGAGTTGAAGAACTGGCTTGCTTTTGAGTGCAAAATGTAAAAAGTAAACGTTTACTATCCAAATTCTTTAAAGTACAGAATGCTCTATTAATGTCCCTTTTGGTGTTAAGCTAATCAAGAGACGATAGTGGAGTTGATTGGCTTCACTCATCGAGTACTTGGGCCCAAGACAAGTGCCAAGAAAACTCCTAGTGATACAGGAGTATCTGAACCTGCTGCAACTGCCACATACTCCTATCCGATACCTGAAGATGAGCCCAAGGTAAGGATACTCTAGCATATTTCACTTGAGTTTTACCTTTGCATGCAATGTCGTAGCTTATGTTTTTTATGTATGCTGATGTATGTGCAGAGAGAGGTCCGCACGGAGATCACGTTCGACTTCCACCGGCTGGGCGTGCTGCTGCTGCGCGCGGCGGTGCACGAGGGGACCGTGGTGGCGCGCAAGATCGCCACCGCCACCATCAGCGAGGCCAAGATACAGGCCACCGTCGGTACGTACACACGCACACGATGAGCTAATGAACTGCACCGGCTGGGCGTGCTGCTGCTGCGCGCGGCGGTGCACGAGGGGACCGTGGTGGCGCGCAAGATCGCCACCGCCACCATCAGCGAGGCCAAGATACAGGCCACCGTCGGTACGTACACACGCACACGATGAGCTAATGAACTGCACCGGCTGGGCGTGCTGCTGCTGCGCGCGGCGGTGCACGAGGGGACCGTGGTGGCGCGCAAGATCGCCACCGCCACCATCAGCGAGGCCAAGATACAGGCCACCGTCGGTACGTACACACGCACACGATGAGCTAATGAACTGCACCGGCTGGGCGTGCTGCTGCTGCGCGCGGCGGTGCACGAGGGGACCGTGGTGGCGCGCAAGATCGCCACCGCCACCATCAGCGAGGCCAAGATACAGGCCACCGTCGGTACGTACACACGCACACGATGAGCTAATGAACTGCACCGGCTGGGCGTGCTGCTGCTGCGCGCGGCGGTGCACGAGGGGACCGTGGTGGCGCGCAAGATCGCCACCGCCACCATCAGCGAGGCCAAGATACAGGCCACCGTCGGTACGTACACACGCACACGATGAGCTAATGAACTGCACCGGCTGGGCGTGCTGCTGCTGCGCGCGGCGGTGCACGAGGGGACCGTGGTGGCGCGCAAGATCGCCACCGCCACCATCAGCGAGGCCAAGATACAGGCCACCGTCGGTACGTACACACGCACACGATGAGCTAATGAACTGCACCGGCTGGGCGTGCTGCTGCTGCGCGCGGCGGTGCACGAGGGGACCGTGGTGGCGCGCAAGATCGCCACCGCCACCATCAGCGAGGCCAAGATACAGGCCACCGTCGGTACGTACACACGCACACGATGAGCTAATGAACTGCACCGGCTGGGCGTGCTGCTGCTGCGCGCGGCGGTGCACGAGGGGACCGTGGTGGCGCGCAAGATCGCCACCGCCACCATCAGCGAGGCCAAGATACAGGCCACCGTCGGTACGTACACACGCACACGATGAGCTAATGAACTGCACCGGCTGGGCGTGCTGCTGCTGCGCGCGGCGGTGCACGAGGGGACCGTGGTGGCGCGCAAGATCGCCACCGCCACCATCAGCGAGGCCAAGATACAGGCCACCGTCGGTACGTACACACGCACACGATGAGCTAATGAACTGCACCGGCTGGGCGTGCTGCTGCTGCGCGCGGCGGTGCACGAGGGGACCGTGGTGGCGCGCAAGATCGCCACCGCCACCATCAGCGAGGCCAAGATACAGGCCACCGTCGGTACGTACACACGCACACGATGAGCTAATGAACTGCACACGGCGTTTAGCAAACTTCATTGGTATAGAATGATGCTCAGAATATTGTTGTGTAACTCTTAAAAATTGCCTATTGGTAAAATATGGCTCAACCTTTTTCTTATTTGTTTAACCACCATGTACTGTATCCATATTTGCAAACTAAAAGTTACATTATTTTACTTAAAACTATTCTAAACTAGCACTTCGTTCATGACTTTGTCCGCGTGCCTTTTAATACTTTTTTCTTTAAACATTGACATTTTTTAAACCCCATTGTAGTTTTGAAAATTGTAACCTACGTTGCTCCGTGATACTATAACGGTGAAAGAATTTTAATATTTCCTCTTTATAATATAACAACATATAGACAAACTTGCGCTTCAATTTTAGATTCTTAAATCATCATAATATTTAGAACATAATTCTTTTACTTAATACTATGACGATAGGGGTTAAGATTCGTTTCAAATTCCGTGGTTCGGCAGACGGCAGCCGCGTGGAAGTAGGCGGGTCGCTGGGCGGCGTGGGCGTGGTGTCGCTGTGCGAGGGCGGCGGCCTGCACACGCGCGTGCTGAGCGCGGGCCAGGCGCGCGCGCACGATGCGCACGCTGCGCACGACGCGCACGCTGCGCACGACACGCGCGACCACGACGGAGACGACGCCAAGGCCCTGCTGTTCACCATCCACCGGGCGGTAGTCGCACGGAGCGACGCAGAAGCTCCAGGTAACAGCTTTATTTTAACTGAGCAGTTTATATAAGGTGATTAATACACTGCGTGTGATTGCGTATTTTAACTTTGCTTGTAAGTATCTCTGTTTTTATAGAAAATACGCACAGTTCAACATACAGAAAATGCATATACGCGCGTTCATTCAGATTATGCGCCTATTATTGGAGACTGTACACAGAAGGTTTGGCTGGTTGGGTTGGTTTGGCTGTATACAGAAGCTGTTGGTTTACCTTTAATAAATAAATACATGCGGAGTAACACGAGAACACGCGTATGGGTGCGGGGCGAGACACAAGGTATGGCACAGCGAGTCACGCAGTGCCGTGCGTGACTTGTGCGATGCTATCACTGCACTATCACCACAGCGAACGGCTTTGAATTAAATGAGCCAGAGCCGCTATGATACACAAAACGCAACTACGCGCGATAGTGAGTAAAAAACCCGCACGATGATGCGATCTACACTCCCGCAAGTATGCGCGTAAGTGCGTTGACACGCAACATGCATCACATGCGGCTTACATAAACAGTGTGGTAATCGCCTTAAGTGAGGAATAAGATAAAACAAGGTTAATGACGTCGACATGATGGCAGTGGTGGAGGCGACGGCTCGCCTGCACGTGGCCAGCGTGTGGTACACGCACTCGGGCCCGCTGCTGCGCGAGCTGCGCTCGTGCCTGTCGGAGTTCAAGCAGTACCTCGCCAACCTGGCGCGCTCCATCCGCGCCGCCGCCGCCGACATGGCCATCGGCCTCGTGCATCCCAGGTACGGCGAGCGCGTATTATTATTTGTTTTCATTTCACTCATCATCATCTGCCTAGTCTTTTCCCAACTATGTTAGGATCAGCTTCCAGTTTAACCTAATGCAGCTGAATACCAGGGTTTAACATGGGAGCGACTGTTGTTTTCTTTTATTTTCACAACATTTACATAAATTAAATAACGTTTATTAGTGACGCTAAAACTCGAAAATAGCTGGACCGATTTGGCTAATTTAGATCTTGAAATACTCGTATTCAAGGAAGTCGAAGGTAGGTTTAAACGGTCAAAAACATGTAGAAAAATTGTGAGAAAAGTATGTAAAATAACAATTTAAGTGCCCATACAGTTTGTTGCTATCTGTCAAACATTATGCATTAATTTGTTTGTTATGTTTCAGAGCTGAGTCCCTGTACGCGAACCCGAAGCTGTCGCAGTCGATGGAGGGCGTGTCTCCGCGCCGCCGCACCACCAGTCTGGGCGCCTCGCTGGACGAGCCCGGCTCGCTCAAGTCCGACAACATCGTGCTCAGGTACCGTACTACAATAGGGTATATGCATGTATTTTTTATATTTTTAATTCTCTGTTTACAACGTTTTAACATAGTAAAAAAATATTTACATGTTTAAAAATGCATTTTTAAACATTTTAATATTTATTTTTTATTCTGAGCTAACAAGTATTCAAAATACAGAATAAGTTTGAGCTGTTTAAACGCCGCCATTTTCGCGCGCCATCTCGATGACGTCATTTACTATTCTCCTATTACTATAACTTTGGGTGTTTTCGTTCTTCTTACCATTACACCATGAAAAAAGTTCAAAACTCTGATTGTGAATCTTGGGTTTTTATATATCAATGGATTTAGTTCATATTTTCTGCGAATAAACATTAGGAAAAAAAAAATTCGAACCAAATTTAAATTACATGCATATTCCCCATTGCGGTGTTCACTAATAATGGCCTCTTTTCATGCACAGAAGGCACGAGCATTGATCATCACGCTTGCTCAAGGCGGATTGGCGATTATAAATATAAATATTTCACAACTTTTCACACAACGCCATCTAGTCCCAAGCTAAGCTAAGAGCTTGTGTTATGGGTACTAAACAGCGGATAAACATACTTATACAGTATGGATACCACTCATATACAATAAATAAAACCACATACTTGTTACCACCTTTTCTTACGATTTCGAAAAAATGAACGAAATCGGTGCAGTAGTTTGATCAAAAAATGGATTTCTAACTTTGATCAAATTTGAACATTTGTATAATCGAACTACTAGGTCAATGATTCAATGAACTCCTAAAGCGACGTGGCCCTTCCGTGCAAAATATCTGCCTAAACTTATACTAAACATAACATGACCCGCGGCGCGGCGTTCTTCATTGGCTGATTCGGCGAACTATCACAGGCAACTAGGGAAGTACACCTGATATCGACTAATGATCGATAAATACAGAAGTCTGTTTAACTTTAAATAGTTAGCATGGTGTTTTTAGAATTATCGTGCTGTTATTATAATTCTATTATTACTATACTGTACCTTTCAAAAGCTACAAGCGTTTTTTGTTTGAATATGTTCTTATTAAATATTAATAAGTAGATTTAGAGATAAAATGAATAAAGTAGAAGTCAATAATAACGGTTTTAAAAAAAAAAACCTATAGTGTACCTATCTTTTACTTACCTATCCTATCTGTTACTCGTCCGAAAAGTTTATTTTCTTCTTCTGGCGATAGAATAAAATAAAAATAAAGTTTTAATTAATCCAATTAATAATTTGTTGATATTTTTTAATATTAAAACAATTCAATAAAAAAAAACTTGTATTAAAATGTCTTGTTTTGCTAGTAAATAAATAAGTGTAAAAAAGTATCGATAAACAAAGAAATCCCTATTTGAGTGTCGCTAGCGCTACTTTCTTTAAAGTTCGCCGCCATCTTCCGGAACTCGCGCGCGTTTTTATGCGATATTTTTTTGTTTTAGTTACGGTGAAATGGAAACATTTAAGTTACCTATTAGCAACTTTACTTTAGTGTGTGTGCGTAAATTGTGTTTTAAATTAATTATTATTTATTTTTGTTGAGTGATATTAATAACCTTCGTGTATAACGTGTGTGGTTTTATCTAATTTATCAATTTCTCGGGAGCCGGGAGCATTCCTGAGAGTTGTTGCGTAACTTACGTGAACCCAACCTCCCTGGGAGCTGTACAAAGGATTAAATAAAATCAGTGCAAATTAGAGAAAAACATAGTGCCTAACACTTGTTCTGCGTCATACCTATTCCATCTTCTTTTGAACAACCACTCTTGGAACTAACGTGCAACATTTAATTTATTTAGCTCAGTTTAGTTATCGCGGAATAAAAAAATATGGTGATAAAAACAAACTTACTAAGTGAACTTTAATTTGATCGCACATTGTCAAACGAATCAAATGACACAGTGCTTGTGCTTAGCTACCTACATGCTGAACCCGCTTCGCACCGCTCGTTGCCGTTCTTCCCGGGTCAAGGTACGTTTTCTAAACAGAGTGTAGACATTTACAGATGTTATTTTGATATTTATTTTGTTCGAAAATTTCACTTTTTTGTATTACGATTTATTATGAAATATTCAATTTTGTTGTACTCCACTAAAAATACTCTTGGTTTGAATTATTGTATAAGAGTAAAATCCATACTGTATAAAAGCACATATGAATCGAAAAAGTCACATTGGTACTTGCCCGCATTTGAACAACAACCTCTTGCATGAGACGTAGGGGTAGAATTGCCTTAACCTCTGGGCCATCACGACTCTCCTAAATCTCCGGGCCATCACGATTATTCACGATTCTCCTTAACCTCTGGGTTATCACACCTAGAGATGGACAGTATTCACTAACTAAGATGCTAATATTTTACTTGATGGTGAGGTTATGGTCTCGTTGACAGCGTGAACATCGAGCTGGAGTCCCCGGTGGTGGTGGTGCCACGCAACGCGCACAGCACGCAGGTGTTCGTGGCGCACCTGGGCCGCATGGCGCTGAGCAACCGGCCCGGCCCGCCGCACCACACGCTCTACAAAGTGCGCGTGCGGGACATCTCGCTGGCTGCGGTCTGTACACTACACTCTAACAGTTGGAGTCCCCGGTGGTGGTGGTGCCGCACAGCCCGCAGGTGTTCGTGGCGCACCTGGGCCGCATGGCGCTGAGCAACCGGCCCGGCCCGCCGCACCACACGCTCTACAAAGTGCGCGTGCGGGACATCTCGCTGGCTGCGGTCTGTACACTACACTCTAACAGTTGGAATCCCCGGTGGTGGTGGTGCCGCACAGCCCGCAGGTGTTCGTGGCGCACCTGGGCCGCATGGCGCTGAGCAACCGGCCCGGCCCGCCGCACCACACGCTCTACAAAGTGCGCGTGCGGGACATCTCGCTGGCTGCGGTCTGTACACTACACTCTAACAGTTGGAGTCCCCGGTGGTGGTGGTGCCGCACAGCCCGCAGGTGTTCGTGGCGCACCTGGGCCGCATGGCGCTGAGCAACCGGCCCGGCCCGCCGCACCACACGCTCTACAAAGTGCGCGTGCGGGACATCTCGCTGGCTGCGGTCTGTACACTACACTCTAACAGTTGGAGTCCCCGGTGGTGGTGGTGCCGCACAGCCCGCAGGTGTTCGTGGCGCACCTGGGCCGCATGGCGCTGAGCAACCGGCCCGGCCCGCCGCACCACACGCTCTACAAAGTGCGCGTGCGGGACATCTCGCTGGCTGCGGTCTGTACACTACACTCTAACAGTTGGAGTCCCCGGTGGTGGTGGTGCCGCACAGCCCGCAGGTGTTCGTGGCGCACCTGGGCCGCATGGCGCTGAGCAACCGGCCCGGCCCGCCGCACCACACGCTCTACAAAGTGCGCGTGCGGGACATCTCGCTGGCTGCGGTCTGTACACTACACTCTAACAGTTGGAGTCCCCGGTGGTGGTGGTGCCGCACAGCCCGCAGGTGTTCGTGGCGCACCTGGGCCGCATGGCGCTGAGCAACCGGCCCGGCCCGCCGCACCACACGCTCTACAAAGTGCGCGTGCGGGACATCTCGCTGGCTGCGGTCTGTACACTACACTCTAACAGTTGGAGTCCCCGGTGGTGGTGGTGCCGCACAGCCCGCAGGTGTTCGTGGCGCACCTGGGCCGCATGGCGCTGAGCAACCGGCCCGGCCCGCCGCACCACACGCTCTACAAAGTGCGCGTGCGGGACATCTCGCTGGCTGCGGTCTGTACACTACACTCTAACAGTTGGAGTCCCCGGTGGTGGTGGTGCCGCACAGCCCGCAGGTGTTCGTGGCGCACCTGGGCCGCATGGCGCTGAGCAACCGGCCCGGCCCGCCGCACCACACGCTCTACAAAGTGCGCGTGCGGGACATCTCGCTGGCTGCGGTCTGTACACTACACTCTAACAGTTGGAGTCCCCGGTGGTGGTGGTGCCGCACAGCCCGCAGGTGTTCGTGGCGCACCTGGGCCGCATGGCGCTGAGCAACCGGCCCGGCCCGCCGCACCACACGCTCTACAAAGTGCGCGTGCGGGACATCTCGCTGGCTGCGGTCTGTACACTACACTCTAACAGTTGGAGTCCCCGGTGGTGGTGGTGCCGCACAGCCCGCAGGTGTTCGTGGCGCACCTGGGCCGCATGGCGCTGAGCAACCGGCCCGGCCCGCCGCACCACACGCTCTACAAAGTGCGCGTGCGGGACATCTCGCTGGCTGCGGTCTGTACACTACACTCTAACAGTTGGAGTCCCCGGTGGTGGTGGTGCCGCACAGCCCGCAGGTGTTCGTGGCGCACCTGGGCCGCATGGCGCTGAGCAACCGGCCCGGCCCGCCGCACCACACGCTCTACAAAGTGCGCGTGCGGGACATCTCGTTGGCTGCGGTCTGTACACTACTCCACTCTAACAACCTTCTGCATCTATCAAACTAATTGTGCCATATCCACCATTTTCACAAGCCCTATTTTATTTTATTTTTATTTTTATTACAACTTTATGTACACAGATAGTGAACTTAAACTAATCCAAGTTGAACTAATAGTAGATTATTAACCAAGGGCTGTATGACATCAATTGCATACGAGGTTTTTGGCGCCTGAGCGAAGCGAAGGCGCTAATTAACCCGAGTATGCAATTGATGCTTACGCCCGAGATAATCGATACCGAGAAAAAAAAAATTAACTTTTTAAAAATAATCTTCGTGCAGTATGAGTATGACAGTTCTTTTTTCAAATTCCAAAACCTATGCTGTAATGATAGTCATACACCCCGGCATTCAGGGGTGTAAGGGTGTACTTACAGAGCAAGAGATATGTAAATAAATTTAATATCTTATTTTCGAAATACGACTATCGCTGTGCATTAGAGTGAAAGAGGGGGAGCCTGCCTACCGCTGTCGTATGCGTGAGAGAAAAGGAAGAAAGCCAGACTGGCGCCGTAACGCAAGCGTTCTTTGTGCGCATCCAACGACAATAGACGTGCACGCATCTACGGACGCGTAACGTTTACCACATACGTATGGTGTCAATGGCTCGTGTACAATTTTCCTTGCCGTGCTATGCTCATGACGTGTTTGTTGCCTGTCACCAGGTGGACGTGGCCGACAAGTTAAAGCTCCACCAGTTGACGTCAGAGAACATGGCGGATATATACGACGTGTCGTCGGGCAAGCCCGTGTTGCATAACACGGCGCTGCGCTTCACAGTCAACTACTGCGATACCGAGGTTGACACCGACGCGGACTACCAGGTATCATCTCTAAAAGCAGGGCTTCCTCTCGCCTACCCTTCTGGTGTGCACTACAGGGTCCTTAGTGAACTTATTTTATAAAGTTACCACCTCAGGATACATATGGAAAGTAATAAAGATATTGAGTATTAAGTATTCTTGGCCTCTTTTAGTCTGATGCATAACAAGAGGCTATTGAGTTATATGACTTGGGTTCTCGAGAACCCGGATCAGCGATATGCCAACCAACATACCATTACCAACCAAATCTTTTAATTGTAAATTAAATGTATGTTCAAGAAAAATAGTTCAGATGACTACTAATTACTGTTTAATGTCAGATCCGAGTCGCTGAGATGCAAGGTTTTTTAAAAATCCAATATTTAAAATTCTAGTGTCACAGTGTTTGTTTGCCGGGGCAGCTAGTAAATTATATATATACAGATATAATTGTGAGCTTTATGTCACCGCTTACAGTGCGAAGTCCACGGCAAGATAGTGGGCGGTCTGCACGTGTCGGCGCGACGCGAGCAGTACGAACAGCTGCTGGAGACTCTTCGTTGGATATCCACAGACACGCCCGCAGATGTGGTGGACAACTCTGGTCCGCACAGGATGCCCTCTTCGCACTCTCAGGTATTTTATAATGATAATAAAAATATTTTAAAGCTATTTTTGTTCGATATTTGGTTTTGAAAAGAGCTGAAATTGTTTTATTAGGGGAGTTTTTATCTACAGTAATTATGTAAAAATAAAAGTCATTGAAAAGTTATGTTGTTTCCAGATGCCGGGCACGGACGGTCTGCTGGGCGGCGCAGTGCCCACGCTGCAGCTGGACCCGGCCGTGCGCGCCGCCGTGCTGGCCGTGCCGCCGCCGCCCGCAGCACGCGCCGCACAGCCCGCCGCGCCGCTCATTGGTAAGGGACTAGGAGTGCCGCACTGCGTCACGAGTACAGTTTGGTGCCCACGCTGCAGCTGGACCCGGCCGTGCGCGCCGCCGTGCTGGCCGTGCCGCCGCCGCCCGCAGCACGCGCCGCACAGCCCGCCGCGCCGCTCATTGGTAAGGGACTAGGAGTGCCGCACTGCGTCACGAGTACAGTTTGGTGCCCACGCTGCAGCTGGACCCGGCCGTGCGCGCCGCCGTGCTGGCCGTGCCGCCGCCGCCCGCAGCACGCGCCGCACAGCCCGCCGCGCCGCTCATTGGTAAGGGACTAGGAGTGCCGCACTGCGTCACGAGTACAGTTTGGTGCCCACGCTGCAGCTGGACCCGGCCGTGCGCGCCGCCGTGCTGGCCGTGCCGCCGCCGCCCGCAGCACGCGCCGCACAGCCCGCCGCGCCGCTCATTGGTAAGGGACTAGGAGTGCCGCACTGCGTCACGAGTACAGTTTGGTGCCCACGCTGCAGCTGGACCCGGCCGTGCGCGCCGCCGTGCTGGCCGTGCCGCCGCCGCCCGCAGCACGCGCCGCACAGCCCGCCGCGCCGCTCATTGGTAAGGGACTAGGAGTGCCGCACTGCGTCACGAGTACAGTTTGGTGCCCACGCTGCAGCTGGACCCGGCCGTGCGCGCCGCCGTGCTGGCCGTGCCGCCGCCGCCCGCAGCACGCGCCGCACAGCCCGCCGCGCCGCTCATTGGTAAGGGACTAGGAGTGCCGCACTGCGTCACGAGTACAGTTTGGTGCCCACGCTGCAGCTGGACCCGGCCGTGCGCGCCGCCGTGCTGGCCGTGCCGCCGCCGCCCGCAGCACGCGCCGCACAGCCCGCCGCGCCGCTCATTGGTAAGGGACTAGGAGTGCCGCACTGCGTCACGAGTACAGTTTGGTGCCCACGCTGCAGCTGGACCCGGCCGTGCGCGCCGCCGTGCTGGCCGTGCCGCCGCCGCCCGCAGCACGCGCCGCACAGCCCGCCGCGCCGCTCATTGGTAAGGGACTAGGAGTGCCGCACTGCGTCACGAGTACAGTTTGGTGCCCACGCTGCAGCTGGACCCGGCCGTGCGCGCCGCCGTGCTGGCCGTGCCGCCGCCGCCCGCAGCACGCGCCGCACAGCCCGCCGCGCCGCTCATTGGTAAGGGACTAGGAGTGCCGCACTGCGTCACGAGTACAGTTTGGTGCCCACGCTGCAGCTGGACCCGGCCGTGCGCGCCGCCGTGCTGGCCGTGCCGCCGCCGCCCGCAGCACGCGCCGCACAGCCCGCCGCGCCGCTCATTGGTAAGGGACTAGGAGTGCCGCACTGCGTCACGAGTACAGTTTGGTGCCCACGCTGCAGCTGGACCCGGCCGTGCGCGCCGCCGTGCTGGCCGTGCCGCCGCCGCCCGCAGCACGCGCCGCACAGCCCGCCGCGCCGCTCATTGGTAAGGGACTAGGAGTGCCGCACTGCGTCACGAGTACAGTTTGGTGCCCACGCTGCAGCTGGACCCGGCCGTGCGCGCCGCCGTGCTGGCCGTGCCGCCGCCGCCCGCAGCACGCGCCGCACAGCCCGCCGCGCCGCTCATTGGTAAGGGACTAGGAGTGCCGCACTGCGTCACGAGTACAGTTTGGTGCCCACGCTGCAGCTGGACCCGGCCGTGCGCGCCGCCGTGCTGGCCGTGCCGCCGCCGCCCGCAGCACGCGCCGCACAGCCCGCCGCGCCGCTCATTGGTAAGGGACTAGGAGTGCCGCACTGCGTCACGAGTACAGTTTGGTGCCCACGCTGCAGCTGGACCCGGCCGTGCGCGCCGCCGTGCTGGCCGTGCCGCCGCCGCCCGCAGCACGCGCCGCACAGCCCGCCGCGCCGCTCATTGGTAAGGGACTAGGAGTGCCGCACTGCGTCACGAGTACAGTTTGGTGCCCACGCTGCAGCTGGACCCGGCCGTGCGCGCCGCCGTGCTGGCCGTGCCGCCGCCGCCCGCAGCACGCGCCGCACAGCCCGCCGCGCCGCTCATTGGTAAGGGACTAGGAGTGCCGCAGGTGCCCGCGTCGCGAGTTTCGACATTCTCAAATACCCATGAATGAATGGGACAAGGACATGAATTTCCATCTTCGATTTAACTCCCGGGACATCCCGATGCGTCAATACTTTATTTAATAAATTAGAATCGAGTTTTTACTTTAAAAAAAAAAAAAATAGTTTTCAGCAGATTTAGGTTTTTTGTGATTGAATGTTGATAATAATATAATTGTTCTAGTCTGGCAGTAAGCTTTCCGGTTAGATGGGTGTTCTATTCGCAACAAGCGAGTAAGCCTCTAGTACGAACGTATGCGACTGATTTTTACATTTGGTATTTACGTCCACCGCGCTAGCCTCAAATTATAGACGAGCATCATCATCCGCCTAGATTTTTTCCAAATATTTTGGGGTCGACTTCCAGTTTAAACGGATGCGGTTGAATATATGGTGTCTCTTACATGGAGCGACTGAATGTCTGACCTTCACATCCCAGTTACTGTGTAACACGACTGTTGACGACACCAGCGCCATCTACGAGCGGCGACATGCACTAACGCGGGTGGCGTTGACGGACGGCCGCGGGGGAGGGGCGCGGGGTTCACGCGAGCACCGCGCGCGCACCGCCACTCACTGCCCTTGTGATCCGTGTGACGACACCAGCGCCATCTACGAGCGGCGACATGCACTAACGCGGGTGGCGTTGACGGACGGCCGCGGGGGAGGGGCGCGGGGTTCACGCGAGCACCGCGCGCGCACCGCCACTCACTGCCCTTGTGATCCGTGTGACGACACCAGCGCCATCTACGAGCGGCGACATGCACTAACGCGGGTGGCGTTGACGGACGGCCGCGGGGGAGGGGCGCGGGGTTCACGCGAGCACCGCGCGCGCACCGCCACTCACTGCCCTTGTGATCCGTGTGACGACACCAGCGCCATCTACGAGCGGCGACATGCACTAACGCGGGTGGCGTTGACGGACGGCCGCGGGGGAGGGGCGCGGGGTTCACGCGAGCACCGCGCGCGCACCGCCACTCACTGCCCTTGTGATCCGTGTGACGACACCAGCGCCATCTACGAGCGGCGACATGCACTAACGCGGGTGGCGTTGACGGACGGCCGCGGGGGAGGGGCGCGGGGTTCACGCGAGCACCGCGCGCGCACCGCCACTCACTGCCCTTGTGATCCGTGTGACGACACCAGCGCCATCTACGAGCGGCGACATGCACTAACGCGGGTGGCGTTGACGGACGGCCGCGGGGGAGGGGCGCGGGGTTCACGCGAGCACCGCGCGCGCACCGCCACTCACTGCCCTTGTGATCCTTGTGACGACAACGACAAACTATATACCCTATTATGTATAATTAACCTAAACGATTGTAAAAACCATCAAGTAAACCTTCAGTACGAGCAGCCTGGGCTTTCATTTATCCCACGAAGACGACCACTAAGACGACCTGACGAAATCCCCAACTCGTCACTTCTTGGCTAAACTGGTGGTCAGATTTTCGGGCTTCTAACTATCTATTGGTATGTTTTTTGAAATAAAAAAATCAATAGTAGTAATTACATCTGTAACGACTGCACAGATTTACAAATGACAGCCGAGACCAACAACTTTACGTGCTTTCCTAAGCACGGAAGAATCTTGGTATGTAATTAATGATCACTAAACTTATAACCAAAGTTTTTAGCATTTAGCATTCAGCGTGCTAAGTATTTGTTTATTACTATAATTAATCTGTGACAATATTCTCATGACAGTACTCTTCGAGCTGCCTACGTTTAGCGTGGTCCTGCGCGCTGATTTAGGCGAGGGTGAACGAAGCCTCGTAGAACTGTCCTTCAGAGAGTTCAAGCTGAACTATCAGAAGACGCATCCTTACGAAAATATGTTGCAAGTAAGTAGCTATGTGTGTTTCATTGTTTGCATTGAATAGGCTCCGAAACTACCGGACCAATTTGAAAAATTATTTCACCGTTGGGACACACACTATTCTTGGGAGACAGGCTACTTTTTATCCCTGTATTCCCACGGGAACGAGAACTACGCGGCTCAAACCGCGTGACTAAAACTAACTCAATTTAATTAATACTTCTTGCTCCCGACAGGTTTCTCTCCATTCAGTAACAATGGAGGACCTGACGAAGGACCCGGAGTCGAAGCACCGCATGCTGATGGTGTCCCACACTCCCCAAATGCCGCCCAAGGCCGTGTTCGTGTCCACGTCCTGTCCCGACTTCCTGAAGGAGAACATCGACGACATGTGCAGCGTCAGCAGTCTGCAGTACATGAGACCCTTGTCCAGCTCGCTGCCAAGCGAACTCAATGTGGCGTTTAAAGAGGTATCATACTATTAACTGTCAAAGTCAGTTAACGACTAAAGGAATTAGTATCTATGGTCAAGAAATAAAAGGTAGGTCACTTCGAGCACCTACTAAAATAAATTAAAGTATGTGGAAACAATGCATTCTATTCATTTTAGACATCATGTTTCATACAGACATTTACTGCTTAAAACCTACACAATCGATATCTAAATAGAAATAGTGTAGGTATTTTTTTTTCAAAATACCGGGTTACATTCCCGAACGGAGTACAGATGTTTTTTAAAACGTATGAATGCAGTTTTTCTTGTTATTAAAATCGATGACATGGTTCCTCAGAACAGATCTTCGTATGTCTTATAGTTTCAGACTTTCCCATACTGACCGATTTGAATGAGACACCCTGTATACATATGCTTTATCTCACGTCCAGCAGCAGCGCGGCTGGGAGCGCCGCCCCGCGCGCGAGCCCGCGTGTGGCGCCACCCCGCCGGGGTCACCAGCCGGGGAGGCGCCGGGGGACGGGCTCGTGTGGTTGTCCGTGCATACGCGGGATCCACACCATCCGCACTTCAGTGATACATATGATAAGGTAATGTCCTCAACACGGCGACTTTAAAAGGTTGGCAAATCTTATTAAATACATATTCCATTTTATTGTTTTGCAGGTATCGAAACTGACGAAAGTAGACTTCAACTCCTTAAATTTGGTGGTCAGCATCGACAGCTGGGTGGCAGTGCTCGACTTCTTCGGGGTAGCGGGAGATGACGTACCGGACGGCGAGCACGGACCCGAGCCGCAAGAGAACGGCGCGTCCCGCAAGCCGCCGGCGGCGCGCGGCACCACGCAGACGGAGCTGAGCGTGCGCGCGCTGAGCGTGGTGCTGGTGGCGACGCGCGGCGAGGCGTGCCGCGCGCTGGTGGCGCGCGCGCACGTGGCGGCGCGGGCGGACGCGCACGCGCACACGCGGCGCATCTCGGGCCGGCTGGGCGCCATCACGCTCACCGACCTCACGCCGCACTCGGCGCTGTGGCGGGATCGCTTCAAGACGCACGGCGATCAAGCGCTCGTGTTCCAGTATCAAAGGTACATCTATTTAACAGCGTTATTTCTGTGCTCAGCTTTGTTTGCTAATATTATACTGAGTGGCGTTTGCTTCATTTACTTCGTTAAACTTTAACTAGGTAGAGGCATGTCTGATGAATGACAACAGCAACCAGTCGATTCAGTAACAGTCGCTCAATGGAAACTTGAGTAAAATGAACTGACAATACCTAGCATTAGTATGAAATAATACCTTGATTCGCTTTTATTTCACCTACATGTTCACGCAGTGATTTTAACAGAATAGTACTACTGTAAGCCTAGGAATAAAACTTCTCAGCTTAGTAAAATCTTGTAGAACTTCACAAAAGTACATATTTCCTTATAGACTGAGCACAGCGGAGGCAGCGGCGGCCGGCCACGAGACATTCCTGAGGATCGAGATGGGCCCGGTGACGTATGTGCACACCAAGCGCTTCGTGCTGGAGCTGCAGGCCTTTGCCCGCGACTTCAGTCTGCTGCGCAGGGTCATCCTGCAGGCCAGGCTGAAGGTAGACTTGGTATAACACTTGGCAACTAACTAATTACACAATACAACTAACACAGTAATATAAACACATACACACACCCACATATGAAAAGCAATAAAGATATTGAGTATATTGAATAACAATTTTAAGGAGAGACAAAATTTATTGTTTTGTTTGTTATTTTATAATGGTGGAACTTTTACAATTTACAACTTAATGGCCTTTTCTAGGCATCGCAAAGAGGGTTAATTAACATTAAATAAAATTATGTAGATAACTGACTCGGCTTTACACAAATAGTTTTAAGGTATTTGACTGTTTTTTTTAATTCATTTTGTCTAAACCTAGATTTTTCGATGAAAAAGGCTAATTTAATATAGATCTACACCAAATACAAAAACAGGCAGCACTGCCACTATCTGACGTCACAAGACAAAAACCTCAAAATAACTTCGCGCCAAACTGTACGGTACAATGGTCGGCTCTTTAATGTACAATGTCTTCGTATTTTTTACTTTTCTGTACCAAAATCGTAATAAAAAGCACTCGTATGGTCCGATTTTGTATGTGTTGTATAAATACATAATAGTTATAAAAAATGCCGGCCTATTTACATAGCAAGTCAGTTTTTTTATAGGACACAATGTTTGTAGTTTAGCTTATTTTTACCTAGACTAGACTAGCCTTACACTTTAGCCCCATATTTTTACGCTAGTAAGAATTCGACACTCTTTAAAAACAATAAGAGTGTGCAGGTATCGGTGGTGTCGGGCGGCGCCTCGCCGGCCGCGCCGCGCATGCGCCTGCGCCTGCGCTGCGCCGCGCCCGAGATAGTGCTGCCCGTGTCGGGCCGCGCGCGCCACGCGCTGGCGGCGCAGCTGGACCATCTCACGCTGGACAACAGCTTCAAGTTCGCGGGAGACGAGGGCACGGTCAGCACCATGACTGATCCTAACTGTGGTAAGTAACTGTAATTGTGTTTTATGTCGTATTCCTTTGATCAGTAATAATACTAAATTCCCGATAAGCTCTTAAAAAAACGGCCCGAACAATAAGGGAAAAAACACTTTTTCAACACATTTGCTCGAAAAATGCGTTTACGGAGCCTGTATACATTATTCGAAAGTTAAAAATTACGCACTATACAACGGAACGTGCGGTAAAATATATACTATCACCTAATACCGTGCGGTAAAATAGGTACTCTCACCTAATACCGTGCGGTAAAATAGGTACTCTCACTTAATACCGTGCGGTAAAATAGGTACTCTCACCTAAGTACCTATTTTACAGCACGATCCATACTCCGTTGAATAGCACCGTTCGTATTCTTTACGGTTTTTTTTAATTTCCATTAAAAGTAATACAAGAATTCCACCAAAGAGTTTCACATTACTAGAATAAATAGGCTGACTGAACGAACCTCCTTGGAAGCGCTTTTGTTCAATACGTTTGTCTTACTTTAATACCTACTAAAGAGTAAATGAGATGAAAGTTGTAGTTCTAATTTTCACCACGTGTATGTCGCGCCATTTGCAAATGCGCGGCATTCTAATATTTTATTTGCCATTAAAAATAGTCTTCAAAAAGTTTGTTTCATTACATAATTGTACTGTTTTCTCGCAAATGTGTTGAAAAACAACGTTTTACGCAACGTTTTTTCGCGCGGTAACTTGGTATTTACAAACTCGTGACTTTGGTAACCCATCGACTTCGTCTCGGGCTTACATTCGTCTACTCGTTTGTAAAAACCAAGTTACCGCACTTCATCACTACATAGTATAAAACAAAGTCGCCTTTTCTGTCCCTATATCCCTATGTGCGCTTAAATCTTTAAAACTACGCAACGGATTTTGATGCGGTTTTTACCAATAGATAGAGTGATTCAAGAGGAAGGTTTATATGTATAATACATGCATCATATACTAAGGCAACATTGCTAATTTTAGAGGTTTCTAACGTGATGTCGTAAATTAACCTATTTTTTTGGGCTTAAAGCAATTTAGCAAAAACGCTGCCTAAACCCTACGAGTTAGATCAAATTAATGTACTACAGCATTGTACACCATAAAAAGGTCTACAAAAAAGTCCGCGATGGTATATGTTTATATTAAAAATAAAATAAATACCTAGGTAAAAATGTAAAAAGTAAATAAGTAAAAATGTGTAATGTAATAAAAATTGTATGAATTTAGATATTCCAAAGATAGCAGGAAATCTTCATAGTAAGTATAGGGGAAGAGGAATTGTTTTACTCCAAATTTAATGCGTGCAGGCCAAGGGCAGTAATGAATGAATCAAAAATACTGGATCGATTTTAATCATGTTTTCATTGAGTGACATAGGCATATATATTTTATGCCCGTGCAAAGTCGGAGCGGGCCGCTATGTTTTTATATACAACGTTCATAGTTTTTCTGTAGTGTATTTAATTTAGTATCAGCATTGCACCCGTGCGAAGCCGGGGCGGGTCGCTAGTATATCATAAATAACTATTGTGCTCTTATTTGAATTAGTATGTACCCATCATAGCCAACGTTCAGACGTCAAAATGCCGCAAAAAAAAAACTTCCTCGCATATAATCCATTATTTTAGAACAAATTTGATTTGCATAAAAAGGGTAGTAGTAGAAGGGTAGTATAGTTAGTTAATCTTAAGGGATAGACATATGCTGTCGAGGACTTTTTACTAGAACTTTTAAAGAGGATTTTTTTTGTAATACTTGATTTTTGCGTAATTTAAACCGTTTACGCAGCGCACGCAACCGAAGCTTTTTTCCCGCTTGCAACATTTATTATTGCTGCTCCGCTCCTATTTTCATAGCGTGATGTTATATAGCCTATAGCCTTCCTCGATAAATGGACTATCCAAAGCAAAAAAAAAATTCAAATCGAGCCGGTAGTTCCGGAGATTAGCGCGTTCAATCAAACAATCTGCTATATAATGTAGTATATACTAAACTCAGAAAGAGGCTTAAAGCTGCATAAAAATGTCTTGTATTTCAGAAATCAATTCACGTAATTGACAATAATGACAGCAGAGACGAACTTAAATAATTCTTTGCAAATGGGTATATTTACTGTCTGGACTTTAAAGTAGACCAGGAAAAATAAGTAGAGACCCTAAGCGTAGTAGTTCAGTTTAAAATGATATATTCTGTATCTTTCAAAATCAATGCATTTCAGTAAGGTAGTTAGGTTCGGTAGTTAGGTTCGCTATAGGATAGGTATATGGTAATTTAGGTTAGGTTATACATATATATGTTCTCATTCTAATTCTTACTACCACAAAATATTTAAAGAGCACATTAGAGAATCGCTAAATAAAAAGTGGTAGTAGTTATTATTGTTTTGGATCTATTTGTTGTCATCTTATTAAAAGTATGTAAATCTAATATAAAAAGTTCTCGTGTCACAGTGTTTGTAACAAAACTCCTCCGAAAAGGTTTGACCGATTCTTATGAAATTTTGTGTGTATTTTCAATAGGTCTGAGAATAGGATGTCAACGAATAGGATGAAAACTTATAAAAACTAAATAAAAGTACTAAATGGATTCTAAAGCGGAACGAATTGGAATACTACCTTCCTCGGAGCACGCTTGCAAATCTTCACTCTGTTCCTCTCCTTTACAAGACATCTCACGGAAGATCGGGTCCGTCAGGTCGTTAATGCCCAACCGCTCGCCACAAGCCTGCGGAGTTAATATTATTAAACTACACAGCGCTGCTTTTAATTTTGTCTTTGATTCAGTAAAAAGTCTTGAAAAACTAAACACGCCTTTTAGACCAACACTGTGTTTCTCATTTAGATAATCTTTGTTTCTTTCTGACACAAAACAGTCGCATCGTCTTGTACTGTATGTGTCCGAAAATGTTTACTAATTTTAGTCTAGATACAGTAGACTGAAATTAATATACATTTTCAGATTTAATTGAATCTTTAAAATTATCTTCTACATAGCTGTCAAAGCTGTGAAAATACTTTGTGTAGTTTACTAGAAGAACTCATTTTACAACACAAGAATAGGGAATATGCATGTAATTTAAATATGGTTCGAATATTTTTTTTCCGAATCTTTAATAGCAGAAAATATGAACTAAATCATTGTTTTACTTTTTAATAGCGTCATAATTATTTAAAATTAAAAATAAAAGTGCGAAGTAAGCGCGGGAAATTCAAATTTGTGAAACGCATCACCATTGGTTAAAACGAAAATTGACGTCAAATACTACGACAACAACTCAACGTCTACGAAACTTCTATGTGTAAGTATGACATTAAGTATTGGAATGGACTTGTTATTGGAAAACATAATTATTGCCGTGTGTGTTGTGAACTAATTTAATGCTCAAGTGTACTTTTAGCTTCATAGTGAGGTTATTTAACATTTAAGAAAAATTACTGAAAGTGGTTTTGTATAAGCACAATCTGACAATGTTTATAGCGTTCGGGTACAAGCAATACCGGTAAACTGGTTTTTGAGCTTTTTTCATGGTGAAATGGTTAGAAGAACGAAAACACCCTAAGTAATAGTAATAGGATCACAGTAAATGACGTAATCGAAATGGCGCGCGAAAATGGCGGCGTTTAAACCGCTCAAATTTATTCTGTATTTTAAATATTTTTTTAAGCTTCATTACTGCATTTTAAATATATTTATATTTTTTTTCTATGTTAAAACGTTGTAAACAGTGAATTAAAATTATAAAAAAAATACATGCATATACCCTATTTCTTTTGATTAAAAAATGGATTTTTACAGGCACAACATTACGGTAACCAACTCAAAGACATTACATTGCAATAAAGTCCTGTCGGACTACTAAAGTCACGAAGTATTCGTGTTTTGAGTGCTTTTTTGAAATATATAAAGTAGTCGAAGTTAACACCTGCTAATGATACACGTCATTAATGGTGTATGGGTATCATACTTAGGATTATGAATTAGATTTTTGCAATGTCATACGTAGACGATCATTCTAAGTTATCGCAACACAGAATGAGGAAACGTCAAATCGTACTTCATAGATTGTCCCGAATACTTACGAGTATCATACCTTTGGATCCTGTCTATCACTTACCTTTTAACTTCTAAAGACCCTAACTTTTAAGTGATTACAATAAAATTTATCTGATGAGGTACATTCTTGCGGTTTCAAAATGTGATAGGCATGTACATATATTTATTTGACTTTCATCTGCTATACTTGTGGTATGTGTGGCCAGCGCGTCGCGAGCTGCTGGACGTGCGCGTGGTGCGGCTGTCGCGCGTGTCGCTGTGGTGCGTGCGCGGCGAGCGCGGCCTGCAGGCGCGCCGCGTGGGCGCCGGCCTGCTGCACGCGCCCGCCGACCTCGACCTGCACATCGAGCACAACGTGCACCACACGCACAATGGTACGTATACTTGTGGTATGTGTGGCCAGCGCGTCGCGAGCTGCTGGACGTGCGCGTGGTGCGGCTGTCGCGCGTGTCGCTGTGGTGCGTGCGCGGCGAGCGCGGCCTGCAGGCGCGCCGCGTGGGCGCCGGCCTGCTGCACGCGCCCGCCGACCTCGACCTGCACATCGAGCACAACGTGCACCACACGCACAATGGTACGTATACTTGTGGTATGTGTGGCCAGCGCGTCGCGAGCTGCTGGACGTGCGCGTGGTGCGGCTGTCGCGCGTGTCGCTGTGGTGCGTGCGCGGCGAGCGCGGCCTGCAGGCGCGCCGCGTGGGCGCCGGCCTGCTGCACGCGCCCGCCGACCTCGACCTGCACATCGAGCACAACGTGCACCACACGCACAATGGTACGTATACTTGTGGTATGTGTGGCCAGCGCGTCGCGAGCTGCTGGACGTGCGCGTGGTGCGGCTGTCGCGCGTGTCGCTGTGGTGCGTGCGCGGCGAGCGCGGCCTGCAGGCGCGCCGCGTGGGCGCCGGCCTGCTGCACGCGCCCGCCGACCTCGACCTGCACATCGAGCACAACGTGCACCACACGCACAATGGTACGTATACTTGTGGTATGTGTGGCCAGCGCGTCGCGAGCTGCTGGACGTGCGCGTGGTGCGGCTGTCGCGCGTGTCGCTGTGGTGCGTGCGCGGCGAGCGCGGCCTGCAGGCGCGCCGCGTGGGCGCCGGCCTGCTGCACGCGCCCGCCGACCTCGACCTGCACATCGAGCACAACGTGCACCACACGCACAATGGTACGTATACTTGTGGTATGTGTGGCCAGCGCGTCGCGAGCTGCTGGACGTGCGCGTGGTGCGGCTGTCGCGCGTGTCGCTGTGGTGCGTGCGCGGCGAGCGCGGCCTGCAGGCGCGCCGCGTGGGCGCCGGCCTGCTGCACGCGCCCGCCGACCTCGACCTGCACATCGAGCACAACGTGCACCACACGCACAATGGTACGTATACTTGTGGTATGTGTGGCCAGCGCGTCGCGAGCTGCTGGACGTGCGCGTGGTGCGGCTGTCGCGCGTGTCGCTGTGGTGCGTGCGCGGCGAGCGCGGCCTGCAGGCGCGCCGCGTGGGCGCCGGCCTGCTGCACGCGCCCGCCGACCTCGACCTGCACATCGAGCACAACGTGCACCACACGCACAATGGTACGTATACTTGTGGTATGTGTGGCCAGCGCGTCGCGAGCTGCTGGACGTGCGCGTGGTGCGGCTGTCGCGCGTGTCGCTGTGGTGCGTGCGCGGCGAGCGCGGCCTGCAGGCGCGCCGCGTGGGCGCCGGCCTGCTGCACGCGCCCGCCGACCTCGACCTGCACATCGAGCACAACGTGCACCACACGCACAATGGTACGTATACTTGTGGTATGTGTGGCCAGCGCGTCGCGAGCTGCTGGACGTGCGCGTGGTGCGGCTGTCGCGCGTGTCGCTGTGGTGCGTGCGCGGCTATCGCGCAGATATATCGCGATCGGCCGACAAAGAGACGGCGCGGCGGCGCCGCTGCACTGCGCCGTGCCGCTGTACTGCGCCGGCGCCGTGCCGCGGTCTCTTTGTCGGCATTTAGAAGCGAATAGCGACCTACCTACATGTTATAGTGTTGACTTCGATCAGGTATTCTTTCATTGCTGTTTTAAGTGAAACCAGTCAATTTCAATCAATCAATCAATCAATAAGCCCTCTATCCTGAACTTTCTTCTGTTTTGGAGTATTAGTTTTCCTCTTTTAGAGGATATCTCTAAGCTCAGTGTGCCTTTTGGCAAAGGCCTCCTCTAACATTTTCCATTGTGTTCTATCCCTGGCAACCCTTCTCCAGTGAGGGCCCGCTGTAAGCTTCAACTCATCTTCCCATCTCTTGAGTTGTCTTCCCTGTTTCCTTTTTCCATCTCTGGGATACCAGTCTGTCACAATTTTACTCCATTTTTCCTGGGTACTCCTTAACATGTGGCCTGTCCATCTCCATTTTAGTTGGTCTATCTTTCTAAGTACATCCATAACCCTAGTCTTAGCTCTTATAAAGGTATTTCTTTTCCTGTCTTGTTTCTTGACGCCTAACATGCTTCTCTCCATCGCTCTTTGGCAGCATTGCAGCTTATCTCGGTGGTGTTTTGAAAGAGACCATGTTTCACAGCCATATGTTATGCAAGGTAGAATGCAAGTGTTGTAGACTTTTCGTTTTGTACTGATGCTAAGGTCGTTGGCCTTCATGATTTCTTTAAGTGACCAGTATTTTTTCCAGCCGTTTGCTATTCGCCTTTTGATTTCCTTGTCTGTCTGATCCTTGAACGAGATGATCTGTCCAAGGTATATGTACTCATCCACATATTCGAGGGGTACATTGTTAATTGTTATAACTCGGTTATCAGAGTTTGTCAGGAGTTTAGTCTTGGTGATGTTCATGGATAGTCCAATTTCCTCGCTTGCCCTGTTGAGATCTTGGATCATTTTTTCTAATTTTTCAGGGTTCTCTTCGGTGACGACAATATCATCTGCGAATCTTAGATGGTTTAGTCTTCTTCCATCTATGCTTAAGCCAAGTTGATCCCATTCCAACTTCCGGAATATATTCTCCAATACTGCAGAGAAAAGCTTTGGGGACAGTGGATCTCCTTGTCTGACACCTCTTTTTATATTGAAGGTCTCCCCCAAACTTTCTAGTTGTATTCTTGCTTTAGTATTGGAGTAAATAGTTTTGATGGTTTCTATGTATTGTGCGGGGATTCCTTGGTTTTCTAGACTTTCCCATATAGCTTTATGGCTGATGCTGTCGAAGGCCTTGGTGTAGTCGATGAAGGCCATATACAGGTGCTTATTATACTCGTTGCATTTTTCTATAAGCTGTTTGATAGTATGTATATGGTCCACTGTGGCAAAGTTTTTTCTGAAGCCCGCCTGTTCTATTGATTGGTTTTCGTCTAGTTTAGTACTTATGCGGTCTAGGATGATTTTGGAGAAAACCTTATAAACGTTGGACATCAAGCTTATTGGTCTATAATTTCTTATATCTTCCTTTGGTCCTTTTTTGTAAATTAGGATTATATGAGATGTTTCCCATTGTTCGGGTATGAGTCGTGAAGTTATAACATTGTTGAAGATTTTAGTTAAAATAGGAGTCAGTTCTTCTAGTGTTCCTTTTAGCAGCTCATTTGTGATTTTGTCTGGGCCTGGTGCTTTATCTGCTTTTTGGCTTAGTATTGCTTTTCTGACTTCACTGGGTAAGATTTCAGGTTCTGGGTCTGAAGGACATGGGTTAGGTCTAGGGGTTTGATAGTGAAATGTGTTATCTTGGTTGGAGTATAGATTATTGTAGAATTTTGTAGCTGTTTTATTTATTTCCATTCGGTTTGTGATATTACAGTGGTTATTTTTCAGGTTTGGTATCCATGGATTTGACTCCCGTAGTTCTTTAAGAGCTTTTCTTGTTCCTCCAGTAGCTAAAATATGTTTTTCTAATTTTTTAAGCCTCGTGGTTTTTCTGTCTTTCCTAATGCTTTCCTTGATTTTCTTACTAAGCTTGGTAATCCTTTGAATATTCTGTTTCTTAATTTTGCTATCAAATAGACATTTTCTTTCCTGAATTAGTTTAAGTGTTTTATCGCTCAGTATGTATCTATGCTTTGATGGTTTACTGGTGTTGGTACCAGTAAGTTGGCTCTGCAGTTTGGCATAGCTTGCCTTTACATCTGTTCTGTCGTGTTCCAGTAATTCCTTGCCAAGTATTTCCAAGGAACGGGCTGTTACTTTGTTATTTTCTGGATAATGAACCATGCTGGGTGTTTTAATGTGCCTTCTAGATTTTTTCGGTGGCGTTAGTTTGAGGGATGCTCTTATCATACGATGGTTTGTATTAAAGTTTAGCTTTGATATCACCGAAGTGTTTGTGAATAACTTTGGGTGACTGGACATAATATAATCAATTTCATTTTTGTATTTGCCGTCTGGGGAAATCCATGTCCACTTGTTTTTCTTATTTTTCTTGAAAATACTATTCAGTAGAGTTAAGTTGTGCTCCAGTAGAAATTCTATTAGCCTTTGCCCATTTGTGCTTCTTTTGCCTTGGCCAAAGTTCCCCAGAACATATTCATCTTTGTTTTGCTTGGTCCCTACTTGAGCATTAAAATCCCCCATAAGAACAATTATATTATTTGTATGTTTGTATACAATTTGGGATAGGTTGTGGTAGAAGGTAATATGTTCTGTTCTCACAGCTTGTTCGGTTGGTGCATAGGCTTGAATTATTGTCCATGTTTTTTCGTAATTGGGTATTTTAATATGTAAAATTGCAATCCGATCAGTAACACCGATGAAGTCCAGTATATTATTTCTTAAGTGTGATTTTACCATAAATCCAACTCCTCTTTGTCCCCCAATTTCTCCCTTGTTAAACATTATATATTCTGTATGTTCTTCTATTGATTCGCCAGCTCTTCGCATTTCGCTTATTCCCAGTATGTCCCAGTTGAGTTCATTTAACGCTTCGTCAAGTTCTAATAGAGATTCATTTGTTCTTAACGTCCTGGTATTTAATGTCGCTATGTGCAGTTTGTTGCTTTTTGTTAGAGGGTAATGGTCTATTTCTCCCGCGGTGACCAGCCGTGGTGGGAGCATTGGTTGTTGATTTTTGATTTGATGTTGTTTTGGTTGTATAATTATTTGTTGTGTTTGACTTATTTTAGATAGTTGTAGTTTTTTGGTTCCGATTGGTAGTGCGTTAGTTTTTGTATGTGATGTTCCCTGAAGCAGAATGCGATCTTTCCCGCAGGTACTGAAATGCATCTTTCTTCTGCATCTTAGAGGTGTTCGAATTTTGCTTGTAGGGGCTTGGAGTTTCAGATCTTTTTCTTTTTTCACTGTCTGTATTTATATTGCGATGTCTATTTCCATTTTTTGCTTGTAGTACTGCTTTTGGTAAATCATGTGTAATGTAGGTGCCTGATTTCATTTTCTTTTTGTTTTTTAAAATTTGGATCTTTTTCTCAAGGGTTGTGGTACCTAGCAAGATTGGTCTGATTTTGGCATCATTGTTTTCTTTTTTACCCAGTCTTTGAAGCCTATCTATTTCTCCTATTTGTAGTTTCACCTCGATTTCATTCAATGTTGACGTAACGAGAGTAGTTAAGTCTTCATGATTTTCTCCATTTAGCTCTGGGAGCCCATGAATTAATATGTTTTTACGCTTGCTGTTCGTCTCGAGATTTATTAACTTGTTGTTTAGTTTATCCACTTCGTTTTTCAGGTTTTGATTCTCCTCAATAATTGGTTTTAGTTTTTCATCCACTTTTTGTAATATAACTGCAGTGATATTTTCTGTTAAAACATTGGTTTGTATTTTTAATTGTTCGGTCATTTTCGTAAGGAGCAGTGACATTTCAGGTGACAGTTCGGAAGACATGATTTACGGAGAAACGAAACGCAAATTCTTTTCGTAGACGAGTTTCCGAACGCACACTTTCAAGTCAATTTACTATTTCTTAATTAAAAATCTCATTGGGTAGGTAGGTAAAAATAATGATTTTATACAGTTTACAGTAAAAAAAAAAACAGAAAAAAACGTAAAATTTAAGAAAAAGCTGACGAAAATTTTCAACGCTGGGGGGTCCAGAATCATAATATACTGAATCCATGGTAAGCGGTTGTGCGTCGATGTCCCTGCCACCCTGTATATGTGAGTTAATTGGATAGGAATTGCCTATCTAATTAACTCACATAAATATATTTATCTTGTTTTATAACATTTAAAACAGTAATCTTTAAACTTTTGGTGAGTTAATAGGTTTTAGGTTCTACTGCCTACCTTGTCTTAAATCTTTAACATTTTGATACCTGCCACAACTACTGATTATCTTTCGTGTGCGACAGTGCCGGACATGACGATCCAGGGCTCGCTGAGCACGCTGCAGTGCGCGCTGGACCCGGCGCAGTACCGGCTGGTGCGCGGCGTGCTGGCGCACAACCTGGCGGAGGACGTGGCCGAGCTGCTGCCGTGCGAGGCGCCGCCGCACCCGCTGCAGCCGCCGCAGGACGTGAGCATCCCGCACGCGACACACACCACACACCACACACCACATAACACAGACACATATTTGCTTTTGAATTCGATCAAAAACCAATCACCAATGTTTCCTTATTTCGCATCTGAAAATAACTGCTCATAGGAATAGTACTACGAGTAGTAGTAGTTATAAGTATTGTTTGCGCAACAATTGAGAAAACTGCACATTCTTCAAGTAATTTTGCAATTTAAATCGTTGGATAGCGTTTAAAAGCCGTAAATATATCTCGCTTTCACTATCATACAAGGCATGGTTGTCTTGTTTTACCTCTCTTCAACCTAACATTCTACTAAAGGCATGTTTCCCAGGTTTGGACCACGAGCTCCCTGAAGCTAGACCTTCACGACGTAACAGTGAAGCTGGAACCAGAACGCGGGGTGTCTTCGCTCGCTTGCATCAACTTTATCAAGTCCAGGCTCGTTGTAGAGACCTACTCCGACCTCAGCCAGGACATTGATCTCGTTTCACAGGTACCGCATACTAAAACTTAAATGTTAAAGAATAAAAACAATATACGAAATTCGTGCTCCAATGGCGTTCAATAAATACTGCGGCTTCAGCCTACCAATTTCGGACCTGAGCTACATTATTGTACCTATTGTAATAGCTATGGGTACTTCAAGCAGATTATATTCATATTGTTTTTTTTTTTATTATTGATTTTGATTATTTCTATGTATTTATTTTGTTTGGGTATGTATGTATCTGTGTATTTATTTTTATCTGTCACTTATTTGTCCTTAATGTTTACCCTGTTGCACCTACCTTGTTTCATCTCTGCACCACCTTAAGGTACACGTAAGTAGGTAGAAAATGCGTAAGGCATTGAAATGAAATGAAATGATGAAATGATATTCTCTGATACTTTTACATGTCATTCTTTTTAAACTAAATGGCATTTCCAAAGTGACTGATCCCTGAGAAGAAATATCGAAAGGAACAAAGGGGTCATAGTCTCTAAGTCCAGACATAAGATTGTATTAATGTAGTATGCGAGTCTCATGATGCAGGGCAAAGTCTGGAAAGGCCTTTTGAAGAAAGAATCAATTCAGCTTTGAGTTGACCTGTCCCGACTGACGGCATGCATGATTCAGTCATCGTGAAGCTCAAACCTATTTTAGGGAGCACAACATTAAGTCCACCTTTGTACAGTTTTTTTTACTTGTTCATAAAGTTTTAATAAATAAATAAATTATTATATGTTTACTAATTGCTTTTGCAGGAAATTCTAGTCAGCGACACACGATACGTCGACGAGCCAGCTAATCGGCGCGGCAACGTGTTCAGCAATATAGTGCAGCCCATGCCCGAGCAACGACACAGCGTGCAGGCTGAGGTCCATGCCAGGTCGGTGAACAGAGATAAAAGATAATTTATTTTTAAACGATGGATATACAGTACAAATTGAAGTTTGCTACGAATGATGTTGTGTTTTGGACAGTGGCATTCGAGTTTTTCCATATTTAATTTCGACAAAGTTAATGCAGAGCAAAAAGGTAAAACAATAGGGTATATGCATGTATTTTTTTATATTTTTAATTCACTGTTTACAACGTTTTAATATAGTAAAAAAATATAAACATTTTTAAAAATGCAAGTAATGAAGCTTAAAAAAATATTTAAAACACAGAATAAATTTGAGCTGTTTAAACGCCGCTATTTTCGCGCGCCATTTCGATTACGTCATTTACTATGATCCTATTACTATTACTTAAGGTGTTTTCGTTCTTCTAAGCATTTTACCATAAAAAAGCTCAAAAACCAGTTTACCGGTATTGCTAGTACCCGAATGCAACAAACATTATCAGATTGTGCTTTTACAAAACCACTTTCAGTCATTTTTCTTAAATGTTAAATAACCTCACTATGAAGCTAAAATTACACTTGAACATTAAATTAGTTCACAACACACACGGCAATAATTATGTTATCCAATAAAAAGTCCATTCCAATACTTAATGTCATACTTACACATTGTATGTTTTGTAGACGTTGAGTTGTTGTCGTAGTATTTGACGTCACTTTTCGTTATAACCAATGGTGATGCGTTTCACATTTGAATTTCCCGCGCTTAATTCGCACTTTTATTTTTAATTTTGAATAATTATGACGCTATTAAAAAGTAAAATAATGATTTAGTTCATATTTTCTGGCATTAAAGATTCGGAAAAAAAATATTCGAACCATATTTAAATTACATGCATATTCCCTATTGTAGATCATATTTATTTCACGCTTGTAGGCCACCTATTTTTTGTAGTTTTCATGTAGTCATCGATGTAAAACACAAGTACAAATGGACCTAAAAGTAAATAAATTAATAGACATTCGTGTCAAGTGTTCAGCCTAGTTTTTAACCACGATTTAAATGCTAACGTAAGTTTTTGCACGCACAGAAAGCGACGCGACTCCACAGCGTACACCATCCTGGTGAACAACATGCGTCTGATGGCGGTGCTGGACTGGTGGGAGTCCGCCAACCAGTTCATCATGCAGGCGCCGCCGCCGGCTGCCGACCCTGACCAGCAGCATCTGTGAGTATTGTTGTCAGTTCTGTATCCATGCATGAAACGCTATCAACTTGCTTGGATAAGAAAAACATACAAATATGTAGTTTAATAACGTCCTTACGGGACTGTCGGCCGGACGGTGTATGGCAGCAGTATATTTTATTAAGTATCTGTTGCCAAATTTAGTCATACTTTTTTGTTGATTTAAGATTAGGTCTCATAGCGAAAGTTGTTTATATTCATGGTTAGCACACTCTGTGTTACTTTGGTTAGGGAAGAAAAAATATCCTGTACATAAGACAACAAGTTAGTCTACAAGATGCCTTTGTAACGTCGTGGCGCCTTATAAGTTAGTGTGTTATAATAAGTATTAATGGTGACATCAAGAATTGCCATTATAACGTATACCGTTATAAGTATATAATCTCCGTCCCTTTATTTATTAGAATTTTACTAACACTGTGGATCTTATATTGTCCATTTAAAGAATATATAATTATTATTATAATTTATGTTTCATTAGGGCTTAACCCCATAGTTATAACACAAATGAGCCATACCGTTTGCCCCGACAGCGAGGAGGCCCTGCGCGCGGCCCGCAGCTCGGCCGGCGCGCGTGCGCACGCGCAGCTGGAGCCGCACGTGGAGCTGAAGCTGAACATCACCGACTCGCAGCTGGTGCTGGTCGAAGACCCTTCTGTCTGGGACACCAACGCGGTCATCCTCAGGGTAACATTATTTAGACTAATTTGGGATATTTTACATATAAAATTCCGATCTTTAACAATCTATTGCTTTTATGATAAGTGAAGTCTTGAAGCAGCTACATTAAAATTATGTTATACCATAGGTCAACCTGACGGTTTTTCAATTTAATGTCTAAACCACTAATTTAATGTCTATTTTAGAGCACAACAGTGATAACATACCGCTGCGCAGACGCACAGAAGCCCGTATCGTGTGAGCTAAATGAACTAGAGGTGTTCTCGTGCGTGCTCGGCTTAGAAGAAGAGACGGCTTTATCAATAGTAGAGCCTGCTGCTGTACACGTCGCTATTGATGCCAACAGGGTGCTACATGTGAGTACATATTTTACTATAACTTTTGTATACAATCATGATCATGCGACTGCCATTATAATTTGAACTATATTTCAATAGTCATAAAGCTTATAGTCTACCCTTTATGAAAACTAGGTAGATTTGCAAGGAATATTTATTTATTATCTAAAAACTGGTGTAGGGAAAAAGATATATTATGTTCTTCTAACATACCAGATCGACGTGTTGGTGGGGAGTTTGTTCCGTCTCTTCTTTTTCCCAGCAAAAATAGTGAAAATGGTAAAGGGCGGGCGTTTTGAGGGGTCTGCCTTATGAAATGATTGACGTTCAAAAAGTGCTGATCCTCAGCCTAATTTGAATAAATCTCTTTTGAATTTGGTTTAGTACTCTCAATTATATTGTTATAATGTCTTTATAGATCGCGATGAGCACACTGAACCTGCGTCTTTCATATCACGACATGCGAATGTTTGCGGCGATGCTGAAGTCTATACCCATGCAAGCGAGAGTTGCTCTGGCTGGTAAGCTTTAATATAAATAAATATGGAATTATGAGGAATTCGAATAATAATTTATATGTGTGTAAGTATGTTTCTTTTACAAAGTAGCGTTGTTGTTTAAAAGTAGATATAGTTACAAAAATCGAAAAGAGTATGCTTAGATGTCAAATTCAAATATTTATCTGCAGAGTATGTCATTATGGTGTTATTTTATAATGTAGGAACTTACAACTTATCGGCCTTTTCGGGCATCTCAAATTGGTGGTTCGGTCACGTTCAAAGGATGGATGAAAGACGACTAACGAAAGGTATTTTTAAGAAAGAAGGCGTGAGTGGACTCCTTAGAAGGACATACGTAGACCTTATTGGTGAGGTTCGTCAGAAAGGTCAGGTGCGTGGTACTCGCAATCGGCGTATGTGTATGACAACTTGTATGCGCGGGTCTTTTTATAGCAGCCAAAAACGCTCCCTGTAAGCTTACACCGCACACCGGTGCGGGACCATCAGCGCGCTGATGTGCGGCGTATAGGGTTGCGCACGGCTTAGCACTGACAACTACTATTCTAAAACACTTCTTAGAAGCTGGTACATTTCAACTGTCAGCGTGCGGTCAGCGTGACTCTGAAATCAGCCTGTATCTGTATACTATGCAATGTTTCAGGCATTTTTAATACATGCTCTTGTCGATAGCGACTCTTTGCAGACGAGACGATACCTATATGCAAGTTTCGTGTGCAGGCAAGTCCGTCCTGTCGGAGTGCAGCGCCGAGCCCGCCAACAGCGGCCACATGCACGCGGCGCGCGGCGCGTGGCGCCTGCCGGGCCGCCTGCGGGGCGCCGGCCGCAGCGCGCCGCCCGCGCTGCCCAAGCCTGACATGTCTGTTTGGCCGCTGCGGGCCGTGCAGGTTATTAGCCGATCTTCTACTATAACATTATACTCCATTTCTAATAGCATAAGCAAGAGACTCGGAGAAGCAAGAATTTGAAAATTATGTAATTAATAATAATTTGCATACTACGGTATGCAAATTATTATTAACTGATGTTAGAATATGGTTTAAAAAATACTACTAGTGTTACTTTATGACTTATTACTTTTTTATAAACCTATATTCAGCAAATAATTAAATTAATGAAGGTCGCTTGCCTAGAAGTAACCTTTACTCTCTTAATTTAAAGACCCCTAGGTTGGAGCCATCAAGAAACGCCACTCATATAACATGTCATATTGTTGTTGATATATAGTTTAAAACTAACTACAAATAAATAGTCAATAAATAATCGGAATACTAAATAAATAAATGTTTTATAATAATGATGTTCGCGTAGGTGGCGGCGGACTGCATCACGCTGTGTGTGATTGACGACTGTCTGGACTCCGACGTTCCTCTGCTTGAAGTATCGCTCAATGACCTGCAAGTTGAACAGGTAGGTATTGCATTCTTTCGCAATAATCTTTTAAAAACAATAAAATAAAAAACGTCCACTATTTGTTAGATAAACATCATTTTTTATATTATCACTAGCTGTACCCTGCCACGCTTCGCTGTGGCACATTGTGATTGAATGGTTAAAAAAAAAAGAGAAAATGACGTGTGGCACTCGGAGACTGCCGCGGTAAAGCTATTGAGCCCTGCCTTTGTCCTGACCTCCCTCCTCTTCCACTCCCCATCCCTCTCCACTCCCCTACCCATCCCTCCCCCCCTCCCCCCTCCCCTCCCCATCCCTCCCGCTGCCCCTGCCCCTCCCCCTCCTCTGCCCCTCCCTCCCCTCTCACAATCTCACCCCTCCCCTCTCACAATCTCCCCCCTCCCCCTCTCACGATCCCCACTCTGACTCCGCTCCCCCTCTCCCCCACCCACTCCCCTCCCTCTTCCCTCTCCTCGTGATATTTCAATAAGTCATGAAAAGTTCTGCTATGACTATTAAAAAGCAAGGGTTGGTGATAAAAAAGTGCAAATTTAGAGTTGTACGTATTTTTTGATGCCACATAATATAAAAATAAAAAAAATAAAAATTATCAAAAATATAAAAAATAAAAAATTGGGGTGAACACCCCTTATCACTTACAGGTTAGAAAAATAGATAGTAGCCGATTCTCAGGCTTACTGAATATGCATAAAAAATTTCATGAGAATCGGTCTAGCCGTTTCGGAGGAGTATGGGAACGAACATTGTGACACGAGAATTTTATATATAAGACAAGCTCTGCTTAGCTTGGGACAAGATGGCGTTGTAAAAATAGTCGTGGAATATTATATTATTACTAGCTGTAACCTGCCACGCTTTTCTGTGGCACATTGTGATTGAATGGTTAAATAAAAAAGAGAAAATGACGTGTGGCACTCGGAGACTGCCGCGGTAAAGCTATTGAGCCCTGCCTTTGTCCTGACCTCCCTCCTCTTCCACTCCCCATCCCTCCCCACTCCCCTACCCATCCCTCCCCCCTCCCCCCTCCCCTCCCCATCCCTCCCGCTGCCCCTGCCCCTCCCCCTCCTCTGCCCCTCCCTCCCCTATCACAATCTCACCCCTCCCCTCTCACAATCTCCCCCCTCCCCCTCTCACGATCCCCACTCTGACTCCGCTCCCCCTCTCCCCCACCCACTCCCCTCCCTCTTCCCTCTCCTCGTGATATTTCAAAGTCATTAAAAGTTCTACTATGACTATTAAAAAGCAAGGGTTGGTGATAAAAAAGTGCAAATTTAGAGTTGTATGTATTTTTTGATGCCACATAATAAAAAAATAAAAAAAATAAAAATTGTCAAAAAAATAAAAAAAATAAATTTGGAGTGAACACCCCTTATCACTTACAGGTTAGAAAAATAGATAGTAGCCGATTCTCAAGCTTACTGAATATGCATAAAAAATTTCATGAGAATCGGTCAAGCCGTTTCGAAGGAGTATGGGAACGAACATTGTGACACGAGAATTTTATATATAAGATTTGTGTATTTGGAAGAAAACGAATAAATTTCGTCATAAACAGGATCTTCGCAAAATGGAGGAGTCATTTGAAGACCCAATGCTAGTTTCAACCCCGGTGGGCCCCGGCGGGACCCCGGGGCCGCGCGGGGCCGGGGCGGGGGGCGGCCGGCTCGCGTCTCTGCTCACCATAGACTACTACAATAGGATGCTGTCCGGTTGGGAACCGGTCGTAGAGCCGTGGAGGTAACAATTCTAATTTTGTTTATCATTTATAATAAAAATATTGAAATACTTGATTTAATTTAATTAAAATACGCCTCACTCAAACGTTAGGAATAATCTTTTTCCATCATGTGTTGCAATAACAAACAATTCGGTTTTATGTACGTGAGTCAAGTCCGGACAAGACAAAGGCACAACCTTATAAGAAATATAGTTGAAAAGGTCAAGAGGAATTGAATCTCCTTAAATGATATTAAATTTTGTAAATATAATTTTAATGTGTCACTTTTTAACTAGAAGGTGTCGGTAGGTGTTTCACGATCTGATTACTCTGTGAAGAAACACCGAAAGGAACTCAGAGGAGTTCAGAGGAGTTTCCATTCTCAAGGGTAGTTCGGTTCTGTGCCAGGTTCTCGACGTCGTGGGAGTACACGCTGACCAGCTCCCTGAACCTGGGCCGCGTGCAGATGGAGGTGTCTTCGAGCGAGGTGCTGAACACGAACGTGACGTCATCGCTGATCGAGCTGTGGCAGCTCGTGCGCGCCAATTGGACGGCCGACTACTACGCGCCGCAGGTAACTACGACAGCAGCCTGGAGCCGCCAGAATCCCGGTCCTTGTTACTTCCAAATCAAGAATTAATTTGCAGCTTTGAATCCTACGAAAGAAACACAACAACCGAAACAACAAATGAATAAGCTAAGCAATAAGCAATAAACGATTTGATTTGATTTGAAGCTCAGAGAATAATTCGTGGGTCAGCATAACTCAGAAGTCAAAACGTCATATTTTGTAATATTTAAAAACTATAATTTTTACTTTATTTCATTTATTTCGCCAAGCTTAGAATTGTACAATCAAGCTTATAAGCTAATTATCTATTAGCACTTTGCTAGCGACTTCGTACGCGTTCATTTCATACTTTAACATCCCTTTCACCCATCCCTTCTTACGCAACGTCCTGCGCGAGCGATCTAGAAGCGGACGCGAAGCGGCGTGAAAACAACAAACAGTCGAAACCTATTGAAGTGTCCAAACGCACGTGAGGTGCGGTGCGGCACGAAATGAAGCTAACGCGATCAGTTAGCTTGATATTTTCGCGCGAACTGGATACGGTGCAGTCATGTTTTTGTTGCCGGTGGTGACATTGCAGGGCGTATTCGCATGCGCGTAGGACACAGTAGCCGCGACGCACCGCATCGCATTGAATTCGCGTATCACCGCTTCATAATTTCGCGTTCGCTTTGAACCGCCTACGTAGGTCGACGCATAAGTATTCGCTTTGTAAATAAAATATAACCTATGACACTTACAAGTAATTTGGCTTTCTTTTGATAAAAAAATATTCAAAATCACTTGAGTAGATCCAGAGATTACCCTTTAAAACGACACAAACTCAAAAAGATTAGCTACCCTCTGTTGCTTCCTGTCCCGAACCACCACACCCGCTCAGTATCAGCAGTACCTACCAGCTAGTGTCGCATTGAAGGTTGTGGTCTGTTTACGTAGTCATCCGGCACACAGGAGCAGTCGCCCAAGGGCAGCCCGGCCGGACACCGGCGCCGCTCGCCCTTCGTGCCCTACGCGCTGCGCAACCACACCGGGCACCGCCTGTGGTTCACCACGCTCGTCACCACCTCCGACGAGTGAGTACTTTGCACATCAAAAGATCACAGCTGAATGATAGTTAGCCCATGTTCCGTCCAAGTCGGATTCCATTTTCGGACCATTCCGCCTCAGTCGTATTTATACAAACGAAAAAACCTGTTGGTCCAATTTGAAAACTTTACATTCTACTCAATAATAGGCATATAAATTCAGGCAACATGAGAAATGTATTGACGATTTGTAAGTTGAGCTCTGAGGGCATCAGACGGTTAAAAGGTTAAAGGACCGACAATTAATAAATAGCGGTACATGCAGATTGGTGGAGCAGCAGACGTGGTCGGGGCCCGACGACTCGTGGATGATGGTGCGCGCGGGCGACACGGAGCCCTTCTCGTTCGGGCTGCGGCGGGGCCGGCGCCGGGGCCGGGCCCCCGCGCCCGGACACAGCGCCGCGCTCAACCAGCTGGCGCTGCGCCTGGACGGCTGGTCGCCGCCCGACCCTGTCTGCGTCGACCGGGTCGGCGTGTTCTTCAGGAACCTTACACACGGCGTGAGTATACTACAATTTGATTATCTATTACTACAACTACCTTGTCAATCTTGCCTCTCAGCTGAAACACTGTTACCTTTTACTTGCTAATTCTCATGCCGTTTTGTTTCTGTATATTATCGTTGTACTGATATATTTTGTTATTTACGACTTAAGAAATCTGGAGCTGAAGCTCGAATAGTTTTCGAAGTATCACTGGAAGGGTCAGCTCGCAAGTTAGTAACGGTGCGGTCGGCGCTGCAGCTTGTCAACAAACTGCCGCATGCAGTGGAGGTCCGGGTGGACCACGCACCATCAGCAGGTGAGAAATACCGTCTTCTACTTATTACACGTTTCCTCTTGATGTCGACTAAAGATCGTGTGTGATTATCACAGTCTGGCTACTGTTTTTATTAATAAACGTGGAGCAAGAGTAGGTTTATTTGATTTCTTGAGTTAAGTCAATATTAACCTTAGTGCTACGTTTGCACGTTAATTAGATTATTAAGCAGTGTCACAGATGGTAATCAATTACTATTGTGGTTATCCTGTTCAATTAAATTGCATTTAATTTATTTGATACAAGGTTCACGTGGCACACGCACAATTCGCAGCGTAATGGATGTATTGTGATTCCAAAGTTTCTTAATAACATTAAAACAATAAATAGAATACTTGGTTATTCTGAAAGTAAGTGCTCCAAAAGATACATTAGATTACGATTGGAGTGAGCTATTTTAATTAGTAAGACCGTAAGATAATGTTACTAGTTTTTGCCCCACATTACTTTCTGTCTTCTTTAATTAAAAAAACACTGCTCATTACGTTCGGCCGTCAAAGTGACATCATTTAGTAGTAGTCAAGTAAGAGAGTGTTCAGTGCACGCAGTGCCTTGTTACCGCATTTGACAACGATAGGGTGTTATACGTTTGCATGTGTTGTACTGTGTGCCGCCCGCTGCACGTAGAGCTGGTGCGCGCGCAGCAGGCCGTGCGCGCGTGGGGCGCGGCGTTGGGGCGCGCGCGCCAGGCTGCGCCCGCGCCGCCCTACCCGCCCTACCCGCCCTACCCGCCCTACCCACTACACCCTATACTTGTCAACTGCAATACCTTTCCTCATCCTTACTTACTGCTGTATTTAACCCCACGCTCTAGTGTAAATGTGACTATAAAATAAATAAATATTTTGCTGTATTAAGTTTAGTCGCTTTAGTTGTATTTAGAATAAATTATCTTAAATTAATTCCACCGTTCTATTTAAATAGGTAATATTGTTTTGAAAATATGGCTAACACTGTTGTAAATAATCAAATATGTTAAATTTTTGTTGTAGAATTTGCGACAAAGATTCTTTTTAGATTATATTCTCCAGTTTAAATCTGTGTATATGCTCAGCGGCAATTTGTCCACTTAAAAAGCTTTCGGCTTTAAATTAAGGTATATATTTTAATTCCGGGTTAATAACTTGCAAAAAATGCTCAAAAAGAACATGTATTAATCTAAGCATGAGGTATAAATGCATTGAAATAAAAAAAACATCTTCAATCGAAAAGCTTTAGCAAGATATTTGCGGATATTTGTGGCGGATATTTGCGGCAGAAAATAATGAAGTTTTTGTGGTGTCTTCACAGCCCAGTGGAGCAGCGGCGGGGTGGGCGTGCGCTGCGCCACGGTGGCGGCAGGCGCGCTTTGGGCGGCGCCGCTGGCCGCGCAGCCCGGCGCGCTGTGGACGCGCCCGCTGGCCCGCGCCGCGCCCGCCGCGCCCGCGCCCGCGCCCGCGCCCGTGGACTGGCGCGACGCGCCCGCCGCGCGCGCGCTGCTGCACTACGAGTGCAGGACGCCGCCCGATCATGTGTACAGGTACATAACTGATACTCAGCCCAGTGGAGCAGCGGCGGGGCGGGCGCGCTGTGGGCGGCGCCGCTGGCCGCGCAGCCCGGCGCGCTGTGGACGCGCCCGCTGGCCCGCGCCGCGCTCGCCGCGCCCGCGCCCGCGCCCGCGCCCGTGGACTGGCGCGACGCGCCCGCCGCGCGCGCGCTGCTGCACTACGAGTGCAGGACGCCGCCCGATCATGTGTACAGGTACATAACTGATACTCAGCCCAGTGGAGCAGCGGCGGGGCGGGCGCGCTGTGGGCGGCGCCGCTGGCCGCGCAGCCCGGCGCGCTGTGGACGCGCCCGCTGGCCCGCGCCGCGCTCGCCGCGCCCGCGCCCGCGCCCGCGCCCGTGGACTGGCGCGACGCGCCCGCCGCGCGCGCGCTGCTGCACTACGAGTGCAGGACGCCGCCCGATCATGTGTACAGGTACATAACTGATACTCAGCCCAGTGGAGCAGCGGCGGGGCGGGCGCGCTGTGGGCGGCGCCGCTGGCCGCGCAGCCCGGCGCGCTGTGGACGCGCCCGCTGGCCCGCGCCGCGCTCGCCGCGCCCGCGCCCGCGCCCGCGCCCGTGGACTGGCGCGACGCGCCCGCCGCGCGCGCGCTGCTGCACTACGAGTGCAGGACGCCGCCCGATCATGTGTACAGGTACATAACTGATACTCAGCCCAGTGGAGCAGCGGCGGGGCGGGCGCGCTGTGGGCGGCGCCGCTGGCCGCGCAGCCCGGCGCGCTGTGGACGCGCCCGCTGGCCCGCGCCGCGCTCGCCGCGCCCGCGCCCGCGCCCGCGCCCGTGGACTGGCGCGACGCGCCCGCCGCGCGCGCGCTGCTGCACTACGAGTGCAGGACGCCGCCCGATCATGTGTACAGGTACATAACTGATACTCAGCCCAGTGGAGCAGCGGCGGGGCGGGCGCGCTGTGGGCGGCGCCGCTGGCCGCGCAGCCCGGCGCGCTGTGGACGCGCCCGCTGGCCCGCGCCGCGCTCGCCGCGCCCGCGCCCGCGCCCGCGCCCGTGGACTGGCGCGACGCGCCCGCCGCGCGCGCGCTGCTGCACTACGAGTGCAGGACGCCGCCCGATCATGTGTACAGGTACATAACTGATAACAGGTACATTGGAAGACCTGCGTCAGACAGCATCACCTATCTGGCATGAATGCTGAAATGGACCTTTTTCCCGCAGCTGTGAGGCACACAGCACATAATGTGTACCTACTAAGAATTGTATATTTTGTATGATTCATTAATTTATTATTGTGTGTAAAAAATTTTTATTTGACATCAGTCACTAACACACATGTGTTAGTGACTGATGTCAAATAAATATTTTTCTTTCTTTCTTTCTTTCTTTCTTTCTTTCTTTCTTTCTTTCTTTCTTTCTTTCTTTCTTTCTTTCTTTCTTTCTTTCTTTCTTTCTTTCTTTCTTTCTTTCTTTCTTTCTTTCTTTCTTTCTTTCTTTCTTTCTTCCTTCTTTCTGATACTCGGCCCAGTGGAGTAGCGGCGGGGCGGGCGTGCGCTGCGACTGAAATTGTAACAATAAAATTAACGATCGTGATCTATAAATCACATAAAATCATATAACTTTTCTAATATTCCATGTATACAACACATTACGGCGGAATGCCACAGTTAATATTAAAATATTGTGTTTCAGATTCTGCTGCGTCATTATCCGGGAGCGATTCCCTCCAGACAAAGTGTCACCGATAGCCGGCCACACACTCACATTGGTACCCGCGCTGAGACTAGAGAACCTGCTGCCAGTAGAGTTGCAGTACCGGACCAACCCGGCTGTACCGGGCTCGGCGGCCTCCGGTGTGGCTGGCAATATTCCGCCCGGGGATACTATGCCATTCCATGAGGTTAGAAACACCTGACGAATGGATGATTTGAAAGACGGATATAAAAGGACCCATTTGCGTTAGGACTTTTTTTCCTTAAACTGGCGACCTTGCCAATTAATAGATTATTTTTACATAAATAACCGGTAGCTCGTGAATGGGTGCTGCTTGTGGTGACTGGTCGTCTTGCTGGCCTTGGTTTTGTTACTGTTTAACTAGTAACTATTTAGACCGTTAGTTAGCCTTAGACCTATTCATGTAATCCAGTTCTGTACATGTAAGCGAGCACGCCCTCTTTTACTTGGAGGCTTCTATTTATTCAGTTAGTTATGAATTTTATTGCTTGAGTTTAGTTTTCAACGTCGGTACCCACTATTCTACTATCTTGTACAGCGATCGGTGTGTGTTAGCTACCATGTAGCAAATTATTTAATTTAAACGATTATGTTTATTAATTACCAATGCTGTTTAAACTGTTTTTCTAACATATCAGACAGACGTGTTGCTGGGGAGTTTGTTCCGCCACTTCTTCTTCCCAGCAAAAACACTAGGAAGCGGCGAAGGACTGTCTTATGTAATTTTTGTCGTTCTTAAAGTGCTGATCCACAGCCTAATTTGAATAAATGACTTTTATTTTGAATTTTGACTTTGATTAAAAAAAACTTTGCCCCACATTAGAAATTTCTCCTACGTCGTGGGTGCGTTTAGAAATATTTAAGTTCACATACACAAATAACCAGACCCAAAAAAACTATGCCATGGGCAAACATTTGGATCGTGCGGTAATGGAACTCGAGACACACGGCGTAGCAGCCAATTCTTCAGCCGCTGCGCCAACCGTGCCGTAAATTATTACTAGCCTATCTACATGTGACCTTAAAACATTATTATTAATTCTTCTCAGGTAAACGTAGAAGAAGGCGTAGAACTATGCGTGAAACTGGAAGGCTTCGGCTGGTCCACCGCCCTCAGCGTGTGCGGGGCTGCAGGCGGCAGCAGCAGTGCGGCGGTGGGCAGCAGCGGGAACGGCTCCTTCAGTGCCCGCCTCAAGCTGAGGGACACGAAGGGAAGGAGGCTTTATCTCAATGCACGGGTCACTATCAAGAAGACTGATGGCATCAAGGTTCGGTTTTAGTTCCTGTAATTAGCGTTTCTTGGCCTCAATTCTTTCACTACTTCAGATCAAATTGTAGATGTAGTGAGCTCAGCTTCTTCTAAGTCATGTTTTTTCTGTAATATTGTAGACAATTAAAGTCGTGATATAAATGTAACTCGGTATTTGGTTCATTATAAATATATTATTATTTCACAACTTATCACACAACGCCATTTAGACCCAAGCTAAGCTTGAGAGCTTGTGTTATGGATATTAAATAAATATTTAGATAAATTACACCCAGACACACAACAAATGATCGTGCTCACCATATAAATATTTTTCCTGGGTGGGAGTGGAACCCACAACCTCCGACATAGCAGTCAGGGTCACTAACTACTAGACCAATAGGCCCGTCAAAAATAATGGCTTAGTTACATGACTGGAGTGACGTCACTTTAGTGTAGCGTTCGACTATGGTTATACATTTATTTATTTAATTTTAAAGAAATCTTACAGACTAAAAACAATTTTCATAAGTAAGCTGTATTTGCTAAAAACAAGCTTCCACATAACATAAATCTATGCAAGTATAGGTTACTTGCGTTGAACAAATTACAGCGAATATCGCGTTTTCAGTGTTAGTGATAGTGTCATGTGGCAGGTGTCGGTGTCGGCGGCGTACTGGCTGGTGAACCGCACGGGGCTGCCGCTGCTGTTCCGCGCGGAGGGTGGCGGCGCGGAGGCGGCGGGGCAGTTCGCCGAGCACGAGCTGGCGCGGATGGTGGCGCCGCTGCTGTTCTCCTTCGCCGACGCCGACGGGCCCACGCTGGCCGCGCGCCTGGGCCGCGGACTGCCCGGCGAGCCCCAGGTACACGCCGCTAACTTCATATTAATTATTTGCTCTAAATTTTTTGTCAAGGTTAATTTTATAATAAAACTTACCGTTATGCTGAATATCGCGATAAACCTATTTTTGTGATCTTTGACCTCGAATAATTTCTTTTTCATACACGAGAATGATGGGAAACTCTAATTTTTATTTATTATTATGTTTTGAACACTACTGATCTACTGATTTTCAGCTTGTTGTGAACTTATGCACCTTCACTCAATTTTTTTGGTCTAGATTGACCTCGGACTATTTGTGTGCTGTCTTGTTCTTGAAGTTTCGATCATGTGATGCAAACTAGTTACAACTGTGTCACCAGTGGTGTTCACCGTTCGGGCTGGGGGTGGGAGTGGGCGTGAAGAAGCTGGAGGTCCGCGGCGAGGGCGAGGGCGGCGCGTGCGAGCGCGTGTACGCGGTGGGCGTGCGCGTGCGCTGCGGCCGCGGCCGGTACCGCCACACCAACATCGCCACCTTCACGCCGCGCTACCAGCTGCACAACAACACGTCGCACCACCTGCAGTTTGCGCAGAAGTGCTGCGCTACCACACTCGTATGTATCCAGATACATTTGCTTAGTATCGCAGTCTACTTAGTTTCTCCTTAGTAAAATACAAGTCAAAATAGATGCATTGTTCACAATGCATGGCTTAAGTCGGTATGAGTGTGACAATAGTAATGTATTGCACTGTATACACAACAGAACGACCCGGGCGCGATGGCGACGCACGTGTCGGCCGTGGCGGGCTGCTACCTGCCGTGGCACTGGGCGCGCTGGGAGCGCGAACAGCTGCTCTGCGTGCGCGTGCTGGCGCCGGGCGCGGCCGCCGCGCCGCGCACGCAGTGGTCCGGCGGCTTCCGGCTCGACGCCAACCGCACGCTGCACGTGGCCTGCAGGTGACGCACGCGCGGCGCGAGGGACGCGGTATCCCTACTGTGCAGCTGTGTAACGTGTCCGGTTGGTTTGTGCGCAGAGAGCCGGGCGGCGGCTACCAGTTCGTGCGCGTGGAGGTGGTGTCGCAGGGCGCCAGCATGTTCGTGCTGCTGACGGACGCGGACTGCGCGCCGCCGCCGCTGCGCATCGACAACTACTCGCCAGTCTCTATCATGTTCCACCAGGTCAATATACATTCTTACGCGAAAAGGCTCGCAAGTACTTTTCATCAGAGTTCAAATACTAACCATAATTGTGAAGTTTTTTCAAGTTTGAAATAGGTAAAATCGAAAAACAAAAATCTTATTAATAATTCACAAAATAATTCGAACACATAATCATTAACACTCACAAAACAGGACACACATTGTGACGTTTATTGTTATTTAATTTTACGTAGTACAGAACAATGATTATAAGTAAAAAGGTGTAGATAGGTTATACGCGCTCAGCGAGTGACACGTTAAAATGTGGTTAACTAGCCACACTTTACTTCAGTGTGGCGTCAGGCCCCAACGGACGCGTGTGCGCGTTAGTGTACCATTTTTGAAGACCGAATGTTGTTAAAGTAACCTATCTACAGCTGTCTACTTCTAATATGATTGGTGCGGAAGTGTATACTGGTCGGTGCGCAGGTGGGCTGCGGCGAGGAGTGCGTGGTGGGCGCGCACGGGCGCGCGCGCTGGGCGCTGCCGGAGCCGGAGGGCGCGTGCGCGCTGGGCGTGCGCGCGCCCGGCGGCCCGCGCACCACGCTGCCGCTCGACGAGCTGCCCGCGCTGCACCAGCTGCTCTACCAGAACTTCATCTACGTGGCCTTCACCGCCACGCACCAGCTGTACGTACTCCGCGACTTGTCCTTTAACCAGAACGTTACAACTCTGAGGGCGACAGTGCGTATATTCAGTCTAATTTGTACAGCAGAAACAACGGCAGCACCAACACCGGTAAGCAGTCGACGGGCGCGCCGGACGACAGCGTACTGGTATTGGAAGTGCCGCTCGGGACCACACGCGTCGTGCTCGCCAGGAAACGATATGGAGACAGGTAACTATTTCAAAAACATCTCTCAAGTGACATCTTATTTAATATATCTTCTGTAACTTTTAGTCTAGTTTTCTTCTTATTGTGTGGTTAGTGACTAACCAGTGCAGGCCTAGCCAAGTTACAAATTCTATTTCTATTTTAGAAAGAAAATGGCGTAATATGGAATCAGCTATTTGACAACACTGTCAAGTGTATTTCATTTTCAAATTCTACTCGTTAACACTTGACAGTTGACAAACAGCTAATTCCATATTCGCCATTTTCTTGATATTGTCACCATAACGAGTACGATAATAGAAATAAAATTTATAATATGGCTAGGCCTGCTGCTGTAGGAAATTCAATGCCGCCCCGAATCCTCGTCTAGTAGTACCTAAACAAACTGTTAGGTTAAAATATAATTCTAGTTTTTCTCCATTCAACGTGATGTCGCATTCGCTAATTGTAACAGTAACGTAAAACTAATTTAGTAGATTAAGTTTTTTTTTGGTTATTATGTACTAAATTATTTGCCGTATGTACTGTTGTGTGCCTAAAGAATAGAGTTAATAACGTCGTCAAAATTTTGTGACCGCGTAGGACAATTTTAAAATTTGTGATGTGAAACGATCCAGTTGATTCTGACTTAAATGAAAAAAATTATAAATGTATACTAAAAAGAGGAACGGACCCAGTATTAAACCTCGAAGAACGCCGATTATCATTTCAGACCCTAATGAGTTTATGCCGTTAATCTGAACTTTAATCTGTATGTCTTTTAGGTAATTTCTTATTAAATTAAGAGCTTTATCCTTAATACGTATCCGGAATCTAGTTTAAACAATAGTGTCATGGTTTACACCGTCAAAAGCTTGAGTCAGGTTGCAAAAGATGCCAATAGCATGCCTTATGCTTCCTCCCAAACGTTGAAAATGTCGATACGTTCCCTTTTACCGATAATCTTAACCACTATACGGGAAATAGGAAAGTGGCCCGATTTATATGCTCCCAAGTATATTTCCAACGATTTCTAGGTCTCAACTGTGGCGTCGCGGGCCCAACGATCAGCTTATCCATGAAGGGAGCTCTCCTCCACAACCCACAGATGCGTTGTTATCTGATGATGCGCCTCTCTCTCCTTATGCTATGGTAAGTCAGTCAGTCAGTTGAATTTCTTGAGAAAGTTCCCTAAGAGATTTGGGACTCGGTAGATTAAATTGTGTATTAAATAGTGTACTTTTTTTATTTTTTTATTGTATTATTATTTACTTATTTAATATTTTCTTGATTTGTTAAATAATAATCCGTGATTTTAATATTTGTAAATGTGAGAGTACCATGTACCTATCCACATTATTATGTACTTATCTACTAAAATGCTGAATCTATCTTAGCGTAGTATGTTATTTTTTATTTATTTTTTATTTTACTTTGTTTATTCTAGGTACACCGTATTCACATATATAATGTACAAATATACAAATATTCTAAAAACTATTTTAAAAGAGTAAGTATGGAGTTTCTTGCCCATTCTTCTCCTTCTCCAAACTACCTTTTGGAAGGGGCAACTAGAATCATTATATTTTATTTAACTTGTAAGTTTAACGTTCAAAAGTGCCTTTTAAATGGCCTAATTGAAATAAATGATTTGACTTTGACTTTGACTTTAACTTTAAAAGTGGCTCTAACAGCTCTCTTTTGTAAAATAAAAATAGATTCAATGTCAACAGCCCGACCCCACAGTAAAATACCATAAAACATAATGCTGTGAAAATAGCTAAAATATACCAAAAGCGCGGTTTCTACATCTATCAACTGTCTTATTTTTCTAACCGCAAAAGCGGCTACGCTTAACCACCCCGCAAGATATGTTAAGTGACCTCACTTTAATTTCCATTTGTACCACCCATCAACCCGTTCACCCATTGTAATTTATTTTCTAGCGTATTGCCTAAGAAAACCGTTTGATTAATAAATTCCAGTTCTTTCCCATTCAATATGATGTCACATTCGCTACTTCTAACATTTGGCAAAGTAAATCTGATACAAGTGGTTTTTTTTCGTTAAGTACTAAGTTGTTTACTGTAAATCAATTATGGACCTGCAGAATTGAATTATTTACGTCGCCAAGGTTTTGTGACCGTCTATCTATTTTGAATATCAATGATCAGCGAACAACACCATCATCGGTTCATTCTGAATTAATTGAGGTAAATCATTAATGTAAACTAAAAAAAGGAATGGACCTAGAATAGAACCTTGGGGAACACCCATTATCATTTCAGACCCTAATGAGTTTACGCCATTTACCTGAACTTTGACCTGTCGTTCTTTCAGATAAGATTTTGTTAAGTCAAGAGATGCATTCCTAACCCCGTAGTGTTCCAGTTTCAGCAAAAGTGTGTCGTGGTTTACGAAATCGAACGCCTTCGAAAAGTCGCAAAAGATTCCAATGGCATCTTGTGCTTCTTCCCAGGCGGTAAAATGTTCTTGATTAGGGCAACACCGGCGTCAGTCGTACAGCGCCCTTTTAAGAGTGTTGGTAATTGTTTTTTTTCTCATAGGTACTTGACATCGAAGACGCAGCTCCCCGACCAGGTCGCGCGTCTGCACTCGTGTTACGACGCGCAGATCCGCGGCGTGCTTCTACGCAGGCTTGGAGACTCGTGCCGCCCGGCCGCATGGCGTGCGCGCACTCCAACCTGTGCGTGCAGCCTGACGGACTGTCTCTCATGGCGCTCACACCTGGTAGGTCTCGCCTCATTCTCGTAGGCGTGGAGACTCGTGCCGCCCGGCCGCATGGCGTGCGCGCACTCCAACCTGTGCGTGCAGCCTGACGGACTGTCTCTCATGGCGCTCACACCTGGTAGGTCTCGCCTCATTCTCGTAGGCGTGGAGACTCGTGCCGCCCGGCCGCATGGCGTGCGCGCACTCCAACCTGTGCGTGCAGCCTGACGGACTGTCTCTCATGGCGCTCACACCTGGTAGGTCTCGCCTCATTCTCGTAGGCGTGGAGACTCGTGCCGCCCGGCCGCATGGCGTGCGCGCACTCCAACCTGTGCGTGCAGCCTGACGGACTGTCTCTCATGGCGCTCACACCTGGTAGGTCTCGCCTCATTCTCGTAGGCGTGGAGACTCGTGCCGCCCGGCCGCATGGCGTGCGCGCACTCCAACCTGTGCGTGCAGCCTGACGGACTGTCTCTCATGGCGCTCACACCTGGTAGGTCTCGCCTCATTCTCGTAGGCGTGGAGACTCGTGCCGCACGGCCGTAAGGCGTGCGGACTGTCTTCGATTAGACTGAATATCGATGGCATTTATTCACAGGCACCCGCGTAGTTCTTGGCCTACCAGCGTCTGGGCGTGCCGGCTGGTCGCCGACGTCGCCGGTGCCGGCGGAGCAGGCCGTGTCGTGGCACACGCTGCGGCCCGGCTCCGGCCGCCTCGACGTCAGGCTGTGCGCCGACGGGCCCACACGTGTCGTTCGGATACGCGACCACAAGGACCCTGTACGTGTTCACTTCAACATGTTCTGTTCTTTATGCATATTTCTTATTTTGACTTGCCATAGCTGCTATGTTACTTAATTCAGAGACACAAATATTTCGAATTTATCAGATACTATGCTTCATAACGAGGCTTAGAAGAGTGCTTGATTTGTTTTATCTCGTATTCACATTGTTTTAGGATGCTGGCTGGATCGAGGGTGGCAACGAAGAGGACACTGAGCAGGACAACCAGGCGCGGCGGCGCGAGTGGGGCGTGCGAGTGGCGCTCGCGGGCGTGTCGGTGTCGCTAGTGTCGCGCGCGCCGCCGCACGAGCTGGTGCACGCGCTGCTGGACAACGTGCTGCTGGAGCTGGCGCTGGCGCCCGCCAGCCTGGCGCTCGCGCTGCAGGTCACGCACATGCAGTGGGACAACCAGGTCAGCCACCACTAACACTGAGCAGGACAACCAGGCGCGGCGGCGCGAGTGGGGCGTGCGAGTGGCGCTCGCGGGCGTGTCGGTGTCGCTAGACACTCTTTGCTTTCCAAAGTATTTTTAACCGACGAAAAAAACTTTTCAAGTTTTCAAGTCGACACATTTTTTTCCCCTAACAAAATGGTTGGATGGGTTGTCGCCAATTGTTTTAAATCTGGATAACTTCTCACCACACTACAAAATAATCTAAACACATCCTCATCTGTTCCCACAGTTACTGGGCACCCCGAGCCCCGTCCTGCTATACTGCCTGCCGGACCGTGGTGGTAGCAGCAGCAGCTCGGGTCCACTGCCGGCGCTACACGCTGCCGTGGAGCTGCAGAAGGCGCCCGCCAAAAGATACAACGCGTACTTCTTCAGGCACCTCGTGGTGGCACTCAGACCGCTAGCTATCAGGCTGGAAGAAAGGTTACTATCAATACACACACACGCATAGTATTCACCTCGTGGACAAATACTAACAACGGTAACTCTAATGTGCACGTGTACAATTAATTCATGGTCTCTTTTGCCCCAGACTGATCCTCCAACTGTGGGCGTGGGCGTGGCACGACGACGAGGAGAGTGCGCGCGAGCAGCCGGACGAGGCGGACTACGAGACGCGCCGCATGCTGAGCGAGCTCACCGCGCTGCACAGCACGCGGTACTACTTCGCGCTCATCAAGATCATACCCAGCCAGGTGCGTAGTACGTGACGTCACTGGGTGTAAGACCCGCACATGAAAAGTAGTACAGTTTCAACAAAGTACGCTGCACACAATTGATCGGTGGCCCGTGTCACCCTAATCAACGATATTTTTAATCTTGCGGAGCACAAGGTGCCATTGGAATCTTTTGCGACCTTTCAAAGGCTTTCGATAGCGTACACCATGAAACACTAATGTTGAAACTGGATCATTATGGGATTAGGAATACATCTCTTGATGAATAAGATATTTTCTAAAAGAAAATGAGGTTAAAGTTCAGTTTATAAGCGTAAACTAGTTACTGTTTGAAACGATATTGGGTGTTCCCCAAGGTTCTATTTTAGGCCCATGCCTCTTTTTGGTTTATACAAAATGAGTTTTCCCAATTAAATCAGAATCAACCGAAGATGGTGATCATCATTGATTTTTAAAATAAACCGATGGTCTAAAACCTTAACGATGTAAATGACTCATTTTTCAGGCTCAAAATTGGTTTACGGTAAATCATTTGGTACCTACTCAACGAAAACAAAACCATATAGATAGATTTACGATGTGAATGTGACTATGTGACATATTGGGTAGAGGAAAACTAGAAATGAATTAAACGGGTTTCCTAGTTCAAGGTTTATCGAACATATACACTACGCGTTAACATATTTTTAATATTAAAACATTTACAAATCGTTTCGGCAACGTTTCTCCTCCATTAATTCATTAAACCCTAAGTGAACGCTGGCGTTCGCGCTGTCATTGTCTTTCTATTGTGTCTCTAATTGACACGATTAAAAGGTTAAAACTCGCTCACTGCAAAGAAATTCTCAAGTTCTGTTAGAATTACACGAATTGCACTGCTGTTTTTGCTTTAGCGCTTACAAATATTTATTTTTTTCCATCGCGCTCAGCTAATGGCGCCCAACAAGGTCAGATTCGATGTTACTGTAACCCACTTATTAATTTTCTTAATCATCGCTACACGTATCTCCGTCATCTTCGGTAGTGTTTGGGTTGTCTTTACTATGTAATACATTGTTCCTTCTCCAAGTAACTACAAGTGAGCTCTCAGTAATATTTAACTCAACGTGGGTATTCTGTACTGCTAGACTTCTCCTCAACCAGTTCATAATACGTGGATTTAATTAGTTATGGTGAACCCATTGTGACCCTGTGTTTTCCACGCTCTATTCATTCTAGCACCAATGTAATAAATACATCACACATCTGTAACATACACATACAAATACTCACGCCTTTTCCCATGGGAGTAGGCAGAATCTACAGAGCGCTACGATTCTTACATACTTCTTTTGCTTCGATTACATTCATACACGTTGTCATACACACCGGTTGCGAGTACTAAGCACCAGACCTTTCTGAAGAACCTCATCAATAAGGTCTATGTATGTCGTTCTAGGGCGTCCCCACCCAGCGTTTCCACTTACATCTGCCTTGTACATAAGTACCTTTCGTTAGTCGCCTTCATTCATCCTCACAACGTGACCAAAACATCTATAACACTGACAACGTAACGCTGCAGCGCTTTATCCTCGTTCCACAGATCCGTCTCTCGATGTGCACAGCAAACAAGCTGGAAGGCTCGCTGAGCGTGCTGAAGCGGCGACTGGGGCTTACCTTCATCAAATTCGAAGACGCTGCAGTCGAGCTCGAGCCGTTCGTGAGAGCGCACGTGTTCGATACCGCTTCGTACCTAGGAAGGCAGATGTTAGCGCACTTTAAGGATGTAAGTGAAATATACTTAAGTTATTATTTTTATTTATAACGTTAATATTTGTGCAGTAAATAATGTATATTTCTTAATACAAAAGTTCTTTGCTTACATAAGCTTCTGACATCTATTCGTCCATCTTTATCCCGTAGGAATTAAAATGGCAAGCGGCCAAGATCCTGGGTTCCGTAGACTTCCTCGGCAACCCACTGGGCTTCGTGGCGGACGTGTCGGAAGGCGTGACGGGCTTGCTGCTGGAAGGCAACGTGGGTGCGCTGCTCAAGAACGTAACGCATGGCTTATCCAACTCCGCGGCTAAAGTAACAGGTAAATTATTGACTTTATACATAAAGTGTATATTTCACAAGGGTTTCTTTGATTACTAATAATTAGGGAAACTTTTTACATACAAATTGTTTTGTATGTAAAAATATTATAATATTTGTTTACAATGTGTTTTTTTAAATTCTCCGTTGTTCTTACCTGATTAATTTCGTTGCGGAATCCAAGACAGTTTAATTGATTCGATACTTTTCAGGTGGGAAAGACTGAAGATTGTGTCTCAGAAGTTGTAGTGGTTTGGGTTGTCTCAAACAAAACTATTTACACTCGCTGGACGAGTGAAGGTTTCCGTTCAACTCGATCTTGGCCTGTTTTTACTACTCTTCTCTGTTTTTATTCGGCTCATTTTGATAATGCCAATTCAAATTCAATTGTTTATTTGAATTTGCAACAACACAGTACAAAGTAATCTTATTTCCGAACGTCAATTGAATGCGTTATCAGCAAGCATGTGTATTGGTTACTCAGAGTCTCTCGGCGACGGGCTGGAGCGCGTGGTGGGCGACGAGGCGCACGAGGAGACCCGCCGGCGCATCCGCTCGGCCGCCGGCGGCGCGCATCTCGCCGCCGGCTTCCGGGGGCTCGGGCTCGGGATACTCGGTGACTATCTGTTGTTTCAAACAAAACAAATGTATTTATTTGGGACACTCACTAGAATTTAACGGCAAAAAGCCCAAAACTAAATCGAATATATTAAAAAACCATACGACGCTGTGCGAGGCCAAAATGGCCTATCCCAGTACGATGTCACGATATTTAAAGAAAAACAAAAAATACCGCAGCACTGTAATTCTGATAGGGCCCGCTGTTTTGCCATGAATACACTTGGTGTATAAATAACCCACAACGAGGCATAAAATATGTATAAATTATAAATAAGTTTAACATTCTCTAGGCAACTGCTCCGAAGCCATTTGTGCGCGATTGGGTCGAAATTAGTTTAATCCTGCAGAGTGGATGTGTAGCTAACCGTACCTGTGGTCAGGTGGCATGACGTCGCTGGTGAAGCACAGTTACGAGGGCGCGGCGGCGGAGGGGCTGGGCGGGTTCCTGGCCGGCGTGGGCAAGGGGCTCGTGGGCACCGTCACCAAGCCCGTCATCGGCGTGCTGGACCTCGCCGCCGAGACCGCGTCCGCGCTGCGGGACACCAGTCGCAGGTCAGGGGGCTATCTCATTTGGTCAAGCATATTCATGGTTCTTGGCAATACTGTCCCGGAGACGGGAATATTTATTTTCATTAGGTGTCTTAGCAAAGGTGAGACGTTACTTCACGCCGATACAGCTGATCAACATTTATTTATTTAACGACTTTGGAAGACTTACAGCTAAATACAATGGAAATAAGTAACAGTAAGGTTATCTGACAGCCAATTACAAGTCTCCACGTCTAGAGCTTGTGTAGATAATAATGTGGAACAAAATATACGCACACACTGCCGCGTAATGACACAAAAAAAACCAAAAAACAACAATATTACAAAAATACAAAAATAAAAACAACAAAAAAATAAAATTAATCGTCACTGAATCTGTTTCCGAACCATGTTCTATTCATCCACTGTTTTTAACCTCTGAAAAAGTTTGAGGATAAACACTTTTTTGCGGAAGTCACACTTGTGTTAAAAATATCAAAGTCGAACTGTTTGCATACCTTGTTATAATAGCTACTTACCAAGCGCAAGTTCGATCGTGTATGGACTACTGCTCTCATCTTTGGGAAGGATCCGCCAAATACCAGCTTGACGCGCTTAAGTCTATTGAGAAACGAGCCAAGAAGATTATCGGCAATGATGCACTCGGTGAGTCAAATCAAATCAAATCAAATCAAATCATTTATTTTTGCCAACATGGGTAGGGGTACAGATGTAATACAAGTTTTGCTAGTGTTCTCCATGCTCTGCCGTCAGATGGGCGTGCAAAATTTACACATAAATTACAATCCACTATCAAAATACATTAGAACCAATTTTATCATTCAAGGTCAAGAAGTATCTAGTAGTCAATAATTAAATAAATGTCATATGAAATTGTGAAATAAATGAAAGTCCTAGATTAATAATAATTGTGAGTTACAAATGTCATTTCTATTATTCAATAACTGATCAATATTATTGGCCATAAGGATTCCCTTTTAGATACTCCTTCACACTGTAATACACTTTATCTGTTAGAAATTCCTTTAGCTTCCGCTTAAATATATGCAAGATGTCAATGTCTGTAATATGACATGGCAATTTATTATAAATCTTAGATGTCATGCAATATACACTGGAATCCATTAAGTATGTTCTGCAGGGTACAGTCTGAACTTTATTTTTATATCTAGCGCTTCGGAATTTTTCATACATATGCATATTACTTTTGACAAAGAGTGACATTTCATAAATATATAGGCTAGGTAAGGTAAGAATCTTGAGTTTTTTGAAATATGTTTCACAGCTATCAGTGGTTTTAAGTTTACACATTGCCCGTATGCACTTTTTTTGGGATTTAAAAACAGACTCCCATTCCGTCGAGTTCCCCCAGAAAATTACACCATATCTCAGTGTGGATACCACATATGCATGGTAGGCTGTCATGACAGTGGATAAATTTACAATTTTTGTGAGCATATACAACATATAGGAATAGCTATTTAATTTTAAGCAGACAGATTCCACATGTGATTTCCAATTCAAATTACAATCTACATTTAAACCCAAGAATTTCGTCACATCTACTTCATTAATTTCTGTTCCAGCATAATTTATATTTAAGTCTGTTGGTGGATTAGTCCTGTTTCTGAAAATCATGAAATTAGTTTTCTGTAAATTAATTAGAAGATTGTTTGCTCTTAACCAATCAACAATGCGTACTAATGTGGCGTTAATGTCATTTTCCAATGATGCATAATCTTTATTACAAAATATGACTGTACTGTCATCTGCAAAAAGAAACATTGGAAAGTCCACGGTTTTCGGAAAGTCATTAATGTAAATTAAGAATAATATGGGCCCTAGCACACTGCCCTGTGGTACGCCATATGTCACTTCTACATATTCTGAAACATGATCAGTTTCCTGTTTTTTAATAGAGCAGAATTTCGATATTAATGTGGCTTGTTTCCTGTTACTTAAATATGATACAATGAGATCTAAGGCATTGCCTCGAATCCCATAAGCATAAAGCTTGCTTCTTAGTGTTCTATGGTCCACATAGTCGAACGCTTTTGTTAAGTCCATGTATAATGCACAAACTGGTACCCTTTTATCCACACTTTTAGTTACTTCTTCAAGAAATTTGAAAATTGCTTCATTTATATTTTTATTTTTCCTAAAACCCATTTGTTCATCGACTAAAATATTAAATTTTTCTAAGAATTGGTATAAGCTATTATAAATTATTTTTTCTAGTACTTTGGAGTATACCGGTATTAGGGCAATTGGCCTGTAACATGACATATCGCCTTTATCATCTTTTTTAAAGAATGGTTTAACGATCGTTTTTTTTAAAATAGTAGGGAAGTGCCCATGCTCTATGCAGAGATTAAAAATATGGCTAAGTACTGGACTAATTACAGTGCTAACGTACTTAACTATTTTCGTAGCTATGCCATCAAAACCGGTACTGTTTGTATTTTTGAGGGATTGTATAATCTTTTGGATGTCAAGTGGTGTAACTGGATTTATAAATATTGAATTATTTTGTGAGCAAGTCGGTTTATGTGTATTGCTACTAGTACTATTATTAATCGATGTCATTGGTCTTACTTGGTCAATAAAAAACTTATTAAAATTGTGAGCTATGTCAATAGGATTTTTAATTATTTTCCCCTCAACATTTATTTGCGAGATGTAATTCTTTGGAATGTTCATCTTGCTCTTGTTAATGACATTCCAGCTAGCTTTAGATTTATTACTGGCTGTGTTTATGTAGTAGTTATTTTGAGACTTTTGTGTTTGTTTTACTACTCGGTTAAGCCTAGACGAGTATATTTTAAATTTATTTTTGTCTTCGGCAGACTTTGTTTGCCGATATTTCCACAGTAGGACTCGTTTTCGCTTAGAACAACTTTTTAACCCTTTACTAATCCATTTTGGCCGCCTTTGAAATGACTGTTTGATTTTTATTATGGGAAAACATAGACTATACAAGAGACAGAAAAGTTCATGAAAATTATGAAATGCAGTTTCTGGATCATGATTTTGGTAAATTTCTACAAATTTAAGAGAACTAAGACAATTTTTAAACTTTTCCATATTTTCCAAACAAAAGTCTCGTTTTTCTATAAACCAATGATCAATTCTGGGATTAGATTTAACTGGACAAGTAACCAATTGGGCTGTGTGATCCGAGAGGCCAAAGTCTAATATATCACACTTACATCCTTTCCAGTTGTGGATCACGTGATCAATACAAGTTTTGCTTATCAAGCGGGTTGGTAAATTTACGGCCAATTTTAAGTTAAACTCTGCTAGAATACCTTTATACGCAGTAGTGGTTTTATTGTTTTTAAGTATATCAATATTTAAGTCACCACATATTACCAGTTTTTTAGATTTGTAGCAAAATTGAGTCAAAATATCATTTAATTTACCAAAAAACTTTTCGATATCTTCTAAATTGTTTTTCGGAGGTCTATAAATACATATAACTATTAATTTGTGATCTAAGAGCTCAATGGAACTGCACTCAATGATATGCATATGTGAGTGTTTTGCAATTTCATCCAAAACTTTGAATTTATAACCATGTCGAACCAATATACATGAACCTCCGTGTCTGTTTTTCCTAAAGCAGGAAGAAGCAAGGGTGAAGGATGGTATGTTAATAAGTGATGTATCTGGATGAGTCATGTTATGTTCAGTAATACAGATTATGTCTACATCAATCTTTCTATCTATTAATGCATCTACATTGACACTTAAAAGGTCCATTTTACTCAGAAGACCATTTATATTTTGGTGCAGGATATTAATTGATTTATTCTCGAAAAAAATCATCTGATAATTCAGGTTCATTAGGTAACGGTTTATCCGCCAACTTGGTGTCACAAACGGAATCTGTCTGTGTGCTTTTGTGGCATTTAATTTCATGCTGGGCTTGCAGCTGTGACTGATAGTTTAGATATTTACGCTTATTATCAATGTTTAGGATTTGTCTTAGGAATAAACGACTTAAGTTTATGGGGAAATATATTCCGCTAGGGAAATTGGATCTATAATCTACATCCATATACGTTACATTTGTAGAGGTATTACATATAAATCTGAGTTCGTAGTTTAGTTTTTTTTCGTTTAAGTATCTGTTATATGGTATTTCAGCTATAATTATATTGGTATTATTCCTAGTTTTACACCAGTTATCTATACTAAATTTAAATTCACGGGGATTACAGTCATTAGTGCCACCGATAATTATTACATAGTCACTCATTGTTAGTTTTGATATTGCTTCACTTTGGGTTTTTAGTATCTCTTCCATCCTAGCTCCTGATTTCCAATAACTTGTCACACTGTAACTTGAGCCAATTAATTTCTGTAATAGTTCTCGTATTTTCCAGCCCTGATGATCTGCTAATATAACAACTTTGTTTTTATTACTTTCTATTTGATAAGTTACAGGTGTACTTGAGCTCTTGTCCGTTATATGCTGCTGCTGTTTGTTAGCTTTAGGGTCAACGTCCTGTTTTCTATAGGATGGTGGTGTTAACTCGGTGTCAATAGACTCTGCAGCTGAGATATGTATGAAGCTATTTTCCAATTTTTCCGTTGATTTTGGTGTGCTCAGACAGAGTGGTGTATGAATTTTGACAGGCGTAGAAACACGGTCTGATTTCCTTTTTTTGTTTTTGAGAACTGATAATGGTGTGTGAACCTTTATTTCAGAAAACTGTACTTTTTTGTAGGTTTCTATCGCTTTTTGGTATTTTTCTACGTCAGTTTTCAATTGATGATTTACGCTGCTAAGATTTTCTATTTCTTGGTGGGCACTCTGTAGTTCTAATGAAAGTTTCCTTATTGTCTCGTTAAGATCAATGACAGTCTGACTTTCATTTAACGATGTGTTTGGTAAACTTATCATGGTATTACTAAATAGAGATGAATTCGTGGTAGAAATGTTTTGCAGGGAGTTCGATAGTTGTCGCCTTCGGATCGTTACATTCTCGTCTTCCATTTTGTGCTCAATCACTGATAAGAAACCCGTATAAATAATTTTGCTATGCACTTTCTACCTAAGTTTTTCCGGTCAATATATGCTTGTCAGTTAGCTTGTAGCGTATTTCACGTTAATAGAGGATTTATTCGAAGAAAATATATTAATAGTGAATATTGTTGAGAAAAAAAAAAGAAAATGCTTTCGTTTTGATCACGGGGCTTCTTGTATGGCACACACAGGACTTTTGAAAATACAAAAAGAATATTACTTGGTGAGATTTGAACCCGGCTCCACAGGACTAGTAGTCGTTGTAGCCACACGACCAGACGTACATTAATGTTTAGTACGAAATTTGTAATCGCTTCCTAGCAGCTTGTTCGGAATGGATTGTCGAAGTAGTTGTGGGTTGGGTTGGTACCGTTATCAACACAGTCCAAAGTTCACTTTTCAACTTAATACGGGTTCGTTATTTTATTCACATGTTGTTTTGGGATAGTTCCACTACGTATAACACTATAATTTTTTCACAGATTGTCACTTTTATGTTGCACTTTATATTTTCGAGTACTTTATAGCAGATAAGTTATTTTGAACCGCTTTTTCAAATTAAAACTGTGAGGAGAACCGACAGTAGGTCTGTACGCCGTTACGCCGCGCGCGGCACTCAAAGCTCCAAAGTCTCGAGCATCGACGCCGAGTTGCTAGCCTGTCGGTTTTCTATCGGTTATATTTCGGAGAGTGTGCATAGGAATTGCACGATTTAATTCCGCCAAGCCCTTTACATCATCGGACCACTAGACGTACGACACTGCGCCACTGGTACATGGTGGACATCCCACCCATACGTACTAAACATTTTGGGAACACCTTCATTGTGCGTACAGCTAAGGAGTGGAATTCCCTGCCGGGGTCGGTGTTTCGTGATAGCTACAACCTAAGGGTCTTTAAGTCAAGAGTGAACAGGTTGTTTCTAGGCAGGCGTGCTTCATCGACGACCCCATCATCGCTTACCATCAGGTAAGATAGTCGTGAAACGTGTGCCTATCATTAATCAAAAAATGACTATTGCTATTAAAAAAAAAACTGAAACAAGTTTATTTTTTATTTTCCATCAAATTTTAGAGGTATGAGGAACAGGGTGTAATATTTATTTCTTATTTGTTTTATCAAGTAACCGGTACCGCTAAAACTATAAATAACAAATAACCGAAATCTCAAAATTCAATCCTAGAACTAAATAAATTAATTCTGAAACTGACAATTCAATTGCATTCTAGTTACGTACGAGGCTTAGTAATAACAATTTAAAACGAATCTTAATAAAATAAATATAATGCATTTTAGTCAGCGAAATAAATTAGATCATATACAAGACATCTTATCTTTAAAAGGGAGGATTCTCCAACCGGACGGGTGATTTGTGTCTGGTGGGCTAAACACTGCCCGACAGGTGTTGTCGGGAACTTGGATACGTTCAAATTACGCGGATAACTTTAGTACCGCAACGTAGGATATCAATCGATCGCTACAAAATATTGGTTAGAATTAGCTTGATAGTCAATTCGGCCGTACCCCCCACAGGTCCGACAAGTGGGTCCCGGGGCGCGTGCGGGGCCCGCGCTGCGTGGCGGGCTGCGGCGGGCTGCTGCCGCGCTACTGCGGCGCGCAGGCGGCCGGCGCCGCGCTGCTGTACGCGCTCAACCACACCGACTACTCCGAGCACTTCCTGGCCTACCGCGCCGTGCGCGACACGCCGCACGACATCCGCGCGCTGCTGTCCGACTGCTACCTGCGCATCATCACGTGCAAGCACCAGGCGCCGCAGGTCGTCATGGAGACGCATCTCAGGTACCCAGTCGCCGACTTATCTAGTCGGAACACTTCCTGGCCTACCGCGCCGTGCGCGACACGCCGCACGACATCCGCGCGCTGCTGTCCGACTGCTACCTGCGCATCATCACGTGCAAGCACCAGGCGCCGCAGGTCGTCATGGAGACGCATCTCAGGTACCCAGTCGCCGACTTATCTAGTCGGAACACTTCCTGGCCTACCGCGCCGTGCGCGACACGCCGCACGACATCCGCGCGCTGCTGTCCGACTGCTACCTGCGCATCATCACGTGCAAGCACCAGGCGCCGCAGGTCGTCATGGAGACGCATCTCAGGTACCCAGTCGCCGACTTATCTAGTCGGAACACTTCCTGGCCTACCGCGCCGTGCGCGACACGCCGCACGACATCCGCGCGCTGCTGTCCGACTGCTACCTGCGCATCATCACGTGCAAGCACCAGGCGCCGCAGGTCGTCATGGAGACGCATCTCAGGTACCCAGTCGCCGACTTATCTAGTCGGAACACTTCCTGGCCTACCGCGCCGTGCGCGACACGCCGCACGACATCCGCGCGCTGCTGTCCGACTGCTACCTGCGCATCATCACGTGCAAGCACCAGGCGCCGCAGGTCGTCATGGAGACGCATCTCAGGTACCCAGTCGCCGACTTATCTAGTCGGAACACTTCCTGGCCTACCGCGCCGTGCGCGACACGCCGCACGACATCCGCGCGCTGCTGTCCGACTGCTACCTGCGCATCATCACGTGCAAGCACCAGGCGCCGCAGGTCGTCATGGAGACGCATCTCAGGTACCCAGTCGCCGACTTATCTAGTCGGAACACTTCCTGGCCTACCGCGCCGTGCGCGACACGCCGCACGACATCCGCGCGCTGCTGTCCGACTGCTACCTGCGCATCATCACGTGCAAGCACCAGGCGCCGCAGGTCGTCATGGAGACGCATCTCAGGTACCCAGTCGCCGACTTATCTAGTCGGAACACTTCCTGGCCTACCGCGCCGTGCGCGACACGCCGCACGACATCCGCGCGCTGCTGTCCGACTGCTACCTGCGCATCATCACGTGCAAGCACCAGGCGCCGCAGGTCGTCATGGAGACGCATCTCAGGTACCCAGTCGCCGACTTATCTAGTCGGAACACTTCCTGGCCTACCGCGCCGTGCGCGACACGCCGCACGACATCCGCGCGCTGCTGTCCGACTGCTACCTGCGCATCATCACGTGCAAGCACCAGGCGCCGCAGGTCGTCATGGAGACGCATCTCAGGTACCCAGTCGCCGACTTATCTAGTCGGAACACTTCCTGGCCTACCGCGCCGTGCGCGACACGCCGCACGACATCCGCGCGCTGCTGTCCGACTGCTACCTGCGCATCATCACGTGCAAGCACCAGGCGCCGCAGGTCGTCATGGAGACGCATCTCAGGTACCCAGTCGCCGACTTATCTAGTCGGAACACTTCCTGGCCTACCGCGCCGTGCGCGACACGCCGCACGACATCCGCGCGCTGCTGTCCGACTGCTACCTGCGCATCATCACGTGCAAGCACCAGGCGCCGCAGGTCGTCATGGAGACGCATCTCAGGTACCCAGTCGCCGACTTATCTAGTCGGAACACTTCCTGGCCTACCGCGCCGTGCGCGACACGCCGCACGACATCCGCGCGCTGCTGTCCGACTGCTACCTGCGCATCATCACGTGCAAGCACCAGGCGCCGCAGGTCGTCATGGAGACGCATCTCAGGTACCCAGTCGCCGACTTATCTAGTCGGAACACTTCCTGGCCTACCGCGCCGTGCGCGACACGCCGCACGACATCCGCGCGCTGCTGTCCGACTGCTACCTGCGCATCATCACGTGCAAGCACCAGGCGCCGCAGGTCGTCATGGAGACGCATCTCAGGTACCCAGTCGCCGACTTATCTAGTCGGAACACTTCCTGGCCTACCGCGCCGTGCGCGACACGCCGCACGACATCCGCGCGCTGCTGTCCGACTGCTACCTGCGCATCATCACGTGCAAGCACCAGGCGCCGCAGGTCGTCATGGAGACGCATCTCAGGTACCCAGTCGCCGACTTATCTAGTCGGAGCACTTCCTAGCCTACTGGTGTTTTGTTCTTGGAATGTTCCGTACCGACGGTCATTTCTATGGCTAGTCAGCAGTCAATGCTAATGTTGTCCGTGGTGCGCAGCAACCTGGTGTCGTGCACGGTGGTGTCGCTGGAGGGCGCGCACTTCGTGGAGCTGGGCGTGCGCGGCGGCGGCGGCGCGGAGGGCGTGCGGCGGCCGCGCGTGCAGTGCGACAGCCGCGAGCTGGCCGCCTGGGTGGCGCGCCACGCCGCCTACGCGCGCCAACTGTACCACGAGCACGTGCACACGCTGCTGCCTATCACCGACCTGTAGCATCACTATCTGCAGCGCGACTAACTGGCCAACAGAACTCTTCAACCAGGCACAGTATTTGCCTCGATATGTCCATTTTCTTATGTTTACCGTACACTAAAATGTTACTTGTATCGCGAGAGCGCAAGCAACATTTCCAATGTGTACAGAAGACATTTCATCTCGTCCTCAAGATATTATTGTCTACCCTTAAAGAAAATAACTCAAAAAATCGTTTTAAATATTCTTCTTAATTTGACTGGTAACAAATCGATTTATGAGTAAAACTTGAAAAATACAACACATCTAGCAATCAAACTATTACTATATATATAAGTATATATTTTTTTAATGTTCGCTAACTATTCAATTGATTATAAAAACCCTAACATGGATTTACGAATCAAGAATACGACTATCTAATACCCAATACGACAATCTGATTGACATTACATAATGTATTTAGATCGTTGACATTTATAGAATCTTAACTAAGATTTACTATACGAGACGATTGTCATATTTCAATAATATGAGCAAAAGAAATTGACATTCAAAATACGAGCTTATTACTGCAAATGACCCTTAGGAATATGACGTTATAATATAGAATATACATACATGCACAAATAATATATCAATGTGTATGTTTCTCCCCTTAAATGTCTCATGTAGTTAAAATTCCATTTGGACAGAAATCCTCCTAAACCCTCATTAGACTGACGACTACCTAAAGTTAATTTATTATTATGTGCGGAGTAGCGATATCGATAAGAATTCGTAAGTATTATTGTAAAAGACACTGCGAGGCAACTACTATTTATGATATTCTTCTACGAATCTAGTTATGATATTATGAAATCTTCATTAACATTGTATTATGTAGGGTCGGTAAATATTTGACGAAAAATGCGCCGAGCGTATGCGAAGCTGTACCTCGACGCACTGACACATCATCGCCTTATCGGTTGAGGGTGAAAAGTTGATTGGCTTATTATATATTTGTCTGTTCTGGCGTTACGCGACCGAAAATACGCGACGTATTTTCCATTAGATATGTACCGACCCGTATACATCACAATATTTAATCCGAAACAAGTTGACAGTTTGATTACAAACTCGCAAAATAAAGACAAAAATATAGTCGGAATATTTCTTGTGATAATTATAATTTTATTTATTCTGTGCAGTCAACATTATGTGTACTGTGCAGGTACTTACAGCGCAATCACATTTCTAATCCTACTTTACCAAATCAGTATACACCGACAGTATAATAGTCGTTTTTATCAAGTATCTAAGTATATGTGACACTTTAATATAAAACTGATTAATTAATGTAACTCTTAATGGTGATATAATCATAGATAGACTATCAAATATATCATAGTACAGACGCCAGCACATCAAGTTACCCCAATGTGTCAAATTTTCCCAATTGAATATGAACCTTATTGTGTTTGTCATAAAGTTGAAAAACGATCAAAGAAATTTGACATATTGGGGTAACTTGATGTGCTGGTGTCTGTACTTAGAATTAGTATTCCAATTCTGTTGACTTTTAGAATTGACCAGGTGATTGGGCGTTTTAATTAATTTATTTATTTATAAACAAATTAAACATGTACACATTAGCTGGTTAGTTCTAAGATAAATTCTTTCAACACAGCAACTTCGCTGCTATTTTCTAATAGTAATGATAAGTAAAATAGGTGGGTGTAGATGTTGAAGATGCTGCTAACCTAACCTGTTGACGTGTCCAATGTTCTTATGTATAACGATAAGCGCCGAAGTCGTGACGCTGTCGTGTCAAACTACTTCATGTGTGATACTTGTATGAGTCTGTATGGGTGACTATGTAACTTTGATTTAGTGTATAATGAGAGAAAAACTTTTTAACGCGTTCTAGCATTGAAAGATGAGCTGTTAACGGCACTATCAAAACCTGAGACAATAAAGAAAAATAAACGTTGAATAAAACCAATGTCCACCCAAAGTTGTAAACTGTCGGGGCATAACGCGATAAAGACGGATCTCCAATATAATTTTTATAACTCCAGATTAATATATTTTGTGTAGGTACGTATGGGCGTAGATTTGATGAGTCTAGAATGATCAAAATTATCTTATGCTGTGATATGACAAGTCGACGTGTGAGCCTAACTTCGGCAGCGGGCAACACTTCCGTTTCGTAAACATTCCATTGCGGGTGCCTTGACGTGTTGATTCCATGACTTCGCAGTGATAGAGCAATGTAATGTAGGTTGTACTACGTTATGGGTTAGACCGCGTGTCCCTTGTGGAGTGTTGCCAGTTGCGGAAGGAAAACGGCTGATCTACTATAGTGTCGTGACAAACGAACGTTGTTGAAGATTGTGTTTTATAATGGTGAAAGTTCTAATAAATTAATGAAACATTCGAAAATTGTGAAATTAAAAACATTAAATTTCTGGTAAAAAGGGTACCTGCCTATTAAAATCCTCTTTAGGTATGGAAAAATAAATTCATGTTTAAATATTCCGTGTAACTAAACAGTTACAGGAAAAATAAAAGATAATTAAAAATATAATTTAATCTATAAAAATAATGGGAATTGGCTTTCATAAAAGACGGGAAGTAAAACGAATGAGATAGGATCCTGTGTATAATTATTTGATTTGTTTGTCTGTGCGTGACTCTTGATGTTGAGCTTGCAGGCTTGAGTTCAGTAGAGATTGCTCATTATTTTATAAGTAAAGTTGTTTTTTTTCTGACGTTACGTACACGGTAGGTACGTCGGAGGCCCGTTTACACTTTTGATTAGCTCTAGACTAGTCAGTACAAGTACTTACGTAATAACAGTGACTGTTATTTATCTTAATACTTCACATTGACACTGATCTTTTAAAATCAAAGAGTGAAATGGTCTTCAGTAACGCATGGCACACTTGTTCGAGTTTCAAATGTTTGTTTCAGCAGAATTTGTTAAACAACGAAACCCCGAAGCACGTGTAAATTTCGACCAAATAAGTGTGTGTGCCTTACGATTTATGTTTTGTTGTTAACAATTACATAGCCCAGTGAAATAATAATGCTACTTTATTAATTCCGAATGGGATACAGCATAAGAAGAAATATTGTTGAAATAATTGTATAATTTGACTATAAAATTTGCAAATTTTATCTGTTAATTAAAATGTACGATCTATTTTATTATTATTTAACTTAAGGCGAAAGCGCCAGGGTAGCCCTTGATTTAATTTTTTTCGTGAAACAACTTTTAAATTTGGTTGGCTACCCTGGAGCATCCACCTTAAATGCTTTTAAAGAAATCGCAAACGTGACGTCAGAGTTAGTTTTATTAGTAATTAATTAATTTAGTGAACCCAACATTACCAAAGTGCGGCTTAAACAATAAGTTCTGTTCGTATTTATTTATTTATTACAAGTATGACAGTGAGAAGTACAAGTTAACACTTATTTATTTCATAACAACTGTTGTGGTTTAGTTTTATAGAAATAAAAACTCTTCAATTATGTATTTCTTTTGTTTTATTATATTACAAACTGTAATGTCTTATGCCATCCAATAATCCCTGTTTCCTTTTCTTGATTGAAAAAAAAATCTAATGGAGTGAAAAATGATATAGCGATACGAAACAATCACGGATTGGGTTATTTGACATATTTTTTTAATAATAATTATTTGGTTTCTAGTCATTTTTCAGCGGAACAAACTTAACATTATAGTAGAAAAACATGTTGTCTTATACATTCTAATCGTAAAGATAAATCACGGGGAGATTATACTTGTAAATATTTTCATGTAATTATGGATGAAGAAATAAATGTGACCCCTATCAATATTTTTTACGATAGTAGTGTTTGGGTCACATTAATTCATGTGTTCCGAAATTCAACTTAATTGGTTGTGATCATCACAATAACTGTCTAAAACCACCGATCCAAATTACCGAAATTATAGAATAATCTAACCTAGATATTATTTTGCTACTATTTCAAAACTTTGTAATACTTAATAAGTAGGTAGGTACCTACCTAATTAGGTAATAACTGAGAAAATGAATTTAAAAAACGGGCGTCGAAATTACCGATTGTTGTTTTTTTTTAATTCACAAAATACATTGTTTGTTCAAGGAGTGAGAATTTGAAAATTTTGGAAAGGCGGTGTAAGAACTGACTGCCCATATGGGCAGTCATCCTAGCGACAGAATGATTTTTTAAATTTATTTTCTCAGTTAGTAATTATGTACCAATTATATAAACAAAGGTATTAAATATTATGTCATTTTGGCCAGTCATTCTGTTCACTATGGTCCAGTCGATACCGAGCATGGCGTAGGTACGGAACTTTAAAAACGCTAACAGGGGTTTTTTGATGGCGGGTACGCGGGTTAAGTATTTCTTATTTTTGCCCTGGACGTGCACCAACAAATCATGATAGGTTTTTTATTAAAATTTGGCTAAGAATCTACACTTTTGAACGTTAAAAAATAGGTATATTAGACAGTCCTCCAAAACGCCCATCCTTCCAATTCCTAGTGTTTTTGCTGGAAAGAAGAAGTGGAGGAGCAAACTCCCCAGCAACACGTCTGTCTGATTGAAATACTCCAGGTGATCGAACCTTGCTAACAATAAGGAAATAACAAATCCAGTGTCCAGTAGTAGAAGTACTTCTATCAAATTCCTATTAACAACAAGCAACTGTCAATCACAGCTATAATTGTTTACTTTTCAATCACAAGATGTTTGGCAATCTCTATATGAGGAGCACTTAAACTGGAAGCTCTCAAACAATGATAAAGCGCACTCGGCAGATAGCGCGCAATCACGGCGACCGCGACATTCACGCGCAGACCGCCGCAGCCGCTCCGCGTCAGTCGCACGTCGCACGCGCTCGCGCGCCACCTCCGACACAATCACTGGGGTCACCAGAGGTCAACACAAATTCACCAGTTGAACTTCCAAGCTACATACTAACGTACGTATTGCACTAGCTACCTCAATAAATAAGGTTAGAATGCTCGCTAACATATTGTTCGCGTGTTTGTTTGTTGTGGCGCTGAACGCGGCGACCTTGAACGCGCCGAGGTGAGTAAAAGTAATGACTCGTTAACTCCGAGCTACTATGTCGACAGTCTATAGAAACTTTACGATTACCCGCTACAATAGTGGAATAAATACCTAGTTCTCGAGTCGCAAAATTATAACGATAAATGCTTGCTTACATCACACCATGTTGTTGACTAATAATGAGTGTTAAGATAAAATGCTGCTGTGCAACGATATAAAATGACGCTGATATCCATTCTGACCATTGTTATGTGCATTGTTTCAGCATGACGTCCGTCGACTACAGAAATGTCCCAATACAGGAGAAACCTTTATTCCAGCCGCCGCTACAGGAAATAGTGGATGGTAAACAATGTTTTTTTTTATCAAATTGGGTTCACGACGGCTGACAATGTTTTCCCTTCCGTACCTACCTACTTACTGGACTAATTAGTGCTACCGGCAAACATCTAGCAGACTACAAAATATAGCTCAATCGCGAGTAATAAGAAAATTACTTTTTCTATCGTTGTTTGTTACCGATCTTAATTTGATTTCGTCACAAGGGCTATGCTGGTCTGGCTTGCTAAACTTTTTTACCACGTTAACCCTACTACTGTCGATATATCCAGTTTATGGCGTGGCTAGCCAGATTAGTGATGATAACTGATGGTGTACCTAATGACGATGATCATTATGTTATGCATTTAAAACCATGGATTCTCATGTTCTGTGCAGTACTGTCTGTGGGACTAACCAGTACGTTCGAGTCGGTTGACGTGTCTGCGGTGGACTCTCCGGATCTCACGAAGTCTCCATATAACCTCACTTCACCAGGTATATATGATCGAACAGCGCCTCGTATCACGTTTATGACAATTTATATGAAATTATGTTTAATTTATTTGCTGAAGAGGAGAACGGCTATTAATAAACTGCATGGCATTCAATCAAAACTCATTGTTAAATGATCTAAATGCTACGATCCCCACTAGCATAATTTTATAAAATACAGCTAGTATTCTATAAAAGCCCTAGCAAACTACGTTCCGCCTTAAAAAAAAATTGTTTACGACCTATTTTCAGACCTACAGAATATACACACAAAACTTCATAAGAATCGGTCAAGCCGTTTCGGAGGAGTTAAGCAACAAACACTGTGACCCAAGAATTTTACATATTCAATTTTCCTGTAAAACTTTACACTCCCCAAAGTTCGTAGACCAGTGGATTTGTGTCGCTACATACAACCATACTACCTATATACAAGTTATATGTGATGTTGACGCTAACGTACCTAACAATTATATAATATTCATTTGACCTATTAATTTTACATAATATTCAATTTTCTTGTAAAACTTAACACTCCCAAAGTTTGTAGACAGTGGATTTGTGTCGCTACACAACCATACTACCTATATACAAGTTATATGTGATGATGACGCTAACTTACCTAACAATTATATAATATTCATTTGACCTATTAATTATTGTTGTTACAAATCTCACGCTATCTAAAGTAAATAAAGTGATAAGTGAGACAATATTTTGCTACAGTTATCTATCAGATGATTTACCTACTGAATATTACAGTCGTTACAGCTTCTTGAATTAAATGAATAAACATAATGTAGAATAGAAAACGGGAGTCATTATTACACACTCCCATGTGATGTGTAAAAATATATAGGCATCGTGTCCACGATGCCTATGCGATGCCATGTATGTAATATACAATACACTCCGTAATAATAACGTTTAGACGGAGTGTAGTACATGTGCGAAAAAGGGTTGTGTGGGGTCGACTCCCAGGTCACGATAGATATTTCGATTTTCTCGCTTTAAAATTTAATAAGAAATTCAAATCACTTCAAACCATTATAACATTAATTACCTTCTTCTAACAATCAGGTTTGACGGGCAATGCCAAGCTCATTGAAATCGGTGGTCCGCCATACTTGCTGCCACTGGTGCAGCGCAACAAGATCTACGACCTGGCGGCACTCGCGCGCCACCTCAACAGCGACCCCGCGCTCGTGGCCGGCGCCGGCGCAGGACCCTGGCCGCACCTCGGGGTCAACTGTGAGGTGTGTGGCTTTTCATAACAAGAATAGAATGAAAGGGTGTAGCCCTTAGCTGAAAAATGGCAGAGATAAACCAAGTACCTAACTTATAGTGAAAAGTGGAGTTGCCACTTCATACATGGAAACTAATGATACGGAAGTAGTAGCGCGGAAATACTTACACTCTGGTATAGTTTACTAATTAAAGTGCTCTGAACATAGCTTACTCAACCTTCAACCTTGTGTAAAGAAGTTTGACTTCAAAAACGAAATTAAAAGTTTACTTCGAATATTTAATATTTCCTCAGGGTATAATAAACTTGAGCATCCGCAACGGCACTGTGGACCAGGGCACCAGGATAGTATCCATAGAGCCGGTAGGAGCGGCTAAAGGGAAGAGTGCTTACCTACAGCAGCGACTACCCAACAACGAGACCAGGACAGCGCTGCTCGGGAACTATCTGCTCAGTGAGGGGAAACCTGGCAAGGTAGGAATAGGATAGGAAGTCACAAGACTTCCTATCGTTGATGACTATTAAGCTTCTGGACTTACGACTAAAAATATCTCGACACTCAAAATGTATTGCATGTCAATTTAGTGATTTGTATATTTTGTTTCTTTGAATTTTGTATGCCTCAATGGCGGGACATAGCTGACCTATATGTAATAACTGTACCCAAAACATCCTATGAACCATGATCCACAATAAACTATTTTGAATTTGAATTTGACTTCATGGACAATAATTCCTATGAAAGCTTTTGACTATTTGTCGAACCATTTTAGACTTTAGCTCTTATTGCTCTTTAGCTTTTTTTTGTGTAAAAAAAAAACATTTGGCATATTACTTGGCGTTTCTGCTAATCAATCCGACTAAGAAGTCACGCCACGTCACCTTAAACTAACACATTGACCTCAATATGAAGTCATTGCGTAAGTGACACTAAGCATGCCTTTTGTTTAGTCGTTTGAAGTTATAAAGTACAAGCAGCCGACCTACCTGTACAATGGACTGAGCTGCATCGCCAGTAGAAGAGAATTTGAAAGTAGACAGTAACAAACACTCGCCGCTCAATCGCTTAAGACAGCTGCTTCCAGATAAAGTTGTAGGTACGCCCGCATCAAAATGCTGGAACAATATTGCCGCACCGATAAGGATTCGTTTTGGTACCTTTAGAGCTCGACTTCGGCAGTTTCTAATCGCCTAGCAGAAAAAAACACGTCCATAATATACAACACTGGCTGTCGTGTTCCAACCGGTGAACCTACGAACAAAGGGTATTATTATATTTAGTAGGTAGGTAATTCAATGATTTGAGTATATTTCGTAGCACAATAATTACAAAACACATGCTATTTACCTTCATTTATTAACTATAGACATTGTTTGATCTGGCCAATTCGTTTGTTTTATGTGCACCGACGCCATCATACCTAATTATAATAAGATTATTACACTGTATCTTAATAAAGGACTAGGTAATTATGAGTTCAACTGTCGTTAATGAGAAACAATAACTTTTCTATTGTTACTGATCGATAAGTAATGATTAAATTATTGATTTCGACACACCGCGCAGCGGTTACCGACTGTAGCAAACATAATATAAGTTGCGGGTAGATTTACAATTATGTACCGTACTTACACTGTTTTTTTTTTGTTTTACAACTGAGCCGATGTTGACTATTCTTCCAGCATCTTCACTCTGCTTATAGCAAACTGGGGCAAATCTCAAATTTTAATAATTTCTCGTCAGAATGACGTTTTTAATTATTTTTATGTTACTTCTTATCTTTGAATTGTATTTTTGTGTGCAACAAATGGCTATTGGTTATTAAGCTTTGTCAAAAGCAAATCGATATAGTATCTTCGTCAAATGGGTGTACCCGAGGGGTGCGTGTGGGGTGTACCTACATCAATTCTGTACTTTTATTTCGTTACTTACACCCGATTTGTGAAACTTATGTTGGTCAGTCGGTCGTCTGAGGTGCTTTGATTAGTCCTGTCAGAAAACATATCTTAATTTCAGGTAATCAAAGTAGTCGCCAAGAAGCGCATCGGTCCATCAAACTTCATTACGGCTATCAGAGAGACGCTTAAAAACCATTATGGAGACAAAATTGTCGGTGAGTAACAACATTGTCTTACTCCAAAGACATTTAAGACAGTATAGAGGCGAAGAGATTTAAAATTGAATGTCTTTGTATAGAGGGCATGCGAAGAAATGTCATAGAAAAAAAAAACACTAACTAACAGGTGAAAAATAACTCCAGTTCCGGAAGTCTGTGGCTTTGGTGATTTGTTTCTTTCATTTTTGGCCACCGACTTCCGACACTGGAGTTATTTTTCACCTGTTAGTCTTTTTTTAAAAAGTCGGTTGTTTTTTTTTGTAAAATAGTTTTTATTTTGCCATTTTTAGTTTCTTCATACGCAAAGAAAATCTTTCAAACTTGAAAGAATCATTGATATCGGTTTGGTACCAATTGCCGGGCCCCTTTTAAAATAGACAGGCGTAATGTTATGTTATGGAAATACAAAAACTCTGCATAGACAACTGACTGTAGCAATCGCGAATAATTTGCTGATATGCGTTGAAGAGTTCCATTGCCTGTCTTCTTCATCAAATTATGCTTTCCAAATGAACAGGCTTGATTTGTCACTTAAAAAGCAAAAATCGGTAAGTGTGCACCTAAATTATTTGAGGAGTTCCCTCAATTCGAGAATCCCATCATCAGATCGGGGTTTCGATATACATGGGACCAAGCTGGTAGTATATAATACCAAATCTTTCATATCATATCTATAAAAACCTATCAAATAAAAAAAGAATGTTGAAAATCGGTCCATAAATTGCGGAGAAATCGCGTAACAAACACAAAAAAAACATTGTCGAATTGAGAACTTCCTCCTTTTTTTGAAGTCGGTTAAAAACTGTGATTCCATGTCTCAGTAACGCCATCTAACATAATATGGCAATATTAACGTACTAAACTAGACTAATCAAAGTATCAGTAGGTATCAGATGAAAAATGTTCTTCTGAATGTCTTCGTCTTACTCTAAGCCTAAGTGTTACTTTTGATTTGGGACTTTTTATAACCTTCCGTGTTTCAGGTCTGGGCGGTATGTTCATGCTGCGCTCCGGTAAGGTGAAGTTCCACGTGATGCCGGACTTCTCCAGCACTCGGCTGTGCACGGACGCGGACGTGGACGGCTGGCTGCACTACTTCGAGATGCGCGCGCCCATCACGCACGTCGGCACGCTCGTCACTGGCGATCATGTTAGTATTCCCATTCAAAACCGCTGAAATGTTACTTTTGTTAATCTCTGTGACTCAGTAGGTACTAAAAGTCACGTTCCGTCGAACACAGCTCGCGAGTAAACACATTCGGCTCACGCACACAAAACAGATGACAAAGTAGACATAAGTATGATTTTGCCCGTGTTTTGTATTAAACGCGGCTTCTAGCTTTTATACTAAAGCTAGAACATTCGGCGTAATAATTGGCAATTATTCCTTGTTGACGCAAGATTCATGAAAATATTCAGCCTGTAGCCTGTAGGACTTGGAAGCTACACTATTATAACATCAGCCTACCTTCTTCCCAGGGTCTGGACCTGCGCGTGCAGCACTTCCACGGGTTCAGCGAGCACGGCGACGGCGGGCACTACCACTACGACACGACTCCCGACGACGTGCACTATGAGGGGTACTTCGCGCTCGCCTCCTCCATAGTCCGCGTCGACGCGCCCGAAGAGACCCACGTCGTTGGACGCGACTAGAGCACATACCGACCCTATCAAATAAAGTGACGACATTCCAAGAGCAACCTATACTCTATTTATAATAAGCATTAGAAAAAAGAGGCTGTTAGAACCAGGAATGCAAAACATTTTGTTTTTAAGATAAAATAATTTTAAAACGTTAATGTTGTTTTTAAATTGTTATCTACTATATAAAAATAAGTCGGGTTTTCCTTCCTGACGCTATAACTCCAGAACGCACGAACCGATTTCCACGGTTTTGCATTCGTTGGAAAGGTCTCGGGTTCCGTGAGGTTTATAGCAAAGAAAATTCAGGAAAACCAACAATAAATTACATTATCAGAGCTAACATACTAATAAAAATAAATTAAATTACATAAAACAGATGCAACCTTCATAGTCACTATGAAAAACTAAGACACAAAATTAGAGAAAAGTAAATGACAGATTGACAACTGACATAATGTCAGGCAAAATGTAAATATTGAAAATTATTAAATTTAATATTTTATTTCAGCAAAATCATAGTCTTACAATCGAATAAGTCTACTATATAAAAATAAGTCGGGCTTACGGTATTGTGTACACTGTGAAATTGTGAAAAAAAAGTAAAAAAAAAAGTTATTTCAAATATATTCTCGAGTAACTCTATTCTTTATTTATTAATAACTGATATTATTGAATATAATTCACTGTTGTTATAACTCAGTGTTGTTTAAACAAAGTAGGTATGTTCTTAACGTCAAAGGGTCAATTTGCACTTTGCACATTAAAAGATATACCTACGGAGCAATCATAACCAATTAAGTAGGTGGTGCAATGATTTTATTAGCAGGAGATTTTCGTCAAATATTGCCAGTGATTCCACACCAGCTGATGAACTCAATGCATGTCTAAAGTCCTCCAATTGTGGAAACATGTCTAAGTACAGACGCCAGCACATCAAGTTACCCCAATATGTCAAATTTCTTTAATCGTTTTTCAACTTTATGTCAAACATTGTAAGGTTCATATTCAATTGAGAAAATTTGACACATTGGGGTAACTTGATGTGCTGGCGTCTGTACTTCATGCAAGAATATGCATGTCGAATTGCAATCTGGAAACATATTCTCTAAACAACTCATTGACATTGGTAGTGGCAAATCTTCTATAGACATGTTGAGCGGCTGCATTAACATTTCTCAAAGTTTTTGTCAGTTAACTCGATCAAAAGATGAACTTATCCAGAAGGTGTTTCCAGATGTTTCTCAAAATTATTGGCTGCAATAAACATAGATGTAAATGAATTAAATTTAAAAATCAAGAACAAATTACAGGCGAATCGAGGATATATAAATCAGTTAATTCGGCTACTAACCAAGATGATGTAGTGAACTATCCATCAGAATTTATAAACTCGCTGGATTTGCCAGATTGCCACCTCACAATCTTCAATTAAAGGTTGGATCCGTAGGTATATTGTTGCGAAATATCAACCAACCGCGTCTTTGCAACGGCACACGGTTAGCGATAAAAAAATTATTAAACAACGTGATAGAAGCAACTATACTGAAAGGAAAGTATAAAGGAGAAGACGTTCTCATACCGCACATCTCAATTATTCCGAATGATGTGCCGTTTGACTTTAAACGACTACAGTTTGCAGTTCGGCATGCTTTTGCTATGACCATAAACAAGTCCCAGGGGCAATCATTAAGTGTTTGTGGTATTCATCTGGAAAACCCATGTTCCTCACTGTGGTCAATTGTATGTTGCCTGTTCCCGTATTTATTTAATTATATTTCTTAATCACAACGCCCTATCACCAGGGTGACGGTTCTGTTCAGGAATTTTTTTTGCTCCGACTATAAAATATGTAGGAACAAAAAAATGTCACATTACAAATCATTTTGACGGGAATTTATTTTAGAAGATATTTAATTAGGCAGTACGAAGTCTGCCGGGTCAACTCGTTACTATTAATTATGATTGTATTCCTGTAATAGGCTGATCATAGCGCATTTTTATCTTATTTAGAAGAATGAAAGTGAAACGAATAACGTTTTATATATTGTTCAGCTCTGCTTCTTTTTTATCGGTTTTTATCATTACAACTAAGTGTGACAGCTGGAGTGAAAATAGATTATATTAATAAATTCGGCGTCTATCGTATTGTAACATGTTTATTGTACTTTCGTTACTAAGTGTGCATTCAAAATAACCTTTTTTTAACTTTTGGCTAATGCTTTTGTAAATGGAGTAGGTTTAACAGAGGACGAACTCGGGGTAAAAATAAAATGAATGTTAACTGGTCACATTATTAATTTATCTTAATTGGTGGCCGGATCACTGATTGAGTGACGACCTCGTTTCGATGCTGAATTGTTGTACTTATTTATTGATGTTATGACAGTAAAAAACAGAATGGTGCCTTACTTACTTGGTGCGTTCAATGTTATATTTTTCTTTGTTAAATAAATAATGATTAAAGCTACCTAGGTGTTTATCTATAACATAATGAGACCCCAACGTGCCCCACGGAAAGAAAGCACGTTGCTCCCTTCTGCATTTATAAATATTTGATTGTTGTTATGGGAGATCAAACAAGCAGTCTCTCAAGGTACAATACTGATATTTAACTGCACCCAGTTAAACTGGCAGTCAACCCATATTTGGAAAAAGGATACACAGACAAGTGGGCCACACGGCGGTGATAATACTGACCATTGCAGAACTCAAGGCAAACTTATGGGCTATTGGCTGAGTATGCATTTACAAGTATGTGTGGTGTAAAATAAAATGACAAAACAGGGCTTTACCGTGTATTCAACTTATCTATGTGTTACAATTTTGTTTAATGTTTGCAATTATCGTTTTATTATTGACACGGAACTTTTTTTTTTATAATTATCTATAAAAGTTGGATCGCATGGTACAACGCCCGTCTATATTATTTATTACAGCGCAAAATAACATTGCAGGAGACAAGGTTAAAAATAAACAAGTTTATGTCATTTATAAAACCGCTAGTTATTTTGGCAAGTTGTATTACCTATAAAGTAAAGGCAAGAAGGAAATTAAGTTATGTTAATTATAATTTAATCCGGTAAGTAATAAAGTTTACATTTAGCCATCTTTTTCTTTAGCATAGGTTTGTTTTTTATTTCGCTTTTGTTTGCTTCACTAGGAATGTCACAACCTCATTTTTCTGCCCATTGCCAGTAGACGAGAACCTAATTAATACGAATTCACGAAACGTTACGGCTAAGTGGAGAGACGCAAGCAGCGCTAGTGAGTGCAGTGCGAAGTCAAAACACAACAACTATTTGTAGAAAGATATCTAAAGATTGTGGTCGATCGCGGATAACTTTAACCGTTATAACCGACTGCAATGCCGACGACATTGATCGTGTCGAGGTGTTCATTACCGACTGGTCTATAATCTAGTTTACGACGAGCATTGTACCATCCGTGTGGAGACGGTATCTTGCCAAAGTCAGTGTGGGCATACATACACAGAGACTGGCTCTCAACTACATACAAAAATAAAGTACATAATATATTACATACAGTTGACATGACGGCCGCGATCTACACGGCGCGATTATATCACCTCAGATTATTTGAACCGACGGCAGAGGGTTCAACATTTCATATTATTATGACGTCAGAACTTATTGTTCATTGCTAAGAAAGCTTTTTAAACAACGTATTGAATAAAATAGCCAACTTTTGTTCGCATTCCCCGACTGTTTCAGGAGGGTAACGCTTTTACAAACTATTAACATGAATGGGAATAAGAGAACATTTAAATATGGGTGACGCTGCTTAACAAGTCTATGATCACATATATATAACGATACATGCGTAAAGAATACATTTTGGAACTCAGTCGTACAGCGCCATTTCAAAAATACAATTCCATTACTTTTTTAAGAATATAAATGTAACATGATATCTCTATTTACAATTTTCAAAGATTAAATATCAAACGATCAAAATCTTCTAAAATGCGTCATATTAGAAATTTTACAAAAATTTACCTAAAGAGTAACCAGTATTACGTTCGTGTTGATAAAATAAGTGTTCAAAATATGAACACCACTAACAGTATCTCTACAACAGTCGCACAAATATTTTGTCGCTTCACTGTTACGATGCACTAACATAACTTGTGAAGAATTACACAGCCTGCTTGCTAGCATACTAATAACAATTTAAAAATAAATAGTAATTATAATACTTTGAATACAGTCGATTGCAAAAAGAAGTAAAGAATCGATCTTTCGGGAGGCGCCGTAAATGGTCATAAAAAGTGCCACTCTTGGGGAAATATATTTTTGATTTTTTTTATTATATAAATTTTGCTTAAATCTGAATAAACAATAACATGTCTGAAATTTAAAAAACCATGACCTACTATTTGGCATTTCTTCTCAAGGATCAGTCATTTTTTTTTTAGTTGGAAACGCTGGTCCGGTGACACATAAGTTTTATAATATTGCGACTAAGCGATGGAAAAAGATCTATTTACGAATATGAATATCATTTTATTTAATTTCAGGATTTTGCTGACAGTATTTATTGCCATCTAATGACGCAGCCGACTGTAGTCGAGTATTGAATATAATTTTGAGCTAATTCTAACCAATTATATAATTTATACACCTATCTACAGCGAACGCACTGTTATGATATGACCCTGTCACGTTCTGCCGACTCGCGGACCACAAAAATGTTTGCTTATTGTTAGGCCATTCTGTTCTGGAAAACATATGATATCAAAATAAGCGATTACAAGATATATAACACTATGTGAAACATAAGCAGATATTAATGTTTCTATTGCTATGTTTATGTGGCCTTAATATGTGGACAGAGGAGACGGTATAGGCTTAGTAATATGATACGTTTACGGAAGCCTTAAAAAGTAAAATAGAAATCAATTATACTCTCAGTACGTTCGGAGAAATTCACATAAGATTGTATTATACAAAGAATTCTAATAAAGTATAAATGATTATTTATTCAAAAGATTACATTATACTTCTGTAAAAATATTTAAACAGATATTTACACGATCAGTTCTGTACGTCCGGTATTGCTATGGCCTGCCTGACTCGCGGAGTTGTGTTGTCGGCTGCCGACGCTGGCAACAGGTCGCGAGCATGTGCGGGAGGCGAAACGAGTACGCGACGGTTACATCGGAACTAAGAAAATCATAGTTATTGCTTCGATATAAAGGCGGTGTCTATAAAACATGCAGTTGGCTGCATAAATACGTGCTAACATATAGCCTGACTGAGACTGACAGCCTAGGATGTTACTCGTCTGCATGACGTAAGAGTACTCCATTACGAATACAATAGACTGCTTCGGTGCTGCTTACGAGTAAATATTGGACAAGCATGTCTGAGAAAACGAACCTTTGGCCCGGAAGCGCGCGGCCATGTCGCAATACGTGTGTACGCAGACGAATTGTCGCAGATTATTTTCATCGGCATTTAGTCAGCCACCACTCATCTTTGTCTTCAAAAGCTAACGAATGTTGAGATAAGTAGCACAATATGTAGATTTAGATCTCTTAAGTTGCAGACACAACCACTGCTAGATACATTCTAAAAATACACGGTATTTGATTTCACAGAGCGATTATTATTGTCTCCTATCCTATTATCCGGTGATGTGAGCCAACAGCTCGCTCAGGAGCGGAAGAAGCGCACGGCGCGCACCACGTACTGGCGGCAGATGGGGCACTCGGCCAGCTGCTTGGCGCACGCCGTGCAGGCCGCGATGTGGCCGCACTCCAGCAGGACGCACTCCAGCGGCGCCGCCATGCAGATCTTGCAGCACTCCTCGGCCGGCAGGTTGTCTATGTCTGCAACACCACCGACATTGCACATTATCGGATCACTACTGGGCTTTCTACTGCGTCAGGCGGACCAGAGTTATAACATAAGAATCGGACCATGATGCGATTCTTCGATTTTTTTTTAACTTGCTCGTAATTGGAATCATTCTCTGAAATCCAGCTAGCTAAGATATTTTGACCTATTTCATAGCGCTTAGTACGCCGTGCAATCTACCAGAGCACATGGCGCTGATACAAATCCACCTCTTCTTTAGAACATATTTTGTTTTTGGCCAATAGACCCTGGTCTTACCATCCTTGTATTGCGCGTGGTTCCTCCACAGAGTCTTGGCGCGCTCCAGCAGGTCGCGTCGCTCGAGACAGCCGCGGTACTCCACGCGGTTCCTCACCAGCAGCTCCTTCAGCTGCTTTACGTTGAGCGCGTCCAGCTCCGACGCGCGCGAGAACTGCTCAAGGAGGATCTGTTTGGGGGTACCTGTCCGTTAACGTGCGTGTTAGTGATGGTGTTTGGTTAGCTCCTTGAAAAAAGATCATGAAATAATTTAGAAATCAGAGTACAGTACACAGTAATTTGTTATTTTTTCAAAATATTAGCATACCATTATCATTGTCAATTCCGATATCATTGTCAGTACCGATATCATTGTCGGTACCGTTCTCATCAGTGCCGTTGTCGGTGTCGGTGTCGTCCATGAGCGGCGCGTCGTGCAGACTGGCCGAGCCGGCGCGGGGCGGGCGGGGCGCGGCGGGCGGGGAGGGCGAGCGGCGCAGCTCCAGCTCGGACGTGGCGCGCTGCGCCGGGCCCGCGCGCCGCACGAAGCTGCCCGACGCGCTCAGCAGCACGGCCGAGTCTGGCGGGACAACGAGGAGTTGGCTGTATGACGATGGTACTACAGTGATATAGCGAGGAGTGATGACACCATAAGAACAATCATATCGACTCTGTCAAAGATTGAACCCTATGCTATGTTATGTGTAGTTTAAATAGTGTAGGGCTATATGAGCAGGTGGTCGGTAGTGGTTACCGTTCGGCAGCGGGTCGGCGGGGCGGTTGACGAACTCCCAGCCGGTGTCGTCCAGGTCCTCTATCTCGAAGCAGTCGGCGGTGTCGACGCGCGCGTTGTCGCCGGACACGGAGCGCGACATGGAGGAGCTCTGCGGCAGCGGCACCGTGATGTCGGGCTCCCCACCTGCACACGCAACGCCGGGGTCCTCCATCATTCTACCAACTACCCACAGATGTCCTACTTTTATGGTCACACTAAGGGACATTTCACAGGTTTCGCGGTTTTACTTTTAAACAAAGATGTTTTACCGCTACATGCATTTTAAAATGTGCATCAATGTATTCTCCTCCATTATCTTTCTAGCCTTTTGTCAACTATAATATTGGGATAGATTTCCAATCTGAACGGATTCAGCTGTATACCAATATATTTTTATGAAGTGACTGCCTATCTTACCTCCACAACCCTACGATACCACTAAATAAAACCGGTTGTCAGAAATGTGGGCTTCTAACTAACTTTGACAACCGTCAAAGATGACAACCGGCGAACCGGCAGAAACGACAGCCAGCTTGACGGCCTGTTCGAAGCAAGAAGCGGTCTCACTATGTAAAGACCCAAGGATGGTCGGAGATGGAGGATGGCTTGCAACACACACACAAACATATAAAAATATTATATGTGAGGTCACCTGGTGTGGTTGTAAATCGTTCTGCGTATGGCCACGGCCTGGTGAGCGGATCATCGTTATTTGTGTTGCTGTGCGCGTGCGCCGAGTTGAAACAATTGCCTGAAACATTCAGAATAATACAGAATTGAAGAATATTCAAAAGTAATGCAGACTTATCACATTACATATTATAAGGAAAATAATAAATTGATATAACTATATAAAGTGGGCTTAGTGCTTGCTAATACTATAATATAATCCTTCTTATTATATGTATTCACATTAAATATTATTCTAAATTGTATTACTCTATTTACCAAAAATATTCTAATCACAAATGTAAAGGTTTTGGGAAACTTTATTATGTATCTATGTGAGATGAAGTGAACAAAACTAATGCAAACTCCAGACACAGACTATTAATCAATAAATTGTTTGAGCAGCTTGTAGCTTACTGATTTCTATATAATGATGATGCAGAATACCTTAACTCAAACAATGTAGTTAGTACCTAATTTTGACTGCCAATGCCCAGCCTAAACAACTTGGTCTAGCAGCTTTACATTTGAATATTTTTGATCATTCAATCTCTGTTGGGATTAAATAGATAGTAAAAGTTTGTATGCGCAATCGTCATTTTTGCTGCTGGTTAATCTTAAGGTATAATAAGGTATAATCTTATGTTTGAGGATATGTGCATGTGTGTCTTACATCGATTTATGATTCAGTAAAACAGTATAATGTAATTAAGGAATGACAGATTCAAAATAAGTGCAACCAAAGTAGTATATCATTAAGTATATTTTTTGCAGACAAGTGGGAACTATTGATAAATTAATATAATCATCGCTTATCTATTCTGATACATGCTTTATCCGAGAATCAGCTGAATTGTCTCGATTACTCATTGCAATTCCTTAACTTAATCACCATCATTATGATATGATACTAAAATTACATGTGTAAAGCAGATAAGACATAGTTAAAGTAAGTCTAGAAAAAGTAGAATCTCCTAACCTAATGATTAAGGTATCATTTTGGCCATTCAAGTACCTACCTGAATGGCTATGCCTCTTATCTCTGGAATTGAATAAGGTGATCTATCAGAACACAATAAGCAAGTTGAAGTACAAATGATGCACACCAATCAATTGTTAGCAATAGAATCAAAAGTCGATTGAGGTACATTTGTTCACGAGTACTTCAACCACAAAGAGGCAAGTCGTTGGGCTAGGTGTAGCAATGATCTTTGAGAATGAGATTGGACAGGATCGATTAAAATGGCGTGCTGTATGGTCAGGAATATATCAGATGGCATTATAAGCCCAAGATAAAACTAAAATGTTTGTATTTGGGTATTACTTCCGCATCCTCTCGCTGGTGGCGGTGGCGCCGGATGCGGCCCATTGCGGCTGTCGAAAGCCGAGTTGATGAAGTCATTGATGTTGCTAGTGAAGCCCTTGAGCGTGCTGAAGGGGTTGGCGCCGGTGCGGGAGCCCCGCCGCCGGTACGCCGCGCTGTTAACGTGAGTAACGCACAGGCTCAAGAGTTCCTCCTTTTCTGAAAATTGATGTGTCACATATATGAATAATGTTGCTGGTGTTTGTTAAACTATCATTGTAATCTGAGTGTCATATTGTATAGTGGTTACTGGTTATGCTATCTTAGCTTATACCTCACAAAGCTCACCTGATGGTTCAAAACAGGCATATGTTGATATTCCTTATCACACAGATTATTGGTACCAAATATAACATGTTTGTCACACCACAGTAGGTAGGTACTAAAAGCTTATGTTATTGGGTGATTACCCCATAGGTTGTTATCTAAAGGAAACTGGCCATGATAATGGTAAATTAATGTTGTTGATATGATTGTGGTAACCATTGGTAAAGGTCACTATTTTTACACATGGTAACAATAATTATCATCTAGAAAAACAGTACCCTTTGTCTGGAAAACACACACTATGTAGTGGCACCAAACAAATTCTTCTTTAAGCAGACAATGAATTCAATAAAATTCACTGTGTAAAAACTTTTGTGAAGTGAACCGTCAATGCATTAGTATGGAATGACAGCTCAATTCACCTTCACTTCACCTGCATTTTCACAGGGTGATTTTACACGATAGTACTGATGATTATGATTTGACACAATTTAGTAATCTAATAGATATACTAACATTAAAAATAGGATTCATACAAAGGCAAATTTTGACCATTACAAAACGTTATTTAGGGGTTTGAAAGTTTTAAGTAGGTACAAACAAAATTTCTTTACATTCCTATTTGTAGTGGATTCCTAACTACACTGTTCTTATAGTACCTTGCATACATATTTGATATATAGGTGAAATACAATAGTAAAATGTTATGATGCTGCCACATGATGAGGTTGCATGAAAGTCAAATCAATTGTGATAAGGATGATATAATTTATTGGATTTTCATTCAACATACATATTAAGAACTTGTTACCTAAAATGTTCATTTGATAAGTACACATTAGTATGACCTTTGTCTTATTGGAATTCTATGCTAATTAAATGTTGTTTGTTGCCAACAATACCTTTGATTTTGTGATGTACATGTTTAAAACTATTTGTCTATAATGTGTTTGATTTAATTTATAATTTCAATATAAAGGGTTAAATAAAGTTTCCATTAACATAACTGATCCAACATAGCTGGGGAATTATCACAGTGTTGACGGGCAGGGCATGTGACTGGTGCATTATTATTTAAACCAAGTCATGTACTTGATGGCTATTTATTTGATATCTCAAGTTTATGACAAAAATAAGTCAAGGCCATTAATATTGTGAAGCAAGTACTCACACAATCTTTGTTATCAGAAGTTGTTTTATTTTATTTCTTTATCTGACCCTGACTTACAGCAAAATATTGGTGTTGTTCAATAACATGAAATACTTTCTAAAACCTGAAGAACGCAATTAACAACCAAATTCAGGATTGTTTCATTATGAAAATGTCAATAATAAGACAATTCAAGTGTTTCAATTTGAGTTAGAAATACATGTATTCTACCCACATGCTTTGAAAGGACTTTGAACAGCCTTAAGCATGCTAAGCCTATAAACAAGTAGGTACCGATAATAAGTTTTATGAAAAATGACAAATGTTGCAATGTTTACCAATAAAAATACTAACCATTGGCGTAAACACTGTATTGGCAATGTTTTGAACATTATCAATGATTGTGTCATGAGTCAATGTTTTAACTTCTCCCTTGACTTTGGCTACAGTCCAGCCATGTGAATAAATTAAAATAATGTAAATACGTAAATTGTAATTAGCATACTCAAATGAAGTTTGATCAAAATAAATTATGTGAGTCATCCTGTGGTAAAAACACGTACCGACACATCCCCTGGTGGAGACGTTTTGACGCTGCAGGAAACACTGTAGGTCGCGCACCTTCAGGTGAGCGATGGCCTGCCTGGTGAGCGGGCGAGTGGACAGCACCCGGCACGGTGCGCACATGGCGCCACCACCGCGCCGCAGGCAGCTGCTGCAGTAGTAGCGCTCGCACTCACAGCACGCTCTTTTGCGCTTGAACATGCTGAACTGCACTGCGCAGCTCTCGCAAGGCATCTTACGGCACCTGCGTCCCTGCAGTACCGTCAAGCATACTCCACGCTGCGCACTCCACTGCTCCAGATGCGTCACATAAACATTACACAATCACGCGGACACTACTGTTATTACTATTTTTTCAAAGATTTTCGGTCATTTGATATTTTTATAACGTATTATTGTAAAAATCAAAACATATGAATGACACACCTGCCATCATGAAAATTACGTTTCTTACTACGCAAATCACACATAATCAAAGAAGTCACATTTCACCAAAAACAGTTATCAAAAAAATCTGTAAAATTATGTTTTAATTGTAAAAAGAAAAAGTGTAAATTTAGGGTTGTTGAACCTTCTAACAGATCATTAAATTATTAGAATGACTTTAATCAAAAACTTTATACTGAAGCAACTATGCGTATAGAGAAGTGTTGACAATTCTTTTTTTTTCGTTTCTCACATGACGCAGGTATGTACCAAAAATTATACAGCCTAATACACGCAAAAACTGTTTCTTTTTTAATATTGATCATAATTATTTCATGACCCTGATAACTCTTAAAACAAGTATTAAACCAAAACGTATTACATTACAATATCAAAAAACATCAACCGTTTAATATTTCCAGTTGGTAAATATTGAATTTTGCCCGTTGTACCGTATGCACCATTGACCTGCACCATCAATGGTGCAGATGAGACTAATTAGTTTCGTTTTTGGTTTGCACCATTAATGGTGCAAACGAAACGGCGGATTTGATATAGTCTCATCTGCACCATTGAGATGACACAATATACTATCAATGTATACTTAGATATTTCTTCAAATTATTATTCTTAGACGACGGAGCCCCGCTACGCGGGGCTCCTATTTCTGTCTGCAGGGTTTAAAGGAACCTAACTAACCTAACGTCGGGATGCCCCAAGTCCTGTGTTTTAGACGTTCATTTGTTTTACACGATCATCCTTTCCCCGTGGACCAACCAGTTGGACATAATTGCATCGTTGTCCCACGAAACAAGAAAAGTATGGTGAAGTAAGTTGTATTCATATTAATGGTGCAAACGAAACTAATTAGTCTCATCTGCACCATTGATGGTGCAGGTCAATGGTGCATACGGTACCAACGGGGAATTTTGTTTGAAACCGCTGATATAAATGTCTTTAACTTCAGTCTCCAAGTAAAAGTTGTTTGTATCTATTTATTAGTAGATACTTCCGTGCTGCCACGGGAACCATTAAAATTTCACAATGTATTCATGAGATCAAACCTTTTTCCACCAAAAATTAAGCAAAATGTCAGCAAATAGGAAAAACAGAACTCGAAGATGGCCTGATGTTGTTGTGACATGACCACATGACAATTTAGCACCCATGAGCCAGTAATTCTTCGCTGAAGAGCAAGCGAAGCGAGCTCGTTCACAGATCATTCTGGGTTTTTGTGATTGAAGATATCTACTAAGGAGTGTTAGGTACAAAGTGTTCAGCGAATAAAAACGTTAGAGCGTATGTACTATTATAATGAATAAGCTGTAATTTTAACAAATAAAACTTACTTTAAAAAAATGCCTATTTTTAAATTATTTGTAGGTAAGTACAGCTGGTCGATTCAGTAAAACTCACGCCGCAGTGAAAACGCGGCGTGAGTTTTACTTTTTTAAACGCGTTTCACGCGGTGATTTGACCAGAATCGCACTGCAGAATCGCACTGCTGATGTTTGCACCAACACGTCATGTCCGTCCGTCATGTCCGTCCGTCATGTCCGTCCATCATGTCCGTCCGTCATGTCCGTCCATCATGTCCGTATCATTGACGGCTGATACCCCGGCTCTGTATTTAAACTGATAGAAGCAACAACTGATAAGTACAGCATATCTTCTCATCGTGTGTTAACTACAACTAACCTGGTGGCGGTTTTTATGGGGATATTTAAAGTAAAAACGATGTGGAAGGGAAACCTAAAGAGAAACATAAAATTCTCACTTTAACCAGTAGGTATCTATATTTTGGAATTATGTAAACTGGTCCGTGGGTTCCCTGATTCTTATAAAACACGAGGAGATATACAAACAACTCTTTCTTTGCGTCATAAAAACAGGTTGAATCTGCCTCGTTCCCATCTTAAAATGCACTCTTCTAGTACATATTCAATGTCCATAAAAGTTTATAATAAATTGCCAGAAAACCTAAAGGAAATAGAAAAAACCAACTCATTTTTAAGAAAAATGAAACTTCTCTTAATTAACAAAGCCTACTACACCATAGAAGAATTTCTAACAGATAATTTGACAAATTGATTTGACTACTAAATAAATAAATGTATGATAATTTTGTATAAATAAAATTGAATGTAAATAAATACTATAATAAATAGAAATATAATAAATGGTACAAGATATCAGTATAATAACTAGGTAATAATTTAATTGAGTAATATTTGACAAATATTTAAGATTTTTTAAAAAATGATTAAAGTGCGCTCTTCCTCTCTCCTACTCATCTTAATTTTGATGTTGCTGTGCCCGACAGGGTCCATAATTGTTACTCGAACCTGTTTAACCTTCCACCTGTATGTTCATTATGGATTGCAATAAATACTTGAATACTTGAAGCCGAAAGACACAATTATGACTTGGCAATCCGCTGATCACACCGGCTATCATTGCTTTAGCGAGTAGTTACCTACTTAATGCAGCAGATCAGATGACGTAACAAAATACTACAGAGACTAAAGAGCTAATCAAATTAATAAATTCAGTAATGTTTGCTACCGGGGGTCAAAATAAATGGAAATGGTCATTGCATATTCTCTAAAGCGGTAATTAAAATTGACCAACGTCAATAAAAACAAAAGACAAATTTAAACCCATTACAGTAGGCATCACACGGTCTTGGTCCATCGTAATTTGCTGACGATAAAATCGATTCGTAATAAAAAAGAATCGCTGAGGACAGGATTCGAACCTGCGCGGGTATAACCCATTGGATTTCAAGTCCAACTCCTTAACCACTCGGACACCTCAGCTGTGCAAATGTATGTTTAATTTACTGTTGCGAGGTGCTGACTGTAGATCCATTCAAACTATTTATTCATGTGTGTGCAGCATTTAGAAAGGTATAGGTAGGTAGGTATAGCTTGTGTGTTTCATTTTTCGTACAAACATTAAAAGGAATACGTAAAGAGCTCCACAGAGAGACGAGGTCGCCTAATGTGTATACAGTTCGCCATTCGAAGCTAAAACGTGTGAAATGTGAAACAAACATGAGTGCAGCGACGCGCTGCTTTAGCTTCTGTTGGACTACCATTTTTTCAAGTTACAGGTGAAAACGAAACTATAGAGTGTCGTTTTTTAAGTTCATGTAAATCCAAAAAACACGTATTAGGTAGGTATGTATGTTACGTTTGAGAAGCCTAAATTTAAATGTGATTTAAGATATCATAAAGTAAGGTTCAACAATGTTTAGTTATTTTCCCAAATCATTAGATACAATTAAATCGGGACGATTGTTTATTCAACGATCTTTACAGAACGTAGGCGGCATAGGGATTCGAAAACTTGAAGTGACTTTTTCACGAGTTCCAGCTGCCTGGTAGCCAAGCGAGTTAGTGGAGTGCACTCTTTGTGTTGCGTCAAACAAATGCATTGGCGAGTGCGCTCGGCGAGTCGGCACCACTCGACTCGTACACTACTGGCTCGCGCCTGCAAAAACAACGAACGCAATTTGTCGCACAACTGCAACAAAATCAAATGATGCAAATCTCTTCGCTGAACAGTCAAAATTTAAGCGTTTCCTTAGTCTTTGGGTAACTCGAATAAGAAAAAAGTGTTATTGGTAACTTAGACAGGTATTTCTAGAGAAAAATAGCATATACGTCACCGTCTTTCACCGTATCCGGCGACAGTGATCCAGTTTTACCATTAAAATTTTTGCATTCTTTCGTGAGCTCTCTGGTAACTTGCAAAACCAAATTTGGTCTAACAAGGTTAATCGAACTGTAAACTGTTAATGATTTTTTTTTGAAAACCTTGCGATCTAGACGTTCTTTGCCCGTGGTATACCTAGTTGAGATAATCCGGCTAACCGGACCATCATCAAAATTACATGCAGTAGTACCTACTGTTTCACATTTCGTTAGAGAACTTTCAGAGAAAGTAGGTATTTGCATTGCTAGGTAAGTTCTGTCGGTAGTAAGATATATAATATTATGATCCACCGCCACCTGCTAATTTGATGAAATTGACGTGTCTTATAATTGTGTATGATATTATTTTTGTTGGCACATATGATTGTTTAAATACTTAAATACTTAGAAATACAATAAACAAATACTTAGATTTTAACTCAAATCAAACCCAGACAAACAAACAACAACAGACAATCAAACTCAATCCTACTTCTACTAATATTATAAACGCGAAAGTTTGTGAGTATGGATGGATGGATGGACGTTTGTTACTCTTTCACGTAAAAACTACTGAATGGATTTTAATAAAATTTGGTTGTTTTTTGGTTTTTTGGCATATTTCTCAAGGGCATGTGATGCCAAGTCAGAGGCCCATGGGGGGCGGCATTAAAACTCTGACACCAGGTTAGTTACAAACCACACGATAAGAAGAATAAAATTTGGTATGGATTTAGCTGACACTCTGGATTACTCCACAGTCTTGGTCTTTAATTCCTGTATTCCCACGGGAACGAACGCTACGCGGGTGAAACCGCGGGACGTCTGCTAGTCTTAAATAAATGTTTACTTAATATTGTATGCTTATCAGACAGGTTACCAGTGTAGGTACTCGACGAGGCGTCATCAACGCCATCTGCGCCTCGTCATTTCGGGTCTATTGGTTTGTAATTTAACAGTATGAAAAGTTAGTGATCCTGTGTCCATAAACACGGTTACAGAGTCATTTTGATTTGTTGTGCATGTGACGTTGCAGTCGAGGTAGAATCGCAACACGAGCTGAATGGGACACGGCGGGAACCAACATTGATCCAAAAAAGAAACAACAAGAAACAGTTTTTTCTCAGATCAACAAATACCTTTCTGAATCCCTGGTTCTCTTTTTTTTAAATAACCGCCTGAAAACTCCCAAACTGACCCGAGCTACTGGTTTCGGGCATACATGATGGTTATCTGCTAAGTGCCACTGTGACGTCGAAGTTTAATTAAACAGCTGGTAAATGACCGGTTTGTTGTTAGTCGGTGACTAAACAAACACGTTACGTTAACTTGACGTCATCACCAAAAGTAATAGCAAACAGAATATGTTAGTAGGCCATCCTTATAGGTAGTAAGGTAAAAACATAGGCATGTACTTTCAAATTTTAATTCTTTAAGCATTTATTTTAAACCTGGAAGCCGACCCAATATTGTTGGAAAAAGGCTACGATAGAAAAAATGCTGTCTAGTACCTACATGATACATCTTTAAGAAATAACCCTGTGCGAGTCACACTTTCACTACTCCTTATGTTTTCATAAAATGATGTTCTCCATAAATTAAAACAAAACTGCTCTTAAATATTTTAGGTACTTGAAATTTCAAATTATAAACACATGTACTTAAAATTACTTTTAATAATTTTCTGTAACTGGTAAGGTAATAGGAACATGTAGTTATTTATGAAAACTGTCGTCTAATGTTTTAATTAAATGAAAACCTAAAGCTCAGAAAAAAGGCTTTAGAAACAAAATCCTAGTCCTTATACTCCTTTAATTACTGACTTTCTAGTACCTAGGTATTTTCAACACTATCAAAATACAAAGTAAGTAATTGCAAAATAAAATCGGGGCGGCAGGGACGCCTTGTCCCCGTCGCGTCGTAACAAGAACCCTCCTCTCGATAAATTAACAGTCTTTCACAAATTGAAATAAAATCAATAAGAAACTCCTGGGTTTATAGAAATACCTAAATGATTACTTTTCTAGTCTTATTTAGTACCTTTCTTTTTATTAATAAGGTTGAAAGCCTCCGTGACGTAGGAAGCCTTTTATTTATGAGTCCTAGCTATTGGTCTAATAAATTACGGCCGTACGCGTGTAAACAACATTAAATTTAGTTTAGTACATTACACATTGTGTATGTGTATAAAACCATCCAATAAAGTAGGCTATAAAACGACTGGGTTGATTTTTATGGAATCATCAGCGTTTTAAGACAGAGGAAGAAAATGAGGTCATCAGACCTACGCTTGCAATCTATTTCAATGATCGTTTATGGATTGCTAATACTGCTGTTAATTTAAAATAAATGATATACTTAGTCATCTTTTTCTCCATTATTATAATAATATCATATTGTTATTGGTAGAGTGTTTAATGAAATCAATTTTATCAAGTGTTGCATTATATTATAATAATGAGTGCAGGTCCATTTCTATTAACAAAAACAGACTGTAAGCCTTTCCGTCATTAACTTCATTGTGAAACGTGCGCGTGCGATTTACGAGAGGAGGCACGCTTCTAGAGTCGCAAGCGCATCGTTAACCGACATGCGTCTCTACGTCACAATAAGAACACTGAGTAACTCGTAAACCGTGATTTGAAATTTGGCGACACATTTCATAGCTGAGGTGTCCGAGTGGTTAAGGAGTTGGACTTGAAATCCAATGGGTTCTACCCGCGCAGGTTCGAATCCTGTCCTCAGCGATTCTTTTTGTTGTTTATGTTTTTAATGTTGTTCTTTGTTTTTTCGTGGTGTTTGTATTTTTCTTTCAAGAGCATAATTTTATACCTAGTTAAATCATATTATATTTTTTTATAAAACTATGTTAACTTTTATTTTACGAGAATTTTAAATAATAAGTCCAGAATGTACACTGCATTACAGATTTCTGGACAGGTGCTACCTACCGGGAATCGAACCAGCTTAAAGGTAAACACATGAACACTCACTATTTTATTCTACTAATCGATAAGATTATTGTTCTGATTAAAATCTCGCTAATAATAATTTGGTCTGAGAAACAAAAACTTTTTTGTAGGTTTCATCAAGTTAGGTTCGGTCAAGTTATGTTCGGTCATATTTTAGTTTTTTAGTTTGGTAGATGTGTTAAATATTCATGGATCACAGACCCACTGACTCATGAGTCAGTCTAGGCAGTGTCGTTCTCTTATCGGTTAATTGTTGAATCTTTCAGTTGGTTCGATTCCCGGTTTATGTATAAGCTTGTTGAGAAATCTAAGAATGCCTACATAAGTATTTTTCCCTTAGTTTTTCTATCGTTTTTAATACATTTTGTATTCTACCTTTTTACTTTATATATAGTTAGTTTTAGTTTACATTTTGTAGTTAGTGTAATGTTATAATGTAATGTGTGTTTTTGTATCATGTAATATTTTTGACTCACTTGTTGATATGATATACCTACCTACTGAGATAAAAATACATAAATAAGGAAAACAGTTTCTTGGTAAATAAAGCAAAAGTGGTTTCTTTTTAGAGCCCATTTATTTTTCTCACCATATAAGTCATTCACGTGCAACCGCGTAATTCGTCAAACCGTTTGAAGAAAATATTAGCTATTGTGCCTATGCCTTATCAGTAGCATACATCAGAACAAACCGTACATTATATTACGCGTCTATTGATAACTGTTGGCATTGCTGTGTTAATAAGTATTGGCAATGAGAATAGTTTTTTAGAGCTTGCTTTTCAGAATTCCGTACGGTCCAAAAGGTGCCAAATAGGTCCTATTACTGAGCCTTCGCTTGATCTGTCTGTTTGTCAAAAGATATAGGAAACGTGGTTATTGATCGATATTTTTTGTACGAGTTCAACTTACACAAGCCGATTTTTTTTCAAATGGTGGAATTCAACGCTTAAGCTAAGTTAATCCAAATGGCTCGTTAGTAAAGCGGCCAATTTCACAGTTCGGCTGTGACAGATACACAAGCTGACACACACAACCTACATTTTTCAAAGGCATGTGCTATACCTAGATACATCAAAATTCTATTAATATTCTCCCCAACTAGGCTGGGACATGTCTCCAATACGCTATGAGGATAACCAGTATGGTATAAATTGTTTATGATTTTTTAACAAAACTATTTGTTGGTTTCCTAGAATTCGTCATCCATGCAGTATGGGTGGAGCGTGATTCAACGGTTCCGGGAACTTATTGTGCCCAGGCTACTGGACAGTGATGGGTGACCGCAATTATTTTACTGTGCTTCCTGGTACTCCTGATTGATTGTGGGTATTATCTCTAAAGATTGACGTCTGCTGTAGGGGTATGGGTATTTTTACAAAGATGTTGGCTAAGAATGAATCTTGCACTTGTGGTTTACTTCTTAAATCGATGTATCACTTAATACGTCTTCCCAGTTAGACAAATAAGGTGTCGTTAGAAGCCTCTTCATTGTTCGCTGGTTATACAGATTGAATGACGTTACGTTAAATTGACTACAGCACTTTCTAGCGGACTTAAAGTTAAAATTAAAAAAAATATTGTGTGCGGTTTCAAATGAAAGAGCTTTCTTAGCACATTTCAAATATTTGAACATTTTTAGCTATTGCTCACGGCTTTGCTTGCTGCAATCACCTAATAATTGCAATAACTGCAAAATAAGACAAATATAAAGAAAGTTTAAATATGCCGGTCAGCACGAATGATTGAAAATGTGCAGGAATTCGTGACGTACCTACCTATGTATGTAGGGCATAATTTCTTACGGGTTAACTAAATTGTACATTGTGTAAAAAATACAAATTAAATACGGCCCAGACTTGGAGTTTTCACGAAGATGAACAGAATAAGACAATTGGCCGAGAAAACACTTTAGTAAAGATAAATAAAAGTCTGATACCAAAGTTAACCGAAGGTTTTCTGTCGCTACAGAACATAACTACTTCAAATCCGACTCGTGAGAGAGTCGGTCTTGACAAGAAATGTCGTCGAGAAGCAATCCTCACACCACTGGACTTTTCCACGGTTGTTGACCTCACCAAACTCTGGAAATTGAGGAAAAGGAAACATAGAAGTCATTCGCACAGTAATGCAAAATCCTACTCTATCACTACTAACATAAAACATGTTTTTACGTGAAAGTTCGCATGTTGAGCGTCAAACCGTCACTTGTGCCATTCTGATATGAACCTCAGTAACTCTAGCTACGGTTGGATGTTGCGTGTTCTGCATCGTTTAGCAGGAAGTAGGTTAAGCATAAGTTATTTTTCACAGTTCCTCGCGAAACAGCGAGCGACCGGAGTCGCGAAGTGAAACCGGGATAAGTTCAGTACAATGTATGAATTGAAATGAAATGGTTTTGTATTAGAATTTTAAAAGAGTTGCGCAGGATTTATATTGAGTGGCCTGTTGGTCTAGTGGTTAGTGGCTTTGACTGGTATGCCGGAGCTCGTGGGTTCGATTCCCACTCAAGACAAATGTGTGTGGTATGAGCACATCATTTGTTCTGTGAGAAGATGCCATTTATCTACAATATATAGGTATCTAAGTTAGTACTTAGAAATATAATAAGTATCATTATCAGTTCTCTATAATAGTACTCATATCACAAGCTCTGTTTAGCTTGGGACTGGATGGCGTTGTGTGAACGTTGTGGAATATTTATAGGTACTTGTTAAAATTATGTTCATTAATATAAATACAGGGTGTAACGGAAAGGGTATATACATACAAACAGGGTGAATAGAGTATTTAATAACGAGTCTTTCCTCAAAATTTCAGCTCCCAACTAATAACTTTGAAACTTCACGATATTATTAAATATCGACAGTTTATTAAATGCAAAATCACAACAAACGTGTCACCGCACTATGAGGGTCATAATCCTGTCCGGCAAGGTTCAAGTATATCTATCTCGGGTTCTGCGCGCCTAGTACAGAGCTATCGGGCTCTGCCTAACCGACGAAGGCGCGACGGCGCGGGCGGGCTCAACTTTACAATTATGTATGTATATGTATAAAAACGTTGCCATGTCGTTTCTTATCACCAAGAGAACCCGTGCCCTTCGGATGTATATACCCTTTCCGTTACACCCTGTATATATATAAGGTCATATATTACTTTCTAGGTTACTAAATTGTTATTTAGTTTCAACGGTCTCTTTTACAGTAGCTGTAAATCTAGCTGCAAGTAAGTATATCAAAAACTAGATTCACGATTATTTCCCCAGTCTGTAACGCTCTTAAAGTTTAAATTTTTGTTTAGTTTTTTACTTGCTACGTTATCTTAAAAAATAATATTGGGATTCGCACTAAGTTGCCTACTACTGCCAGCAACCTGTGGCATGAGTAGTGCACTACTGCCACAATATCTAGCTGCCGCCGGCGACAGCGACGATGCGGGCTATCATGGCTGCCCGCACTACCGATTGTATGTGAATTATATGCGGTGATCTTTCATTGTTGCTAATGTTAAATTATTACTGTGTAAATGTTTGCCAGGTTTCCATAAATAATACAATGGTGTAATAAAACAAGAGACGGAAGATTATAAGAGGTGCAAAGTTTAGTCCAACCGAAGCTTCCATACAAACACAATAGAACAAACGCATCGATCAAAAAATGTTGAAGTAAAAGATAATAATTAATTTTTGACATTACCAACTTTGTTCTAATCTCTTATCGTCAGTATAAAGAGATATAGTAAGAGTATTTAGGACTCATTGAATTAACAAATAAATCAATAATATTCCACAACTTTCACCCAACGCCATCTAGTCCCAAAGAGAGATTGCAACTGATAAAGGTACAGTTTTATATTTCTAATTAGGTACATACATTCTTCCACCAGGCGTTAATCCCGGCTGTTGCCAGGGTCCGCCTTCCGACTGAGCTTCTTCCACTTTGCCCGATCTTCAACATTCTTTTCAGTCAGGCTATTGGCTCTCATGTCAGACTTGACGACGTCCAGCCAGCGTTTGCGAGGGCGACCACGGGGCCTAGCCCCAAGGACAGCCATATACATGCATCTCCGACCAACGTCCTCGATAGGGCGGCGCATGATGTGGCCATACCATTGCAGACGAGATTCTTGCAGTTTTTCCCCCACGTCACGGACACCAAGACTAATGAAGAATGAGTTGCGTATGCGATCGGATCCAACATACATACGTTATTGTAGGTAAATTATACCTATACAAAGAACAAATGATCGTGCTCATTACACATACATTTATTTTGGGTGGGAATCGAATCCACAACCTCCAGCATAGCAGCCAGAGCCACTAACAACTAGACCGACAGGCCAGTCAAAGAACAAAGAAAATTAGCATCAATAACTATAACCTAAAGTCTTACGTTTAGTGTTGCAGACAGATCTTATTGTCTAATAAATTATAACGGGCAGCGTGGCGCCGCACAGGCTAGCGCAGCTGTAGACCGTATAGTTAGGGTGCACAAAAGCACCGACTACGGTAAAACATAATTTCAGTGACTCAACATGACCTCTATTAATTCTTTATATTGCAAAAATATAACATAGCGACACATTGAATAGCGAATTCGACAAATTGATGATATTATTTAAAGCGCTCACTAGATAGTTGCATCGTTCACACTTTCCGGGGATTTTTTGAAATTTGCTGAATAATGACTAGAGTATTCACACTGTACACGAAATTATAATATATATTGAGTAACATTCAATTGTAAAGAAAGTTAATTGATGCAACAAAAGTCAGCTTTAGAGGAAACTAGAGTACATAGATACATAACATAACATCATACTAGTAATCCCCGAAGGGTTAGGCAGAAGTTTAACTGTAATACGAGTAGTACATACCCACATTTCACCAGTTATTTTAAAGAAACCAGAGATTACTTTTAACTTTTTTTAGTTACACATATAACCACAGAACGCGTGAGTGCCTCGTCTTCAGCTTAGAAGCAGTTAAAAAGCAACAACCAGCCTTCCGATGTTAGAGTTGCAGCAAATTGATCTCATCAAGCAGATTGATTATGTGGCAGGCATTCTCTTTTGACACATGTCTAGTAGTTAGTGACCCTGACTGCTATGCCGGAGGTCGTGGGTTCGCTTCCCACCCAGAACAAATGTTTGTGTAGTGAGCACGATCATTTGTTCTGTGTCTGGGTGTAGTTCATCTAAAATATGCATGTATTTAGAAATATACTATGTTTATCAGCAGTTTAGTACCCATAACACAAGCTCTTAGCTTAGCTTGGGACTAGATGGCGTTGTGTGAAAAAATTGTGGATTATTATTATTATTATTCTGCTTTAGATAGAATTAGGTATACTTAATTTCACATCGTACTTGAGATTCTGTGCAAGTACTGTCTTAGTCTTTTTAGTGCCATTTCTGCTAAAGACCGCTGACCAGCCAGGCCCTACGACCATAAATATAATATATTGCGTGTCATATGTCACGATGAAATATGCAGAATAATTGACACTGCCTCCATACTCGTGTTAAGTAAGCCACGCACGTCCGAGGTTTCCGTGAACTGTGTTAATAAACTTATTTGAAAGAATGAAAATAATACAATAATTTAATCAGTACTGAGGCCAAATAACAGGTCGTTTTCATCTTAAACCTTTTCTTTCTTGGCCTTGTTCTTTTTTTATTTTTTAGATATGATTTCATTTCATCAAGCCGAAAGGGGCGATGACAATGACATACGCGAACAGCCGGTCTTTTGCTGAAAAACACGTAAGCGTGAAGTGAAAAACTTGGTGACGTAAGCGTGAACTCCAGCATTAGCAATTAATGACAGCTCACTTCGCCTTCACTTCACATACATATTCACAGGCTGAATATTAGAGAATAGTACTGCTGTACTATCTAATACGATGACCCAGAATATAGCACAGGCCGAGCATGACCTGTGAGCCATGGTATCCGTGAACTCTGTCGTTTGACACTGGTGTCACCGTGTCACCAAGATTGATGACAAACGAGTGGGCAGCTTCGGGTTATGTTGACATTATCAAGTGTGAGGTGTGGGCGTAGTAGTAATAATAGTAAATGAGTATAAGAATGTTTAGGTTCTTACTATCAGAAATATTATGATTAATTGTCTGGCTAGTAGGTAAAATGTTTTGTTAAATGTCAAAAGATGACTTTAAAAGAAAGCTAAGTTTTTCCTAGTCACACTTATGAGAAAAACTAGCTGCCCCAGCAAACTTCGTTGTGCCTTAGAGTCAATTTATTGCTCTTATTTTTTTTTATATATTAGATATACATACGTTGAATAAGACGACAATAAATAAATCCAAACCAATAATAACTACTACTACTTTTAAATTACAACATGTATATATAACCTAACCTAACTGACCATACCTATCCTATAGCTAACCCAACTATCTAACCTACCTACCTTACTAAAATGCATTGATTTAAAAAATACTAAATTCATAATTATAATCTGAACTATTGCCTCTATGTTACTTACAATTTATGCCTATAGTTTTCCCGGTCTACTTTAATTAAAGTCCTAACAGTAAAATAAGTTCTATTTGCAAAGAATTATTAAAGTTCGTCTCTGTCATCATTGCTAATTACGTAAATTGATTTCTGAAATATAAGATTTTTTTATCTATATCTATATCTATATCTATATCTTTTATACTTATAATAAATCTGTAGAGAAGTCAATTCTGTACATTGAAAATATATTCAAAATTAATATTGGAGGATGATTGGTAATCGATACTGATGCCAAAAATGCAATCAGTAAATTTTTTGTCTGTCTGTCTGTCTGTCTGTCTGTCTGTCTGTCTGTATGTGCACGCATAGGTCAAAAACTACTAAAGGGATTTTAACCAAACTTGGTACGATTGTAATCCATACTCCTGGGCAGGTTATAGGCTATATAACATAACACTAAGACACATAGGAGCCGAGCAGTGACGATAAATTCGAAGCAAGTCGGATGAAAATATGCGCTTTCGAGTTCCTATCCTCGCATATGTTAAACAAAACATACACAAAAAGTATGTGTTACAAAGATGTTGATCTTCAAAATATCAACAAAAAAGTTCTCAGTAACATATATCTATGTCTTATAAATTATCCACAATTACACGTTTACCTAATCGTTAGGCATTTCTTCAAAGTACTAAATTATAGTCAGTAGTAGTAGTTTTTTAATACCTATATTAAATAATAACGTATACTTTTATATATAAACTATATAATAAAATAAAATATATACAAGATATAGATGAACTTAAACCTTAAACTTCCAAATCTCGCCGCGCCAGTATGGTAGCGCCTACGTATGCTATACGGTTGATATTTGTATAATGCGCGAAGCGGCTCACCGCGGTACCTGGCGGGCGTTCACGCGCTAAAACGTCACTTATTTGACTGTGGATGCGAAGGGATATGCCAAGCATTGTTCGTTCTTATTGACAAGACTTTTATTAATTTTTTCGTCCTTTTCATTAGATTAGATTTAAATCATGGTAGTTTTTAGATATTATTTTGAAGTAGTTTTTAGTAGGTAGGTACCTTAATATAATTATTATTTGTTTAACTCTTTTTATTCCGTAGGTACTTAATTACGATTATTATTCCTTATTTGTTTTTTAGATTTTAAATATAGTAGGTACGTAGTTTTGAGATATTCGTTTTAAATAGGTAGGTATAGCTACCTAATGTAATTAGTTTGTTTTTTTTATTCCATAGGTAAGTCATACTTTCTTTTTTTTATATTTAAGATAAAAGTAGGTACCTATATGGTAATTTTTGTTTAGTTATTTAAAAGTTAAGTTAGTTATGATATAATTAGTTGATTTAAGTTATTCGACGATTAGCGTCTTTTTGACTTAGGAAATAAACTGTTGCTTCTGTTTTTTTTTATTTGAATTCAAGTAGGTACGATGCGACCTAGAAAACGGTCTTCTTTATTTCGAAATTCGATAAAGCCAAAAGAATGAGAGATGCGCGTTCTCAGGAATCGTCAAAGAAAATAGCACATACCTACTTTAAACTCTATGAGAGTGAATAACGCAACTGCACGAGCACATGAAAGCACTTCTGAAGTTCTGAGAGAGAGATGCGATTAACTTCTGAAAGAAGAGCTACATCACGAGCATCTGAAACCTTTTCTCAACAAGAGCTGCGTCGTAAAATGCATGTTTTAACCCGACTTCCCGAGAGTCGGAAACGTTCACCGAGCAACATTTACGACTTACAGCTGCGACCGCGAAAGGCACGTTTTGTCTCGAGAGTCCGAAACATATACTTACTGAGCGTGAGTTAAGACTTACAGCTGACCGCGAAAGGCACGTTTTGTCTCGAGAGTCCGAAACATATACTGAGCGTGAGTTAAGACTTACAGCTGACCGCGAAAGGCACGTTTTGTCTCGAGAGTCCAAAACATTATACTGAGCGTGAGTTAAGACTTACAGCTGACCGCAAAAGGCACGTTTTGTCTCGAGCGTCCGAAACATATACTGAGCGTGAGTTAAGACTTACAGCTGACCGCAAAAGGCACGTTTTGTCTCGAGAGTCCGAAACATATACTGAGCGTGAGTTAAGACTTACAGCTGACCGCGAAAGGCACGTTTTGTCTCGAGAGTCCAAAACATTATACTGAGCGTGAGTTAAGACTTACAGCTGACCGCAAAAGGCACGTTTTGTCTCGAGAGTCCGAATAATATACTGAGCGTGAGTTAAGACTTACCGCTGACCGCAAAAGGCACGTTTTGTCTCGAGAGTCCGAAACATATACTGAGCGTGAGTTAAGACTTACAGCTGACCGCGAAAGGCACGTTTTGTCTCGAGAGTCCAAAACATTATACTGAGCGTGAGTTAAGACTTACAGCTGACCGCGAAAGGCACGTTTTGTCTCGAGAGTCCGAAACATATACTCAATATAACGACCGTCTGGCAGTTGAAAGGATACACATAAGTTTGTCGAATGAAAGACGACGAATTGATAATATTCGATCGCAGGAAACGGACGAGCAGCGCGAAGCCAGGCTTTCCGCGTATAGATTTAGACATATTTTCAATAACTTAGATGCACATGCAGAGTATTTAGATGAACCTACAAATTTACTACCGTGGGCCAACAAATATAAAAGTGGGTTCACCTACGCTGTCACTATTAATTACAGATCATATTCGAAAATCGGTGATATGAACGTAGTATGTTCTTTTTGCAATGCCTCCGCTGGTCTTAGAGACATGAAACTGGAGCGGGTGTTCTTTGTGAAGAGTAAGTATCCACTAAGGAACGATTTTTGGAAATTCAACCCCTAAAGAGAAATAATAGGAGACAGACGTTCGACATCCACGCAGGCGAAGCCGCGGGCAAAAGCTAGTGCTACATAAAACCTCTAAGTTTAGTAACAAAACAAATTTCAGAACGTAGGTGCGTATTATAAATTGACAACCTTACCTTCTTGGGTTTAGCTTAAGACTAGTCAATTTCAAATTGTCACCTGATAATGAACTGGGAAGTTTGACTCCTGTCATGTCATCCAAGATGGCGCTGCGTTTGAAAAATGTTTGAGGCAACCGATATTCCTGATATTTATTTTTTCGAGGACTTTTCATGTTTTTTATTAATTATTATCCTATGTCCTTCTCCTGGCTCTAAACTACCTCCCTGCCAATTTTCAGCTAAATCGGTTCAGCCGTTCTTGAGTTATAAGTGAAGTAACTAACACGACTTTCTTTTATATATATAGATAACTGTCAATTGTTTATTTATGAGTACAAATAATTAATGTCAGTTAGTTATAAAACATGATCAACGAACTAGATGTACTGAAATATATTAATGTTATATGCAATTCAACGGTAATTTATTTTTATGTTATCTTAAATAAATAAATAAAATCAATCAACCAAATGAAATGATATTTATTGCTGGTTGCGAGTATTACACACCCTGACCTTTCTGAAGAACAACAACAGTAGGGTTCAGACGCCGAACCCTGTGTGTGGAAACAAATACACAAAACAGTACAATTAGGGAAATACAAACTTATGGAATAATTAATAAAATAAATATAAATAAATATTCCACAACCTTTCACACAACGCCATTTAGTCCCAAGTTAAGCTTGAGAGCTTGTGTTATGGCTACTAAACAGCTGATAAACTTACTTATATATTTCTAAATACATACATATTATAGATAAATTACACCCAGACACAGAACAAATTGTAATGAAAATTGTGCCTCTATTGTGGTACTGACCGAAAATTTCTTTAATATTATGTTTCGGTAAACTGCGATAAACAACCTAGCAGCACCGTAGTATCTAGTAGAGAGAGTTCAAGGAACATAATTATAAATAAGGGGTTATTGGCAGCAGTTTCAGTAAATATTTCGGATGTTCGCAATGGGCGGGGGCGGGCGGCGCGTTGGGCGGATCGATACAGGCTCCTGGACCGTAACCGACACTGTGACCTGACTGTGCAGCAGGTTCACTACAAATAAACCTTATAACTGTCTTTGTATGACGGTTTCCTTTGAACATTATCTATACATATAATAAGACTGTAAAAAAACTGTGTCTGTACATTGAATATATTTAAAAAATAATAATTGAGGGGGGTTTAGAAACAGTAATAGAGCACGAATCCAAAAAAAAAAGTCTGTCTGTTTGTCTGTTTGTCTGTTTGTCTGTTTGTCTGTTTGTCTGTTTGTCTGTTTGTCTGTTTGTCTGTTTGTTTGCACACGCTAATCTTCTGAACTACTGGACGGATTTGAATGATTTTTTTTGTTGTATAGATATTAAGTCTGGTCAACACATAGGCTATAATTTATCTTGGAAACTGGAACACCTGATGCAGAACCGCAACAGACCAGCTAAACTATACAAAAATGGTCCCATAGCAAAAATTGTTCCACGTGATGAGCATTTTCTGCTGAGAGGATAAATTTGAAGATCCGGAACATCTGATGCAGAACCGCAACAGACCAGCTAAACTATAGGCGATACAAAAATGGCCCCATAGCAAAAATTGTTCCACGTGATGAGCATTTTCTGCTGAGAGAATAAATTTGAAGATCCGGAACACCTGATGCAGAACCGCAACAGACCATCTAAACTATAGGAGATACAAAAATGGTACCATAGCAAAAATTGTTCCACGTGATGAGCATTTTTTGCTGAGAGAATAAATTTGAAGATCCGGAACACCTGATGCAGAACCGCAACAGACCATCTAAACTATAGGAGATACAAAAATGGTACCAAAGCAAAAATTGTTCCACGTTATGAGCATTTTCTGCTGAGAGAATAAACTTGAAGATCCGGAACACCTGATGTGGAACTTCAAGAGCCCAGCTACACTATAACATATATTGTAATGACGTCTTAGCAAGAGTAGTTCAGCCTTATGAGCACTCGCTGTTGACGTATAAAAATCGAAGATCTGGAACACCTGTTGTGGAACTCCATGAGCCCAGCTACACCATAACTCAAATAGGAATGACGTCTTAGCAAAAGTTGTTCGGTCTTATAGGCATTTCCTGTTGACTTATAAAAATCGAAGATCAGAAACATTTGATATAGAAATTAAAACTATCACTAATTTCATTGCATAATTATAAAATAACATAAGTAGGAGGTACTACGCGGTGAAGGCGGGAACAGTTCAGGACTGATTTTTGATGACGATGGTATATCGTTGAAAATTAGACTCTACTGGCTAAAACTCCCATTTTTTTATCGTATGCCTTCGGGCTTATGTTATTTGAGTGTTTAATTTCCTTTTCCATTTATCTTCGTTACACGGTAGCTTACCCGGTAACGCAGGGGAGAAGCCACTTAGATTTTAATTGATCAGGTATCATCACAATAAAACTATAACCATGCCTAGAAAGAGGTCAAATTTTTCCCAATGTTCCAAAGGTGCTAAATGATTAAAGACCATAAGATCCCAACAATCTACCGAAGAGCGTTAGGAGAGACTTGATGCTGTTCGAGAACATGAGGCTGCAACTCGCTCCGTGGAAACTTCTTGGGATCCCGAAGCACGCCTGCATTCTCAGCGTATTTACGCATCTACATCCAGGTCTCTAGAGACCAGTGAAGAATATGTGCGCGACTGACCGCTGATCGTGAACATCATGCACTGTCTCGCGAGTTGGAGACGTTCACGGAAAAAGCATGACGCTTGAGTTTTCAGCGTATATACGCATCGACTCTAGAGATAAGTGGGGGAAGGAGATGCGCGACTGACCGCTGATCGTGAACGTCACGCAACATATTATAGGCTATAATTTATTTTGGAAAATGGAACACCTAAAGTAAAAGAGATATAAAAATGGTGCCATTGCAAAAACTATTCCACGTGAAGAGTGTTTTCTGCTGTGAGACTAAATTTGAAGATCTGGAGCACCTGTAGGGGAACTCCAAAGCCCAGAGACAATATAACATATACATAATAGAAATGGCGTCTTAGCAAAAGTTGTTAAGTCTGATGGCATTTCCTGTTGACCAACAAAAATAAAAAATCTGGAACATCTTGAATCGTCTCGCGCATCCCATTGATTTCCCGTCCCCGGGCTTATAGAATTCGACATCAGATGTTTCAGATCTTCGATTTTGACGACCCCGTTGTCGCTGGCATAAGCAACAGGATCCGCGTACGAAGTCGCGGGCAGAAGCTAGTTTTAAATAAATGCAGTGTAAACTTGGCAAAAAGATTAATGAGTATTTTTAAACGTTTTACTGCTTGTAGTCATACTCACGAACGAAGAAAGAATTTGTTTAGTTACCTGTTTTTACAAACACCGGGCGAGACCTAACTAAAACCTAAATGTTTTTGTTATGTTATGCGGTGCAGAAACAATTTGCTTGAACTTATTCAGTCTTTAAAAACTAGATGACACATGACAAGATCCACCTACTTTTAAACATCAATCATTAACTAGGTAGTTCATATTCTCAGAAACAATATCGGATGATTCGAATATTGCTTAACTTGCAGTTTGTAGGCACGCTAGGCCGCATGACGTCACTGGTCAATATTGATGACATAAGTCTCGACTCTGCTGACCTCAACATTGCACAACGTTTGCGAATTCCCATTGTATCATCTAGACTGTTTGCTTAGTGATTGCTTTGGGTTTCCTGATACCCACTTAGAAGCCTAATGCATTGTTGGAATAGTTATTGATTGGTTTATGTTTAGATGGTAAATACTTTCAAGATCGGTGATAACGACGTGATTGATCACTGAAATATGTGATGACGTGGGAAGTGACGTGAAATGACTACCTGATGATAAGGTGCTTTGACTGCATCCGGCAACAACTTCTAGGTCTTGATGGCAGAAAAAAGAGAGGTGGTTGTACGCACTGTGGTGATGAACTCTTTTACAAGACTGGTACCCCCCTAAGAAAAAGTTGATAGAAAAGCTTCTCATAATGAAGTTGAAATCAAGTTGACTTACTGTTTCCTTCCTCGCGGTCGCCCGAGGGAGTTCCTTGCAGCCTCACACGTGCCGTGACCTGACTCAATCAGCGGCAATATAAAAATATCACGAACTAACTTTTATATTTGCTCCCCATTCCACTGCTGTTTACATTCTACCACCAGGGGGAAACTTCCAGGCCAAAGTTACAATGGAGTGCATCAGTTCGTGAGGGAAGTATATTCGTAGTAAATGGTAGACGGGCTCACGTTTGGTACGAATATATTATTGAATTGGATGCTCATTGAATTTTTACATAACTTCGCAATTTCAGTGTGACCTCTGTGTACATAGTAACCGGGGTGAAAGAGTTCTCCAATAACACGAATAGACCGGTACTTCAAGAGTTTTCTCTTTAAAATCAACTACGTAAAATTACGGGTGTTTAAAGTGTACAAATGGCCCTTCAAACCTTCTTCCTGTGAAATATTAACAGGGCCCGGTTTTGAACTACTATGAACATTTGGGGTTTTATTTAATCGTGTTAATTACACACATAATTTTCAGATCACTTGATGTAACGGCCCCATATATTCATCATCATAAACGTCACAAAGTACACGAAGGTAAAAAAGCTAAGAGGCTTATGTACCGTTGTCAGCGCCAAGACTCCGGGAGCCCCAATACAGCGTAAAAATAAAGCAATTAAGTCGCGGCACAGTTTACGAGCGCCGCCGGGTAACATCGCGCTGATAGGCTCGTAACACACGTGCCATTAATTTAATTTAGGTGTTTCGAAATTTTTGAAAATTAGTAGTAGTCAGTCTGTAGATGGGTGACAATCAATTACATATATCCAGACCTACGAGCACGTTAATCCGTCGTTATGGGTAGTTAGAAGCCCGAAAGTCTAACAACCAGTTAAACCAAGGGGTATCTTGTTACCCAGTGTATGGCTTGTGGTACGTGGAGGTCAGATAGGTATCCGGTAAAACTAGAAGCAGACCCTTACATAAGTTAGAAAACGGCTAGTCAGAGGAGTCAACTCAGGTTTATTTTGCAAGTTTTACACACCTATATAATACTCCATTAATGGAATGCAGAGCATTTTATTTTAAAGATATGTGAAAACAATTTTTATTCAAATTGTTTTATTTTAAATTTAGAAGAATAAAAGTGAAACGAAGAACGTATCCATGTATGGAAAAAGATCAAAGAAGCAGGGATGAACAATCCCTGCTTCTTAGAGCTTTTTATCATTGACACTACAATTTTCAACTAAAATGAGACAATATAATTAAATGGATACCGCATCATTTTTTAAAATAAATTGTTGAAATGGTTACAAATAAGTGTGACATCTGCTGTTAAAATAGATTATAAAAATGCGGTGTCTATCGTAATTGTAACATGCTTAATAAAATTGTACTTTTGTTACAAAGTGTGCTTTAAAAATAACCTTTTTTGACTTCCGTCTAATGCTATTGGAAATGGAGTCATATAATGCAATATTCAAGTACATGTGTCCTTTTCACTTGTGTTAAAAGTAAATTTAGAATTACCAGTTGTTACTGTTGGAAACAGTTCAAAAGAAAGTGCATACCTACTGAGGTTTATAAGAGAAAAATATTGATTCTGACCCCGACTTAAATACACTTACGTGCAAAAAAAAACGACCCACCCAGTAAGTTTCGATTCGGAACACAATATATAAAAAATAAGATCAAACAAACAAAAACTAATAATGTAATTTGAAGGTATGTTTCATAAACTTTATTTGTACATACCCTATATTTCAATAAACGGGATGTTGTTGATGATATTGACTCGTTTATTCGGACACCCTCATTTCTCATTTTTAATAACGCAATCTCAGTGACATTGCATTGTGTTAGAAGTTAATCAATTTATTGTTTATTCAATAATTGGTTATTTTACTGATTTAGTGACCATTTACCTTGAGTTTAATTGTTTTTACTCTCTGTGAAAATGGATACTACTCTGTCTGAGTGCGCTCAAGTTGTAGCACTGATCCAGGCTGGATTGAGTCAGCGCGTCGTGGCCAGACGTCTACACCTAAGTCGATCAGCAGTAAGACGAGTGTATCGAAGGTTCTTAGAGACTGGGAGCTTCAATAGACGATCAGGTTCGGGCAGAAATCGGGCTACTTCAGAACGAGATGATCGTTATATGGTGTCTACAAGTTTAAGAAATCGACATTTGACTGGTGTTCAGGTGCAACAGCAACTTCGTAATGTACGCGGTGTAGCTATAAGTGAATGGACTGTACGACGAAGACTTGCAGAAAGCGGATTGCATCCTCACAAACCCGCTAATGGTCCAAAATTAACCCCCGCGCATCGCCAAGCGCGGCTTCGATTTGCTCGTGCTCACGTCGATTGGACACTCGAACAATGGAAGGTCGTGCTGTTCTCGGACGAGTGTAAAATTAGTCTTCATGGAAATGATGGGCGCAGGAAAGTTTACCGAAGAGAGGGAGAACGATTTGCACAGGCATGTATTGAAGAACGAGTGGCTTTTGGAGGAGGTTCGTGGACTGTTTGGGGAGGAATTTCTTTGGAAGGAAAAACGAACCTTCAGTTCGTATCCGGACCTCGTATAGGCAATCTGAATGCACAGCGATACATCCAGGAGGTGCTAGAACAACATGTTATGCCATACGCCGGATTTGTAGGTGAGGGTTTCACGCTAATGCAGGACAACGCCCGACCACATACAGCCACGATAGTATTCCAGTACCTACGTGAGGTGGAAATTCCTGTTATGGAGTGGCCAGCAAGGAGCCCTGACCTTAATCCCATTGAACATCTATGGGATGAGCTGAAGAGAAGGGTCAGGGCCAGAAATCAGTCCCCAGAAACCCTCCAGGAACTAAAGGTGGCTATTCAAGAGGAGTGGGAAGGTATACCCCAAGAGTTCATAAAAACATTAATAAGGTCAATGAAAAACAGGATGGAAGCTGCAATAAGAGTACGTGGGGGGAATACAAGCTACTGAACAAAGTATTCTTTAGAAATTTAATGCTTTTTTTATTTTTACTGTCAAAATTATTCATAAAAAAATTGAGAAATTCTAACCGTCTTTGTTTTTCTGTCTGTAAAATGAATAAATCAAAATCGGTTACACTAAAAACTGGTGTATTGTAATCTTAGACTAACATTTAACAAACAGTGTGAAAAATATTCATTAATTAATTTTAGATTTTTATTTATCGTGTTCTGAACGAAAGCGTATGGGGTGGGTCGATTTTATTGCACGCAAGTGTACATGATTTTAATTTTGCCAAAGTTTTTTTCCGAATTAAAGTTTACATTTACGGAAACAACTGCAAACGCGGGATAATTAGTTGTATAGTTAGTGTTGGGCCGATCATAAATACTTAGTTGATCTTGTAATTTATAAAAGTTGCAAGTCTGCAACGACCCTTAGTTACCTTCAGTATTTAGCATCACGAGGGTGAAATAAAGCTTAGGTACTGTTACATTTAGCCTCTTGTCGTAAACGAACTTCATCGCCGCTCGGTCCAGCCCGGTCCGGTTGGTGGCGCCTGCGCAGCCGCAACCTGCTCTCATTATGTTATTAATAGTTGCATGGTAGGTACTGCAGCATGATGGAGAACCTCATGAGCTGTCAATTGGCTGTCTCATCACCTCGTCCGGAGGAAGTGGGCGTAAACTCAGAATTGACAGATCTGTAATTATAATGTATAAGCTTGTATGACTCGGGTATTACTTTGTTGCAAGATCTGCGTTGAATGTGTATTTGAGTACATAAAGATATTCGACATTAAATACAGAAGTACACACTGTGTGCAAGCTTAATGTACACAGCGCTTTAATCAATTAAATTGACTTCAAAATAACCAAAAAAACTCTGAATTATTTTTCTGAAGATGGAAAAATGGGCTTGTAAGGATAAAAGTGATAAATATCACTTTAAATTACTGAGATAGAATATTATATGTAAAAGAAATGTTCATTTATATTAAAAAAAATAAAAAATGCAATTACAATTTTTCTACAAGCACACCTAAACCGGGGATCAAAACTTCAAAAAACAACACTCACTATCTTATTCTCTAATCGATAGATAGGTACTAATATTGTTCAAGATAAATTCTCTCAGGTTGAAGAGTTTGTCCGCTACTTCTTCTTCCCAGCAAAAACACTTAGAAGCGGCGAACAGACGATTACTTGAGGTAGTCCCCTAAAAAGCCTACCCTTTTCGGGGGACTACCTGATGTAATTGCAATTTGTTGCTAACTGCCAAACATTTGATGTTACTCCTCGCCCTCTCAAATTAAAGAACGTATTTAAATACGAATTTCGAATCGACAACATAGGCATGTAGGTACATAAATACAAACACATAACATCACGACTGTAATCCCCGAAGGGTTAGGCAGAGATGTACCTGGTAGTACCACACATTTCGCCAGTTATGTTTGTTTAAGTCCCATGTAATAGAGGGCCAGCCTATTGCAAACAACCAACCAACCAACAACCAACTAACCAACCTTTTGCAATCAATCGGGGGCACAAATCCATACTTCGGGCCACACTGTCCGACCCGGGGATGGAACCTGGGACCTCATGCTCAGCTGTAGCGCTTGCGGTTTGGGACCACTAGACCAACAAGGCAGTCAATTGGAATAAAATAATAGAGGAGGCGTAATAGATATTAAAATAAAACACGAAAAGTTAAATAGTGTCACCATGACAACGGATCAACATGTTTTTGTTCGTAAATGCGTTATACATACCTACACTCGTACGTTCTGAAATCTATTTTGTTACTAAACTTAGATATAACCTATATCTAAGTAAGCTGCATGAAAAAGTTTTATATTTCAGAAATCAATAATCAAGTAATTAATAATGAACACAGAAACGGACTTTAATAACTCTTTGCAAATAGGTTTATGTACTGTCTGTTTTGACTTTAAAATAGACGCAAAAACCCTAGTAAATGGTATGTAACATAGAGACATTCAGCGGAGAAGTTCAGTTTAAAAATTGTGTATTTTGTATCTTTCATTTCAGTAAGGTAGTTAGGTTCGGTAGTTAGGTTAGCTATAGGATAGGTATGGTACGTTAGGTTAGGTTATATATATGTATGGTAAGTTAGGTTAGGTTTAATATAAAGTTGTCGTTCTAATTTTATGTAAATAAGTAACACAAAATGTTTAAATAAGAGCAAATTACAGACTACAGTATACTTATGTAATGTATATCTAATATATAAAATTTTCGTGGCACAGGTTTGTAACAAAACTGAGATCCATTGGCCTTACTGAAAAGGATGTTGAAAATCGGGCAAACTGAAGGAAGCTCAGTCAGGTGCACCCTGGCTAGATTTGTAACAAAACTCCTCCGAAATAGCTTGACCGATTCTTATGAAATTTTGTGTGTATATTCAATCTGAGATATACTCAATCTGAGAATAGGATGTAAATTAATAAAAACTAAGAAATTGATCCTAAGGCGGAACGAAGTTTGCTGGGGAAGCTAGTCGTCAATGGAAATATGACTTACCTGATCTTTGTGAAGAACATCACAAATAGGGTTGTATGTCATTATTTTACCCCTGTAGGTACTACCTCATCGACAGATGTTCCAGTGTAATACTACCCGGAACACAAGACCATAACCGGGTGTATTTCTGTAGCACTAGTGTCAGCTGGCACAGTGCCAACAGGGCTCATAGCAGCACAGCGGAAACTTTCCCGTACTTACCCTCATTTAAAGTTACATTTCTATTTGTGCTAGATCCCTGTTTCTGGTGAAAAAGTATTATTTAGGTGTCGTCGTGACAGTTAGTGCTTAGGCATAGTGAATATTTAGTGTTTTAAAGGGTACTCCAAGTGCCAATATTTCCAGTTTCCGGAAGATATAATTAACCAGCAACCAGAGATTGGTTGCTGGTTAATTATATCTTCCGGAAACTTGTACGATCACAGAATTACAATCTTATTTATAAAATTCTCGTGTTACAGTGTTTGTTATCAAACTCCTCCGAAATCGTTTGACCGATTCTTATAATTTTTTGTGTGTATTATTCAATAAGTCTGAGAATAGGGCATAAACTACTTTTGATGGGCGCAACTAAGGTTGTGATCCAACTTGAGAAGGGAAAGTGCATCCTCTGTCTTAACGAATGGTTGATGGTTTCCACAAGTTCCAAGTATTGTAATAGTAATGGTCGGTAGTTCAAAGAGAACATAAAACACACATATATTGGATAGGAGACTTCAAAGGATAAATAATATTCAAATGGACTGATCTCACTCATGTTTAACGCCAGGCTGACGGAATCTCCTACAATAACTCTGAGACATCGCTAGAATTTGTAAATAGCATATTAACATTGACGCTCTTTTGTAGTATTGGACGATGCATGATTTTGTAATCATTTGTATTTAATGTAAAACGATAACAGAAGGATCAGTACTCACAATAAATTCCACGACTATTCACACAACGCTATCTAGTCCCAAGCTAAAAATCCTTAAATATTTCTTAATACATACTTAATATAGACAAATTAAACCCACAACCTCCTACAATGGTGCGCTGTTGCCTAATATGCAAGTTTATACAGGTTGGGGTGACAAAAGTCATGGCAGTAGAAGAATAAAATGCTGCACGACCACGTGTGTGTGTGGTGGAAGCGTGACTGCTTTGACTAATAGAGGATCTATGCGCAGTGTTGGAAGGGAAGATATCAATGAAGTGGCATGTTTTGTCGTTCCAGAGAAAATTCATCTGATTTCCCATCAAGCAGTGGAGCGAGCTACCTACCGAAGTTTTCCCAACAGACTACAGCATGAGGTTTATCAAAAACAGAGTGTAGAGGTTGTTTCTGGGTTGATAACGCGTGAACGATACCTTTGGCGTGGCACACATCCATAGGATACCGTAACTGTTTACCGTCAGGCGGGCCATAAGGTTGCTTGCCATCTCGGTTGTGTAAAAAAAAGGTTGAGAAGGCTTTAAGTTACAAGTTTCCATTGGTTTTTGCTGGATCAGCACTTTTTAAACGTCTAAATTACATAAGACAGTCCCTCAAAATGCCCGTCTATTGCCATCATTTCACAAGCTTGTCTTTGGAAGTACACGCCAAGAGTATAGCTGCTGGAATCGCGCCGCAACGCCTATTTCAAGAAGTTTGTGATGCGCATCACAACGTGTATTTGCTCCATTATCTGCTGGAAATTCGTTTTTGGCCGCAGTATGTGGTATTTTGTCGGTTTCGAGGCCCAATTTCCACAAGAACGCACGAAACATGACGTAAAGAGTTACTAGAATATTTTTAAGGTGTTTTTTTTTAGGTTAAGGTATTTAAATATGGGTCTTTGTTACCATAAATAATTGGTTTATTATTATTATTAGATCCATGCTATCCGGATAAAGTCATAGTTCAAGCGACTGCTTATGTTTCGAGATTGTTATATTTTATTGTGCAACTGTTTGTAAACACCTTAGAGTTATGTCGAAGGTCCTTTACCTTCTTATTTTACGACACAGGTGACCTGGCTTGCGCGAGCGCCTCGTGACGTCGAGGGCGATGCGTGCGCGCATATCGGTGCATCACTCGCACGCATCCTTCTATTGTTCTCAATAATGCGTCAACAGACGGACACACAGGTTTTATTGTGTCATCTGACAAATATTTTCGGTTTACCGCAGATAATGCATTTTGTGTCAAGTAGGTGAACAGGATGAGATTAGGTCATGAGCTAATTCGCAATCAGGGTCACTTTAGACGTGCGAGGCATACAGATTTAAGTCTTTTTACTCATATCGACATAAGTCTCGTACTCTAACTTTAATTATTTATTTATTTTTATTTTATTTATTTATTTATAACACACATACATACAGCTATCATTACAGAATTAAATCCAATGCGATAGATGTAGACACATAATGTAAATTTACAATAACATTCAATTCAATTACAATAAAATTCAATTCAATTACAATAAATAACATTACAATTGAAAAAAATATATATATATATATAATACAATTCAAATTAAAACACAATGGTAAACAACACGATAAGACACTCAATATAATACAATTAATCTTTTTATTCAAATATAATTTATTATATAAGTTAATTTCAATTTGAATGATAACACAAAAAGTGTAATGCAACCTTTGCGAACTCGCTCAGTGAACATGAGAACAAATCTATTTTATCCGCAATTAGGTTTAGTGTGCGCAGTGTTCTCGAGAGTGGGGCATTTGCCACCAGCTTGGTTCGACCGCGCGGCAGTGCGAACAGATCGCCGGTCGCCTACGACGTTGCACGTAACCATCGGGCGCACACAAACCTATCTCTTGCAACACACTCGGATTGTTTGTGTTACCCCTAAACACTCCAAGAACATATGATGCCAGAGCTAGATCTCTTCTCGTTTCCAACCTGTTGTATCCCACCATGCCTAAAACAAACAAGGTTGGATACATCAAGGGATAGAGAGGGTATACCCCATACAGCTTTAAGTACAGGTATCGCGTATATTTATTTTGTATGCGCTCCAACATAAGAGTGTATTTCGCCTCATGTGGAGCCCACACAGCTGCATTACTCTCTAACTGGCTCCTAATTAGCGCGTCGTACAATGCCGAAACAGCCCTGACATTAGAGAAAGCTGCTGCCCTGCGCAGCACGAAGCCCAGCCGCTTGTATGCCTTTTTACATATGTTCACAATATGTTCCCGGAATCTCAGCTGTGTGTCCATAAGGACGCCAAGGTCTCGCACTGCTTCCTCTCTTTTCATCGGCGCATCGACTAGTTTGTAGTTATAGTGGAGTGGTATTCTTGCACGGGTAAATGTGACAATTGAACATTTAGAAACGTTGAATTGCAACTTGTTTTTCCGACTCCATTCAACCACACGATCAATGTCCTGCTGAAGACGATGACAGTCTTGCTCGTTCTCGATGGCTAGGAGCAATTTGAGGTCATCCGCAAACAGCAGACATCTGGCATTCTGCACCACTTCAGGCAGGTCATTGATCATGATAATAAATTGCAATGGCCCGACATTGCTGCCTTGACTCACTCCCGACCTAGTGAAATAAGGTTCAGACCGACAGCCACCAAACTCCACGTACTGTCGTCTGTCCCTCATATAACTCGCAAAAAATTGGAGCAGTTTCGGAGTACAGCCAACTTTTGCCAACTTCGATAATAAGACATCATTATCCACCAGGTCAAATGCTTTCTTAAAATCAAAGTAGGCTGTGTCCACCTGCACCCCCGAGTCGATATGAGGAACCAGGTATGTCATGGCGCTCAGAAGATTGCTGGTTGTACTACGCGCAGGTCGGAATCCATGTTGTGCGTCTGACAGTTGCGAAGCTACCTGTGCCTGAACATCCCGCTGAATGGCAGATTCAAACACCTTTGCTGGAGTCGACAGAATCGCTACTGGTCTAAAAGATTCGACTGCTGTTCCATCGCCTCCCTTTGGTATGGGAATCACACGGGTGATCTTCCAACGTTCCGGAAAATATGATGTATCTAAGCACCTGTTAAAAAGATGTACGAGAGGCTTCGCAAGTACAGTCAACAGCAAAAGTAGATGATCAAAATCAGAAATTCAATACTAATGAACGGAGTTCACGCCAGAACTGTGTGGCGTCGAAGTGATTCAAAAATATGTGATTGTAAATTATACCAAACATTTACTACCAGTACAGCTGCCATATGTTTGTGATCAGTTTTGACTCCAAAAGTTATAAACTCAATTCGCATCAGAACTAAGAAGTGAAAAAAAAATTCAAAACTAGTGAACAGCTAAAATAAAAAATTAAGTGATGAAACTGAGGCCACGTAAATTCACGTAATCGTGCAGCAAATAGTTCATCCATACGTGTTTTTTTTTCCAGTAATTTAATTTGTTATGTTTAAAACAGCTGAATTTGATGAAAAAAATGCATATTTAATATAATTATGCCAAATTTCATCCAATTGAACCCCTAAAAAAGCACAATGTTCATTAATAAAAACTTATTTACCAAAAAAACAACCAACTTAGTTATTTTTCACTTTTTAATGATTTTTGGAAGTAGGTTGTTTTTTTTTGTAAAAATGTTTTTATTTTTCACTTTTAGTGGGTCAGTTTGTAATTTATCTAAGTTACATAGCCCAATGACAACTGCTCATCACCACTTAAAAAATATTGCTTTTCTCGATACAGGGACGTTAATGGTTGAGGAGTTCTCCTAGTAAGATCCAGGAGAACTGGAGCTCCATGGTGAAGGCATCATCACCACTATGCATTTTGACAAGCTTAAATTACTTAGCAACTATATTAAAGTACCTAATCGAATCGCAACCCGTGAAATACTTAGGTATGATTGAGTAGTTCCGATGCCCATCTGTGGTCTTCATCATCAGTTCCACTTTAGCAAACGGTGCTTTCCGAGAGCGAATGCACGAGTTACTATACAAAATACCCAAATCACTATAGGTGTGCCTATAAAATTTGAGGTTTTTCCTCGATTTCCCTAGGATCCCTTCATCAGATTCTGACTTGGTGACAATGAGAGCACAGCGAGAGTATCCCTTTCAAACAAAAAAATAATTTTGCAAATCCGTCTATATATGACGAAGTTATGCCCAAACATACCTACATAAAAATATAAATATAAACATCCGAATTGATAGCCTCCTCCTTTTTCAGAAGTCGGTTAAAAATAATACAATTCAAAAACTTTAGTATCTAAACTGGTTTTTTTTTGTAACTTCTGTCAAATGTTTAAAAGTAGCTGATGTGATACAAAACGATAATTCAATAAATATTATTATCTTTGCCTGTTTTTGAATTTATGTCAATTTTCAAAAGTAGCTGATGTGATACAAAACGTTAATTCAATAAATATTATTATCTTTGCCTGTTTTTGAATTTATGTCAATGTTCAAAAGTAACTGATGTGATACAAAACGATAATTCGATAAATATTATTATCTTTGCATGTTTCGAATTTATGTCAATGTTCAAAAGTAGCTGATGCGATAAAAATCATAACTCAGTCGGCTACAATAAATTAAAACCGGAAGGTAGATCGATATTTTACATTAATGAGCAGAATAGCTAATTTATATACTAATTTTGAACCCTGGGAAGGGTAGGTATACAATATTCACGATTATATTAAAGATAATCTGCTTAACTTTAACTTTAACGTAAAATATCAATCTACCTTCCGGTTTTAATATATTGTAGCCGACTGGGCAAAAGAAATCATAGAGTTATGATTTTGTATCGCATCAGCTACTTTTGAACATTGACATAAATTCGAAACATGCAAAGATAATAATATTTATCGAATTATCGTTTTGTATCACATCAGCTACTTTTGAACATTGACATAAATTCAAAAACATGCAAAGATAATAATATTTATTGAATTATCGTTTTGTATCACATCAGCTACTTTTGAACATTGACTTAAATTCACAAACATGCAAAGATAATAATATTTATTCAATTATCGTTTTGTATCACATCAGCTACTTTTAAACATTTGACAGAAGTTACAAAAAAAAACCAGTTTAAATACTAAAGTTTTTAAATTATATTATTTTTAACCGACTTCTGAAAAAGGAGGAGGTTATCAATTCGGATGTTTATAATTATGTATATTTTTTGTGTAGGTATGTTTGGGCATAACTTCGTCATATATAGACGGATTTGCAAAATTATTTTTTTGTTTGAAAGGGTATACTCTTGCTGTGCTTTCATTGTCACCAAGTCAGAATCTGATGAAGGGATCCTAGGGAAATCGAGGAAAAACCTCAAATTTTATAGGCACACCTATAGTAATTTGGGTATTTTGTATAGTAACTCGTGCATTCGCTCTCGGAAAGCACCGTTTGCTAAAGTGGAACTGATGATGATGACCACAGATGGGCATCGGAACTACTCAATTATACCTAAGTAATTCACGGGTTGCGTTTCGATTAGGTACTTTAATATAGTTGCTAAGTAATTTAAGCTTGTCAAAATGCATAGTGGTGATGATGCCTTCACCATGGAGCTCCAGTTCTCCTGGATCTTACTAGGAGAACTCCTCAACCATTAACGTCCCTGTATCGAGAAAAGCAATATTTTTTAAGAGGTGATGAGCAGTTGTCATTGGGCTATGTAACTTAGATAAATTACTAAAAGTGAAAAATAAAAACATTTTTACAAAAAAAAAACAACCTACTTCCAAAAATCATTAAAAAGTGAAAAATAACTAAGTTGGTTGTTTTTTTTGTAAATAAGTTTTTATTAATGAACATTGTGCTTTTTTAGGGGTTCAATTGGATGAAATTTGGCATATATTAAATATGCATTTTTTCATCAAATTCAGCTGTTTTAAACATAACAAATTAAATTACTGGAAAAAAAAACACGTATGGATGAACTATTTGCTGCACGATTACGTGGCCTCAGTTTCATCATTTAATTTTTGATTTTAGCTGTTCACTAGTTTTGAATTTTTTTTTCACTTCTTAGTTCTGATGCGAATTGAGTTTATAACTTTTGGAGTCAAAACTGATCACAAACATATGGCAGCTGTACTGGTAGTAAATGTTTGGTATAATTTACAATCACATACTTTTGAATCACTTCGACGCCACACAGTTCTGGCGTGAACTCCGTTCATTAGTATTGAATTTCTGATTTTGATCATCTACTTTTGCTGTTGACTGTACCGACCTGCAATCTCGCATCACAAATGGCGGGATCCCGTCCGGGCCTGCTGAGCGCTTGGGCTTGAGCCGAGCCAGTGCCGCTTGCACCTGCACGAGTGTCAGCTGAGGGACGTGCACGCGTGCGCTGCTTGTACCACCGGTCTCCCCCGCTTTGTTCACGTCAAGCCGCGCCGGCTCTTTATTGTATACCGAAAAGAAATATTTTGCAAATTCCATCGCGCATTCTGAATTCGATATAGCTACACCGTTTTTAATAATTTTAAATTGAGTATTGGAACTCCTTTTAGTCCTAATATAATTCCAAAATGACTTCGGATCTTTTGCTAAGTTAGCCTGCACTGTATTATGGTAGTTTTGGTATTCCCGGTAAATGTTTACTTTAATTCGCGCCCTGCATGCGGAGAAAACATTGTAATCAACGCGTGAACTAGTCGATTTATATTTCTTATGTAGTTTTGCCTTCAATTGTATATCAGTAATTATTTCTTTAGTATACCACTCTGGATAGCAGTACCTACGCATATGCGCACGTTTGGACCGTTTCTTAGGTACATAATTATCTAAAACGCGATTATTAATTTAGATACTTGGACCATAAGAGTGATTGAGAGGGGTTCTCTCACACGAGTCGATGAATAAATTTAATCTACGCTTGCAGGTTGGTCCGTAGATGGTTAATTTTTAGCTGGTTCGAATTATGGTTTAGGTTAGAATGTTGGTGATTGCTGTTTAGTTTATTTGTAAAAATAAAGCAATGTTTTTTTTTATATTATAAACCAGTGCTTGACTGCAATCCCACCTGATGGTAAGCAGTGATGCAATCAGTGATGGTGAATCGCACTAGTTTATTAAGAGCCTATTCACTCTAGCCTTGAAGACACCTAAATTATAATCGGACGGGAAGACCGCAGCAGTATGTTTTATTAAAGTATAATATTTCACTAAAGGGGGGCTCTTTGATATATATTTTTGGACCACGTAGTGTAGTGCATTCCCGACGTCCGAAATGTGGAGGCCTTTACAATAAATTTTAGATAATTATGTCATTCAGGCGTTGCATGCAAGTTAAGCAAGCCGATTAATGTCCAACTATCAGTCAATCCATTTACAAAGCGTATTTATTCCAACAGTATTTCATTGTGAAGTGGGTCTAGACATAGCTCAACTTCAGCAGTGAACTAGATGCGGTCAGGCTGAATATAATTACTGTATGTGCACATTGTAGCAATCGATAGTAAATATACATTGACAGGCGAGTATGAGCACACAACCTATTGTCTTCTGACACGAGTTGTGTCCGTGGTGGACGATTCGCATGCGACTTGGGTGGGACGCGACATATTATGTACTAGCAACATGATTCACTCTGATATTTTGTTTGATCTGTTTTTTTTTGTGGTTAATACCAACTTAGTTATATAAAAATGACGTTGTATGCTATTGTAGCCGGCGGCGTTTTAAGGCCGCTAAATATTTTAATTTCGAGTCAAATAAGTCAAATATACAGTTTTTTTTAAAAGAAGCTTACTAGCGATGTGGGTTGTAGTAACACACCAAGAGATTTAAAATACTATAGAGCGGTCATGCCAAGGAAATGTATAGAAAAACTTTGATCCGATGTCTCAGTAATGCCATCTAGAATAATATATGAATATTGGAGCGGCAGGGGTGCGTACTAAAAAAAACTCATAGACTTGTGTCCAAGCAGGACACAATTTTCGGACGAAAATTTTGCTCGTGATGTCCGGTCTATAGGTATTGAATGTCTGTCTGTCCTGTTAACCCCTCCAACTGAGCTGTGCTATGCTTGTGTCTAGAGTGGGTTCTCGTCAATAGTGCAATGGGCAGGGATTGAACTCACGACCTCTTGATCCCCAGGCTTAATCATTGGGCTATTGTCACTCATGTAGTATTTGTTTGTTATCTTATAATTTTGTTTTTGTGTGTTGGTCTAATCCTATGTATTTTGTTTGCACCGAGTAAATGTTTTGTCTATATATCTAGTTCACTTATACCAATTAGAGCTTTAAAAGGCACTCTAAGACGAGATGAATCGGCTTGGGGTTGGTTATAAATCCCAAATATTAAGGCTCTCCTTCGAGTGGCTTTTCAAACCATCCTGGACATACTGACATAAACCGTACATAAACGCATTACCTACATAATCATTTATCTTGGCTTCCGACTTATTACTCATTATAAATGTGTCTATTGCCTGCTGTTTCAGCAGTATACCGAGCCAAGCTGCGACCGGCGCGGGCGCACCTGACAGTGTGTAATACGACACCAATACCCCAATTATGCGCGCAGACATTGCAGTTGTCACACGCGCATTTAATTACTTGCTGACAGTGGTCAAACATTAGGTCTACGTTTAAGTAAATGTACCAAGCACGCATTATTCATTATTAATTGATACGACAGTAACGAATGATTTAGAATATAGTACTTACCAGTGTCGTAGGATTACTATCTATTATTAGTAAAACGACATCGCGACTATTTATTTTTTTATTTAAGGTTCACCAACAGTTGCTACAGATACATTGAAGATAGGAACATACAAGTAATTGTGACTTATATATCTCACTGCTCTATCAATTACGAACAAACACCACATACAAAACGCTCTGTATATATTTAATTTTAATTTTAAAAAACTGGTAGTACTAAAATTCTAGAAAATTACTCGTATATTACATAACATACTAATGCTAGTGACGTCTGACAAACGTGGATGTTGAGTCTAGGTAGACGTCAACCAGGTCACTGCGCTTGTTTATGAGCTCGCACATGCGGGGGACAGGCGAATTAGTACCAGACATTGTACGGCGATAAGAACTGATCCCAAAAAGCCCTTAACAGACAGAAGTGAAAAGAAAGTAGGTAGACCTTTACCTTGCAGTGGAAAAATACACGCTGGTTATAATAAATGATAGCATCGACTGCTACAGCACCAGTGATGTTTTAGAGCGGATGACACCTTGATTGATTTGAGGGATTGATTATTTACAACTAGTTGATTCTCCCAATTGCATTGTGTAATGGAAGACGTTCATCATATTCCTGTCGGAGTGTGTTCGTGTCGAAGTCTAAAGACGTCAAGCTTTTATCAACAATTTTAGGCTTTAACATTAGCGTTCTGGCCTCCCCGTTATCAAATGAGGTTAGAACACTTTATCATTTTATTGTTATGGGTTTAAGGTTGCGAATAGGTTAAAACTTAGTCATAATTAATTGTATCCAATCATCGGGGTGACATATTCTGTTTAGAAAAAACCGTGGAAAAACTGTACTCGTAGTAATAAGAAACTTCTAGCACATGCTCTATAGCGTGCTACAGTTTAGCTAAGTAAACAAACAAATCTTAGGTCCTCGTCGTGTAGTATGGAACTACATACAAGGATGTAAATTATGCAATACACTTAGTACACATTGCTCGTATATGCACTATGTTTAGTAGACACTCCCGTCGAGCGCCTGACGGGGCATTTCTCATAGCTTATATGAGCTCCCAGCCAGCATTGTTTATTGATGTTGTAGGACCATAACCCACGCATCTTCTAACGTTCATACTGACACGTTCATAATACTAAAGAGTAATATATGGAAGTCATGGGCAAACATAATTTTTACAGTTATTTTATCAAAATGCATCAGCAGAAAAAATGATTAAGTAAAAATAACTGTAGATCGAAGAGTACATAGCAAACCAATTACTTACCGCCACCTGTCCGCTGAGCCGGATATATATTCCACCCCAATAATATCCGGGTAATAACGAACTGAAATATTTTAATTGGAAATCGGAAATAACTCCATGAAACATCGCTGTAAAAATGTATTTCAGAAAGTGGTTCGGTTGGGCGGCCGCCGCCCGCCCATCGCGTCCGCCCGACCGCGCTCAATTTCCATCCCTTGCTCGCACCACAGCCTTCACGCCCCGCATTATACAGAGCCTTTGTAGCGTGAATATCAGCTGGAAATAGATATAGAAGCTGTTAATTTAGATACGAGGGTCAGCCCTACTCCCAGGGTCATTTGTGCTCCAATGCATGTCTACAGGGTGCTATAGCAATACCTAGCTAAATAAATTAATAGGTAAATATTATGTTTGGTTACTAATAAAGTAAATCTTGAACTGAATATCGAATTAATCTTTAGTAGAAGTGTTTCTACAAAAAGGGTTCGTCAAGGGAAATACACTGGCAGGCAAAACTAAGTAATAATCTTTTAAAATTTCAATTTGATCTAAACTATTGAACTTAGACATTTAAAATATAAAACGTTTTATAGAAAATTTTAGTAGCTTTCTTTGAAACTAGTAAACTATACATTAGTAACAGAACGTAACAGATTTATTTCGAAAGTCTAGATGTGTACTTAAAAAGTTATTCCAATTTTAAAAGTAAGATACTTCGTTTTACAGGCCAGTGTAAATTCTTCTATTCTTTTCAGTCAGAAAGGCATGGGCGTTCAGACAACTGTGTTACCTTTGTTGGACCTTGCATCTGTAGAGTATTGTAACGCCGCACCAGTCTGTCACCAAACACAGGCCCTAACGAGGTGTGAGTAATCATCACGTTGTAAGGTGCTCACCGGCCGCCATGTCCGACCCGTTGATTACAATGTGTCTGCCGAAGTGCCGATGGTCTGAGACCGTGTTACTCAACCTTTATCATTTGAGGGGTGAAGTTGTAAGTAGTACCTTAGAATAATATTTATTCATTAAACCCCGAGAGGACACCGGTGTCCGCCTGTCATTGTCTTTCTATTGTGTCTCTAATTACCTCAGTTGACAGATTAATAATAATAATATTCCACAACTTTCACACAAAGCCATCTAGTCCCAAGCTAAACTGAGCGTGTGTTATGGGTACCAAACAACTGATAAACATACTGACTCGTATATATTTTCTAAACAACCCCGATCCCAACCCTTTCTATATCTATACATATAATAAGACTGTAAAAAAACTGTGTCTGTACATTGAATATATTTAAAAAATAATGATTGAGGGGGGTTTAGAAACAGTAATAGAGCACGAATCCAAAAAAAAAAAGTCTGTCTGTTTGTCTGTTTGTCTGTTTGTTTGCACACGCTAATCTTCGGAACTACTGGACGGATTTGAATGATTTTTTTTTTGTTGTATGGATATTAAATCTGGTCAACACATAGGCTATAATTTATCTTGGAAACTGGAACACCTGATGCAGAACCGCAACAGACCAGCTAAACTATAGGCGATACAAAAATGGTCCCATAGCAAAAATTGTTCCACGTGATGAGCATTTTCTGCTGAGAGAATAAATTTGAAGATCCGGAACACCTGATGCAGAACCGCAACAGACCAGCTAAACTATAGGCGATACAAAAATGGCCCAATAGCAAAAATTGTTCCACGTGATGAGCATTTTCTGCTGAGAGAATAAATTTGAAGATCCGGAACACCTGATGCAGAACCGCAACAGACCAGCTAAACTATAGGAGATACAAAAATGGTCCCATAGCAAAAATTGTTCCACGTGATGAGCATTTTCTGCTGAGAGAATAAATTTGAAGATCCGGAACACCTGATGCAGAACCGCAACAGACCATCTAAACTATAGGAGATACAAAAATGGTACCATAGTAAAATTTGTTCCACGTTATGAGCATTTTCTGCTGAGAGAATAAATTTGAAAATCCGGAACACCTGATGTGGAACTTCAAGAGCCCAGCTACACTATAACATATATTGGAATGACGTCTTAGCAAGAGTTGTTCAGCCTTATGAGCACTCGCTGTTGACGTATAAAAATCGAAGATCTGGAACACCTGTTGTGAAACACCAAGAGCCCAGCTACACCATAACTCAAATAGGAATGACGTCTTAGCAAAAGTTGTTCGGTCTGATAGGCATTTCCTGTTGACTTATAATTATTATAAAAATCGAAGATCAGAAACATTTGATATAGAAATTAAAACTATCACTAATTTCAAGGAGGTACTACGCGGTGAAGGTGGGAACAGTGCAGGACTGATTTTCGATGACGATGGTATATCGTTGAAAATTTGACTCTACTGGCTAAAACTCCCATTTTTTTATCGTATGCCTTCGGGCTTATGTTATTTGAGTGTTTAATTTCCTTTTCCATTTATCTTCGTTACACGGTAGCTTACCCGGTAACGCAGGAGAGCAGCCACTTAGATTTTAATTGATCAGGTATCATCACAATAAAACTATAACCATGCCTAGAAAGAGGTCAAATTTTTCCCAATGTTCCAAAGGTGCTAAATGATTAAAGACCATAAGATCCCAACAATCTACCGAAGAGCGTGAGGAGAGACTTGATGCTGTTCGAGAACATGAGGCTGCAACTCGCTCCGTGGAAACTTCTTGGGATCGCGAAGCACGCCTGCATTCTCAGCGTATTTACGCATCTACATCCAGGTCTACAGGTATAGATAAATTACACCCAGAAAACGAACAATGTCCTGGGTGGGACTCGATCTCACGACCTCCGGCATAGCAGTCAGAGCCACTAACTACTGGACCAACCAGCCAGTCTGTAACATTAATATTGTACTTGGCACAGCCGGTTGACACACAATAATCATATTGTGTGTCAGTATCATCACCTTCCTTTTACCGTGTACCTTCCTTGTACAGTTTTCCTAGGCATAACACTGGATGAAAAATTACAATGGGGACCTCACTTAACATCTCTTGCAGGGCGGTTAAGCTCAGCTGCTTATGCGGTTAGAAAAATAAGACAGTTGACAGATGTACAAACCGCGCGTTTGGTATATTTTAGCTACTTCCGCAGCATCTTTACCATATTGTTAGTTAATAAATAAATAAATATTCCTCAATTTTTTCACACAACGCCATTTAGTCCCAAGTTAAGCTTGAGAGCTTGTGTTATGGGTACTAAACAGCTGATAAACATACTTATATATTTCTAAATACATACATACCTAATAAAGATAAATTACACCCAGACACAGAACAAATGATCGTGCTCACCACACAAACATTTGTCCTGGGTGGGAATCGAACCCACGACCTCCAGCATAGCAGTCAGGGCCACTAACTACTATACCAACAGGCCAGTCAAAATACTATTATTTTTTTATCACGTACCTACTGTGTGTCCGAGCCATATAAGTGCATATTCTTTCTTTTTAACTGGTTACGCTTATTTATTTTCAGTTGGCGTAAAGTTAAGTATACTAAGCGCACGCGTGCGTTACTAAGTCAATATGCGTACTTTAATAATGATAGTAAAGTTGCCTGGTGAATGGAATGCTTCATTTATATTTGTTTTAAATGTGTAATATTATGTTAAATAATTTTGCATGTCGTACGGCAAAATGTATGATTTACATTTTAATAAACGCCGTAACTGGAGTAGTTGAACACTCAAGATAGCTGTATTGTTTGTTACTTATTCTGCTAGTTCAACAAAAAACACTTATCAGTCAGTTGGTAATTCTATGTCGGTTGTTTTTGTTCACATAATATTATATTCCCCTTATCAACTTTGGGCACCAAAGTCCCTGTCGAGCCCGGGTCCCGGCGGCGCGTGACAACCACGTTGCTAACAATGCATTGTTTTGCGCCGGCTTCAATAAAAAACCAATTTCTGATCAATGGTGAATAATTAACTTTGGTAAAATTACCATGGTTTGGGGTGAAAATGTCGTCCGCAGGTGACACGGGTGAATATTTAACGTTTTTACACCACCATGACCATGGTAATGATTTCCAGCGTAAATTATGAACGGTGGTTTAATATTTACTGGTATGTTCTTTAAATTTTGGCGATGTAATGTAGTAATAAACTTATTTATCTATTTAACACAATCATACTAAACGAGATTTTTTAAGACGCTCAATTGACACTTCGCGTGACCCAGAGCTGAATTTTACCTTCGTCAAAGGATAAGCTGTACCATACAACGTGGCAATGGGTACACTTAAAGTGGGCAGCGACGCGGATGAGTTTTTTGACTCTATTAGCACAGTAAAAACATTAATACAGTAGCACAACGCCTTTGATCTCTGGAAAATGCTGACAACGTCTACACGCGTTAGCCCTGAATAATACCTCACGAACTACGTACATCGTTTTGTTCGCAGTTCGGGAGCGGCTTTCCCGCATCTGGCCCTTCTAACCCCACACGATTTCCCTGTCTAGACGGCTTCGTCGGACGACTGTTGTTTTTTAGACTATTAGTAAGTATTTATTTTAATAAACCTGTCGTTTAGCAAATTAAAAGCAAATCAAACTAAACCCAGTTTTATATCTAATCATATACAACGTGCTACGTGGGCACTACGACGCGCTACGACACGCTACGCATCGCTACGCTGCGCTACGCCACGCTACGTTGTACCCTATTTTCCTATTTCCAAAATAACCACACTCTATGGTTTATCAGCATTTATATCATAATAAAAAAATAACCTCAAAATCAACACTTATATCTCAAAAAAAAAATAACCTCAAAATCAACACTTATATCATAATTCAAAGAAATATAGGTAGATGATTAATGAATACAGATGTTTAGGTATAAAAAAAACCTATACAGCAATCATTCTTAGTATCTACACATTTCATAAGAAATATTGACTTTCTCAATACGGGCTGTGTGTGTATATGTTTAAAATATGTGAATACAAAATCCTGTTAATGAGTGTTTCGTAGAAAAGTGTTCCGTCATGTCTTTTAGTTGGGAAAGTGCGGCGTCACAGCGGAGCTCGTGGTTAAGCAATGAAAAGAATCTTATCTTTTTGTTCTATTATATTCTACTACGGGTTGAATTGAGCTTAAATCTAATCTTGAGGGATAAAAATTGTATGAAAGGGACTCAGAATAAACAGGCTAAAGCATGATTGGTGGATTATATCACAAAACGATGATATGGTGAGAGATACGTACAGATACGTACCCATTTAAATACAAAACTGGTGTTTTCTATAGATAAGCTGATTAAGTGTTACTTATATGTGGTTAGTCTGTTAAACTGAAGCCAATTACAAAGTTCTTATGTGATGTAATTCCCCAATCATGCTTATTATAAGCGATTGGAGAATCATGTTTCTGCCCATTTAAACTTTCATGTTTTAAAGTTTGACAACCAGTTAAACCTCCTCAGTGACTCCTCTGTGGATCGGTAAGTACGTTAAGCAGTTGGTCCCGGCTGTCATTTGACAGATCTTTGACATCTTTGACAGTCGTTGGTTGTCCAACTTTCAAGCTTCTGACTGTGTAGTCAACCAGTTTAACCAAGGGGTATCGTGTTACCCAGTTACTGGGTTGTTGAGGTTAGACAGGCGGTCGCTCCGTGTAAAACACTGGTATTCAGCTTCATCTGGTTCAACTGGAAGCCGACCCCAACATAGTTGGAAAGAGGCCGGCAGGTGATGACTAGTAACTACGTTCTAGGGAAACTTTGGGAGAGGACAACTTTGCCAGCTAATTTGTACTTGATTTTATTTTGTATTTATTTATTTATTTAATACTACAAGCACAAAAAATGTATAAAGGTGGAATTAATGCCATAGGCATTTTCTACCAGTCAACCTTCAGGTTATGCAGAGAAAAGCGGTGGTAGGTGCAATATACTCAATTACTCAATTTACTCTTTCTTTTTATTTGCTTTATTTACTCTATATATTTGTATTTATTTTTAGTTTAAATACACCACTAATTTTTAATTAGTACAAATACTTAAACTCTTATTCCCCCCTTATTTAAGACGGTCTTTTAATTATATTTGTAAAGTATCAATAAATAATATTCATAAACAGCAAAGTTATTAACGTTTGTTTATATCCCAAAAAGTCATTCAATTTCTGGAAATATTGTACAGGCTATTCATGACATAGTAGTTTTAGTTAATCGTCATCTCTCGCTCAGGTTCGCGTGATCTCGCTCAAGCATGCCCCGCCTCCAACAACTGTTTTCGTTATTTAAGTTCAACTAAAAAAAAATCTTTTTTGCAAAAAATAAAGCCGACTTAAAAAAAACACTAGCCGGTGTAAAATAACTCTAAATTAGGAAGTCTGTGGCTTTGGTGGTTTTGTCTTATTCATGATGGGCCACCGACTTCCGAATTTAGAGTTATTTTACACCGGCTAGTGTTTTTTTTAAGTCGGTTTTATTTTTTGCAAAAAAGATTTTTATTTTTTCATTTTTAGTTGTTCCCATACAAATATTTGCCATGAATTTATGTTTTATATTGTTATTTGTTAACAATACATGTCATGGTAATAGGGTTATCCACTTATCCCTAATAAATGAAACTTAACATACCTAACTGTCGAAATCTAGGTATATTGTACACATCTGCGTACCCCTCAGAGCATACAGGCGTGATGATACGTCATGATGTTGTATAAACAATAAATATCCAAGCGATTCCAGCAATCACGCAAGATTTGCCGTCTATTTTTGAAGAGTTCCATTGTATATCTCCGAAGATCAGCACCAGATCTTCACCAAATTAAAATGGGACCACCTCGGGTGTATACTCTTTCAAATAAAAAAAGAATTTTGAGAATCGGTCTACAAATGGGGGAGAAATCGCGTAACAAACACACAAAAAAAAAAAAAAAAAAAAACATACCGTCGAATTGAGAACCTCCTCCTTTTTTTGAAGTCGGTTAAAAAAAAAATTGAATTTCGTTTTTTTTTATTTTGAATACGCAAATATGATCAGTAACAGGTACGGATACAGCCCAATTTTTTTTGTACTAGGGTAGGGTGGTACAAGATTGCGCGGGCGGTAAAATTGCGCACACGCTCTAACAGGACAACGGAATGAAGTTCGCGCTTTACTTTAGTCGTATTTTGATTGCCATCAGAACCTATTTATGCTCCTAAGAAACAAATTAAATCAAGTGGAAATAGCAAGAAATATGGAAGTACAAAGTTTTTATTGACAGTTAATCTTATTTTTCGATAAAGTAAATATGGTATTGTAACAAAAAGATAAAGAATCCTAACAGTTTGCTAATGTTTTTTACATTGCATTATTACATAAGTTTCGGCATAGAACGAAAAAATTCAAATATTTGCTAAAAGGTGGCAGTAGTTTGGTGATCTTTATAATAGTATCCAAGTTTGTAAAATTGCGCAGTTTGATTTTGTGTAAGTTTGCGCGCGCAATTTTACACGTCCGTAATTTTTATAGTTTAATATTCTTATTTTGATAATCGCGTTTACCCGACATTTCTATATTCTATTTGAAACATGTTCTATAGTTATTTGTTTTGATTCAGAATGACGTGAAAAAAAAGGAAGACTAGTCGCCAAGTCTGTTCTGAAGAGATTATGAGGGTGGCTCGCAAGCGCATTGTTAATGGCGAAAGCAAGAGATCAGTGGCCTCATGTCTAGGAATGGCAGTCTACTTAACGATTTCGTTTACTAAAACCAACATGTACCACGAAATTAAGATTTGATACTACATTCTTGCATAAGGTCGAAAAAGAGTTCTGTAATCATCTGCATACTTTGTATGAAATATTTAATGGATTAACCGCAAAAGGGTTAAGAAGTGCAGCTTAAGAGCATACAGGAAAATACAACATCCCGCATAGGTTCAATGAGGATACTAAAATTGCAGGAAAGGAGTGGCTACAAAAATAATGTAGTCGCGCAAACTTATCGACTTCAGTGCGCAATTTTACACATAGGGGTGTATAAAATTGCGCAAATTCCAATTTGTGATTTTCGCTTTATAACTAAGAAAATTACCTATGTTCTGGTAAAATAAGTATGCCATTTGTTACTTGAATAATAAGAGTATATGCATAAATAATTATACGCAAGTACCATTTGTATTTTGCAATTTATGAGCCTTTGACTGAAAACTGCGCAAACTTATACCACCCTACCCTAATTAAAAAATAGTGGTGTACGTACAATGTTAGTTGTAGGTATATTGCAAGTTTATTTTAATGAGTAGTTACTATGCGTTTCAAATGAGAATAGGAACGTCAATGATCTGTCAGATGTCACTTGAAAAGTACGGTCTGCAACGAAACCTCATACGCGTAATCAATTATTTTTAGTTTTTTGTTTTAACGAGTCGCAGTTATTCAAAATAAAAAAAAACGTCTTAAATGTATTAGTTTTGTGGACCGTACTTTTCAAGTGACATCTGACAGATAGAGGTCATTGCCGTTCTAATCCTCATTTGAAACGCATAGTAAAATATAATAAATAAATATTAGACAACTTGTAAGTAAGTAAATGGTTTGTTGTTACAAGTTTTAGAAAATATTTTGTCTTTAGTCAGACACATATATAGACTCTTTAATCTCAGCACGTGTCACACGGAACAGATAGCTTTGTAAAAAACAGGTGTGAATTGTACACAAACTCATTATATCTTCAATGTCTCAGTGTAAACAATTACCTGACTGCAAGCCTTTCGCAACCTTCTTAAGACGGCCTCCATACTAAAGGAATACATCAATACTCCATTCATTTTCAAAAGAGACACTACTGGTCTAACCTGGACAACCTGGATAACACGTTACCCACCGGACTACACATAAACTGGTGGTAAAGAATTAAGTTATTCTGACTACCCTTAACGCTTATCATGCTAAAATCATCAGTGACAGCACTGACAGCCGGGACAGCCTAAAATCTCGTTATTTAATGAACCACCACCCATCCGAAAACCAACTGCAGGTTCGATAGACTCGAGCGGTGGTTATTATTATACATACCCGACTGTGTGGCGCGTATATCGCGAATACCAGCTAGACTTTGTCATTAAGATAATGTTTGTTAAATACCTACTTATTCTTTTTTGTAAGATGGCCTTTGTGAGACACATAACTACGTTACGAAGTATTTATGTATCTTCTAAAGTGCGTGGAATGCGCTTGCTTGATTTTCCCGTTTTCATTAGGTACTGGTTTTAGGATAGGTACCGAACTTTAAAGGAAAATCTTGTATGCTCACTCGTTGTCACACAGGTTTTTCCCTAGATTAATACAACATACGAATTCAGATTTTAGCATAGGTACTTAATATTAAGTCTCAATGACGCGCGCAGTTCGCAGTCAAGGACCTTTTATTTAGTGACGTAAAGAACTTCCTATAAAAAAAACATTTCTAAATATAGGCGCGTACTCACAAATGTCATTTGACTAATTAATATGCACTGAGAATCTTTGTCAATAAAAAATATCAAAGCTAAATCATATGTTTGTAAACTGCTGATCATTTTTTTCTTGACACTATGTCTTTTTAATGCGGTCGTCTACTCTATAGATTGCTCAATAAAATAAGGTTCAGAATCCTAATTTTGCAAATTACAATATGCTTACCGATGCAAGGAGTTTACTGATTAGTAACTAGTCCCTACGACAAACTCAGGACACAATGTTTTTTGGTGACAAAAGTATCTATGAGAGTCCTATTGCATGGTGATTCATTGTGGTGAACACTATTTGCCACTCTGCCTACTTTTTACTTTTCCAAAACAAATATAACACGAGGAGTTTGTTTCACCACTTCTTCCCAGCAAAAACACTAGGAAGTTGCGATGCGCGGGTTTTTAGGGGGAACTATGTATTATGTAATTTTGACGTTTAAAAAGTGCTGATCCTCAGCCGTACTTGAATCAATGACTTTTAATTTTGATTTTGATACGGCACACCATAGCAGCACAGTTGTAAAGATGACCGGTACCAGGAGGCAAAGTTTCCTGCTCATCTTCATTTTTGGAGCATTTTTTATGTTGAAGATTAATTTGCCTCCAGTAAACCTAAACGTCGCAATCTTAGCGCGTGCTGTCTTGTGTCCATCGATAAACAAGGGTGATGCGCGTGCGCCACAGTCGTCGCCCTAGGTTGCGTGCGCGACGAAAGAGCGTGGCGCACGCAACTAACATCATGACCGGCGCCCGGCACCGGCGCAAGCGCTGTCGTAACATTTAATATTCCAATTAACTAATCAATTAAAACAATTGTATTAATTAGTAGAAGAAAACGTTCAATCAGGACACAAAATTGATCAAGGGAAGTATAGTAGACACTTTTGTTGAAATTTGTAATTACACCCTGTAGTGAAACACACAGCATCCTTCTCCTAGCCTTTTCCCAAGTATGTCGTGGTCAGCTTCCAGTTTAACCGTATGCAGCTAAATACCAGTGTTTTACATGGAGCAACTGCCTGTTTGACCTTCTCAATCCAGTTCCTGGGTGTCACGATACTTACCCCTTGCTAAAACTGGTTGTCAAACTTTCAGGCTTCTGACTACACGTAACGACTGTCAAAGATCTACAAATAAATGACAACCGGGACCAACGGCTGAACGTGCTTTTCGAGCCACAGAGGAGTCTTAATATGTATAAATGGTCACCCATCCACGGACCAACCTTGTCAAGCGTAGCTTAACCTTCGATCGTCCCGAACGGCAGTTTTTATGTAGCCACAAGCTCCTCGATAGCGAAACCCACAGCAAAAGACCAAAGTTATGTAATTTAACTAGTGTTTTATGTGTTTTTACTGTAATTTAGTTATGTATTTTTTTTTTTTAGTTATGTGGGTGTACTACCAGGTACACCTCTGCGCCTCTGCCTAGCCCTTCGGGGATTACAGGCGTGACGATATGTATGTATGTATGTATGTATGTGTATTTTTTTTTTTAGTTACTTAAGTTTTTTTTTGTTAGTTTTTGTTAAAAGAAATTAAATAAATAATATCCTACAACTTACACACAAACCCATATAGTCCCAAGCTAAGCAAAGATTGTGTTATGGATACTAACATACATAACATCACGCCTGTAATCCCCGAAGGGTTAGGCAGAGGTATACCTGGTAGTGCACCCGCATTTCGCAAGTTATGTTTAAATCCCATGTAATAGGGGGCGAGCCTATTGCCCTCAATCGGGCACAAATCCAGACTCCGGGCTGCTACTGAGAAATTACAGATAGAAAAACTCAATAACACTTTGCCTTCGACCTGGGGATCGAACCCGGGACCTCATGCTCAGCAGTAGCGTTTGCGACCACTAAACCAACGAGGCAGTCAAAATGCGTAATAAACAACTGAAAAACATACTTATACATTTCTAAATACATACATATTATAGATAAATTACACCCAGACACAGAACAAATGATCGTGCTCATCACACAAACATTTGTCCTGGGTGGGAATCGAACCCACGGCTTCCGATATTGCAATCAGGGCCACTAAATACTAGACCAACAGGCCAGTCACAGACACACAGTTATAGGTTATTACAATAGAAATAAGCCGCTTATTGCCAGGCCCAAATCAAAGCAATTTATCGGTGTCGGAAAGTAACTTTCTTGGCCATGCTAAAAGGTTTAAAAAAAAAAACATTTTAAAACGCATTAAAAAGGAATTCAACGTTGTACAAACTACTACTTTTACCTTTTTATTAACGAATTTGGACATTTATATCATAAATAAATACTCTTACTGTAACTAGAAGTATTTTGTGAGTGTTCTACATTATAACGTAAATACCTATAAATAACCTTCCTGATCGGTGCGTTACAGACCCCTAAAAAAACTTTAAATAAATGAATTGAAGTCATTATTCGTAAATGTACCCTAGCTATTCAGAGAATTGTCGCCTAATCCGAGCTTTTATGTTAATAAATAATTAAATATTCTACAACTTTTTCACACAACGCCATTTAGTCCCAAGTTAAGCTTAAGAGCTTGTGTTATGGTTATGGGTACTAAACAGCTGATTAACATACTTACATATTATTATTACATATACTTATATATTTCTAAATACATACATATTATAGATAAATTACACCCAGACACAGAACAAATGATAGTGCGCATCACACAAACATTTGTCCTGGGTGGGAATCGAACCCACGACCTCTGGCATAGCAGTTAGGGTCACTAACTATTAGACCAACAGGCCAGTCAAATGCTATTCAATTGTTTGTGAAACCAAGATGAACGCCAAACTCGGAAGGAGCTGTCTGCTTCGTACTATTATTAATCTAAGGCTGTCTGTAATAAAAACAAGTGACTGACGACAATGTCATCGGTACTATAGGCAGATGATGAGTGCGTAGCGACAACCTCTGTTACAACCTGCGAAAAGGGACATACTTAGGTACGGTTTCATACGAGGGCTGAGGCCAGGTTCCACTACAGCCCAGAGTAGTAACTATAGTATACAAGTAACAAAACACTAATAGTAACAAATAATGACAGAACAATGTGTGCTGAGCATCGTTCTGGGCGATTGGCTGGCACGCTCGAGTGCGCGTCACACGCCGCGCTCAGCCGCCGAGCACTGAGGAGGCACCGTCATGGCATTGACTGGCAGAGACTGAGAGGTGACTCACACTGAAGTTCGGTAGGAGACATCAGTGATGCATTATCGTGATGATGAAGTAATAGAATCAAAGCAAATTAAGTGAATCGCAAAAAAGATTATGACCAAGTCCTCACTCAATGACCTAACTCCCATTTGCATCTGATGTAACCTATGTTTGAATTTACAATTGCCGTCATTAACGATGCAACAAACAAGGAAATTCCCATTTCAGCTCTAATAACCGATGCTGAAAAGATCGTATTTAAGTACTTAATGTTCCTATTTCTGTCCGTCTCGTTATACCCAAATAGAGGGTAAATTACTTGACAGATCTGGGTAATTGAGCAACAGAGTTCCTCACAAATTATACAGGAAACCCTGAATGTTCTAGAAGTTCTGTACGAATAATGTAGTTTCAAGTTTAGCTAAAATTATGTAAATGTTCCCACAAATTAAATGCCGCTAACTTTTCTTTCGCCCTACAGTGGCACGTTCTTATATTAGCAGAATGCATAAAATGTAGTTTAAGAACTCCCAACTTTAACTGCCATAACAAGTTATTAACTAGCTATGAATGCATCATAATTTGATTTCCATTTTAACGATAAACCGATTTCATGGCATTTACGATAAAACACATAATGTAGGCTGCGGCCGCCGCGACCCAGTCAGAGTTGTACACGCGTCAGCATGTCGAGCGAGCTGGTCGTTCCCGCGGAGTGTGCACCGGGGCCGAGGTGCGGAGTCAGCGTGCGGGTCAGGCTGCACCGCGGATGGGTCGCGTGGCCGTGGCGTGGCGCGCGGGCGGGCGTCGCCGGGCCGCGCGTGCCTGCCGCCGCTCACACCCACTCGCGTCCTAACCCTCGCCGCGAACGGACGGCATGGCGCCCGCGCGCTGATCGCCATAACGAATACGTGTCTGTGCTGTGAAACATAACACGCTGCTGCTGCGCTCCGAGCCGCGAACATCAACAACAACATGATCCGGTGAGTACTCCGCGGCGCCGTGTGCCGCAGCTCGGCCAACACTCTATTTATTTGCAATTTCCATATATCCTCGGACCGGTGTTTTCTCTCCGGAAAATTGTAAATACAGAAATCCTCACAGAATCGTTTTGATTTATTGAATTTGTCACATCTGTGTTATTTCGATAACAATTGCGCGTTGTGAGCGAGTCGTTCGTTGATTGCCCTCGACTAAATCGTTTGTATTGTATAGTATCGGCAAGATATTTGTTGTAATGTCTCAATACAGACGCCAACGAAAGGTCACGAAATTTCAATAACAGCTGAAGAAGTGAATCACTGCCGGCTACTGAGTCACCGCGGAGCATGCAGCCCGCAGTTGTAGGAAAAGAGGTCCTTTAAGTGTCGTGTACGAGGGCTGGTGGTACACATTCTGTGAACAATTTACACACAAACTCATTTCTAATCAGCAGTTCTAATGTAGGTACGATTGAATCGAAGTTACTTAATCAACAGACGTTTCTTTGATGGATTGTTTAAAGTCGTTTAGTTTTCTGTTTAGTTTTGCAAACAATATAGGGGCGCTCTGTTGTAGGACCTATAATAAAACCAACTATCGAGATGTCATTATGCCGCAGCAGGTTAGTGTGAGTGACGAGTCGCGGTGCGTGGTGTGATGTGATGCGACTGCCTAGGTTGAGTGTTTTTAATTACAGCGCTCATCATCACGTCGATCTTACCCCGAAGGCTGAACGACACCACACCGCACAAGGAATGTTAATAAGTGACGCAATGACCTCTGTGCTTTTATTATTTGCATAACGCCCAAAAAACAATGCAATAACCTGTTGTATCAGCGGCATCTGCATCGGCTCGGCAACGTGAGTCAGGCTGGTTCTCCTTGTAGCGTGCTACCGTCGCGGGACCCCAGTGTGTGGTGCGGGCGAGCCGCGCGGCCTGCGCAGACGCGCCGACGCGCGACCACATACCGGTAGATTACATGTAACACATCAATTGTGTTCTCGGGTCACTTGTTCTTCGATTAAAACTAGTATACCTAATACAACCGAATGTAGGCTACGATTATTAGTACCGAGCTGTTTATGTGCGCACCGGGCTGACACATCATGCAGGCGACGGCCGATGGTCTTGATCTTTCAATTGTATGTAGATGAGACGATGCAATGTTAATGTGAAACCAGTTTAAAAAATATCAAATAGCAGCCATCATAAATTTGCGTCTAATGCCGATGTACAGCTTATGCAATTAAAACAGTTAAGTTAAAAGTAGTGAGGAGTGACGCGCGGCGAATATTAAAGTTTGAATGCGGATACTTGCGCAACATAATTGTTGGTGCGCCGTGTGAATCGCGAATAATCCATGTTAATAATTGTTGTGCCGCGTATGTAGAATGTCGCGCGGGTGTCGCAAGCGGCGCGGGCGCAGGCCGCGTGGCCGACGCCGCCGGCGCCGCGCCGCTCCGACAGGAATCGCAATTAGTCGTCATACTCGTCATGTGTGATCGCTGGCGCATAGCAACAATGCACCGGACACGATCAGAACACGATCACGCGAGCTTCAATTTCATTTACATACCGCCGACCTCCAGAGTGAGTACTGAGCACGACGCGCGGCGTGCCCGCTTGCCCGCGTGCTGCCCATACTGTACACTATCAGTTTTGAAACAACGTCAGAAGTGATATAGTTACCGTATTGCACAGGCCACCTACAAATGCAATCATTGCAATATGTAATTAAAAATCTAGTACAGAGGCAACTTATTAAATAAATAACCCATCCGTTGGTTCTGCGCGAGACGGGACGAACTGCAAGTTTGTACAATAATGAGTCAACTCGAGTTAATTTCGTGTCGAAGCAGGAACGAGCAACCTTCAGCGTGGCGACGAGGATGAAGGCTGCGCTAACTTGTGTACTTAGCTAATATTGAAGTAAACAGATTTAAATTGAGGACATAATGTAAAGTTTTTGTTCCGCTCCGGTGTCACGGAGCGTCGCCGCCGCCTATTATATCGGGCAGCTGGAGATGCAACATCAAGATCTTTACGGAGATAAAAAGAATACTCTGCTAACTTATCCTCGTAACATTCGCTAAATTAACTGTTTCCACTCCCAATGCCATAGTTTCTGAAACATTTATTTCTGAATCCAATTGATTCTGAAAGCAATTTAGGCTTAAAGTTTAATTCCAGTGTTGCATCCAAAATACCGTACATTGCTCGTTAGGTTAGCTGCACGTATTCGTGAATGCCTGTGAACTGACATGTTGAGCGTGGGAGCTCACAGTGGTGCGGTGGCGTGCTGCGAGCTTCATTTACATCAGTTTGCGGTATTTGTTCAAGACGTCACTATCACTACATTAACATGCTTTAATGCAGATGTTTTGTAGTTTTATTATTATGTCGTATTCGAGGAACAATTGGAGTTGGTCTTCCTTCTTCCTGGTCTAAAGTCGCAGTTTATTATAGGGCCGGACAATGCGGCAGTCCCCAAACAGTTCGCGGTATCGGTCGCATCTCGTACCTGTCCGGAACGCTTCGCCAAAGGAATGCGAAATTCAATTATCTTTTTTTATGCTCCGTCCATTTTGAGTGTTTCTGACAGAGATAACGTGCCCAAAGATTATTTTAGGTAAGCCGTTTTGGCGCCAAGAAGCGTTCATATTTCATGTAGGTACTTTAAACAAAAATGAGTTTAATTATTTATCCATTGATCTAAGATAAAGAAATTAAATAAATAAAAATGGCTTTAGTTGGTTTCCTTAGTTTTTACATAACGGAAATTTTGTCTATTAAAATTTATGTAACCCTCCTTTCAAGTGAAACATGAGATATAAAAAAAAAATACCAAAACGTAGCTTTGATGTAACTTTCAGCTTAACAAATTATAAGTTGACATAAGTCGTGTTAGTAGTCTAGTGTCATTTTAGTGCTTATTGAAACAGAATTAATTTGACATGTGAAAGTACGTATCTTGCTAATTAGCGAGGCATTGGTTAGATCAACAGTGATCGGCGAGATTGATACTCATCTAAGACTTGGGTCGGAGATATTTTTATAGCCCAGAAAGAGTACTTGTCTTGCCAAAACAGTCTTGTAGTAAACATTTATGACCAGGACTATCTTTTTTAGGTATAAGAAATACTGTTTCAAAAGTTCTACAGATTTATGCAAGACGACAAGATCTAGAGTTAATAAATATAATAGTTAGATGTACTTACCTATGTATATTTTATATAATTTCTAACAAAGGACTGTACTAAATCTGTGATGTGTTTCGCGCAGATTTTAATAAGGAATAAACTATTAAAAAAAGTGTCTGTTGTTGGTAATATAGACGGCATTTTTTTACTCTTCATGCATTTAGAATCACAACTCGGATGAAAAAACTTCATTGGGATTTCTTCTGGAACCTTTCAGTTCAGGACCCATTTCCATGGACATTACCTACTGATGCTTTTCTCTTTATGTTCAATTAATTATTAGTCATATTATTACGAACATGTACGTTGCACGATGATTCGATTAACTATTATTGTGAACCTAAATATTGGAAATCATAAAAAAAAAACAAATCTTAATGAAACGACCTAACGTCATGATTTATGCAAACAATCAGGTTGTCTCTGGCTACAATGATGATAGCGACCGATAAGATTGACAGATTGGCTGACGTTATGCACTGACGGATGCACTGATTGGTCCATTGCTACATTGAGCCATCTTCTGAGGTGATATGGTTTGACTTTTAAAACAGTATGTTTTAATCGTTTACGATTCCAGAATAATCCAGTTATTTGCGGACATCTTAGTATTTTCGCTAGAATCACGATTTTCCCAATCACTGTATTCTAGGCATTCCTTCTATTCCATGCTGGGGAGATTGTACCGCCATCGACACTTCTTTTTCCCAGCAAAAACACTAAGAAATGGCGAAAGGTGGGCTTTTTGGGGGACTGTCTAATGTAATTTTGACGTTCAATAAGTGCTGATCTTTAATCTAATTTGAGTGAAACTTTTGATTCTTTTGAACAAAGTGTTACTACTGAGGCTGGTTTTGTTCTATTTATTTTTTTATGTCACTTATCAAGAACCCATTATAATCACTAACTAATCTGTGCTTAATACGTAGCGTAACACATTTGAATGCAAAGAGACATACAAGATGTAGATAGTGCACGTTTGTGATATAAATAACATAAGTAGTGAGCTCGCGAAGTTAAATTTAAAATCTAGTTGGCAATACTCTGCATTGCCAATTAGATTTCATGATATTGTGTACATTTACAACTTAAGTACAAGGTGTTGTATAAAATATTATTAAGCACGACTGTATTCACGCACAATTCGGTGTTTAAGAAAAAATCGTCCAAGTGCGTGCCGAACCACGGACAGTAATGGTTCCGTAATCTATATGAATATTTACGCTTAAACAACTGAACAGTATTGAAAAAAATATTTGATTTGCAGTTGTAACTTTACAAGCGCACTCTCACCAATTATTGAAATAAATAAAAATTACACTTTACAAAGTCAATATATCATAGATCTTTTAATTTTGGCATCCAACAATACCCCGCATACGCATGTGTCAGCTACATGGTGTGGGGAATGCCACCTTTAATAAATTATTTCGTAGGCGCCATTGTTTGGCGGAAAACAATATAGGTACTCCTGTCTCCCAATTTTAATAGATAGATGGACAGACGGATGGACATGCGATTAGGACGAAACAATAAGCGTATAATCTTTAGCATTTGGTAATGGAACCCTAAAAAGCTTAGCCATGCTACGCTTACAAGTTAAAGCTTTTATATTTTTTCCTAAATATATAAAGAGGAAAATATGTATATTTAGGTAGGGTACCTAAGTAGAACAACCGTGGTTATCAATGCTTGTGCTCACTTTCTCTGTATGAGACTTGCAGAGCCTTTGTCCTACAGTGGGCAGTTAATTTTATTCGGTACCTATTATATAAAAAATGTTTTTAACTAATTGTGATTACTTAGTAAGAAAAAGTGATCCGCAATACGTTAAAGTTCCTAGACTTAAATTAAACATAAACGATGGTCTCTTTGTAAGAATAACACTTGTGTCTACAAGAGTAATCGGTAATGGCGACGCAGATTGATCAATACCTTCTTATCAAGTTTTCACAGCATTTAAAATGCATTGATCATTTTAAACATCTTGATGATCTGCATTCCCGTCAGCAATATTAACTTATTCTGTTCTAGATCCTCAGTTGTGGGGTCATGAAAATTCCATTGAAAGCAGCTTCACCTATATGGTTTATGAAGGGACTATCATTTCTTTATCGCATGTTCATTTCCGTCTCTAAAGACCATGTCACAAATGACGGCGCATATAAAGGAGACTTGGAGAGAGTCCCCGGCATAGGGGATCGTAGTGGAAAATAGTGTGCAGTGAAGAAGTCCCCTGGGCGACTGACCTAGGGTATTCAAGTGGAACGCGCCGAAATGACCAGCAGGAAGAAGATGCCTCCGAGGTCCTCTGGCGACTGCCCAGTGCATGTACTGTCCCACCACATCGGTATTCACGCCAGTCGGCTGCAGCACGTGTTCACGCATTCATTAGGTTCATTCAGTTTCGTTATTCAAATCGAGTGTGCGTCGAAAGTGGAAACTGTTTTATGATATGTACTTGTATTATATTATGCAGGGGCTTCTCTTCGACTGAGTTTCCCAACTTGCTTAGATGTGGTGCTGAATGTAGTGTTGGTTAACGTTTCAAGGATGATGTACCAGAGTAGTGAAATTTATTTTCTTTGTGTTTTTTTACATTTTGCTATTCAATGTTAGGTTGTGTATGTTGAGTAAAATATAATTAGCGACCCCGGCGCTTCCACCTTAAGTTAGTTTGTAGCAGACGTCACGCGGTTCCTCCCACATAGTTCCCGTTCCCGTGGGAATATAGGGACATAATGTAGCCCATGTCTCCCTGGTAGTGGTAGTGTAGCTTCCTAACGCTAAAAGATTTTTTCAAAACGATCTAGTAGGGCTAAACTGTAGTTCAACGTAAACAAACAAACAATGGAATCTTTCCCCTTTATAATATAAGTCTATATTGGTTTAGTTGTGATGAGTTTGTATAATCAGATGCTTTATTGAAATTATATGTTTATGATAAGAAATTGATATGATTCTTTATGGACCAAATCATCTAAAAATATTATAAAAACGATTAAGTACCTAGTAAAAACAAATATTCCTACCTACAGGCAAAAGGTTACATACTCAGCCGCGTGTTTAATTGCTGTATTGTATGAACTATCATTTGCAGGTGTGCTTTAAAAAAGTTTATCTCTTATTCATTAACTTAATTAGATTTCGATACAACAGTTGCCAATAAAACACTATATCCAGCAATCAAAATTTTGAATGGGTAGAAAGCTAAGGACGTTAATAATTTTAAGATAATACGTAGACTAGCAAATAATTTTCCAGAATTTAACCTTTCAATTGAGGTAATTAGAGACACAATAGAAAGACAATGACAGGCGGACACCGGTGTCCTCTCGGGGTTTAATGAATAAAGTAGATACTTACAGTATAATATGCAATTGCATGTTGTTTCTTCAAATGAAGTGAAAACACACGAGTAGCAGATCATGTTTTGACTAATTAACTCGAAACAAGATATCATTACCGCGTTGTTGTAGGTATACGGTTAGATTGATATAACAATTTTGGGACAAAATAATTGCTACGCACAAACCTTGTGGATGTCTAAATACTCTCTTGGTCCTATCTAAAACATAATATTGGGCCTGTTTGGCGCAGCTTAGAGGACTAATTACGTCAAGAAAATTAGTGGTAGCATCCTTCTGTGAGCTTAAAACCGAGTAAATTACTTAATTGATTGTGGCGAGGTTAAGCTGCGGCTATTCCTTTGGTAGCCACTTCAGCGTTATTACCAGGTCAAAGAAACAGTAGAGGATTATTGTCCAATTTAAGAGACCTCTTTTAAAATCAAAAGTCATTTATTCTAACTAGGCTGAGGATCTTGAACGACAACGTTACATAAGACAGTCCCTCAAAAAGCCCGACCTTCGCCACTTCCTAGTATTTTTGCTGGTAAGAAGTAGACCCTTGAGCATCCATCATTTAACTAAAGCCTTTATCCGCATCCTCACGGACAGACGATCTCTCAAAATTCTTAGATACAGTTAGTTTACAAAATAGTATTGCAGTAAAAACTAGGCACAAGATGCAGTGACGCAACTCCTGCGCATACACTTTCACTGACGTGGACAATGGCTCCTGACTCTTGTTGTGCATAAAATTCCGCCGGTAACAATGGCCGGACGGAGTATTCTTTACTAAATAGTAAACACACCAGCAATTGACACGCTCCGACACAAAGTGCTTTGACGAGCACCTTTGTGGTCGTCGTGTGGACATGTTGGCTGTTTGTTGGTTTATCTATGGGCCTCTGCGAGGTCAGTCGGGTTGCGGCGACTGCTAAATGATATTTATTTCTGAAATCCTTACTCCTTACTAATATTATAAATGCGAATGTTTGTAAAGATAAAGATATATTCATTGCATAACTGTGTACATTAAGTTCATATTAGTAATTCATATTATATCATATTAGTACGTATGAATGTTTGTTACTCTTTCACGCAAAAACTAGTGAATGGATTTTAATGAAACTTAAAAACAATCAAGCTTATACATCAGAATAGGACATAGGATATACCTATTTTAAAGATATTGTGTTATATGTCCAAAATATAAACCTAAGTGTCAAATAAGTAGGTAAAAATTCTGCCATCTGCGAGCTAAGTATAGTCGCGGGCACCGCTAGTAGGTAGTAGGTCGATGTTTTACTGTCTGACTACTCTGAGAAAAACACCGAAAAAAACTCAGAGGTCACAGTCTATTTTAAAGTCCAGACATTATCTTGGTCAGATAATGTAAGAAACATGCAGATTAGTGTCTGAAATGGTCTCTAGAGGAAAGAACCACACAGATATGAGGGGAACAGATCAATCAGTGCAAGCGTTTGTCGGAAAGGTAACATAGCTTGTTGTCGTTTTGTAGGTTGAACTTCTTGTCAAATGTTTGCTTGTTCTCTTGAACTACTTTGTGAAGAGAAAGGGATGTATGATTGTATCACTGAACACTGTTGTCATATATTAAAGGTACACCGGTTTCTGGAATGATAATATCGCAATATTAAACGCGAGTGAAGTGATGCGATTATTGAACTTTGATTATTTATTCAACCAATTGCAACGGTAAATGTGCGCTATACTATGTCTCACATTTATGCGATAATTTTTGGCTCAGAAACTGGGTGTAAGTGAAGTTACATCAAATTGCAGCAGGTGTAGTGCATAATTCGACACAATCGCAAAAAATGCATTATTACGTAAATTTAATGTAGGTAGGTACTTACTGTGTACGCATAAATGTGTACGGTGCTTTCTTCAAAACACTGCATAGATTAGTTTCGAGACGCGGGTCCTCATATGAGACTTTAAAAGAGGCCCCCAGAGAATAACCTCTAAAGGTTAATCGGTGTTTTAAAAGTACTCAAATAGAAGCCCAGTTGTTGGCAATAGGCTCGCCCTTGTAATAATGGGTCTTAAACACAACAGGCGAAATGAGGATGTACTACAGGAACATACACAACTGCTTAACCCTCCGAACATTACAGTGTGAACTCAGATAGAAAACATGAGCCTCATAAAATTAAAAGAAGTAATACAATCTGTCGTGCAAAAGACTTCTCTAAATGTTACTAAAAACCAAACAACAACCCCGATTTCACTAAGACTTTTATCACTAGTCCTGCTTAGTTGCTTACCCGTTTAGACTTACTTAAGCGTCGCTATACATACATTATGCACATTATGTACCAAATACCGATCAACAGACGTTATCTCCCGTCAATCTGTTTGTCTGATCGCTGTTAAAGGTAAGCGATTAGGCATGTACGACTGTACGTGGTGTGATCTGTATACATATATACACATAGTAGAAGGAACGTCGTCTCACATAATAATTTCAATAGTTCTGTAAGTATGATTGTGAACCCTCCAGTATTAATTATTTTCGTTGGATTTCAAATGTGATTTTTTATGTCATTTTTGCTTAGAGCTGTAAAGAACCATAAAAACATCTTATCTATTCAATGAGGTTTTCCATAAAAAATAAATAAGACGATGAGATGTTTTTTAAAATGTATGAATGCAGTTTTTCTTGTTACTATAATCGATGACATGGTTCCTCAGAACAGATCTTCGTATGTCTTATAGTTTCAGACTTTCCCATAATGACCGATTTGAATGAGACACCCTGTATAACTACCTACACAAAGGCTATATTGATAAAGAAATAGACTAATTCCTTTCTGTCCTGACATTAAGTGCGAAAATGAAATTCATATATGCATAAAGGTTTGTCGGGAGTCTGTCTGTTGTTACTGTTGCTTCGATTAATTTACAACTTTTAGCGCTGAGCTAAGAGTTGAAAATCGAACAAAAGAGAAACCTGGATTATGTATATTAAAAGTAAATGTGTACTTATAAATATTTAATAACGTTAAGTTGATCCCGGTTGTCATTCGCAGATATTTGACAGTCGTTACGAATATTCAAAAGGCCTAAATGTCTGACAACCAAAATAACTGTATGTGAACTGCGTGTTGTGGAAATGAGGCAGTTGCTCCATGTTAAATATCGGTATTCTGGTGCTTCCGGTTAGGAATTAAGGATGGAAAATGGATTGAAAAAAAATGATGAAGCCATTGTCCACAGAAATGACCCAGTTTCCGTTTTTATAGCACGTTACAATTGTGTAACGAGAAAGATAGATGTCAGTAACAAGGCAGAGCTGCACTGTTACGAGGTTCACATTGTTGTAATACTTTCCTGACCTTTATTTAACTTCCTAGCACAGAACTTAGAACACGAAGCGGCTAAGTCACGATCCACTGCGCTTTTTGTGTGACCTTTGAATAATAACGGCCTAAACATGTTCCAATGGATTCGGAACACAATTACATCTAGGTATCTAAAACCTTAAAGTTTGTTAGTACATAACATAACATCAAGCCTATATTTCTCCAAGGGTTGGGTAGACACTCTATTGTAACAATCACGGAGCGCCAGTTATGCTTAAGTTCCTGATGATATTCGGTAGTTAGCTTATCGTAATCTAGCAGGCAAGAGTCCTTGTTTCACTCTGGTTTCGAGGAAGTTTCCAATGAAACAATTCAGTAACACTTGGCAAGACCTGCGAATTGAACCCAAGACCGTCACGTTCAGCAGTCGCTCCACTAGACCAACGAGGCATTAAAACCTACAATATTGCCACTGGTGCTACAACAAATAATGAATACTGTCGCAACAAATATTCGTAATTTAGTGCTATTAAAAGAAGACAATTGCTGGAACAATTAATTACAAGCGTACTTTGTAAGTACAGTACAGGGTAGATAGCATCGCGCCATTGTTACCGGCTACCGGTCGCCGGTCCCCGCGCCGCCGGCTACCGGTCGCCTCGCATTGTTAACTACCGTTACTTAGAGACCTTTCACACTTTATCGGTTCATCGACGGCTTAATCAGTTAGAATGGAAAGGATCTTTGCTTTGTTATGAGAAATTAGCGTTCAATTACTTTGGTTACCGCCGTGTTTATTTGTTTCTTGTTAGTAAATGTTAGAGGAAGTATTTTGAGAGGTTTATTGAGCAGCTATATGTACCAGGAATCTTGTCAACAGCACCCTGTTTTCTAAGAAAATGTATGCCTCAATTTGATGGATGTCAAGCCGCAATGTTCTGATTCTATAACCGATTACTTGTGTTCACAGCAGTGCAGTAGTAATATTGTACACACACATCACATATCTTATTTGATAACATCGCGGTGCGCGCGCGCAGTCCGTTACTCACTGACTCACGCGCACTCACTGATTCATTATGGCATACTTTTACTTGTCACACTGACACTATCGCTTCACTCTTCAGATAATGATGCTTTTGGAGTGCGCAGCCTGCAGCATCATTAGCAACCCCATTATGTTGTTGATTTTGTTTGCACGAAGTGGAACGAGTTTGAACTTTTTAATGGATGTTCAAAATGAATTCATATTTGGGTTATTTCGAACGTTAAATTACAGTAGTGAACCAAATCTGCTCATTCACTTTGATCCGTTGCTATTATTTTAATCTACCTACTAATATTATAAAGAGGTAAAGTTTATAAGTTGAGGAGCTTGTGGCTAAATTATAACAGCCGCATGGGTCGATCGAAGGTTAAGCTACGCTTGACGAGGTCGGTCCGTGGATGGGTGACCATTTATTACATACCAAGACTCCTCCGTGCCTCGGAAAGCACGTTAAGCCGTTGGTCCCGGCTGTCATTTGTAGATCTTTGACAGTCGTTACTTGTAGTCAGAAGCCCGAAAGTCTGACAACCAGTTTAACCAAGGGGTATCATGTTACCCAGTTACTGGGTTGTGGAGGTCAGACAGGCAGTCGCTCCATGTAAAACACTGGTATTCAGCTGCATCCGGTTAAACTGGAAGCCGACCCCAACATAGTTGGGAAAAGGCTAGGCAGATGATGATGATGATGTAAAGTTTATAAGTTGGAGTATTTGTGACGTTGTAGCGGACGTTAATCTCTGGATCAACTGAACCGATCTTAAAAATTCTTTTACCAATAGAAAGCCACATTTTTTGTGAGTGTCATATGGGATGTTCTATACTAAGAGGAGGTGGAGGGGCTATAAAAGTACGAAATGCACGTTTACGAAGTCGCGAGCGAAGAGTAAGTTTCTAATAAACAGATAACATGACACCTATTATTTCTGAATAATTAAACATATCTGTACTTATAATACACCCACATTCCGCCATTAATGTTACAGTTCCAAGTAATTACGGCGAGCCTAATATACGTTATATCGGGTTCAAGTCCAGTTTCTCGCCTGCTACTGAGCAATTGCATTCGGAAAAACCTAAAAATACTTCGCCCGACTCGAACATCTAACCCAGAACCTCGTGCTTGGCAGCGCTTCCTACCAGGCCGTTCTCTAACAAACTGCAATAAAAATGAGAAATCCAAGTTCTCCAACTTACAAAGTTCAACGTGACATCGCACTACATTACTGAATCGTTACTGGAATGAAACGTAATCTGTAGGGCGGCCTTACGTTGGCAGTACCTACGTTATCTTGAACTTGACCGCATACCTCCTGCTCCGCGGCTACACCGGCCAGCTGCGCGTCAATGAGAGCGATCTTCACCATGAGCCTCGGAAGGTCACTGCGCTTGCGAACTAGCTCGCTACGATTTGCAGGACATAATTTACCTTTTATGTTAGTGGTACCCTACCTACACACGACCTTATCAAATACATTTTATAATGAATTGAAATACCACGTTATAACCCCCCCGTTGGGCTTTAATTCTAATACTTAAAGTTTTACTCATTATAGGCCCGTTGCACACTGGGCTCAATACGCATTAGGTCCGGTATAAAACAGCCCTGCCCCAGACCACTGTCTCACTAAACAACCTGTACATTTACTATGTTACTTTTTTAAGTTTTATCAATCAACTTACTTTCCGTTGCCGCTCGTGTGGACTAGCAGCACAGTTATCCACACGTGCACTTGACTTTCTGTTTCATTAGTAAGTACTTAAGTCTCAGCCTAACCTTTTCCCAGCTATGTCGGGGTAGGCTTCCTGTAGAACGTGATGCAGCTGAATATCTGAGTTTTACATGGAAAGACTGCCTGTCTGCCCTCCACATCCCAGTTACTGCAGGCCTAGCCATATGACAATGTCTATTTCTATTATCGTGATCGATAAGGCGACATTAGGAATATGGAATCAGCTGTTTGTCAACTGTCAAGTGTTAACGAGTAGAATTTGAAAATGAAATACACTTGACAGTTATCAATCAGCTGATTCCATATACGCCATTTTCTTTCTATAAAAGAAATAGAATAGAAATAGAATTTGCAATATGGCTAGGCCTACTGGATACTGGATACTGGTTTATTAGTAAGTGTACGTATTTAATGGCACGCACTTACAACGCCCACGCACGAGAAGAGTAAGGCCTTGTCTCAACCTGCAAGAAACCTATGTTGGCACACATTGATACACTGTCTACGATAACCAGGGCAAGCCGCAGCCCCGGGCCACCTGCGACCCGCCGACATACTTACTCGCACTAGTCTAATTGTTGTCTGAATATTCATTTAAGTAATTTTATTTAACAATTAGTGTTTTAGCTTTTTGAACTCCTTCCTTCACTATAACTACTATGGTCAATCTCACACACCTCAGTTTGCGCAGTACACGCACATACATACATAAACTTCCGCCTTTTTCCCATGGGGGTAGGCAGAAACTACAGAACGCAATATGCTATAACTCTTACATACTTCTTTTGCTTCGTTTACATTCATACATGTTGTCAGACACACCGGCTGCGAGTACCTACTACGCACCTGACTCTTCTGACGGTTCTGGTGAACCTCACTAATAAGGTCTATGTATGTTTTTCTAGGGTGTCTCCCCATCCGATGTTCCCATTGCACTTACATCTGCCTTGTAAATACCTTTCGTTTGCGCAGTGTTTTTTGAAAACGTATCCCAAACGACTAGATTAGACATTTTGCAGTTAATCCCTCGAGTAATAGGTACACTTCGCTTATACTTAATAGCCCAAATAGGTATTAGTAAAATATTTTGAATTCCAGTTTGTGCGCAGTAATTTTATTAGCATATTGTATTTAGTGCTCTATTGTCCTTATGGAATTGTGGTTCAGTTATAAATAAGCCGTCAGAGACAATAGTTTCTGTTTGGAAACAAAGGCAACTCAATTACGCCGGGGTCGTGCGCTCACTGAAACTTTAGGCCACTAGGAGTAATCCACATTTACATATGTAACACTAAACATGATCTCCAATTTGTAGCCAGTTATGTGACTGTGTGATTAACTTGTCGTGCCGATTGTGATACCCATATCACTTTCGGGTCCGTGCGTCTTAAACTTGATACGTTTGTGATAGTGAAAGTGGGGTACCTATAACTTAATGCACATAGACACTAAATTATTGACGTAATGTCGAGTTTGGGATACTTACCAAATTAAACAGAATTCTTGTAAGTTGTAAGCTTTTGAACGGTTCAAAAATGCGCATTTTTCATAAAGTCAGTCATAAATAATTGCAATACGTATTGACTTTGATGAGTGATTCACCAGACACCGTTACCAGTCTATGTTCCGGCGCAGTCTACATGTGATCATGTGACTTTGGCAATCTTTGGTCTGGATGTTGCGCGTGCGCAAGGAGGCCGCGCTTGATTGACGTCTGTCGCCCGCCAGCGCCAGGTGAAAGTGTACGGGACTTTCGCGCGAACCATCTCTCTCTTTCACACACGTTTGCAAAAAACATAACATCTTAATGGCTGCTCCAAATATTTTATCGAACAAAAAATGTTGTAACAGTTCGTGACACATAATGGAACACGGTGAGATCTGACATACCCAAATGTTAGTGTTGTCTATGTGATCTAGTTAGAAACGCACTTTTACTTTTTGGTTGATTCAGCCAAAATAAGGTTAATAATATGTCTTGTTAAAATGAATGAGTGTGCCGAGTCAGGAGGCTCGGGTGTTGACGCATTGCACGACACAGGATGTCATCATTAGCCGCGCGCGGAGTTCATTAACCATGACATTTGCAAGCGCATAATATAACTTTACACCTTTTGTCTGCGCGATCCAAGTCACATAACCGATTTATTACTCACATTACATAATTTACGTAACCGAGGACCAATTACAGAAGTGCCGCTAACAAGCGCAAATTACGAGTAACATCAAAACACTGGGCGTGACAACCTCTGACCAAGGTAACCATATCAATGGCACCGGTTATTTTTAAGAATTTTTTAGCAACGTTGTAATAAATGTAACGCCCTAAGGAGGCCTGGTATTGACGGTAATAATTTAGTAAATTTTTAGATGATAAATCATCACGGTCGCATTAGTACGATTAGGCCCTTCAATTTAGCAAGTTTAGACGTAATTTGCAGGCGGCGGCGGCGGGTCGTATTAAGCTTCGTTTTATTTATTGCTGAGCGAAAAGTCCCGTGAGAGAGTATCAGGACCAAAAATCCGCGACTTAAATTGAGAATTATGACTTTTAAATCTGACGGGGCTTACCGACCCTCCTGTGGACAATCCGTGAATATAAATTACTTTTCTTTTTAAAATAAATATTTTTAGGACTACAACGTCTAGCTTGTATTTACGAACGTACAATTACTACTGGATAAGTACATTTTGTCCCAAGATAACCATCTAAATTCTATAGTGTATTGACATTGTTGCTTCTGAACTACTGACCCAATCATTTAAATGAGGTTCTTATTGATTTTAGTAGCGCGCGTAACGAAGGACCAAAATTTTATTCACAGTTCTTTTTAACAATTTGAACATGATATCTTTAGAATGAATCAGTGTAAATACTTGGAAAGGTTACTTAGTATTCAGAGCGACACATAAGATGATGTATGAAATGTGGGTCACGTCTATAGGAAGCTGTGACTAACCCAGGGTTTTCCTCCGCGAGTGTTCGCAGCACGGCCTCTGTCGCCAATGCCAAGCCCCTACATATGCATTATATATCGCCGGTAATAAAATATGACATTGTGGCTACGGAAGGGAAATTCAGATCTTATTTATTTCAGTACATTTTCCGGGACATTGGCAATATATTTCCTCGACGGTAAATCGTGGTGCCTTCTTTATAGACCTACTTAGTAACAATGTTTTAAGTAATGACTGAAAATATTGACTGGTGAATACATTTTGTTATTAGATAGATTTAGGTACTACCGATTATCTATTATTAGAAAACTTATGACCTGCTAAATGTTGATTCCAATTTAATAGCTTTTTGTTTAATTTATTTTAGCAGATAAAAACCTGTGTCATGGTTGAAATTAAATAATAAAAAAATCAAATCTGTTCATAATTTAAATTCTAATTATAATTTTCATAAAAACCTACACGAGTGCCCCACGAAACGTGTGCAGAGGTGCACGATAGTTTATCTCTATGGATAAAAGCCGAAAATAAACCCCTTAGTAATCTTTTTAACCGACTTCAAAAAAAAGGAGAAGGTTCTCAATTCGGTTGTATTTTTTTTGAATAAATTAACTGTTACAATCACAAACAGAGTGAGCTTATCAACACATACCAGTGACCTCAAACGAAATAAAAATTCATACACATTAGACTAAAAATCAAAATTATTTGATCGTCAAAAAATAGAAAAATAGTTAGCCAAAACACCCGTCCGTCATCATACTAGTGTTTTTGCTGGAAAGAGAACTCGCAACAAAACCTCCTTGCAGAACTATTTTGTAAAGGGGAATTGACAGAGCTACCCACTCGATTCTCGTATATGTTTTCATCAAATTAAACCGTTTGTCAGTGTACATGGTCTTCAGCGGCTGTCGGACCAAGTAACTAATGTTCTGCTACAAATAACGTGGAAGCAGGCTAGTATTCTACATGTGCAACAAGCATGTACATTGTACATAACACTTATGTAAGTACACGTCTGCCGCCCTCAGCTGCCTCAGCATGCGGCGCACGCGCTGCGTTCACTAAATAGATATTGTTCACACATTATACATTTCTATTATTTTCTATTTTGGGCGTTGCTAGTTTTGTGTACTTCTGGTTGTGTTTGTGTACCTATAGGTGCAACTAGAAAATTTGACAAAATTATTTGTTTTCTAATATTTTCATAACAATATTCGACATTATTAGTATGGTAGAAACTGTAAATCCTCAAGGAATCCATTATGGTGTACGTGGAGCTCCTCAAGTTCCGAATTGAGCTCACGATTTCAGACAAATGCTTGCACTGACTGATCTGGTCCCCTCATATCTGTGTGGTTCTTCTCAAAGTATTGAAATTGTGAAACATCGACCTCGCCTTGTAATTAAAAATAAACGTGTAAAAGTGTTTGTACGAACCTATTTACTTATACCTAAATATAATTTATCATTTGTTACTTAGTTTCTTATATCTGAGCACTAAACTAGTGAGTATCCTGCCTTAGAATTTCCTTTATGCTGCCACTATTAATATTACTTATTTAATCTCGTTTTCTTATATGTGTCCTGAATAAAGCCCCTCTATATATTCAATAAATAAGGCCCCGGTACACACCTCTGCATAGTAACGACCGCGCTACATCATTCACATAAAAAGAAATTGCGAACGGACATAAAGGCCCTCGCCCACGGGCCCGCGCTGCTAGTCTGTAGGCGCGGTAGACTGGCGCTTATTTACGCTTCGGACCGCAGAGAAGTTTGCGTATTTTCGGTTCATTTGGTATTCTAGTAACGTTTGTCCGAAGGTCGCGATGTGCGTACGGCGACCGGCGCTGGTACATCGGTAACGTATGTGTACAATGTAAGTAGGTATGTGGCTGTAAGATATGTTCCGCGTACGCTTCACGGGCGTTACAATTACTTATTGTTTTCTATACAGTTAGCTCACGTGGTTGGATTTGTTTTTATTTTGTGACGGTCGTCCACCCCTTCCGTCAATTACAATGTGTAAGGTTTTCGACACAATACTTACAAATACTTACAATATTTAACGTTACTAACATTACGCATAATGTTGTCCTTTACAAAATTTCGTTGGTACTAACTTATTCCCATTGACTCTTTTTAGATAAGAAGTGATGATTGGTTCTATGCACATGCAATAGGCTTGTAGACTAAATTTTAGTTTTTAGTCACTCATCTATATTACTAGAAAATATTCGAGAAATATTATTTATTTATTCACGTTATCAAAAAATAACGGTGGTACATCTAATTTGAATGCGCTCAATCTAAGTAGTTTTCCATCAATTCGAAAAAGCAAAAAAATACCTGTGTGTATGTATGTATCTGTGTATTTATTTTGTTGCAGTATGTATGTATCTGTGTATTTATTTTGTTGCAGTATGTATGTATCTGTGTATTTATTTTTATGTGTCACTTTTTGTCCTTAATTTTTACCCTGTTGCACCTACCTCGTTCCATCTCTACACCACCTTAAGGTAGACTGGTAGAAAATGCCTAAGGCATTAAGTCCGCCTTTGTACAGTTTTTTTTACTCGTGCATAAAGTTTTAATAAATAAATAAATAAACGTAGTTAGAAATATAATTTTGATATTCATACATTGGTCCACATAACACAAGATCGCAAAATAACGAAACGCTCAGTACAATTTACAATGCAAGTGTTTAACTTTTCCTTATTTTAGCTGTCATATACCAAGATATCTTAAAGTCAGCCAATAGGTACACTATAAATATAGTATAGTTTGTCCTTAAACAAGAAAAAGTTAACTAGCTACATGAATATGCAAGCGCATAATTCACGAAAACTTGCGCTCATTACATGGTGTGTGACCACGAGGCAGCTGGAGTCGTGTTCCGGCTACTGAGAGCACAAGGGCGACAGCGAGACGCACAAAAACATGCGTAATTAATGTAGTTAGGTCTCTCTTTAATAATAAACAATAAGATATCTTTCTTATATATAAAATTCTCGTGTCACATGTTCGTTCCCATACTCCTCCGAAACGGCTTGACCGATTCTCATGAAATTTTTTATGCATATTCAGTAAGCCTGAGAATCGGCTACTATTTATTTTTCTAACCTGTAAATGATCCCCCTCACCACTCCCTCACTGAAAAGTGAGGGAGAGGTGAGGGGAGGGGGATGGAGAGGTGAGGGGAGGGGGATGGAGAGGTGAGGGGAGGGGCGTGGGAGGTGTGGGGGAGAGGGAGAAAGAGAGAGAGGGAAGGGGAGGGGGAGAGGAGTTGATAAAAATGCTATGCAATAGCTTTACCGTGGCAGTCTCCGAGTGCCACACGTCATTTTCTCTTTTTTTTTAACCATTCAATCACAATGTGCCACAGCGAAGCGTGGCAGGGTACAGCTAGTATATATGTATATTTAACTGTTTTTCAACGAACAAACAGTCAGTATTTATTTACGGTTAGGTTAATAGCATAATCAGATTACCGCTTTCCCACTGCTGGAAAAGGGAGTGGGCCTATGGCCATAGTATTCCATAAATAATTTTATATTGTCAAAAAATTACATACTTTTTACCTATGTTATACAAATAAAATTACTTTGACTTGCCTCATTTTTCTACGCAAGCCTTTTTTGTTTGGATTTATTGTTTGGGAGACATCCCGTGAGATACATTCAAGCTTTGTTCATAGAATAGTGGTCGCAAATATGAAGAGCTGGGTTCAATTCCCGAGTCCATTAAACTCATAATATTGTGTTCTTCTGTCGGAATGTATTACTCAGTAACTATTCGGAGTGTGGGTTGGTGCCCGCGCGGTTGATGGCAATAAGCTCGCCCTTTTACATGGGTCTAAACATAACTTGCAAAATGTGGGTGAGCGATAGGTAATCCTCTGCCGAACCCTTCCGGAAATACAGGTGCGATGGTGTGTTTGTGTTTCAAGTTCTAAATACAGGATGTCAGCACATCGAGCTACCCTAAACTGCCAAAATTCTTAAATTGAATATGAACTTTATTTAAATAAATAAATATTCCACAACTTTTTCACACAACGCCATTTAGTCCCATGTTAAGCTTGAGAGCTTGTGTTATGGGTACTAAACAGCTGATAAACATACTTATATATTTCCAAATACATACATATTATAGATAAATTACACCCAGACACAGAACAAATGATCGTGCTCATCACACAAACATTTGTTCTGGGTGGGAATCGAACCCACGACCTCCAGCATAGCAGTCAGGGTCACTAACTACTAGACCAAGTTGCCCGAATTTGTGTTATAGCTGAGAAACTATTAAAAATATCAGACACATTGGGGTAGTTTGACCTGCTAGCCTTTGTACATTGAAACCAACAGCCCGTTTTACAAGAATCTGTGTCATTCTGTGACATAGTTTCTCGCATCATAAATAATACTCCTTTATATTTTTCCCAACATAACACACCTTTTTGTCACTTCAACATTTCATGGTAATCTACTATGGTTTATTTAAAAAAACATTACTAACTAGGTATAGTAAACTTATGTAAATTGAGATATTTATATTTAACTGTGTTTAGTGTTAAATTAACGTGGGTTTGTAGCATGTTCCCTTAGTAGAATTTGGTTTTTATTTAGGTGCTAAAGTTTAGGTGATAACATAAAAACAGTACGTTTAAAATCTATTTTTTCTCGAGATACCTAATACTAGTCATAACGATTTGTTTTGAAGATTTTTTGGTGAATTCATACAGTAATACAATTTACTATTTAGCCATGCAGGAATTATGAAAAGTAAACAGTAACAAGAATACAAAAACGACCGAAGCGAGTTCGACTTTTTTAACATCCCGGTTCAGAGATATTATATTTGTCGGCGTCAGCGATGGCTGAGCGGTATGGGCCGACATTAGGGGTTTCGTGGTACCAGGTACATAACGTTGAATAATAATCTTCATTGCAGTAATAACCTCACTTTGTTAAAAGCAATCACATAACACAACTCAGATAGGTAAACAGACAGTTTCGCACTGGACTAGTGTCTTCGTTGGTGTCTCAAATCCAACTGAGCTCTGTCTAGCTTCCACTTCCCAATACGACTCCATCCACGTGACATCGCTCGCGCCATTTGCAAATGACAGCTGACGTCACGGCGTTTACCACAGACTCTGTACCAATGTAATCAACTTCACAACTTCTTATTTCTGAATATCGTTCGCCACGACACGGCCATCATGACCCTCACACGTCCTCGTGTGTCTGATCTGACAACAGAAACATACTGAAAGTAGTCCGTTCGGCTATCCTGCCGTTAAATCTTAACAACTATAGCTGTACAATATAGCCAGCGTTGACAAGGTCTCAAGGATTAAGGAAGTCACAATAATCCAGCCTTTTAGAACCAAACAGGTAAAATTCTAAGAGGGAATCATCCCATAAAACACACGAGATCACTTTACATGAGATCATTTTAAACAAACGTCACTTGGTGTCGTCAGACATAAATTGTAAGTACAAAGACTCTCATAGTCAGCCTGTCCATCGGCTTTTCATTGTCTGCCAGTCCATCGGCCTTTCACAGTCTGCCAGTCCATCGGCCTTTCACAGTCTGCCAGTCCATCGGCTAGTCATAGTCTAACAGTCCATCGGCTAGTCATAGTCTGCCAGTCCATCGGCCTGTGATCCATCCCCAGAAGCTAACCATCTCAGCCGCATAAGTGCTACCCCTCGGAAAGGATATGCTGCGCATAAAAAGCAGACCACGCGCACCTCTTACATGCTCCGGCGCAACTGGATCGGTCACCAAACACTCACACTTAATCCATAGAGTAAACGTTAAGTTAGTTGAAATGTATTCCAAAACTTAACAGGTAATCATTAGTAATGACTACTTAGTACCCACAATAACTAAACGAACTTTAACTAAGCCATTTTAAGAACTTAAGCACGAAAAGTTCTTCAAAGCCTCATAATTACCAAATTTAAAAAAGTAAACACTACTCATGGCCCTGCCCCTGCTATTGACAATTCGGTATTGCCACCCATATCATTATCACCTCACGTGATACGACCAACACTTCATCTAGAGTCCACGACTCTTAAGTCATTACATGACCGTACAAATAGTCTCTTTCAAGGCCCGGGTCCCCGCCAGACCACAAGTCGCTCTGCATGCCCTGAACGATAACGTTCGCAGTTGCGACTGCATCTTATAGATGCGGATTGACCGGATAGCAACAAGCGTATCATAGGTCTATCGAGGTTCTTTTGCCCTCAGAAATATTGTTTTCTACTTCTTACTCGTTTGAACTTCACAGGTTGATACCCTACGACTTGACTTTACGACATACTGGTCGCCTTCAAGCGTTAAAAAAAACCCTTTAAACTTCGGGTCAAGCTTCGTTAAGCTAGGCTCTTCATTTTTAATGTAAACCAAGTTACTAACACTTAAGTTTCATTTTAGTAGGTACCTGCTATCAAAACGGGACTTAGAGAAACGTTTTTCATTACCATTACCTAAGAAGTTTGATTTCTTTACACGGTAGTGAGAATTCACCCAAAGTACCTACTATCTAAATTTGACTGTCAATCATCTACTGACATACGCACGAAACCATCACGCTTTTCTAGAAGAAGAAACAGCCAACCGATCACCTATCACACTACTTTCCTTTCGTCAGACTTAGTCTGTAAGGTTGACGTCAGAGGTTAAGGTTCAGGTTTTGAAGCCTATTTCTCGGTTCACTGCGATGATACCAATAGTAGTAAATATTGTCGCGTCACGTTGTTTACGTCTATTTACTTACTGAGTTTTAATTGTCGCAACTTCGATCGCTGTTGTATCACAAGGTAACAAAATATGGCTACGTAAATCAAACGTTAAATAATATTAGGATAGCATTACGTTTACCACAGACTCTGTACCAATGTAATCAACTTCACAACTTCTTATTTCTGAATATCGTTCGCCACGACATATTTATTTTCACCGTGGCTACAAAGTCAAAAAGTCAAATAATTTATTTCATAGTTTTCCATTGGCCCTATGCGTGGTTGGTGCCATGGTTTATTTTTGTGCTTTCAATCGCTGGATTTCTATCACCTGCTACATCTCCTACAATGTGATCAATCCGACCCTGACTGTATGTACATTCCAATATGATTTTGTTGGAATGTTACCCAGATACCTTAAATCTGCTAATTAGGCTAGTTAAACAAACTGCTGATAAGGAGCCGCGGACCGACGCACTTATGACCCAATTATTCTACGATTAACGGTTTCATAATAGTTCGAGTACATTTTTCTCTGCTTTTTCAACCACAATATATGATATGATATAACACCACACGATACAAGATAGTGTCAGGATTTTAAAAGAGACTGTGACCTCTAAGTTTTTTTTGGTGTTACTTCTCAGAGTAGTCAGATAGTAGATATAGACCTTCCAGTTAAAAAAATACATGGTATGGACCTATTTACAGAAATAAATATAGTTTATCATCAATAAACGATATACTTAACATATAAGTCAGTTTGAATAACAGCGTCAATATTTCCTAGACTTCGTAGCGCCTACATTGACTAGATAGGCTTCCTCATAGTCTATATAAGCTAATATATTCTGTTATTAATAAGCGTTTGCATAATCATAAAGTACACGTCACATAGATACGATTCGACAGTCCATCGGGCGAATACAAAGCCACATGATACAGTGTTGAGCAAAAGGACCATTTTGAACAAAGACTACTCGTAAGATGAGTGATGTTGTGGTTAAGTTTTAGGATTGAATATTCTTACAGCTTACAGTATATTTTTATTAGAATTGGTTGGCTCTAAAATTAGTGGCCAAAGTTTTTGGAAGATAGTCGTGTCTAGTGTCCAACATGGATTGTTGCTGGTTTTACAGGTTACACCTCTGCCTAACTCTTCGTAGAATACAGGCGTGATGTTTATGATTTATTAATACTGTCACTATTGTTGACACTTCTGGCAGTATGTAGTGCATAGATGTTTAGTGTGTACACCGAAGGGTTTCCCTCTTAAGACATTTAATTTAAGGCTACGTAGTAGCACTTGAACCCAAGCTATTAATATGTTTGTTAGAGCTTCGTTATTCATTTTGGAGTACCTAAAGGTCTGGTGCAGCAGTACCGAATTGTGCTACCGGTATCTTCTGTGCCCCTTCCATACATATTTTTTTTGGCAAACCTTCTGATATAAATGTGTAGTGTTACTTAGCTCAGAGGGCGGTAGCGGATGCGTCCGGACGCCGCCGGATCGGACGCGTCCGGTGCCGGAAGCGCTGACAGACTCGCTCGTGTCCCACCTCTATTGTTTATGAGCGGAGCTATGCTAGGCCTAGATTGCCTGTGAAGTCTCGCTATCTATTGTTTAATGTTTCATAACGTAACTTAGTTTTGCGGAATTAAAATATTAGCTAGAAGCTAAAGTCTATAAATATAAACTCCTTCGTTGTGGTTCGTAGCTTACGGCAAACAGTAAGTATTGAATATCTAAACATTTTTTACGTAAAGTAAAATAACAACTTAATGTTCCAAGAAATCTTTTGCCACACCGCACCGTGCCCCGGTAGGTTCATAATATTTGGGGTTTTCCAAATGGCGTAGAATTAGTTTTAGTAGAATGATAACATGGCGTGTTTGTCGTGACCCGGGACAGTCTGTCACGGTGCCATGTCTCGCGTCGGTAATGCCAGGATCACGACAATTGCGGGTAGAACAATATTTTTGTGTGTTGCGGGAAGGTAGTCGTGGAATAACTGCAGTTTAGCATAAATGTAGTTTTCTAGTGACGTCGTTATTGCAGAAATTGAAGTTTCCTTGTATTTGCGAATAGTTCAATAGGTAGCGATACATTGCATGTTTGTGTATATTAAGAATCGATCGAAGCTTTTCTTTGAGACTTACAAAGCTGCCATCGGAGGCCTTATCTAGTAATAAATTGCTCATCTATGTATAACAGAGCCATAGCCCAGGGATTACCAAATCACGCAAAACACAGATTATCGCATTTATCTACTCAAAGTTTTTATATAACTCATTAATGGGGTTACATTAACTTATGTAATACAAAGTGGTATCCACTTGATGTGATCAAAAGCCGTCAATTCCGTCAACAAAAACGGCAGTAGGTACCCACACACAAAAAGTTTAGTAATTCGTTCCATACATTCATGAACACATAATTTGGGGCTCCAAATATTATTATAACCTATTCGTAAGCGCGAGGAATATTTGTATTTCCAACTTTACGAATGTTTGTAGAGTTTATATTTGAGTCTGCATACATGTGTGTATGTGTTGTGTTTATGTACACATGGGTTAGGAAAATCTGCGACCTGTAAAGGGTAAGGGAAAATCCAAATTTAGAAAGTAAAGCGACGGTAAATGAAAAGTTTTAGAAGCTTTGGTTGTAGACTGCTTTTTATTTGAGGCTGTTATATTTAGATATGTCTAGACAGCTATTTAGGCCAAGGAGGGCTTTTTTTTCTCCAACTCTTTTTTATGATACACTATTTATTAATAAAAAATAACTGTACAGTTGACGTCACAATAATACTTAATTGCAAATTATTATTTATTTATTTATTCCTTTCTTCAAACGTCGTATTTCCTACATACTACCTAATAATTCTAAACCCCATGAATTCTCGCAAAATTTAAATTCAGACCCAAAACTAATGACGATGTTGACAAGTGAACAGCAATAAGTGTACTGTAATAAATTCTCCCAACAAGTAGGTACACACGCGTTGTGCCCACAGCCCCACATGATGCCATAGATCATGGTAGAGTGACGTGTCGGTTGTCATAGACTACGGAACCCATCAGTTGTTCGACACACATTCCGTTGAGTTACGACCGTCCTGTAATATTGAAGTGTCGCTGGAATCATTTTCGTTTTGACATTATTTATGGGGTTAGTCTGTGTTTTGTTTTTGGTCTTTCGGTGCAGGATTTTAGATTCCTAACTTTTTTATTTAGTCCTAAGGACATTGTAGCTGTAGCTACTCATTTCAGTTAAATCACTGTCCGATTTGTTTTTAAGTAACGCGAACCTGATACAGTCTTTGAAAACTGTTTAATCGGTTATTGTCATTTTTTTTATATTAAGTAGGTAGTCGAAAATTGACACAGGGGAAAATTAATTTAAAATCAGTTTAAATTTTATTTTGTTTTTATTTTAATTCGAAACAAAATCTCGTTCAAACATCACTTGCAATATTCTTTTGCTTTTCATTACCCAGATGTATCTTTACTTGATCGAAATCAAATGTTGCTCATGTGAATGTTGCCCAATGATAAATATTTACTTACGTTCACTATGAAAACATAACGTTTAGTTTTTGCACCCAAATAAAATATCTTTTAAAGCTAACAAAGTTATGTAGGTATATTGCACCGTGTCACGGTCGGCTCGTGTCACTTTACCTGTGACTTTTCTTGACATTTCTTTGTTTTTACAAGTAATCTGAGATTCCGATGGCGAATATAATAGTTGTTAATTCTTCACGCTCCTTACAAAATAACCGCGAAGTAGTACGTACTTATGTTTAATAAATGCATACTGTTACGAAATGCTATTTCCACTACCTCTGAATATTTTCCGGTGAACATTATTTGGTTACATACAATACAAAGACTACAATTTATTATTTACTTAAATTTCGTAATATAGCATCACGCCTGTATTTCTTGAAGGGGTAGGTAGAGATGTTTATGTAATACACCTACATTTAGCCGGATATGTTCTAGTCCTAAATAATAACAATGTTTATTGTATACATAGGTGTGTGTCGTAAATTGTGTCAACCAATTTAATATTTGAATAAAAAAATATTTACTCAGATTTTAGTTTTTAGTCCCTGATCTACATAGATTAAAAGAAAATATTCGACATACTTACTTTTATTTTTTTTGTTTTTCGAGTTGATGAAAAACTGCTTAGATGAAGCGCATTAAAGTTGAGGAGAGGGGGCTTCTAACGTCATTATCTAGTATAACCTGTACTCGCTAGTGGCGTCATGCGACATTTTGACTCGATGTATAGCCGTTACTTTTTGAATACGTAAAAAAAGAAAAAACAAGTGTCCAATATTTTCTTCTCATCCAGATGAGGGACTAAAACTAAAATTTTGACAAATAGCGCATTGTTTACTATCCCGGCTCGGAAATTGAACCAAAGAACTCATGCTCGGCAGTATCGCCCACGACCATTAGACCAACAAGGTAGTAATAGTTTTATACTATCTACTAAGATATTCACAATCGGGGCACTGTGTGGCAGGCCACGTCTCCTTATTCCCACAAGTAAAATACCATAAAGTTGCATCACCCAGCAACCGACAGGTTGCTAAGCTAAACTTACCACAAGTTAAATAAAGTTATCCTCACTTGGAGTCCGCCGCCCGGACTAGAACCTGTGTCTATTTATATCGGGCAGGTTCCCGTCATCCACGGCAACATCGACATCTTTGATACTGACCCCTGTCGACTCTACAGACGCCAGCACATCAAGCTACCATAAACTGTCAAATTTTCCCAATTGAATGTGAACCAAGCAGTAAAGTTGAAAAACTATCAAAGAAATTTGACACATTGGGGTAACTTGATGTGCTGGCCTCTGAACACACCGGACATGTTCTTAATGGGACTACAATATCTAATACTAGCACTATTCGCCCGTGACTTCGTCCGCGTCAATTTCTTACTTTTCCCTTTAGACATTGATATTTACTTCTAGTCTATTTTACTCGGTGATAGCATAGCTTTCTAAATGTGAAAAAAATCTTAAAATCGGTTTATTAGTTTTTGTGCTAAACCCTTACAAACAAACAAACAAATCTTTCCTTTTCATCGTTTACTTTCTCAATTTTTCATTTTTCGGTGCTGATATATCTACACCATACAATAATTTGTGACGGTACATCTAGCTTCTGCAAAGTTTAATTATTTTCTGATTAATTACTGAAAATAGCCTTTAGATTTGTTCACCGGATTAGATTTGTTTAGAAGGCAGTTAGTAGCACTATCTCGTCAGTAGGTAGATAACGATCACCAATTTTAAAGCAGTGACAGTCAGTGGTATGACCGGCTGACTGCCAAAACATAGGTCTCGAGTTCGAACCCAAGACACGACACTTAATTTTCGGTTTCATGTGCGTAGGTATTGTATAGTTATCACTTGCGTCAAAAACGGTGAAGGAAATCATCGTGGGAAAATGATGGACAGATATTTCTGGACGGCATGTGATGCCAAGTCAGAGGTCCATGGGCAGCATAAACACTCTGGCACCAGGTTAGTCAGTAACCACACCATAAGAAAAACAAAATAACTGCTATTCATGGATGACTTAACAAATCTCCTCTTATACAGGGTGTAACGGAAAGGGTATATACATACAAACAGGGTGAATAGAGTATTTAATAACGAGTCTTTCCTCAAAATTTCAGCTCCCAACTAATAATTTTGAAACTTCACGATATTATTTAATATCGACAGTTTATTAAATGCAAAATCATAACAAACGTGTCACCGCACTATGAGGGTCATAATCCTGTCCGGCAAGGTTCAAGTATATCTATTTCGGGTTCTGCGCGCCTATCGGGCTCTGCCTAACCGACGAAGGCGCGACGGCGCGGGCGGGCTCAACTTTCCAATTATGTATGTATATGTATAAAAACGTTGCCATGTCGTTTCTTATCACCGAGAGAATCCGTGCCCTTCGGATGTATATACCCTTTCCGTTACACCCTGTATAGGATGACTGGTAATTAGTAACCGATACTTAAACACGTAATTGTATTCATAATTTCAATAAACTTTCCCAAAGAAACTTTTTTTTATACCCAATAACTGATAACACAATAAATGAACGCTGTTTTAAATTCCCGCGCGTGCGCCTGTGGTCGATCACAGTAGACACGAATCGGCCTGATCTATCAGCTAATAGTCTGACCTCGGGAAGGGTAAAATCTACTATCTATACTTACATTTGCAAGCAAAAAAACTTAATCTATTCTGTTCTAACTCATCATATTTGTATTCAATGAACAGGGCGTTGATTATTTTGCCCAAATGTTTGTCCAGTGTGCGATTGCGCTTACAAGGTAGGTGTAACCACAATCAGATTACAATACGGAACTCCTGTACATTTTACATTGCCTGCTAGTGTAACTAGTTTCATAATAAACTGTAAAGTTAAGTGTCATGTATGTAATGCTCATTACGTCTGGGAGACGGTGTCCACGATAACCTTCGAGCGAATCGCATCGCACTGAAAATTCCACGGCTAGTATTACTATCTTACAAGTGACAATGCCTCATCTTACATTACTAAGCTTACCTATAAAATGTAACATACTGTGTGATCGTGAAAATATATTTTTCAGTGCTGTCAGATTCGTTGCTTCTATACATATAGAACATAGTTGTTTTATTGTCAATGTCGGTTGTGTTATGTTACCTGATAATAATAACTAATAATAATTCATTAATTTGCAAACAAGTGTTACTGTTACACACAAGCTTTGCCTCCTGTACTAGGTAGTTAACCTGTATCTCATCAGAAAACAGTTCCCTTTATAATTCCATAATTGTTACAAATAATTGTTTTCTGGGTACAATGCTAATTTAACATTTACTATACAATACAAAAAAAAGGTGGTTTAATTTACGAAATACATAATATTAAATGAAATGGAATTATTTAAAATTACGGAAAAAAAATGGTTGCTCGTGTGGTGTGTTGTGTGTGTATGAAGAAAGTTAGCTGCACCAATAGCGAAATTAAATCGAATTGCAAAGTAAAGAATATCTTCATAAACAAGTGCTCACATAAACCTATTCGTAACGTAAATTTATGACAATTAAAAGTGTGCATCTTCGATGCGGGTATGCGTGGCACACCGGTGTGGTGCGGCGGCGCAGGCGCAGCTAACTGGGTCATTGACAATGTGCGCGGCTGTTAAACTGTGCCCGCGACGCGCAGCCAAACGTTATGCGATGACGATGCATTTCCTTGCTTGCAGCGAGTTCAGTCAGATGTTGTGTAAGACAGAACTATGATAGTTGCATACAATTGTTTGCCTGCATTTTGAAAGATCAGTTTTCTGATACAGAGAAAATGGTGTATTTATTCATTCCTGGCACATTATACTACAGACCACTTTTAGTTTTTTTGCAGCTCTTTATAAATTCCAAAATAATTTGCACAACGTTTTAAATAAATAAAGGTATGTTTAATTGTGTATTTAGAGCATGAAGTTTTCGGCACAGAGATGAAACTGCGTGCTAGGGTAACCATCGAGTGACACAAATGTCGACGAATTAGACTCGCAAAGTCGACGAACACAACACCTCGTTTGGCAAGGTTATCTACTAAATCTAAGTATATTTTATGGATACTGGCACAAACAATGAAATTATCTATGATGTTAAGCTTTTATCTTGTTGTTACGAATCTAACAAAATACGCCAAACAAACAAGAAATTCATTTATGAATAAAATTCCAAACGACTTTGTATTTCATTACGCCGCCATTCATGATCATAATATTTTAATATTTTAATCAATGGTAATAGCATCAAGAGATGTAAATCTATGTCCTTTATATTTACGACGATGCCTATTCATGGAGCTTTCTATAATGAACGCAAAGTGCTGGCTTACTGCAGGTATTGAAATATTGCGCTGTAGGAGCATCATTAGTTGGAGCCACAAGTCAATGACTTTGGAGGCTTGTGCTATAAAAATCAACTGCGCAAATAACTCGCAGCTGAGACATAATGTAGGTAGTATTGCCAGGATGTCTACTGCCATACAAATAAGTTACTATTTATACCTTGAAGTAGATACCTAATCTGTCTTTATTGAGTTTGTAAGTGGAACCAAGGTAGTGAAAAACCCCAAATCAAAGAAGCTTGCTTCGGAGAATTCAATTTTTGATCTATAGTTTGATTCTTTGTCTGGTGCTTTGGCCATTATTGAAGGTAAACCATCGACTCTGCTCTTTACTGGTTATTACAATCGCTTACACACTCTAGTTCATTCGCTCCCAGCCCCAAAGCCTACGACCCAGCTCTTATGCTCACCACATCCCCGCGGCCGCCGACTGCGCGAGAGCAATGTTCCCAGCGATTATCTGTCGCACATAAACTGTGCCATGTAAGGGTTACGCGCGAATGTCTCGAAACTAGTTTGACTTGTGCGAAAGAAAAAAACTTAAAAGAGTATGGAGATCCACGGACGTTGCCTCTGAAGTCTGCTTACTATGTCCTCAGTTATTTTTAGGTTATGGCATCCTCCGTGAAGTTATGGCAACGAGAGTAATCTTTGTTGAGGAGAAACTTTGGAAAAAGGAAATGGATATATTATCTAAAGCGATATCTAAAGTCCCCAAATATTATAAGTAATAGTAGTAGTAAGAGTTTAAAGACGTGGAAGTTCTCTTTATTCTAATATTCAGGCTTAAGTAGCAGAAACAAAAGGCTTTTAAAATAGGACAGAAACATTGGAAACACGGACATGAAACTAATAACAGTATTCGAGGAAGACAAGAATTTAAAGTAGTGTTACACAGTTCAGCTAGAACGTATCTCGGTGCCAGATGATGATAGTGGAGCCAGAACACTAGACGCGAACATTTGGCAGGTCATCAGAATATCAAACGACCGTTGGAAGTTTTAATAGTAGTCCATGAAAGGGGAGTAATGTGGACACACTACGTTTTATCTCTGTAAACTTATGTTTTCCTAATCGTTATGCATTACTGTAGGCTCATGAATATTCATAGGCTTCATTATGTTTCGCTATATTTTTCCTTTGCTCTCAGACTTTCAGCTCGTTTCCTATGTAGCGTCCTCTCTTTATGCTAATGTAGTACTTTCACGGGTACAAAGGCTTTCCTAAATTCTGTATACGAATTTCTAATGTACGGCTGTAATAATGTTTCTCTACTTAGAATGTTTTTCATTATTTACGAAATATTCTTGTTTAGTCAAACAGCTATTCCCTCAACAAATTAACCACAATTGTTCAAACGTTTTTCCATAAAATATTTTCACGACAAAAATATTGAATATTTTTTCGATCATTTGTTCTGTGTCTGGGTGTAATTTATCTATAATATGTATGTATTTAGAAATATACATATACCTAAGTATGTTTATCAGCTATTTAGTACCCATAACACAAGCTCTCAAGCTTAACTTGGGACTAAATGGCGTTGTGTGAAAAGTTGTGGAATATTTATTTATTTATTTTATTTATTTATTTTCTCTTTAATGACTTTATGTACGTGTACAATCCACAACAATACGCCTAGTAGATCGTATCGCCGAAGCCATCAAATTGACAATTTGTTTTCCGCCCAACAATTTAATTTTTCACGAAGGTTCCTCTCGTTAATCATAATTTTCCGAAGCGAATTCAGATATGGAGTTTTCTTTTAAGTATTCTTTTGCCCATCCTTTGTGTTTACATTTTACAATAAAGTCGGATGTTTTCATTTACAATTGTGTGCTTATTGAATGGAAAAACGACTTCTTCCGCAGAATATGAATTAGTCCGATGGAAATCGAGTGTGTTTACCTTACAATCAGTTACGGTATGAGTAGGTTTGTTACCTACTTACACTCATATTTGCATACCGCATTAGTCACTCCAAATCATTATAAATTTATGTATCTAATGCATTAGGATCCAGCTCACAGTCGGTTGACGATCTAACGGCCGGCGCGGCGGACTGACATTCTCATCTACAAAATAATGATTCCTTTGTTTTTGTGGAATAGTTAAGTATAATATAAAAACGGAGATGATGTTGTATATACGTGAGCGAGGTGTGGCGGCTCTGCAGCGGCTATAAATTAATATTGATGAGGTGTCAGACAGATGATCATACCTATACACTTCTGTCGGCACTTTATTTATTAGCTTGTATTCAAGATAAAATCTTGAATCCACCATAATAGTTTGGCAAGATTAAGTCCTTGCCAAACTATTGTGGTGGAGCTTAAATTTTAATAGCTAGGCATTATTCTGTGTTACATTTTCAAATGTAGAATTCTGTTGTCTGATCCTGATTTCAAAGTTAAGTACCTACTTATATTTTTTTCAATCTGAAGACAGACTTACGGCAATTAAACAACGGTAATTCAAATATTTCCTCTGACGTTTTTATTTTTATCGTGTTCATCTATAAACTATCGAGAATAACTTGTTTACCTGGCATTACAGAATAACATCCTCATATCGCGAGTTAATTAGGGTGAGCCTATTGACATCACACGGATACGACCCGTGACTCCGGGCTGCTATAGTAACAGAGAAATTGCTGCTGGAGGAAACGCGACAACTTTTGCCCTTTCTTTGAGCATAAGGTTTACGTAGTAAATAAATTAATAGTTAGTTATGTACCTACAGTAGTAACGAGCTTGCTAACCAACACTAGTCTAACATATTCACCCCCTGCTCAGTACTACTCTCTACTAATTACCAGGAGTACCGACAGTTAATTAAAATGCTCACCATTACGTTGTTTTATTATGTTTTCACTTTATAATTAGGTTACTTATAACATGTACTAAAATAGGCCTTAGCATAGGTATTTAACGTGAGAATAGTTTAAATGGAATTATGGCAATTGCAACAAAAAAGAAAGTTTATTTCCAGACAAAGAGTGGCTTGAAGTAAATAATTAAAATACATAAGCCATTTGATTTCAATCCATTAGCATATTATTATAATGTCATTATCTTCTGTTTGTTTTGTAATGTTAATTCAAGTTCCTCTTTATCAGACACTAGCAGACGTACGCGCTTGTACCCGCGTAGTTCCCGTTCCCGTGAAAATCCGGGGATATAAAGTAGCCTATGTTACTCAGGGTGTGTAGCTGGGTGCGTAGCGGAATGTAGCTTTCCAATACTAGTCTCTGTACTAGGAAAACCCTGTCACACAGATTACCTGGCCCATAAACAGTATTTCAGTATTCAACTTAAATGATGACAACTTATTGTAACCTTTGGTAGAAGAAGACAGTAAAGAAAGAAGTATTTATTATGTATCATTAAGTATTTACATCATTATCGTTTAACGTTTTCAATTAGCGGTGCCATACAGCTAAGACCTCACGTACTGCTTACCACTTCATTGATAGAAACTCAGTTTACGACAGACAGGCTATTAATAAACATGAGGTAAATAAATATTTATTTCATAAACATTTACCCATTGAGCTTCGTTAATAAATACATTGGAAATTAAATGAATTGCTAACTGTGGTTTTAATGTATGAATGGGGCTTGTGGCAAAATAAAAAAAAGCCGCACGAGTCGATCGAAGGTTTAGCGATGTTTAACAAGGTCGGTTCGTAGATTGGTGATCATCAATTTTATATCCAGAACCCTCCATGCCTTGGAAAGCACGTTAAGCTTTTGGATCCAGCTGTCATTTGTCAGTCATCATTTTTGCCAGTCGCTACGGGTAGTCAGAAGACCGAAAGTCTGACATCGAGTTTAACCAAGGGGCTGCTTTATGTCACACACTGTTATTCAGCTGCCGGGTTCGACTAGAAGCCAACATAATGATAATGAGAATGAATAAAGGATATAAGTGCTATTCATCATATTTTCGTAATTGACTGCCTATTGGTCCAGTGGTCGCAAGCGCAACTGCTGAGCATAAGGGTTCGATCCCTGGGTCAGGCTAAGTGTTATGGAGTTTTTATACATGGAATTCTATATCTAACTAGATGTCTAGATTCGAGTCTGCTTGAAGACAATATGCTTGTCCCCTATTACATGGGACTATAACATAACTTGCGTAATGTGGGTGTACTACATATACTACGTACAGTACATACTACAGGTACACCTCTGCTTAACCCTTGGGGGATAACAGGCGTGATGTTATGTGTTATGTGGTTATAATAATATGGTATCTAATGGACAATGGACTATGTTTGTTCTATCTTATGGAGTAAACTAGTCCACAACTTGGTATCCGAGCACATATTTTACCGTATTTTGACCAATTGCATCGAGATCAGTAGTAATCAAAAGTTCTTATTAATTTAATAGTGTTAAATCCGATTTAATTATCATCAGCGCTTTCCTGCTAGTCAAACTGGTTTCTTAATTTTGCCATATTTGGAACGTAGACTAATAGTCAGCTTAATATTTGTCTACATTTAAGTATTAGTCATCATTAACATTTGTTTTTTTTTGGTTTGTGTCGGATCGGATATATTATTGTGGAATATCAGATGCAACACCGTGCAACTGAAGTGTCTATTAAGGCCCACGTTATGCCATTTCCCAAATATAAAATAATTATAAGATATGCAGAGCGGTGCAGAAGTACCTAATTGACTCGTCTGCCACTGCTGCTGAGCGTGCGCGCCTGCTTGCTGTGGGTGAATTGTTGTTGTTTCTCCTCATCGCTGTCACTGTGGGGAAGTTGTCAGCAGCCTCGGGTATCACGGTCTATCATGCAGCCGTAGTGCGGGTCGCATAGCACGGCATGCACACATTAATGACATCATCCGACGTGCTCTTGTTTCCGTCGGCGTTTCAGCTGTTTTAGAACCCAATGGCTTGGCACGCGACGATGGCAAAAGACCGGACGATATGTCATTATTCCCTTTGGAAGATGGGTAGGCCTTTAGTATGGGATGTGTCGATACTCTTGCGCCATCCCATCTTCCTGGGTCAACATGCTGTGCTGGGGCTGCTGCTGCGGCTGCTGAGAACCTCAAGTGGCGTAAATATAGTAACCTTGTTAGTAGTTATACTTACGAGCCGTTTGGGGTTGAAACTCTTGGGCCGTGGGGTCCGAGTGTCTTCTTTTCAAAGACATCTGCAAACGTTTGGTTAACGCTTCCCGTAACCCAAGGGCTGGCCTTTACTTTGGCCAGAGGCTAAGCATTGCCATTCAACGTGGCAATACCGCCAGTCTTTTGGGCACTTTACCAGCAGCTGGCAGCGATGCAGAGGATTTTTTGTCGCTTTGTAATTATTTTTTGTTAGGTTAAGTTAGTGTTTTTTTTTTAGTTTTTGTATCAAATAGGTAAGGTTTTACAGAAATAAATCACCCCTCATTATAAGATTTAACAACTGTATTCTACAAATAAAACTAAGTGTTCCACAACTTTCACACAACGCCGTCTAGGCTCAAACTAAGCAGAGCTTGTGCTGTGAGTACTAGACAACTGATAAATGTACCAACATATATATGTCTAAATACATACACGTTATATACATAGCACAAACATTTGTCCTGGCTGGGAATCGAACCCACGACCTCCAGCTTTGCAGTCAGGGCCACTAACCACTAGACCTAACAGGCCAGTCAATATTATAAATAGTGACAATCTCTACAGTTATATTATGGGTAATAATAGAAGAATCATTAAGGAATTGAATGATATGTTGATTAATTCACAAACGCCACATCGGAATGTTGTTGTTCAGAATGACGTTAATAATTATTGAGTAAAATATTTAATTTCACATCATTTTACGTGTTTTATATTTTATACGTATTACTTACGTTAGATTTTTTCGATTTGTTTTGATTTTAAACTTGACTGAGAAATACCTAAACATTCACATGTAGCACTAAAGATTAAAGGACGTTTTCGTAATCAAGTAGCTAGGGGTGCAATGTAATTTCCAATAGTTTAGTGGTAACTGGTGAAGATACATGACGTAAGATTGACCAATAGGTGTACCTTATTGTGATCCCCTAAGCCGTAAGTCCCCGAGAAGTAGGTAAACTCATGGTGACTTCGATTTTCAACAGCGGCTATTTTTCTTTGCTCTGTTAAAATAAAAATGACACCTACATGTCCAACTGACCAAATGTGCCGAAGATAGTGGTACCAATGGGAAATAGCGTTACAAAACACACAATAGACAAAACATTGGTCAACAAAGAAACAGTTTGCGCGGAATGCATCACGTCTCTGGTTAGATGTCCGTCAATATTTGCGCGGTGTCGGCGTGCCGGGCACAAACCGGCCTCGTCGACTGACCGCCCGGTGCTGACCGCCATACGCGTACCGTTGAGAGCGATGATCTGCCAGTCGATAGCTTTTGCACGATTCTTCTTATGTTTAGGTGGTGGTAAGATAACAATGAGTTTTTTCACGACTGGTTAGGTATTTTCCGGATGAAAAAAAATAGAAATTTCACGTGTTTTTTGCAGGAGATAAGACAGTATTCTTGAGAGACAAAGAGACAATAAAAAACCGACTTAAGTCGAAAAACAAAACCCATGCTCATATAGACCCTTGCCACAATCGAAAAGTTTCATATTCATAGTCATTTCAGTAGCTATTGTAATCAATTTTTACCGGACAAACCACAATAGCATTGCACCTGTCTGCCGAATAATCGAGTCATCACGCACGTCAACGACATGCCACTGATGCCGCTCTGTCCGCAAAAAAACATCAAACCGCAATTTATAATCGAAATCCTAAATTGGGAATCGGTAAAAAATCGATTGGGGCGCCGGTCGTTATTCGATTGTCAATATTGTCCACAGTGGCGCCAAAACCGCTAGCTTTGTGGCAGTTTTTTATTAGTTTTAATGCGTTATTGGGTCAACGGACTCGTGCAGTATTAAGGCCGGTGACCACTTGGCTGGGAGACGGTCTGATCAGTTGCGGGACTCGGGCTAACTCGAGCGACGGTTACAGATCAATCAGGCAATCAAGGCAGCCCAGTTCACGGTTGCAGACAAAACAATTCAGACGAATTATCAATTAGGTTCAAAGTCGACGCCAATATATCTAGGCCTTACTACATATTATAGGCACTGAAGTATACAGTAGGTTAATAAATATTCAGCGTCATACGTCATTGAGCAAGAAAATAGTTTTTCCGTCTAACAGTTTGAACAAAACAGCTGAATGAGTACTAATTGACACAACAATCGATTATGTTACAATCGATTCGCGTATTTATCGATAATTGTGCGCCAGCGCCCGTCTTTAATGAAAGTTGCGTAATTTATGTACATTGTGCCGAGCATAGCGAGTAGTTAGGAGTTCTGTAAACCTCTATTGGACGTAAATATAAATTGCTATAAATTTTGGAGCAAACTTGACGTAAAATTAACTTGCTTAATCAAAGTTAACAGCTAATATACCTACTATCAGTGGACCTTGTCGCCACTCAACATTTGCAGATTCAGATTGCCACCTTTTTATAGTTTGTTTTTCTGTCACAGTGTGTATACTTCTAGCTGTACCTGTATGATGATAAATAGTTATTCAGTTTTAAATATTGAGCTACCTAGTACTCAATGTCGGTAAATGTGTCCATTAAACAATAACTTTTTACAAAGCTGACGTGCAAAACTGTGAGCGATGCAACGACCTTCTATTTTCATGTAGTTTTTCTTCCACTCTTTTTGCGTGCAATGGTAATAACAATTATTGTGGCAAAAATGATGTTTGTTTGACAATCGGTTAAGGTTTAACAGGCTGAGATATTTACTAACACACCTGTGTGAGTTGACATAGACTTAAACAGTTTGTACAACTATTTAATCATTTGAGTGAAACTCTCTATACATTCGTCTATGTACCAAGCCTGATTTTGAACTGTGAAATGTAGCTTACGACTAAGACCTAGGACTTTGGACTAAACATTCAATACCTACTAGAGTTTCAGTGATAATACCAACTTGTAGCTTTACAATTTCAGGGCAAAGGCTTCTCATACGCACGAGGCAGGCACGAACACTGATCACCACGCTTGCTTCAGGCGAATATTATTTTTTTCAAATTCAGTTCCAATTAAATACGTTTTTAGGCTCAACAATTTTGCTGTCGAGCGAATATTATTTTTTTCAAATTCAGTTCCAATTAAATACGTTTGTAGGCTCGACAACAAAATTTTTGTTTTCAGTCCCTCATCTAGACTAGAAAATATTAGGCACATATTATTCCTTTTTCGCAATTAAGTATCTACGTTTTAAAAAAACGGCGATACATTGATTCAAAATGTCGTATGACGTCACGATTTCTTACGGTTTATACAATTATGACGTCACAAGCTCTCTTAATTTGTAATGTGCTTGATCCAAAGAGATTTAAATACTATACAGCGGGCAATGAAATGTCAAGTGTCAAGGAAATGTCATAGAAAAACTTTGATCCCATGTCTCAGTAACGCCATCTAGAATAATATAGAATAATATTATAAGTATTGGAGCGGCAGCGGAGCGTACTACAAAAAACTCATAGACTTGTATCCAGCAGGACACACTTTTTCGGACGAAAATTTTGTTCGTGATGTCCGGTCTATAGGTATTGAATGTCTTTGGCTTAATCGAAGTAGCTTTCCATCAATTTGAAAAAAAGAAAAAAATCCCTGTCCAATAGTTTTTATTATCTAACTGATGGAGTAATACTAAATAGAATTTTGAAAAAATCATACAACGTCTTCATGCCCATTCTATTTTTGTGTAGGTTACCTCACGATGTTTTCCTGTCAATGAAGCTTAAATTAACTTTCTTCAACTAACTTACTGAAAATAAATTTCATAATAACTGAAGAAAGTTTACTAGTGGGAAAAGTCAAACTAGTAGAAGTCCTAGTCTTTGGACAACAACGTTTTCCAAAAATTGGCCTTTGCAAAATCACCAAACTTTTTAATACTCTGTTTGAGTAACTGAAAGGTTATTACCGCTCCATGTCACACTACATAAGAACTATTGTGATAGTAAAGTCAGTCTGTATGCCATGCATGTATGCCTGTGTGCATGTTTTTACTTTCGCGTCCGGTGTCGGGTGTCGTGCGCCCGCGCAGCTCATGTAATACTGCTCAAGAGGATATTATCTGTGAAGTGTTGGTTTTATTAACGAGCCAAGTGTTGGTCTGTTTGTGGAAAGGCTTAGATTGTAACTTTACTTGAGAGGTTATGTAAATGTATTGTTTGTGTATCATTTCATCGAGTTAAATGGAGAAAATTGAAAGTTGTTTAAACGTCTGAAAAATATATTCAGTGTATTTTGTTAAAATTTTATTGTTGTGAAACGAATGTTAGACGACCTATTTGTAGTTTATTATGTTCTATAATTAGAAGTTTTCTATCTATGGACTCATTTCCCTATGAAACCTCTACAGAAATGATTATATGTTGGGCCTCTGTTACTCTCTAGTTTTAGTGTCCAATAGTTATAGTCTAGTTTCTGACAGCGATTGTGATGGCGTGAAAAAAAATACAATATGTTCTATGGCACCTTACACTATATTATCCCATGACCTACTGTAGCATCACTGTTAAGTCCATCCAAAGGTTGTCTGTAAGAGATCGCATGTAGCAATAAGGCCACCCATTGTAACACCCTGTGTCGCCCTTAAAGTAATTTTCTGTAAGTTTTTATAGCGCCCAATAAAGAGTACCTATTCTATTCTATTCATTCTATCAATGAAATAATTATTAGAATCGGATTAGTATTAACAGAGATTACCGTCTACAATACAAACTTATGTGCAGAAAATCAAGTTTTACGTCTTTATAAGAAGAAGTATACACGTTATTCCAAATTACAAACTCAGCACACCCGAGCGAGGTGACCACAATTATCTCATGGACGCCACGAGGTTTACTTAACAATACCACTATAAACTAAGTACCTATTTAAGTTAATAGCCACTTATTTGCTCAGCTTGACAGTTGTGTCTGTATTGACAGATGTCAAAAGGATTATTCATAGAACCTAGATAAAGTTAGAAGCATGTAGTGATTTTTACATTTTTACCACTGAAAATGTTATGAAAGTGGTCCGGATCTAAAATGTCAAGAAATCCACATTGCTGTTAGTCCATTATACAATGTAGTAACATAACGCCCGTCTCCAAAAGGTTAGGCAGAAGTGTTCACTTTACCCACAGTTAATCAGTTAGGTATGTTTAAGTACTATTTAAAGGAAGGTGAACTTATCACCAGGGCACAAATCCAGACTCTGGGAAGAACTCAAAACATTGTCCGACCCGGGAATTGAACCCAGGACATCTTACTCAACATTAGCGCTTGTGACCACTAGACTAAGGAGGCAGACAGACGACCTACTCTAAGTTTACACTGAGCATTTGCGTAAAATGGACATACCTACTCCGTTTTACTTTTACCGAAGTTTCGTTTTAAATTAAGTTGGGAACATCGAGTGATTCTTTTCATCCACGCTGAAGCTGAAAATCTTACATGAGTCCAATAAAGCTGCAAGTTTCACTCGCTGGCGGCCTTCAGAAGTTTTATTCGTAAAATCTGAACGCGGCATAAAATGAAAGAAAAATGTTTTAGCAGTAAAAACAGGAAAATATTAAGAGATGCTAGGAACCAATTGAAATCATATTTGTCGTTTGTGGCTAAACGTAATAATAACAGAAGGTTAAGCTACGCTTGCCAAAGTCGGTCGGTGAGTGGGTGACCATTATTTATATACGATACCGCTCCGTGCCTTGAAAAGCCCTTTAAAAGGGCTCCCGGCTGTTAGCAGTGACTTGTCACCGGCCGTGGTCCAGAGGATCAGAGGCAGCGTTGATCATCCTGCGACGCGGTGGTGTCCTTCTGCGAAACGGTCGTCTCTCTGAAGGAGGCTGCGGAAAGGGAGAGGGAGATCAACTTCACTCACCCGGCCCGCAGCATACGCACCGGGCGTAGGCGGAGGACGGACAACGCCCTCTTCCAGCCCCCTGAATGGGTCCAGGGGCGACGGACACGGGGACGTCCGCCACCCTCCACGTACATTTACCCGAGGTGGCGGCGCTTCGTGTTCACGCGCGCTCCTCTTACGCCCGATATTAATATTCTATCTCAATCCAAATCCTGATTCTTTGTTTTTGACGGCTGCTTCTGATTGGACATCTTTAAGACTCGGATACACGAATTCGGTCGTTGATTGGTTACAGACAAAGATCGGGATCAAGATAGCAACCGAGATAGATTATTAATATCCAGCGTTAGACGTCGCGAGGGGAGTCTAAACCTCACTCTCCTCACCGACATGGCGAGGGCCTCGGGACCGGCACCAGTGGGGGGTCGCCGAAATATCTTCAGTACCCGTGACCCCCGGCGCAGGTGTGAGAAGGAACACGGGGTGGTTTTTAGTCAGTATTAGTCTGACAGACCCCTCCGCCCTCCCCGGGGCGGGGGACATCAATGAGGAATTTCCACCCCTAAAAAAAAAAAGCACCGGTATTCAGGTGCCTTCAGTTAGACTGGAAGCCGACTCCAACTAGTCGGGAAAAGTTAAAAAAAAAAATAATACAGTTGTTTCTACAACTAGTTTTATACAAACACTTTGGTCCACGGTCCTGTCTTCCTCGTCTCCTCTCTTCACAATAAAATAATTTGCGATATTGAGGTACAAGCTATCGCAAATAACTTAGCCTCACATATCGTAATTGTATCCCCTATCCCGGAACGTTCCCAGGGCCATCTTCGCACGGTGATCGGCAATGTAGGTAACGGAGCACATTATCCTATTGAGAGCGATCCGAGGCGATTGATCAATCACTTGCGCGGTCGTCCACCCGTGGTCGTGGACATCGGACGGACAGGCTGCTCGCACACTGACGCGATGTGCCACTGGTTATAGATCAATGTTTGGTTGTGCTGATCCTCAAACTAATTTGAATTTTGGTTTTTTGGCTCATAACTAGCTAACCGTGTGGTTGTTACTATGTTGTGGTGGTCATTTTTATATCAATACAAGTTAATGAACAGTTATGGCGTCAGTTAGTAACATTAATGAAAAAGAAGTTTAGGATTATGTAAAGACGCCAGCACATTAAGTTACTGCAATGTGTCAAATTTTCCCAATTGAATATGAACTTTATTTTGTTTGACATAAAGTTTAAAAACGATCAAAGAAATTTGACACATTGGGGTAACTTGATGTGCTCGCGTCTGTACTTTATTCGGTTACTGGTAGATTTGAAACGTCAAACCCTGTAAATCAGCGAACTTAACGTTTGATTTAGAAGTTATATTGGGTACACCATTTTTAATGAGAAATTTAACTACCACTCAATAAGGTAATATTATTCCGATCTAAATTAGGTCGCGAATTCCCCAGAAACATCATTTCGTTGATACGCCACGATAACTCCAACAGAATATTAGCAAAATTTTCCTTATTTGTCATGACTCAGTGCCTCTTCTTAAAATTGGTTCTAAGATGAGCAAAGCATTGCCTCACATACGAACAAGACCGTTAAGTTGCACTTCAGTGCGAAGATGGCATTAATGTGACACGGTTCCCATGTCGGGGGACATTTGTCTCCCGGAATGAGACAGTGGGTGGCGATAAGTGGGTGTCGTTCTATATTTGTTGAACCGCTTGTCTCGAATTCCGAGGGTGCTCGGCTCCTTAAACCGATTGATTCTTTGTATTTGTGTACGAACCATTTACTTATGCTAATGCGGCCATTAATTCTACTAAGTGCTCCGGTGATTGCAGACGTTAATGTATGATCGGCACATGTCATTGTTTAGTTGTTTAGGTTGCAGGCAATTGTTGCTATTATTGACGTAGTACCATTATTATGTATTCTGCGCTATTGTATTGTATGCCGTTTATGAAACTAGAGATGGTCCTAATTGGGATTATTTGTTGTGAATAAGTTGGGAGTTAAATAGGTCTTTATAAGATTTTAGATTTAATCAGTAAGTAAGTAAAAAACAAAATAACCAAATCTTAGTTTTTACTACTGACTAAGATAATAATATGAATAATTTCTAAAGAGTTCCTAATAATACAGGTGAGGAAGGAAGGTTTTCTGAAAATTCACTCGTAACGAGGTCAAGTAGACCATCTATTTCAGACAAAAGTTGATAATTTTTAACTGCAGGAAATCCCAATGCGTATGCGTGTTTTTCCTAAAACACAAAGTTTGTTTTTTAAAGACTTTAGACATTACCTATATTATTTTGTGTAGGAAAATTTCCACTGATAGGTAAACTTCATTCACAAGTACAAGAACTAAAATCACAAAATATGTATAGTCTAATGAGTAATATACATCTAGGATAAGTTCAGAGCAGTAAATATGACTTTCTAAACTATCTTTGATTTTTTATTTCATAGTAACACTAGATTTCTATGACAAATGAACGAGTGACTAAACATGAGTACAAAGTCTCGATTAACAAATGCTCTCTCACTGCACTTTTCAATTTTATTTGCATAATGACATATCTGACGTCATAGTTGACGTCAGACTGTCAACTATCTGTATCCTAGCTGTACGTTTTCTTGAGAAATAAAATAAAATAATGTTTAAAAAACCATAGATTAATATTTTACTCAATTGCCTACTATCCTGCACTTCAGACATATAGTCATCCGGTACCTATGTTCTTTATACCCAAATACCTACAGGTAAACTTAGCCGCGTCTAAAAAGATAAAATAGCGTAGTTTTATTATTCGAAAACAGGCTCCGACCGTTGGCACTTGTGCAATGATGATCAAACAGGCTTTTTTCTCGAGTAATATTACGGAGGCTGATCTAGGGGATGTGATTGCGCAGGAGTGGGGTCGTTGACTGCGCCCCGGTGCGCGGGCGCTGCTTTTTGCGATGCGCCTGATATGCATTTTTGCTCAGTGCTCTTTTACTTGACGATTGATTGCCTTCAGCCTTGAAACCTACGTGACAAAAATGCTACGTAGTACTGTGTATGTTAATTATGAACTTTTATGTAATTATTTTTACTCAATACTCAATACTCAAATCTTAACTTTGTTCTAGACTTTATTTTATATGTAGGTATGTGGTATGAAAACGGTAGAATATCTTACATTTAGTGGCCAGATTGCCTCTTTGTCCTTGTCTCAGATCATTTTATAAGCGAAATACAAAGATAAAAGTAAATATTGACAAAGGAAAAACTAAGCAAAAACCCTTTAGAAACGAGTAGTCATTAAGTTTTTTTGTTGCCGTATGCTGACGTTTGTGTTGTTGTTTGTTGCAGATCGCGAGGCGACATGGCGTCGTCGAGACAACTGTTCCTGTTGCTGGCTACACTGAACTTTGTTGCTATCTGTCGAGCCGGTAAGTTACTTGTAACTTAGTAGGTCGTTAAGTAATAAAGATATTGTTATCTGTGGATTGGTAACAGGAGTTATAATCTTAAGGCCACGCCTTATTAGAGAGTGATGTAGGTTTTGCGGTTTCTCTATCTTTTACATTTCAATTTGTAACTAGATAGATAGAAAACAGGTAATTCCTTTGTAAATAATGTTATTATTGACGGTTTCAATCTTGCAACGTGAGAAAATCCAAAACTGTGTTATGTCTTGGACAACTGCTTGGAACAGTGTATTGAACGCACTACTAGGCTTTGTCTAAATTTCCCCACAAGAGTGAAATAGGTTTGCTACACAATATCTGAAGCATGCATGCCGTCTGTCGGGACAGGTCAACTCAAAGCTGAATCGATTCTTTCTTCCAGAGGCTTTTCCAGGCTTTGCCCTGCATCGTGAGACTCGCATATTAATTAAATGAATACAATCTTATGTCTGGACTTTAAAAGAGCCCATGATCCCTGAGTTTCTTTCGGCATTTCTTCTGAGGGATCCATCACTGAAATGCCATTTAGTGCCATTTAGTTTTAAAAATTACATGTAAAAGTTTCTGGGAAGATCTAGGTACTTTCAGAAATAAATATCATTTTTCATTTCAATAATTTCATTTCATTTCAGTGTATTTCATTTCATTTCATTTATTTATTCATGAACAAGTAATTTTTTTATTAAGTAAGTATTACTGGGATATAAAGTTTCCTGTTTATGTCTCCTGTCTCCTGCTTGTGTTTAAGTCTCCTATGTTACTTAATATTATTATTATTATTTAATATTTTCTCGATTGGTTATCCGTGATTTCAATATTTGTAAATGTAAGAGTACCATGTTTAAGAGTACCAAGTACATAATTATGTGGATAGGTACCTAACCTATCCACATAATTATGTACTTATCTTCTAAAACGCTTACTTAATTATAGTATGTTATTTTTTATTATTTTTTTTACTTCTTTATTCTAGGTACACCGTATTTACATGTAATGTATTTTTTTTATTCTATACAAAATATTGTAAAAACTATTTTAAAAGAGTAAGTATGGAGTTTCTTGCCCATTCTTCTCCATACAAAACTACCTTTTGGAAGGGGCAACTAGAATCATTATATTTTATTAAACTTGTAAGTTTAACGTTCAAAGGTTGAAATAAATGATTTGACTTTGACTTTATGTCGTAATTTAACTAGCCAACTCAATTTCGGTAAAGGAGTAAACCAAAACGCTCAGCCGTTGGAAAGTGAATGATTATACAAACAAGATAGATACATATTTGAATTAAGTAGAATGTCAGTACCTAGGTCGTAGCCATTCTTGAATAGATATTTTTGTCACAAATACATTGGAATACTCAAATTAAATTATACATAGGTATACGAAAAGTAGTCGTAGCTAGAATTCTCAAAAAATGGGCTCTTGGGACACAAATTTGAGTCCCAAAGAGTCCCTTTTCTTGCTATAAGACTCCTGGAATGGTTTTATTAAGAATGAGATACCATTAATTAATAACGCCATATAAACAAGTTGTAGCTTAAATACCCAGTAATAAATTAACTTAAATCAGAATCTGAGTGCATAAAATAAAACAAGCATATTTTAAATGTTTTGCAGTACCTAGCATCAAATGATCACACGATGGATTAGCAACTAACAAACAGTCAAATAAACTTGTCTGTACTTAATGACAGAAGAAGTCTGATCCAGTCGTATCTAGACACGCGGTAATGCGTCAAGCCAACAGAACTGCCGAGAAGCACCGTGCGTAATTTTACGCGAACCATTTGGAGCCTTAAGTTTTCCGATGAAGATTTCTCATTTCATCAACGATGGGGGAAAACATGTTTCACAATTCTTACCTTATTTACGTTTCTTTCCAAATGTAAGGATATACACACAAATACGAGTAAAGTAAGTGAACTGCCACACTAACCAGGTTAAACAAAAATGACAGAAGTGACATCGCAGTATTAACTTAATCGTTTTAATATGGCATCACTTTGTAGTGTGTAATAAGAGACTTTGATTACTTTGCGCTCTTTACACAGACATACGTCGTTTCCTCATAGTCCACCACTTACAATTCTTATCAAAAACCAGTCCATCTTCACAAAACGACTTGTTTTGATTTTAAAAAGTTACGCGCAAATAAAAAGCAATAAAATCTATAATTTATAGTCAAACAAACGTGTACATTTGTTTGTTTTTCCTTATAAACAAACATTCGACAATGTCAGCCGCTGTGGCGTACCGATTTTATTATTTAGTCAGCTGAGTCACGGGCCCGAATCGAAGGTCACGACTGATGACGTCATTAGGTTCTCACGTCTCAAACTTTATCAGGATATAGTTTAACGTCTTCACGTTGATTTGAGACGCTCGTTATGCATACCTTCACGATTAGGAATGCCAGAATTTGGAGAAGTGAAGTGTGAATGATGATGAGATGAGCATAATAATGGGCATTAGAAAAATTAATTGCACAGATTGTAATGATGTTAAGTAAAATAGTTTTGGAGTTACGAGGGAGTCAAAAGTGGCTCCAAATGGTTCGTGTTTTACAGACGGTGCTGCTCGCCAGTTCTGCTAGCTTGAACTTGGCAAAATCTAATGATTATGAAAGGTTTAATTTAAGGTGAATTTAGGTTATTATTATATTTTTATCCTGTAGTTATAGACTACTAAGAATGCTGGTAAAAAGATGAGATACCTGACCAGAGAACTATTTTAGCGGTAAACACGATCCGTGTGGAAAGTATGGGGATCTCACTACGAGATCGGAGTAAGTGATAATTTGACGGAGTTCGGTATTTCCCTGAGAAAGTGCAGGCTGCTTTATTTTCCTGCTACCGTCTAAAGAAATGTGGTCTATCTTAATGTTATCGAATGGGCTTTCCTTGTTGATAAGTTCAAAATTACAGGTTTGTTAGCGATATTTGTTTTAAAGGTTTTACAAAGGGCACGTTATGACTCTCAATGGTTTGGGGTTGAGTTCCAGCAGTCTAACTGGATTCAGCTGAATACTTATGAAATGAAATGATAATTATTTCTGTAAGTAAATCTTCCCAGATACTTTTAAATGTATTTTTTTTTTAAAACTAATTGGCACAAAATGGCATTTCCAAAGTGACTGATCCCTGAGCGGAAATGCCGAAAAAAACTCAGGGGTCATGGTCTCTTTTAAAGTCCAGACATAAGATTGTATTAATTTATTATGCGAGTCTCACGATGCAGAGCAAAGTCTGGAAAAGCCTTTTGAAGAAAGAATCATTTCAGATTTGAGTTGACCTGTCCCGACTGACGGTACACTCAAAAAAAAAATGGCCGTTAAAGGTCCAAAATCCCTTTGTCGATTTTTTTTTGTGCTCCTGACGTAGCTTTTAGGCCATGCGTTCGCGGAAACTCTAACGGGACGATCAATTTTTTTTTGTCGAACGCATTTTTACGACTTTTTGTCACTGCGCAAACGTTCTTTTGAACGTAGCGTAATATTTTTTATTTTTTTTTGTGCAATTTGACGCAGCCACATAAGCAAACTAACGCAGAAACAGATGACATTTAGTATTTTGTCACTTCGTTAACTTGACCTTTGTGCCTACGACAAAACACTCTAATATGAAAAGTTGTTCAACTGACAAAATTACTATACGAAATTTTGTTTTGTGCTTCTGACATAGTTTTTAAATCGTGCGTTCAGGTAAACATTTACGTAACGACAAAGTTTATCTTTGCAACGGCTTTTTGTTACTGCGTTGATGCTACTTCACACGTAGCGTCAAGTTTTTTTTATTACTACGATATAAAAGCCTAAACAATCCGTTAAAAGCGTAATTTAAGTAAACTGTAACGGGGAAACATAGCAAATTTATTGCTTTGTTGTTACTCTATTAGCTGCAGAAGAATGCAGCCATGGCTTACACCAAATTTCTTACGTTTTTTGAAATTTGCAGGCCAGTGCTAGTTTGTATGTTGATTAGAATATTAATTGCGGCTGTACGACGTAATATTTTTTATCTTTGTAGTTAAAAAATATGTCACAAAGGCCTTTGTCAAAATGTTAAATAAGTAGGTACCTACCCACCAAAAACAAATTTCACAAAGGCCTTTGTCATAATTTTAGGTACAGCAACGCAGCGTTAAAGTACTGTTGTGACTTCGTATATGTTAATTGGCAACATTGAAGATTGAACAACACGAATATAAACGACACGACAAAAGCACATTGTCAAATGTCAAATCGTTCACTGTTTACAGACGAGCGAGACGAGTCAGAACTCGACGACTGAGACAGTGAGACGACTCCATCATTGCATTCCACACGTTGCAACACAGAGCATCTTTATTAATACCTAAGTTGCATTCATTTTCATTCGGTCGTACTCAGCAAGTCAGCAGAGCGGCACGCGTTTTTATATTTAATTTGTGTTTAGCCCACTACATGTCTTCAAAAAAAGTTTAAAAAGTAATATAATTATCACCTAAAACGTTGGTATAAAACAGTTAAAACAGTAAAACCAGTGAGTGTAAATATGTCTTCTTCGGAACTACTTAAGTTTGTACGAAAAGCTGGATTCGAGCACTGTATCACGGGAAAACTTCTAAATAGGAAAACGTGTTAGAATAAAACATATTTTTTTTGCTAAACCGTGTGCTACTGGATTGCACAAAACATAGTTGCTCGCGATTTCCGATAAATAAATTCAGTGTCTGAGATTTTGTTTAAAGGATTAATAATACCTAGTGTAACTAATCATCCGACTTCAATATGGATCATCTGTGTCTTCTATTTCTATAACATCACAAATTGTTAACGACATAATGTTTGTACTCATTAATATAGACTAAATTGACTGTGTTTAAATAATTTTATTGTAATGTAGGTCTTCCAAAATTTTAGACCCTTCTGTTTTTATTGTTCATTCTCTATCTAACTATAATAATTGTTTATGTAAGTGTTAAGGTAGACGCGTACACTTGGTCTTTCTTATGATTAATGACATTTCTTTAATAATTAATATAATTGTATTTAAACTGTCTACGTGTTTTCATTTATTTTGCAGATCTGCTATCACGACGATGGCGTGACAATGCGTAACACTGTGGCCACGACAAGTTCAAGAAAACCCAGTGACGTCTTTTCGAACTTTGTCGTGGTGACAGAATAATATATACCTTATACGTAGTGACAAAGGTTAACTGTCGACAGACAATGTACCTTTGTGATAGGGACGTATTACCTTAGACATAGGGACAAAGGCAAAACTGCACCAAGCGAAGCGTCAGACGTACATTGTCGAAGTGACGACGCACCTTAGACATGGAGACAATGTACCTTTGTGATAGAGACATATTACCCTAGACGTAGGGACAAAATCACAACTGCACCAAACGAAGCGTCAGACGTACATTGTCGAAGTGACGACGCACCTTAGACAAGGAGACAATGTACCTTTGTGATAAGGACATAGTACCTTAAACGTAGGGACAAAGCCACAACTGCACCAAACGAAGCGTCAGAGGTACATTATCGAAGTGACGACGCACCTTAGACATGGAGACAATGTACCTTTGTGATAGGGACATATTACCTTAAACGTAGGGACAAAGGCACAACTGCACCAAACGAAGGTCAGAGGTACATTGTCGAAGTGACAATACAGTAAAAACACACCGTTATTAAACCTTTAACAAATTTACAATACCCCGAATACGAAGGAACAAAGTTACCTATCGATGCTTTACTCATCATTTATTGCATTGTCATGTGAACAATGTTAAAGTTTACAGCGCTAATACGAGGCGACAATATATCGCGTCTAAGTTCCTTTGTCGGTGACTTGGTTAAGTGTTCAAATTTCCTCTGACGCGGGATCTGAGGCCTTTAGACGGCTCCCATTTGTTAAAGGTTTTTGGTCGCCACGTTTAGAATTTTCTTTGAGTGTATGCATACTTCAGTCATCGTGTAGCTCATTTTGCGTAGGCCACATAAAAGTACTCAAAACCGCCAGACAGTTACGGAAACATGTATTTTATCTAGCCTGCATGGTACTCACATTCACCGGAACATTTCTATTTTAAATGTTATTTACATAATGTCATAACTTATTTCAATTAAGTTTCAACATGAATTCTAGAGTAGTAGTGTTTAACATGAAGCGACTATCTGACCTCCACAACCCAGTGACTGGGCAGCACGGTACCTGTTGGTAAGACTGGTTGTCAGGTATCCCGAACGATTGGTCACCTATCCACAGACTGATCTTGGCAAGATAGCTTACCTTCAAGCATAGATACTGTCTATGTGCCCATACCCAAGCTTATCCACTCTCAAAACAGTTGTCTGTTAACAAACAAACTTGCGGAAGTATGTAGACTTATATAATCCCTTTCCTTCCTTGTGGAAAATGACCAAAATGTGATCAATTTCCTCTCTGACAGAGTGTCAGTGGGTCGTCAGTGTCGTTGCATCTCCAGTCAGTATCGTTTCCTTTGTTTTGTTCTCAGTTAGCTCCGACCGAGAGATTGGATGCTGAGGCTGTCGCGAATAGCAATCAAATACGTACTCCGACTGCCAAGTGTAACGAAAATATTATTTATTTCACAAGCAGTACAACCAGATATTATATCTTCTGTTTATGGGTTCCATACAAAATGGTTTGTGTTGCCATTTATCGTATTAAGAAGAGCTCGACGTTTACTGAGTAGACAAGTGAGCAGCCGTCAATGAGAAAACATTTGACCAGTTTAAAGTCTTTAGCTCGTTTTTAAAACGGGCGAAACTATTGAACCCTGAATCCTACTGCTTGAATTTGATAACGTAACCCAAGATTTTCGTTCTAATGTGATCATTGATTGATTGACAAACCTATTTATCTAGACTCTATCTCATAATCCTGAAACCATTTATTCATCATCATCACAGTCCGACCTAACCCACTGTTGGTAATTATAATAGGCCTATCTTTGCTGGTGCCAATCTCCAAGTTCCTGTGCCAGTCTTATCCACGATACTCCTGCAATGTCAACGAATGTCGTCCGTCCATCGCGCCACCGGAGTACCAACACTTCTCTCGCCGTTTCTTACTTCGTACCATTAATTACTATATATTATATTTGAGGGCAAAACTATAAGCATCTCATCAGCTTCATCTTCAAGGCCTCAACAAGTGATAATATGGTGTAGGCGAAACCCAACATTTCCACGGGAGCTATTAAATGATAAGAATGTTTTTAAAAACATCCGATAAATTTATACAGTAATTAAATTAAATCAACGCTTCCAATTAACACATATTTAAAGCAGATTATTGCAAATTAACAAATTCCAGATCTTTATCAGTCAACATAATTTATTTAATGTGTTCAAAGGAATTTGAGAACAGTTAAATAACATGAAACAATGTCATGATTCATAATGCAAAATACCGCTGCCAGTCAAGTGTAAGGCGAAATGTTCTGAGAGTTGTACTCATTATCATTTGTTATAGCAGTATTCTGCTGTGTAGGTATAAGATGAAACCCTTTCCCAAAGTCCAAGAGACTTGTAATTCAATTTTATTTATTACCATTTGTTTTCCCTTCACAATACTGGTTCAGAGATTAATGTATTAGCTTTTTACCGTCACGAAAGCATCGTAACTGCATTTTTCTTCAACCGACTCTAAAAATTACAGCCTATTGCTGGCAATTGGCCATTCTAAGAAAGAACAAAAGAAAGACATATTTGGCACAAAGGCACATGACCTTTGTGCCAAATCTGAAAAGGGCAAATAAATTTAAACTTGTAATGATAGTGTTTATAAATGTTAAGTTCATTATGTTTGGAGAGATAAAACACAAGCGAAGGGCTTAAAATGAAGCTGGAGCTCCTCAAGTTCCGGGTTGTGCTCACGATTTCTGACAAATGCTTGCACTGACTGATCTGGTCCCCTCATATCTGTGTGGTTCTTTCCTCAAAAGACCATTTCAGACTCTAATATGCATGGTTCTTACATGATCTGACCAAGATAATGTCTGGACTTTAAAAGAAACAATATGACCTGTGAGTTTCTTTCCGTGTTTCTTCTCAGAGTAGTTACATAGTGAAAGACCGATCTCACCTTCTAGCTAAAAAATGACGTGTAAAAGTGTTTGTGTGACCTATTTACAGAAATAAAGATTATATATAATTTATTTATCATTGAACACAAACAATTGCCAGCGTTTGCCCGTCGGGATTGTGTAGGAAACACTCCTTACATTTTCATAACCTAACTATCTGCAATCCTGCATCCAACCTTTTTTTATTTAGGAGTGGAAAATCCTCATGTATACCCCCGCCCTGGGAGGGCGGAGGACTCTGTCAGATTCTTACTGACTAAAAACCACCCCGTGTTACTTCTCACACCTGCGCCGGGGGTCACGGGAACGGTAGATACTACCGCGACCCCCGACTGGTGCCGGCCTCGCCTAGTCAGCGAGGGGAGTGAGGTGTTAGACTCGCCTCGCGACGTCTAAAAGGGGCGCGCGTGAACACGACGCGCCGCCATCTCGGGTCCATATACGTGGGGGGCGGCGGACATCGCCACGTCCGTCGCCCCTGGACCCATTCAGAGGGGCTGGACGAGGGCGTTGTCCACCCTCCGCCTGCGCCCGGTGCGCCTGCTGCGGGCAAGGTGAGTGGAGGTAATCTCCCTCTCCCTTTCTGCAAGCCTCCTTTTGTGAGATGACTGTTTCGCAGAAGGACACCACCGCGTCCCAAGACTCGACGCCGCCGACCATCCTCTCAACCACGGCCGGCAGCGACAGGTCACTGCCTACTCCAGAGATGAAAGCACGGCGCGGCTCCTCCCAAGCGGCACACGCCAGCGTAGGCCGCGCCAAATCCTGCATCCAGCCTACCCTAACTATTTTGCCTCCACTAAAACATAACATAAACTAAACCGTAGCGTAATAACAACTAAGTATAATAACTATCTAGTTAATAAATGGCGCCGTGTCATCCACTTAATTACAATTAGTAAACTAATGAGAATTGATGCTTTACGTGCTAATGGCGGCGTTCGTATCGACTACCAATCAGCCTATAGGGCTGTATACCTATCTACCTTTAGTTTACTATGTGATCCACTTACGAAGAATTATTGGTAGCTTTTAGTAAAAGCCTCAGATCCTACAGGGCTATTTAATTGTGTATTATATCTCCGTTGAGAGTTTATAATGATGATCACTGGGCAGTGTTAAACTTTTAACTGTCAAACAGCTGGTTTCGTATTGGCTTTCATCAGTGTCTATCTAGGATGATGTTATGTTCTCTCGCAGAGATTATGAAGAAGTACCCATTACCCCGTCTGATAGTCACCGTAACTTGAAGTCCACTTAAAATGCAATAGGTACGCTTTTTTGGAAATTCTCAGTTGTCACGAAAGTTCGTTGTGCAACTGGTTCCATTTAGTCACAGACAATGAAAAGAAAGCCCTGCAGGACACGAGGTCCCCGAGTTGAGTGAAGGGTTTCCATCTCGAATTTTACAGAAGCAGCTTAGCATCTAGATTTCTGCCAGTGAATGGCGAAAGGTTCGCCCGAATCACATGGGACATAAAAGCAATAGTGAAATGAAGGTGTGTAAAAATGGGTATACTCAACTCGTCTGTGTATACAAGCGTGATGTCAATGTAACATTAAGTCAAAGATATAACAATAGATATAATATGATATTAGATCAAGTGAGCTTCTTAGTAAAAAGTTAACTGCACTGTGGAGTTTGAATTAAGAGAATTATTACATTTAATTAAAATAAATTTCGCGACTTAAGCTTAGCCAAGCTTGATCTTTGAAAAAAATAACTAGGTTGTTACTTCGCCTGGCTGAAATGCAGTATTTCGGGCAAAATTTTAATTTCAATCATTCTTCTGTTGTTTTAGTTCTTAGGCCTTTAGTTAGGCCAGAACAGGTCTAGACTCCCGCTTAAAGCCTAAAGCCACCCTGTATACATGCAGTTATGTATGTGTGTCGTCGATAACACATTCCGGCAGATAGTGATGCGCGGTCATTACAGCCTGCGGCCGCCGCGCGGTACGTAGCCGACAACTGTGGGAAAATATTAACAATGCGTCATATAAAACGAAAATATTCTAATTGATTTAATAATGTTTCAGCTCATGATTGTTTTAAGTGTAATTTTATATTTGTTTTTTTTTTCTCATAGGAACATAGTTCACTGAAAATGAGATTCACAAAATATCTAAATACCTACGTATGTAGCTTTGCATAATTTTCATAATCGTAGCATTTTTTACAGTTTGTTTAAGTTTTAAAAACATTTTAAATGTGTTTTAAAAATGAAAATTAATGGCAATGAATATGATTTAAATGTTTTTTCTTTTTATAATAAATACATATTTAGTTAGGTAGGAATTATATTACACATGTTTATGTTGTTAAGTAGGCTGTTGTCAAGTTGACCTTTTCGTTTTTTCCCTTTCTATGATATTTTTATACCACAAAGGAAGAAGATGCATATATAAGTATTATATAATGTAGCGACATCTATCTCGCCACATACAAACTAATGACCGATATCCTACATCGCGGTATCAGAGTTATCCGCGCACTTTGAACGTATACAAGTTCCCGACTACAACCGTCGGGCAGTAGTTAGCCCGACACAACATCCGTCTGGTCGAAGGATCCTCCCTTTTCAATGGTGGATGAGAAACTTTACACCCTGTTCCTCATGCCTTCAAGTATAAGGTTATTTGTTTTGTTTGTTTGTACCTCGATGACACGTTATTATGTTAAGCAATTAAAACATATATCATTAAGCAGTATAATTTCTGCAATTAAAAATGTACTATTTGAAGCGTAAGTTAAAGCATAAATCAATTAACCAAGCCTATCGCAGCACTAAAGATTTTCGCAGGCATCGCTATCGCTCTTAAATTTCCGACTAATTGCAAACAATAACCTTTTAAGACTTCAAAGAACCGACCAGACACAAACTTCCTCTTTCGCAAAAAAAACTGCGAACTTCCGCAAAGATGAGACACCATGAGATAACTCGGCTAATATTCATAAAATTACGAGACGGTTACTTACTCGCTCGCGTCCGGCTGAGTCATGCTCGGAATGCCGTCAGTCCGGCCGGCGCCCCCCCCCCCCCACACCGCACCGACCTCTCTCCGTGAGGCCCAGTGTCAGTGTCTACTGAGCCTATCATGAGAACTGCATAGCATACAGCTCATCTATGGAGGATCCGCGAAATTATGACGTGACAAGTCCTCCATTTTGTAAGTGGGAATGCTGACCATCTTCTTTTTGGAAGAAACCTGACAAAATATCGGTCCTGAAGCTTTTGGTGTTAAGAATCTGAAATATACGCTTCGAGGTTTTTGTTAACGAGGGCTGACGAAAATATTTTTAACTTTTAAAAGTTGCCAGATTAAATTTGTTTTGGCCTGTTCCATCAAAGAGATGACAAGATTTTGTACTTTTCACAACTTTAAATTAATTCAGAACCTTTGATGAAAACTTTGAGTCAGTGCAGAAACGTAGAACATTTGTATCATCAGCAAGTGATTTCTCTAACACGAATATTTCTAAATATCATCAATATTTTCCTTAAACAAACACATAACAAGATCCCGAAACGCTTGCTGACTCAACTAGTTTAGATCTTCAAAGGGTAGGTAAAGGTGTCGTAACGAGGGTAAAGAGAGGCGTTATATCGTATATCTACAGTTTGCTGATAACGGTGTGATGGAGCCAGGGTCCTAGGGTCTCGGGGTCTCATGTGTCGCGGGACGGACCTTTAACATGCTATTAATTTTACTAAATATGTTTAAGTTGCGCGTTTGGACATTTAGCGACCCTAGTGAAAATTTGAATATAAAGATCTTATTTTTCCTCTCAAGGGAGTTTGATGAAAAGGCATTATGTACTAGATGAGGTTACACTTTAATAGTAATGTTTAAACTTGTTTGTAGTTCGACTTAAATTTGTTTTTCCTCATCATTATCTTATTAATTGCGGAATATAAGTTACAACAACCAGTATAATCTTTAGATTAGCTACCCTTAATTTGTTTAGAGTTTATTAAAGACCAGCAGGGTCGTCTATTGCGTATCTCGTTCATAGCGATGATCACTGGGCCAAGTGTCCAACGATTAACTGTCAAACAGCTAGTTTCGTATTAGCTATCATCAGTGTGTATCTAAGACGTCATATGGACTTGCAGAGATGTGACTCAGCGCACAGTATTCCCCGTCTGATAGTCACCGTAACATAAAGCCCACTTAAAGTGCACTACCATTTTTCTGTATACTCTCAGTTGTCATGGAAACTGGGGCTCGAGTCTGCTATTGCAATCGTGTCTCAATGACCGGTCATTGATCGAATATTTGACAACTTTGACAGTTTCTGTATGGGAAATGTGTCATAAGCTTGACGTCATACGTCAAAAATCGATCATTGACCGGTCATTGAGACACGATTGCAATAGCCGCAGGCCTAGCCATATTACAAATTCTATTTCTATTATCGTAATCGATAAGGCGAGAATAGAAAAAAATGGCGTATATGGAATCAGCTGCTTGTCAACTGTTAAGTGTTAACAAGTAGAATTTGTAATATGGCTGAATATGAAATACACTTGACAGTTTACAAACAGCTATTCCATATACCTACGTCATTTTCTCTCTAAAATAGAATGGACATAGAATTTGTCATATGGCTAGGCCTGCAGACTCGACCCCCTGGACGCCAGTTAGTCACTGGCAATGAAAAGATAGCCAATCAGCCCTACTGGGTGACTAGAATGATTCATGACTGGTATTGTATCGATTAGCTTCGCACAGTTTGCTTCCAAGTGTTTTACGTGGTTCATTGGTAGCGAAAAAAATACACCAACAGATTGGAATTGAGATGTTCGCAAACTTTCCGGCAAAAACTTTAACAATCTGTCACTTGAGGACAAACGGGGGAATTGGAGTTTGACAGAGCAGTTTGTCACAGTTTGACATTGAGTGAGAAAAACGAAGGGTCGCTGGGACGGAGGGATTAGACCTCCATTTTAAAAGCTGTATTTTGTTCGTATTATGTGCATAGCGCAGGCTTCATGGAAATGAGTTTTAAAAATGGCACAGGTTCAGTAACAATTGCCATTTGACATTATATAATGTGTAGTACCTATCTGGTGAGATGTGGATGTTGAGCTCATTTTGCTAGTGTCAGGCAATATACGTGTCTTAGGATTATCGCCTCTCGATAGCTGACTCATCGGGTATAATGAATGTAATCCTTAGAGCGCCATAAAATTTATCGAAGTATAAAGTTGGCCGCAGTCAATAAGTTTTACGACGTCTCAACAACAGACTATTTCGGAATTAGAAAACATTACATTTAGATACAAAACTTTTTTTTCCATCGGGGACAAGTAAAAACAACAGAACACCACCTCCTACGGTAATAATGTAGGCAAAAAATGAGTATCAACGAACAAGTTAACATTAACTTTTAAGAAGATACGAATAATTTGTTCATAAAACTGAATCTCCTAATAACAAAATTTCAGAGGGGAAGTTTTAATCATTTTGGTCAATACAATAAGTTCTAATCTATCATCATCGTGGAGTAGATTCAATCGAACACGTTATTTAATCTAGCATGAGATTTGATAAAACGTAGCAATAAAAGTTGAGAGTATAAAAGAGAAAATTTACGATAAAGTGACATAATTTGTGTCGTAAAGTGGAATGCACAATACACGTGCCTCGTGCTGTGTCGATGTCAGATCTGTGAGAGCTGAGAGCATGTAATTTGGGTAGTTAGGTGCCAATGAGGTCGGAAAACTATGCGCATTGTGACGTTACATAGTTACATACATTGGGAAAACCTGTTACTTACGAAATAACATAATTTCCCTCATGAATAACACAGCTCGAAATAGTGCTGAAAATATCCACAACTTATTTTCATTTCTAAATTAGTATTGTTACCGCTGTTTGGAAACTCCGTATAATTATAACTTTTTATCCGCCGCAAAAATTTCGGGATGTTACCTACAAAAGCTTGATGCTTATCAAATAAAATCCAAAAAAATCTTGTAGAGTCCTTTTGTTTTTTTATATATTTTTCTCTGGTGTTATGGAGGGAGGCCCTGCACAATTACGTGTTTGATAAAAGTCGTAACAAGGGCGTGGGCTGGTATCGATCGCGCCCGTGACACGCCGTATCTAGTCCCTAGGACTGGGCGACGGGATAAACTATTGATTGCCTTCCTCTACATTGAACCCTTTGTGGCAATTTTAGGGAATGCGGTGAAGGTCGGTGCAGCAATGACGTTAAAAATTCTTTAGTATTGTATCGTGGTGCAGGTTGTTGTCAAGCATTGATTGTTGCTAAGTTGCTGTCGATGGAAAAGTAAACCTGATATGTTAACAGAAGTACCTTTTTCCTACGCTAACTTTGGCTTTGGTTAAGCTGCTTTTGTTGGCCAAAAGATAATAAATGATTATTGTTTTTGGATACAGAGAAATAAATAACTTAGCGATATTTTTCTTTCATAATTTGCCTTAATTAATTTATTATTAAAGTAGCATATAATAGTAGCGGTAAATCGTCATTTATAACCATAGAAGTACAGGCTGTCGTATAAAGTAACTTGCGTCAACTAAAGAAGTGCAATGTTATAATCAAGTTGAGACAATAGCTCATAAATCGATGGACGGCAGTCGAGTTAATAACATGGTGTTATTCAAAGTTATCGTGACGTCGGGTATGTCGGGAAGTGTCGGATTAGGACGGCGCCGCGTGCGGCATCCGATGACCATCAGTGTTGGCATCGGGACAAATAAGTTTGTGGTCAGATTGCCGTTAATTTTGGCAAAGGTAGCACTTGGCCTACTTAGTACCAGCTTTGACTACAAATAATATTGAAGGATCAGATTACCACCAGTGTTGGTAACTACCAATCTTGGCACAGATGTTGCTTCTCCGAGAAACACAACGGTGCGGATTGCACATGTATAGTTCATGATTCATTGTGTTTGTATTCACTCAACGATAGTAGGTAATCATTGGTAATAATCGGAAGGTGTTCAAGGTTTAAAATGCGAGATGCAAGTAACCTTTATTTGCTGTGGGGAAATCCTGAAGGATACTTACCGGTCCTACCAGAACCATGACTTATAAGGCTCGGGGATACCAGTACAGTCGCGCTCAACACCAAGTAAAGCCATTCATAGGGAGCCCATCACCAAGAACGACCAATCTCTCGACCACCCATCCTTCTTTAAAAGCGTGTATGGGACACTGCGCGCCGCCTCCTAAGACCTTTTATTCACCGAATTTAAAAGATAGGATAAGATAATATATACTTATATTTGCTGAAAGAACAGTTTTTTTTGATAAAAGAAAGCTTTTGCGTTTTTTTGATGGGGCTGCAGCATGTAAGGGCCTTCGCAAACGACGTTTTTAAACGTGCTGATGACGCGGGTACGCAATCAGTACTCTTAGCAAACGCAAGCCGTTTGGTCTGTTGAAACCGCACATATGTGAACTTTCTTAATACGAGATGACAATTAACGCGCATAGAACGTGCTTGTCAATAATGCGCGTCGTCAGAGCAACTAAAAAAAGTGGTGTGAAAAGGACTTGATGCATCTAGTTACTAGATAAATAACGGTAAAATAGAAAGAAATTTAAATGAAATCGGAATTATAAATGGCGACCTTGTTTGTTTTGGCGAGGAGTTGCGAGGAAAACCGACATACCTAGTTATAATGATATAGTTTTGAGCAGGCAATGCGGCTAGCGTCGTGACACGCAATGCAATGCTTATCGAAGTTGATAGAACCTTTCCTTTGTCTTTTAATAACATGCCTATTATCGATCTTTTAAATTTTAATCTATTATAAAGACAATGTGATTCATTATTTATCCTTTGCTTCTCAGATATGAAGAAAAAATCTTCACATGAAAAAAATAAAGAGCGCAAAATAAACTTATAATTGTATACTTATGTTTTCTAAAGTTGGGGTGTAGGTACTTTATAAAATGTTCTTGTTTCGTAGCCTGCTCAGTTTACTTGGTATTAATTGATAGCACACAGAATTATTCAAAAGGTTTACGGCATGAATTTCTCTCACATTGAGAGATTATTATGTGTAGGTATACATACAACTCACGCCTTTTTCCCATGAGGGTTAGCAGAAACTACAGAACGCCATCTGCAACGATTCTTACATACTTACTTCTTTTGCTTCATCAACGTTCATACATGTAGTCATGCACACGCCGGTTGCGAGTACTAAGCACCTGGCCTTTTTGAAGAGCCACACCAATAAGGTCTGTGTTCTAGGTCGCATCCCCTAGTTAGTCGCCTTTCATTCTTCCCCTAACGTGACTATCTAAACATAATCTTTTCGATAGAGAGCCGGGCTGACTGAAAGTTCAGGAGCTATTCTGTTTATTTTGTAGACTGTCTACCAATATCGTTTGCACTAAAAGCAACTGTTTCTAATACTTTACCCAAAATGGCATTTGTACAAAATGGTTGTGCGGTTTTGAACAATCTAAAAACACAACAAAGTTAGAGTATCGAATCGATCCTTTAAATAGACGGTGCAGTTTAGTTCAGCGCTGCATACCTCACGTTCGATTCCCGCACGGAACAGACATTTTTATGGCCTACAGGTAATAGGTTCGGGTCTATTTATTTGTAGACGTAAGCTTATATTTGTGTAAAGTTTAGAAAATATAATATCCTGGACTTTTTAATATTGTTTGTAGTGGTCCTTCCGCCCATTTCTAGTTTATGGTGGCATTTGAACTCAAACACAGGTTCGGCAAACATTGCTCTCCGCTCGAAGTTTGCAGTGAGTCGGGGGACGTGATCGACGACATGATTGCTTATCTTAACGGTGCTCATTAACGGGATCAGCAGATTTATCCTCTCCGCTTGACAGAGCTTGAAGAGTAATTTGGCAAAAAGAGGAATAGGGTTGTTCGTGTCACGAGATATTTTTGATTAAACTATATTCAATGTAGAATAGAATACTTGTCTATTTTTTGTCTGTACCCAAATAAATCTTACAAATAATTACTTTAGGAGCCACGTATGGAGTTACAATGGGCCACGTTATCGCTTAAAGATCGTAGATCACTGTTTTGCATGAGTAGCCTTACTCATACGTACCTATACTAGTTTATTGTGTTTACATATCAGTACAATAAGAGGAGTGGGACAATATTCAACACAGGCGTAGCCCTAGAACCATCAATAAAATACACTGGCCTGCAAAACCAAGTACCTACTACACTTTTAAATTTCAACTATTTTAAAATTTAAAAAGTTATATGTAGATTCAATATAAAAAAAAAAAACATTTTGTAGCCAATGGGGTATTTGACAAAATTTTAGGTTTTAGTCCCTCATCTAGATAACAAGAAAATATTCGACACATACTTTTTCCTTTTTCACGTAATAAAAAAATAACGGCGATATATCGAGTCCAAACGTCGCATGACTAGTTTATATTAGATAATAAAGAAAGCACAGGACCTACAAAAATAATAATAACAAAAATAATATAAAACTAAATAATAAAAGAGAAGACCTGTGCGAGGCCAAAAAGGCTCCTATCTCAGCATGATGCTGCGATAAATGAAAACAAATACCGCAGCGCTGGTATTCTGATAGGGCCCACTGTGATGTCACGGTCACACCTACGGACACAAAATACATTTACGCACAAAAGAAATAGTAAAAAAAAAGAATAGATAAATATAATACTCACAAATAAAATAAACACTAAAGTTACAAGCCCTCTTCTCAACTTCAATGCGCTTAATCATTGAATGTCTTTGGCTTAATCTAAGCAGTTTTCCATCAATTTAAAAAAAAAAAAAAAGTGTCGAATTTTCTTGTAATCTAGATGAGGGACTAAAAACATTTTTTTTCCAAATAGCCCATTCTTATTTTCGAGTCCATTTTATTCCGAAAAGATATCTTGTGTACTTAAAAAGTTAATCCAATGTTATAAGTGTGATACTTAGTTTTGCAAGACAGTGTATAGAGCATGCGAAAATTAAATAACCTGTCATTCATACGCCAAATATAAACTCCCTATCCCAACTGAGTGACTACGAGTTTCAGTAACAAGCCACGTTCAAAGACAGCAGCGAATGTACTCAGAAAGCTTAATTAACTTGTATGACAAAGAAGTCGGTGTCACTAGAGAGGTCCCGGCTAGCTTCCATATGTTTTAATTAAAGCCGTCGGCTATACGGCGAGGCTATGTGTGGCCACGGCTATGTTGGGAAACGGCTATGTCGGGCCACGGCTAACGAACGGCCGGGATGAGCCGGCTTATTACGAGCCACGCTGGAGAGTACAATTAATATTGTGGATGTAATATTTAATTTTGTGGATAGAGTGTGAGTTTCTAAAGGCTTTTATTATATTTTGTCGTTGCTATATTAGGTAAGCTTTTTATGGCGTCACATTTTCGAGATTGTTTTTTTTTTTTAATCTATAAACCAGTGCTTGACTGCAATCCCACCTGATGGTAAGCAGTGTTGCAATCAGTGATAGTGAAGCGCACTAGTTAGTTAGTTAGTTTTGGTTTTCAGGATAAACTATTACCTTTGAGTTGATTTTGTGTTAGATACGACAATATTACGTTGTTCCATACATTCATTTATCAGACCCAGAGCTGGCTTCCACGAAGAATAGGTATTTCAATTTTGTCTGGAATTCCGGTAATGGATGAGTTAATTCTAAAAATTGTCAATGATTTAATTTACAAAACCTGATTGTTAACTCTACATAATAAAAATCATTTTATTGTATTCACATGACAAGTTTTCTGTAACTCAAAATCGTAACCTAGTTGGCATGTATTACGTATAATGTATAGGCAAAATCAGAATACTTAGAACATGATCGCAAAATATCTCCGATGTAAAAAGTAATTTTCTCAACGAACTTCCTACCTATCAATACCTTTCTTTTGAAGTAGGTACAATAAAGTAACTACTAACTAAATGGCAGAATTTCATCGACAAGTAGATGAACTACATCGACCCCTACCCTCCATTAACAACATCCTGCGCCAGATAACTCGACTAGCTCCATCAGCGAATGTGGCGGCTGCGAGGTTATTACTCTGGGTTCCTGATCGCCGCCCTACTTACAGTTCAGCCGCCCGCCCTTCACGAGGCCGCGGCTCATCGCCCATAGATACAACCAACTTCCTATATTTGTCGCATGTCGCACGCACACTTATGTGACAGTCATTTATATGTAAATTAGGGAAATATAAGAAAAGATGGTGCATTAGCGTATGGCTGATGGATTCCTCGACGGTATTATGTCTGCGCAAGTTGACATAAAGTTATCAAATAACAACTTTACCAAAATGATGCACCATCCTTTCAAGCACAGACTTACTTGGCAAGAAAGCGGCAATAGCCCAGTGCCTAAGGCGTCGGCCTAGCGATCGAGAGGTCGACAGTTTGAACCCCACCCATTGCACTATTGACGTAAACACAGGTATATTTAGCTTAGTAGAAGGGGTTAGCAAGACTATAGGTAATGTGCAACGCATTGCTAGTAAGCTTTATTACAAACAAAAAAAACTAAGACAATCGTTATCTGCCTGCCTTTCCTAACGGTACTGAAGTCGGCTTCAGAATCTAGTCTAACCCGATGGAACAGAATATTACAAGGAAATACTAATAATGATGTTATCCAGCAAGATTATTTCAGAATGACAAAACGTTGTCATCACAATAACATCACACTAGGCTAACACAATAGATCTCTGATATGACGAATGCCACCCTATGTAGCTCTTAAAGGTATTATAGTTACTTCATTTACAATAACATTTGACCGAAGTTAAAAAGGTTAGTTTTAACTCACACTTTGTAACGAAAGTACAGTTTTTCATTTTAGTTGAAAATTACAGTGTCAGTGATAAAAACCTCAAAAAAGCAGGGATTATATATATTATATATTATATATGAACACGTTCTTCGTTTCACTTAGCTTTAAAAAAAAATGTTTTGCATTCCTGCTTCAACGAGCCTATTTTTTCTAATATTATAAACTAGCAGACGTCCCGCGGTTTCACCCGCGTAGGTCCCGTTCCCGTGGGAACACAGGGATAAAAAGTAGCCTATGTGTTGATCCAGGGTTTCGGCTAACTCCATACCAAATTTTATTAAAATCCATTCAGTAGTTTTTACGTGAAAGAGTAACAAACATCCTTACAAACTTTCGCGTTTATAATATTAGTAGGATAGGATAGAGTATAGGTATTTGTAAGTTTTATTTTGGTTTACAATAAAGAGTAAGTATTCTATTCTAGATAATCGAAGAATAAGTAAATTAGAATCGTAGCAAATAGCTTTCTGTAATATCTGAAAACCCCCAAAAGAATAAGGCCTGAGTTTATGTATGCAGTAGGTAGGTATAGGTACGCGTGACCGAATAAGGTACCATGAAATATCTTCGCAAACTTTAACATACAAATGAATTCTCACCATCCGACGTATTAAGGAAAACGAGTATCTTGTCTAATGTAGCCGATATGTACCGCCCGCCCTACTTCCAGTTCAGCCGCCCTGACGCCCGCCCTTCTCGAGGCCACGAGTCACTGACTCCGGCTAATCGGAGCCTTCGCTAAGGTCGACCACAGTTAACCTTTGTACACGAAAAATGATACTTAGGCTGTGACGGTGTTAATTATGCCGCTCCCGTTTTATGTTCATTAATTTTGTCTTTGTTTGTGTGTGTTTTATTGGTAGGGCCTGCTTTTGAAGTATTGGGTCATCGGTTCAAAGCTTGGGAAGCAACAATAAGAAATAAAGATTATGTGAAGAATTACAGAAAAAAAAAATGAGTGGAACTTTCATCACGTAATAAACGCCCATGGAGCCTTCCATATGCCGTATGTCCCTATAAATAATGTATTCAAATATAATAAAACTAGCAACCCGCTCCGGCTTTGCACGCATAAAATATACCTAGATATAAACCTATCCCTTGAATCATTCTGTTTATTGATGAAAACCACATTAAAATTCGTTACGTAATTTATTAGATCTCTGTACAGAGGGCGGGAATCTACTTGTTTAAATAATAATTAATAATAATAATTATTCTTACTAATCTTCTTAATAATTATTATTCTTTCTTTTTCTTTTCTTAATAATTTTTCTTTAGTACTATGTATAGAAGATACATATTTATGTCACGTCTTTTTCTACTGGGGGTGGGCAGAAAATAGGCCTCCTTTTGCTTCGTTAAACTTAATACATCTTGTCATACAAGCACGATGGCGATTGCGAGCACTACGCAACTGACCTTTCTGAAGAATATACCTTTAATTCATTATTTGTATAGTTTATCATTATAGATTTAAAGTAGAAAAACATCTTCATTGTTATAGGTAAAGTGTACCCACATGTGGGTAAATTTAGGTTGATAAACTCTACATGTTTTTCAAACTGTTAAAATAAAGTAAATTACTGATAGTAACATGTTAATTTTCAAATATAATGTATGAATGTATTATACTTACTCGTAAGTAGATATAATTTGTTTTCATTCATGATTATTTACTTGCAAATACAAGTGCTACAATAAGTAGTGTTTGCACAATGCAAGTACTATATATTATGACATCATTTACATAACATTAATATTTATTACTAGCAGACGTCACGCGGTTTCACCCGCGTAGTTCCCGTTCCCATGGGAATATAGGGATAAAAAGTAGCCTATGACATTCGGGAATAGTGCAGCTTCCCAACGGTGAAAGAATTTTTTAAATCAGTCCAGAAGTTGCGGAACCTATTCGATGCGGACAAACAAAAAGTCAAATCTTACCTCTTTATATTAGTATAGATTTAAGTATGTCTGTTCATTTTGAAATAATTGAACTCAGTATCATCTACAATAATCTAATGAAAGGCTTCAATAACCTGATGCTTATAGGTATAATTCTCGCCATTCAAAATTGTAGGGTGCGTATTACTAAATTAATTTCGCAAGATAATTATTGATGTAGGCGTTACATTTCCAACAATTTCAGCAACTCGAAGCCTTTCAATTACTAATTGCTTTCAAGTCAATTCAATTAACCTTGTAAGCTGCTTTGATAAGCTACACCAACCCTTATAAATACGAGATGATGATAATACCGTCTGTCGTAGTTTGCTAGCAGCCGAAATGAATTAATGTGATAATTATTTTGAACAGTACAGGATATACAAGGTGAAAAAAATCATAGGCCCTGAAATGACCACTGTCAATGTTTTAGATAGATTAAACAAAGTCGCGTCAAGTAGTTACACCATTTATAACTCGAGAACGGCAGGACCAACTTTTATGATTTTTGTGTTGTTGGTTTTACGTTGGCTTTACCTTGGTTTTTTCATGTTTTGTGGTACAAAACATGAAAAGTCTTCGAAAAAATAAATATCAAGAACATTTGTTCCCTTATCATTTTTCAAACGCATTGCCATCTTGGATGACATGACAGCTGATAAACTTCCCAATTTATTAGCAGGTAACAATTTGACATTTGTCTTAAGCTAAAACTAAGAAGGCAAGGTTGTCAATTTATACGTACCTACGTTCTGAAATTGCAAGCTTTTCAGATGTTTGCTAGATGTCTGTAATAAACTAGGACGATTTTGTGTTCCTTTGCAACCCTATCTTGGCCTAGTTTAAAGTTGTTAACGGCAGTTTTGGGCCCATCTTGAACGAAACTTCTGAATCTTCCAGAAACTTGTAGTTAGAACCACCTACTGAGATATAGGATATTTTTGTAATAAAACGAATAAGTTTGCTGGTTGAATAGACAAATTTATAACTTTTTATCTAGCCATGGTACCTACACTTTTATCCTGGTACATATTTTAATCACTAGGTGGTGGTAGTATGAAGTAAACTACTACTATTTTGACATTATGTACATACATACATAAACTCAAGCCTTTTTCCCATGGGGCTGGGCAGATACCGGAGCGCTATCTGCGCTTCTTTCTTTTGTCGTTTACCTCCATTTATACATATTGACATACACACATGCCGGTTGCGAGTACTACGCACCTGACCCTTCGAAAGAACCTCACCAATAAGGTCTATGTATGTCATTTTAGAGCATCCCAGCGTGTCCACTAAAATTTGCCTTTAGTCGTCTTCAATAAACATTAAACATTGTGTACCTACAAATTACGCAACGTAATGAAGTATTGTTCTTGTAGTTGTCTTAAAGCTCAAGAGTTATTATACTTATAATCTTAGAAATGCACGCAAAACACTTAAAATCTTCAGTCGCTAGTGAAAACAGTTGAAACTGGTTTTAATGAAGGTGACGGTCGTTATTAAATATTGGCGTTTACATCATTAGGAGTTACGTGTGCCCTGGACATAAGTCTGCATTTTTAAGTGCGTAGGTACCTATTTAATTTTTATCTTGTACCTTAATTAAATTTTAATCGTTCGGAATTAAAACAGAACTAAGAAATAAAGCAATAAGTTACTAAACAATCATTTGCGTTCAAAGGTTTCAAAGTTAATTATTATTAGGACTTTAGGTAAAAGGTATTAAGGGGATACCTTGTAACAGTTTATATACAAATTGCTTTCAAATGGGTGACTTTCCAATGGTAAAGGCCCGCATCTATGTTTACCTTAAACAACTTAGACATGTGACGGGAAAGTTAAAAATCGTCAGAAAATCTGAACTTATAAAGAACACTTAAGTATTGTTTTACCTGCATGAAAAGCGACTTACCTACCTTGAAGTAAAAATGAAAATTAAATACTCTCAGTATTTATTTTACATTTTATTTAATGTTTGAACTATATACTTGAAAGGAGCGCTCGAAAATCTACGCCATCATAGCATTTAGAATTCATAGAGATTTAGTAGCAGCCCGGAGTCTGGATCTGTGCCCGATTAATGGCAATAGACTCGCCTCTTATTTCATGAAACTTAAATGTGGGTGTACTACAGGTATACCCATAGGGTATACCGCTGCCTAACCCTTCGGGGCCAACTGTACAGGCGTGATGTATGATAATTATGTTACATTGTTTTATGTCAGTGTTTCATCCCGACATACTTACTTTACTGCCGCCAGTCGCGAGAAGACTGCGTTAGTCATGACAAACATTTATTGATGTTGCAAAATTTATTGAGATTTAGAATAATAAAATCCGAGTTGATTGAGAAAGTGCAGCGTATTACGTGCCACGATGATATAATGTTTTTGTTGATAAAATTAAATATTACGCGAAATGTGGCCGATTGATTTTGAAACACATTGCTTCACGTGTCACTTGAGAGGACAACAACCGAACCTACATATGTATATGTAGATGCTTGTTTTAGTTTGGACTTTAGATCAGAAAACAATTAAAATGGATTATTCTAAGATCAATCTCATAATTGTTATAGGTGTCGTTGGTATAGCTGACGCATGTGCTGCTGCTGAGCATAAGGTCTTGGATTCTAGCCCTGGGTGCCTTTAGTACCATGTAATAGGGGTGGACCCCTACTGCAATTGAGTTTTCAAATAATCGAATGACTGTTTGTACCCAGAGCGATGATACTATGGCCTTAAAGTGTTCTAGCGATATGTGTTTAAGAGGAAATGTTACCCTTTATAATTAAATGCCAATTAAAATTGCCTAAGCATGAGACTGTCTAGTTGATCCATGAAAGACGACAGGCACTTCATAAATAAAACACAAAAGACCTGTCAAGACTTTCATTTGAAAAGAAAGTCTCCAAACATTCTGAGTACATATACAAATCTGAGGGAATGATTTTTTCTCAAGAGTAAGGCGACATAAAAATAGCGAGCTGAATACACCGGGATTCGGGACGTAAATCAAAGAGCTCCGTAATGGCGGGGACTGTGGGGTGCCCATTCACAGGCCGACTGAAAGGGTTGTCGCGAGCTGTTCACGTTCTGTTCAATTACGTGAATACGAAGTGGATGCTCTTATGAGATTGTCATAAAAGCTTCGTGTAGCATATCATTTATATTTTTATGTAGTTTGAAAATATGGTATAGCTACGTCATAAATTGCGCTGCGACATAAATTCTTTCCCATCTGTAATACCAGTACCTGCCTAAAGCTTTCGGGTTACTAAAAATGTCTATTGAATGTTTTAGTAGTTTTGATTTGGGTGTGTTAATGTCTACTAAAGTCAACGGTTCGCGACTGTCTGTTCGAATATAAGAATTTTGCTATTTCCTTTATACCGGTAGGTACATTAAAAACAGCTTTATATATAATTTGCTTATTGTACAGAGATATTGCCAGACGGTGATATTTGATATTGCAGTAAACAGCCGTAAAATTACTAAGCAGAACTGAAGTCAGTTGCAACGTTGCAATCTTGTTACTCCGCACGGTGGTCTTTATGAAATAAGTGCATAATCATATTTGTTGATTATCTCCGTAATGTATTCCGTAAAATCTCAGTATGCAAGTACTTAAAACAGCAAGGATTATTACGAAATATTTACTACAGTCATTTATTAAATAAGTCTGATGTCGCAGTCAACATGATGCTTATCCGCGATTGTCGTCGGGTGAATGGAGCATTTTATTCGTGTATTATGCGCCCAGTGAGTGGGGGAGCCCTAGTCCTAGTGTTCGCGAAAAACAAAACTTTTCTAGAAAGTAATTAGTCGCATTGATTTGACGTTAGCGACTCACAGTGACGAGCTTGAGTGCCGCTCAACAAGGCAAGAGGGGAGAAAAGTTCAGATGTTACTTAATAGCAAGTACTACTTGAACTTCTTCCTTTTACAGCGCATTTTCCAGTGGGGGAAATTGAAAAACTTCAAAACTTTAACTGTTTTTGGCACGGCTTTATAGTTAGAAGAAATTGCCAAACAGGAAACAAAAATAACCGTATTTTAACGAAAAAACGGAGCGGAAGGATAATTGCAGTAATTGTGAAGTTACTATTTTCATTTTCATTGCCTAAGTTTCTTTTAAACTGAAACAAGATACATAATCATTTCCTGAATAACAAAACTAAAACCCTTACTATCTAAGCATACCCAAACCGGTAACAAAAACACCATCTGCCAAGTTTAATTCATTAACATTTCACAATCAACGCCTCAGAGAACAGAGAATCGATAGTAATGAAGTTAAGCAAGTCGGGATTTTGTTTCTAATTCATTTGTCTGCGGCAGCCGGGACTTGAACAGCGGGATTACAGAACTTGATGCAAATTGTCGGGAGCCCAGGGACCTCAATCAAGCACAATTGGTGTCGGAATTGGATTTGTGAGTCGTCGGCATGCCGTCAGAGTGCCGGACGGCTTTCCGGATTGTTCAAATGTTCGTAGAACGTCTCTAGTCTTGAACTGAGTGCTACTACTTTAGTAACAGAACTTGAGTCTTACGTGCCATCTTCACGGGTGATGTCAGATGTCGAACAGGACGATAGCCTCATCGTGCCATTAAATTATTGCCGTGACGTGTAGAGATAGGTTTATCGAGTTAAATATTGTATTCGGATGCATAGCGTTACGGTCGCCGCGATTCTTTCAGCGATGGAAATGGCGCTTTAAGAATATGACTGTTTGACTGATTAACCGAAAGCTTTGCATTCTGTGCCTAGAATTTTGAGGTAGAAAATAATTATCTATCTCGTAGTAATTAAGATTTTTAGAAGTCTTAAGTCATACTACCATTTAAAACGTTTTTAGAGACAAAACTTACTCATTCATAGGTTTTTGGCCGCTTACAACTCACTTTGTGAATGATATTATATTTCTGCTGAAGGCGAAAAGAAAGTAGTTCCACAGTTTTGTGTGCCAACCCTGTTGCTACAATTTTATTAAAGCCTATTCTTTTGTCGCAGGTCCCCTGGGCCCGCTGCCGAACGTGACCAGCGCTGACGTCGGCTTGAAAGAAGGTGAGTCCACTTTATTATATTGTGGTGCGGTGTTGATTGAGTGGAAGCTACGCTGTTCAGGGAGTTTACTGAAGGTACAATATAGTGTAGATCAGAAGGTGGAGAGATTGTTGAACGTTAATCACTTTTTTTTATTACAGCGTGAGCTAAAGTAAAGGCAAAAAAGTTTATTGACAGAATATAAAAGCAACCTTAAATACAAACAAATTAACAGTCCTGTGATTTATATTTAAGTAATCATACAAAATTGCAGCGGTTATAAATACCAGTGTATGTTTAGCGGTTGTTTGATTTTGAATGCCACTGACCTCCGTTCCAGTGCAAACCGTGAGCCCGTCCGTGAGCTCTATATTTATTATCCTCTAAAACCTTCTCTTTTAGTTTAGTGGCCGCAAATGCTACTCCTGAGCAAGTGGTCCTGGGTTCGATTCCCAGGCCGGGCAAAGAGTTACCGGGTTTTTCAAAAGGATTTAAGCAGCGGAATGTAGATCCTCGCTTCCATTTAGTGTGGTTAAAGACTGATCTGGTGTCTCGCTTTTTATACCACCCTATCTATCAGGCATGCCGTTTGTGAGTGTTATCTGCTGGAATTTATACGTGACATTAAGTTCTTTCCAAATAAATTAAGACCAATGCTACTAATTTATGTCAGCTAATACCAAAGAAAATAATATTTGGGCAAATATGTTAGCTGAACCTTTCTTCTTCTTCTTATCGTGTGGTTAGTAACTAACCTGGTGTCAGAGTTTTAATGCCGCCCATGGGCCTCTGACGTGGCATCACATGCCGTCGAGAAATATCTCTCAGGCATGCCGGTTCGCTCACGATGTTTTCCTTCATCGTTTTAGTGAACCTTTGTATTTGATGGACATAACATTCAGTAAGTTCCTAAATACGCTCTTAATATTTCTCAGCAATGTAGTATTCCTAGATCGTAGATAACGTAGTACGATTGATAACGATTGTCATTCATGATTTTTAGGAAGCTGTGCACTTGGCGACGTGGTGTACATGCCAGGAGATGAATTCCCGGGCTCGGAGCCGTGCGAGCGCTGCAAGTGCACGCGCGGAGACGTGCAATGCGCGCGCCAGCAATGCGAGCCACGGCCCGGCTGCAAGGCTCTGCACCGCCCCGACCACTGCTGCCCCACCTATCAGTGCGGTGAGTGCTGCTATAGTAATTGCAGACAAATTTGGTCAGCTACCACAAGTTCTTTCTTGAACGGCTTTTCCTTATGATATAACGCTTTTGTCATTAAGTTTATGATATAATTGTGATGCTACTTTCATACAATAGGACCTCTTTTCTAACAGATTTAGATCATGGAATTGAAGCATGTATCTTTAGTTGCATTGATGTGTATAATCTATGTCCAAGTAACTATTGAAATGTAATTTTCCAGAATGTGAGCAAGAAGGTCGGGTATATGGCAACGGTGAGAAGCTAGTGGATCCTGCAGACCCCTGCCGCGTGTGCTACTGCCAGGGAGGTGAGGTGGTGTGCCGCCGCATCGCGTGCTTCGTGCGCGACGACTGCTCGCCGCGCCTTGTGCCCGGCCGCTGCTGCCCGGAGTACGACAACTGCCCATTAAGAGGTGAGCCTTATTCCAAGCTAATTTAGTAAAGCGCCAATAGCCCAAAGGCTTCGGACTAGCGACCGAGAAGTTTTGAGTTCGATACCCACCCATTGCACTATAGACCTCAACCCACTCCAGACTCAAGCATCCTTAGCTTAGTTGGAGGGGATAACAAGACTACAAGTAATGTGCAACCCAACTTACTGTAAGATTAAAAAAAAAACATTTTATATAAATTTATTTATTTATTTTCATTTATTTATTTAAATGATATAGAGGACTTACAGCTAAAACAAATCAGTTATAAAACAGTAAGATAGACTGACAGCCACGGATATCGCTGACAGCCAATAAAAAGTCCTCACTTTTATAGGACAGGATATTACAAAATTATATTATCTTTTTTATGCACTTAATTTTAAATTTCAAACTATTTTACATTTATATGTTGATGTCATATTGTAGATTAATTGGTCTTTTATTTTCCATTTTTTCAGGTGTTACCAGTTTGCCGGGTGCTTCATCATCTATTTCAAGTGTTTCTTTATCTGAAAAAAATGAATCACAACCAGCTACACTAAAAGAGATTAATAAACCAGAGATTACTATTAAGGAAATCACTCCAGTGTCGGAGATCCCAGTCATTACAGACGTCAAGATCAAAGAGATCCTGCCTTCACCGAGTATAGAAGTAGCTGAGTATTCTTCCTCCAAGTCGCCTCTGATCCCACGAGAGGCTACTTCCGAAAAGAACGTTAAAGATAGTGAGCCCAGAACTGAACTTCCCAGCGTTATTGAAGTCCATTCGTCTTTACCAGTCATAGTTTCATCACCAGACGCAACAAGGTACTCAGATATAACAAACCGAAATGAAGACGCACCGCCATCCAAAATTAGTTTCTCTACACAAGATTCTACCCAAAGCGTCATTTACCCATCTCATGTCCCAATAGTTGCGACTATGGGGATTCCGCCTGTGACCCCTGAACCTCTGCCGGTAGCAACAACTAAAGCACCAATAATTGAAGAGGAAGATTTCGACCGCAATCCCGCTTTTCCTCCACTTCCAGATGATTTAGCTGTCCTAAGAAATCATGAAGACGAAATTGTACCAGAACAAGCTGCTGACAACGAGCATGTGCCTAGTCACGATATAACAGTGGCCAGTCCATCTCCGACCGTTGAACCTGAAGTTAAAGAGTTATTGACAACAACACCAAAAGATCTGCCAGATACAACGGCTACAATAACGACTACAGAGAGCCCTAAAACTTCGAGCGAAGTAACGACTGCTCAAGCAGATTTACCTGTCAGCAATGAATCCCCTGTCTCGAAAGGAATGCCAATGCTTAATTTGAGATCGGCTATACCTACAGAAATACTGAATGCACCATCAATGGTGCCCGAGGATATAACTGGTGAATCAGAAGAAACAACTACATTTACCTATGTTATTACTCAGGATCAGGTAACTACGACTGAAAGCCCACAAAAAATTGTGGAAATTGCGACCGAAAAAGCAGAAATATCTACGATTCTTACGAAAACATCAAGCGAAACTGTAACGTCGGTACCCGAATTTGAAACCACTACTATCCATAAGGCCACAGAAACTGAATTAGAGCCGAGTACTAAAGAACATGAACCAACAACTAGTTCTATAGCAAAGTCTAATGTTGCTACCGAAGTCACCTCGCAAACTGAACTTAGCTCTTTACCCATCGAAACGAGTGATCAGAACCCACCCGAAGTGCCCGAAAATACTACGAATGACAAAGAAGTTCCTTCTACATTAGATCCTTTAGATAACCCTTCAAAAAATCCAGTTACAAGCTCGGAAGTTATTACGGTATCCCGATCGGCTTCTAATGAAAATACTGGTTTTGAGAACGTAGAAACCACAGAGTTTGTTGTAACGTTTGGATCCTTGGAAACAGCTACAGATGCTGTAGAGTTACTTAAAATATCGGCTGAACCTGAGAAAAGTGCAGCAATTATTGAATCAGCTGATGGGAAACATACTAATGACTTTGCGGATCTAATTAACCTCGTACGCGACGTAGCCTCTATCAGCGACAACACAGAGGAACCAGACGCCGTGGCTCACGTGACCACTGCTGCAAGCATTTCTGATTCTGAGGAGCTTATACCAGTCAATGCGGGATACAAGAGCAAAAACAAGAACTTCAATCAAAACTCCATAACTGAGGTACCTCTCAAGAGTAAAATTCCAATCAATAAGCCAAGAGCCGAGATAGAAGACGACGAAGAGAGCGTGACGGACTCGCCTCCTCCCTTCGACAAGGTGGAGCCAACCACGCGGCGGCCCATCATCGACAACGTATCGGATGACGTCAACATCGCTGCGAACAAGACGGATAAAACCGACAAGAAGGACATCGAGATCATCACGCAATCCTACGTGCCCAGGATCAATCACCGACGACCCACTAAGGTGGTGATGAAGAAGAGCAATGAGAAATTAGCGTCGTCTGAAGAGTCACTCGGGGTGTCCGCTTCATCTGAGACTTCCACTGACACTAGCCCATCCGACGAATCTCCCTTTAGTGCGTCGAGCGAAACTGAGGGAAAGGAGAAGCTCGCGAGCGTCACAACGCACGTCCCCGTGAGCAGTGACTCCTCGATCGTTACCACAACCACTCCCACGAGCAGCTCTGAAGCCGCCACGACGAGCGCGCCCGCGAGTGTGCCCGACGCCGCCAGCATCGACGCCTTGCCGCGCGCCGCCAATGCGGCCACCACGCCTGCCCCCGTGACCGAGGCGCCGGCCACCACCACCCTCGCTCCCCCGAGCTCGGTGCAGTGAGCGGCCGCGCGGCGTCACCCGCATTGAACCTCAGCTAATTAGCATTTTATAGAGAGTAAGTTTCGTTCTTGAAACTGTAAGTTAACGTAGAGACTATTAGGTTTATAGGTGTATGCGACCCTTTCGGAATCGGTAATATTCCTTGTCAATTGATGACCGGCGGCGGTAGATCCGTCGCGGGCTATTTGTATTTCGTAATGTAAGTAGATGGTCGGGGCCGATGCGGCCGGCCAAATTTATGTGTATTAGCTGGACAAATTATTTATAATACTTTAGCGTTAGGGAGCGAGCGTGGCCGGCGCGGCCGCAGCCCGCGTTTTGTTAAATTACGGCGAGGCGAGTCGGCGGCTCCTCGCGTTAGCGGATAAGTTATTTATTTGTTTAGTGAGAGATCGTGAGTAGAGTGATCATAAGTAAGCAACCAAGCTAGTCAACATGTGACAGAGCGCGCGCGCCGCCCGGCCGCCCGCACCTCGACGCCACGTTGCCATTACTGCTAGCTGTATTTAACGAGAACATGACAAATGCAGACCTTAACGTAAGCATTCCGCGAATAGATTTAGCTCCTTTATCTTGTGTAAGAACAAACTGTAGCGTCCTGCCCGACTAGCGAGTGACGACGCGGCGAAACTCTATATCGTAACTAAATTTGGTACAAAACGAATTTGATATTTAGAATATTGTCAACCTTAAGAAAAGAAAAAGTTTAGGTGTAGACGGATTAGAGTTAAATGTGATCGCACGTACACTTTATTTATTGCACTTAGTGGCGGTGTATCGCGAGGGATTCTATCGAAAGGCTCAAGCGTAGTAAAGTTAACTATTGTAATGTAATTAAGAAACATGTGGCGTTTACTTTTCATAGGTTCGTTCGGTTCCCATTGTCTGCTACGGTCGGTTCATTAGTTGTGACTCCTGTGAGTGCCCGCGCAGACGACACGCCCGCAACCGCGCCGCTCGGCGCGCCTCTGCGCGTGCGTCGGTAGGCGGGCCGTGTGCGCGGGCACTATAGTGCGGCTTCTTGCTCCGGAAGACTGTCACTTTTCCCGGGCAATAAGCGCACGTGCTCATTGTATTATTTAATTAATAATTGTTTTTTTTACAAATAAAAGAAACCTAGACTGATTAATAGTTTTATTTAGATAATCTAACAACAAACCCCTAGTTTAATTTGTGATATATACAATCAAACACAAACAAACACAAAGCATAAGAACTTCGACATAGGTACATACATACATAATTATTTAAAAAAGCCTGTTATTTTCAATTGGGGTAGATATAATATTCCATTCTAGTACCAGAATTGGGTATCATTACATAATATAGACAACAATCTATATGTAATGATACGTAATATATACCTACTAGTAAGGATTATTTTAGCAGGGTTCTTGTGTAGCAGGTGGCAATTACAACAAGACACAGCAAAAGATGCTTCTACACAGTAACATAATTAAGCTTCTGGAAAAAGAGATGGGTGACCTCTTTAGTACCAGAACTCCGCAATTCAAAGACAACTGTGAAGACACCGGTGCACCGTCTATCTAGTTTCCAACATAAAGGATAGATGGCGACACTAACACACAAAAAATCTCATAACACATCAATCACGCATAGGCTCACGCACCGTTCTAATGCAATCACTCTACTTAGTGAAGAGTGCGATGCTCTTATACTTCCCAATATGGGCGTCGCGCCGTTGCCTCACCGTTGTGCAGTGGAAGGCCAAGACCCATGTTAGGAGCACCTGACCCACTTGTGACGACGAGCAGCATGTGACAGTAATGAGCATCTAGTTATGTATACTAATATGAATGGAAAACGTCCTAATGATTAGCTATGGCAGAGTAATTTGAGACAGTTATGATGTCCAGAATATGATTTCTAAGCTATTAGAAGGTGCTTTGGCAAGACTCCACCAAAGTAGTCAGGAGAAGAGATGTGTCGTAAAACCACTCAGCTTGCGACATTTCGACAGCTCAGTGCTTAGTTTCAGCACAATACATTATCCTATTGGTTAATTAATTAACCACTCATACGCCGTAATTGTAGAAACAATTAAAAAGCAATTGTGTCTCGCGTAGATCTAGGTTCCGGCAGTCGGCAAATGACGGGTTAATATCTCCTCTCGTCTCCGCTTTGGAGGAGTCTTGCCCTGAAAGTGGCGTGTGTAAATCGGTTGTCATGTTATGGGCATGTGATGTAGAGGAGTGAGTATCATGTTGAGACAAGCTTTGTGTGTGAATGTCGAGGGTTACAAAAGTAGAGGATGACCAGAGAATTGGCGGATGGATTGTGTGAGAAATGATATGGCTAGGAAAGATGTGAATATTGAGAAAAAGGCAAATAGTGGTGTATGGAAGAATAATACATGTTGCGGTAACCCCAAATAAATTGGGATAAGAGCTAGCAGATGACAGATGGTCAAGATGTTAAGGCGTGCAAGCCTAGATCCATCAGCCTAGCTTTTTCCCAACTATGTTCAAAGCCGCTTATAGTGTACTGCTTACCTGACGACCTGCATAAACTCAATTATTCGGTTATACAGTAGGTAAGTACCACTTGGTAGGGCTGGTAGTCAGCTTTTAGGGTTTTTATACGTAACTACTGTCAAAGATCTATAAATTACAGCTAGGGCTTTATAGCCCTAGTAAGTGGATAGTTTAATGTGCTTTCCGATGCATAAAGAAAAATAGAAGAGGTCAATGGATTGTTACCAATCTAATAAGAACTGCCCTCTGCTAGCCAAGCTTAACCTATTGTCAAAATTCAAGAAATACAACATAAGTACCTATTTATAATGTTGGAGAAACTGTGAATGCACATTCGCAGCTGGAGTAGACCAGGTACATTCGTGATAAATAGGCTTCCTCATAAGCGCCTAGTTCTTCTTTTCACTCAAAACATAAATATTGATATGTTATATAGTTCTGTGTAGGCGCCTGCCATTCAACATTCGCAACTTACGAAAAACTGGTTTAAACTAGATGGCGAAGTGTAAAATATTTATTTATTCATCCTACCTAACAGTTGTGAATTTGATATTTACTTAATTCCCTCCTTTAATTTTTTTTAATTCAAATCTAATGTTTACTCGCATACACATAAATTCGTTATTTGCTCAAAGCAGCATATTAAACTGTGTTTGTTTAAAAGCATTTTATTTAGCAAACACGTTCGTTTGCTCACTAAACAGCCGCGCTTCTTCAAATACCGCTGTGCTGGCACAGAGTGACGCTCTGTCAACAATCATTTGAACAATTTTGGTTCTGCAATCAAGCAATCATACATCATAGGGGTGAAATATCAAGCATATAAATATTTGTGAAATATGCTAGTGTACTTATAGCAAAAAAAGAAAGCTTGGGCGTACCCATTTTTTGGGCCAAGGGGGAACTTAGTTTTGCGTAGACCAGCTTGCTGCTTTGCTTACGCTACCAGGGCTCCCAAGATGATAGGGTCCCCTCGGTAAGGTCAATGAATAGAAACATATCTAGTGGGGATAGAATTTTGTTTCTGATCATTTAGCGGAGTAAGCAAAGTGGCTTAAAACTTACTGAAGTTTCAAGCTGCGTTCTAAAACTGCTACAATATCTATTAATAGAACACTAGTTTATGACACTTATTACCCATAAATGCTGATAGAAATGTCACTTCGTTGTCAATTAAACCATTGATTTATCTGCTGAAGACTCCAGCCTGTAAGTCTTGTCCTACAAGATTAGTGAACCTTTAGCGCACAATTTATTAGGTGACGATCGCGTTAACGTACGACAATTCACATTGAAAGTAAAGAACTAAAATATCTTTTGCTTTCTCCATCTGGTGATATTAAAAATTATCTATAATTCACATAGAATAAGACTAACCAATGAGATATCAGTAAGTTAGCTGCTAGAAACAACTTCTCAAAGTAAGCCAGAAGTTCGCACCAATAAAATGTTGACTATATTACGAACATCACAATTTAAATACTTTTTATTGCATGAGCGTAATAAAAGCCCACATTTAAATGGAAAAGTGAATTGTTTATTATTATTGTTCAAGTTTTGAAAGTTTGCGGTGGACGTGTGAATGTTTTGGGTTCTAAGAGAAAGGACGTCTAAGTCGGCGCGATGCGACGCAACGTTTTGTGACATAGTTTGATATTGGCATTGATGATAGCGCAAGATACTCTTCAATGTCAAATGCTAGAGGTGACGGCTATCACGTCGGTAAATGCGCAGATAAGTCCACATGTTGTCTGAAGGAGCACAGCAACGGCACGTCTTCATTTGGTTGAGCAAGGTTTTGCCTTAATTAAACAGGCGAAACAGCCGATGGTCTATTTTATGAGATTTAAGAGCACGCTCCGAATCTGATTATTATCGCATTAATCTGCATTTCTAATGATATTAATACACACCACAAACAAATAAAACAATACAATAATTACAATAGTAACTGCATAGCCTTATCCCAACTATATCGGCTTTCAGTACGATGCAGCTGAATACCTACCAGTATTTTACGAGAAGCGATTGCCCATCTGACCACAATCCAGTGACTGGGTATCAGGATACCCCTTGTTCCGGCATGGTTGGATTCGGTTAGACCTTCTCGGTTCTGCCCCAACAAGTAGTCAGCCCCCCTAGCCAAGTTACAAACGATTCGTATCTATTCTCTTTCTACAATCGAGAACGCCTCAAATCCCTTTGTTTTGACCACGTGACTTATCACCTTTCGCTAAGTCACGTGGTCAAAACAAAGGGATTTTTGGAGGGTTTGTAACTTCGCTAGGGGGGCTGACTACTTGTAGCAAACGACGGGCAGAGATCTGAAATACCATTAAGTAGCTGCCATACCAGTATTTTGTATCACATATAACATGATAGATCAGAGTTATACTGTGAATCAATTGAATATTCAAGTACACGTCAATGTTTTTGCACGTCAATTTTAACTAGATGAGGTCCATTCTCTTTTCCTAGCAGACTATTCAGAGACTCTATACCCAGGATCTACGAATGACTGAAATCTGCATTTATACATATATTTTATAATTGCTCAACATTAAAAACCCAGTCGTAAATTACATAAATGCGTAGAATTTTTGGAGTGAGTTACGTAAAATTTCATGGCTCAACGATAGGAAAGTATTATTTTTAACTTTTTAAATGTTTTACTTTTTTGCGGTGGGGGTTTTTTAAATTTTTAATTTAATTTATATTTTGAATTTTTTAAACGCATTTTCATTTTGTTTTATAGAGTTTACAGCCATGAGAATTCAGTGCATTGTATGTAGAGTCAAATGCAGGTTAAAACGAATCCAAACACGACATATTATCTGCTATTATTTTGTCACGAGTCTACCTACTGGTGTGCTGGATAGCCTGGCTGTAGCATCAGCTCATCCTGTTGCCATCAGGGCATTGTTTGCAGAATCAAATGCTGGTTAAAATGAATCCAAACATGACATATCTGCTAATCTTCTCCCAAGAGTGTATTAGCCTGCTAGATATCCTGGCTGCATCAGACCAAATATACCATACTCTTGCTTATTATTATAACATACATGGGTGTTTGAAATTTTCAGCTCCACATATGTTTGTAAGTCAAGTTAATACCCATAGACGTCTAAAATAGCAAAGGTATCTAGCACAAAAGAGCTGATAATCTTGAAACGGCTGAACCGATTTTGATGAATCATATCTAAGAACCATCGCAAGTAACTCTGCTTTCAAATAGAAAAAACCGCATCTAAATCGGTTGACCCGTTTAGGCGCTACGGTGCCATAGACAGACAGACAGACACACACACATAGCGGTCAAACTTATAACACCCCTCTTTTGGCGTCGGGGGTTAAAAATACAGGTTGCCATAGTTGGCGCAGTGGCTAAGCAGTTAACTGCTGTGCTTCGTATCGCGGGTTTGATTACTACTCGGACCAAATTTTAATATTTCTTAGAGCTACAGTTGTTCTCGGTCTGGCTGTTTGTATGTCTATGTGAGTTTAAATGTTTGTAAACGCAGCCGCGATTTAGGAGCAAACGTAGGAGCAAACGTAGTGATTAATGCTCGTACCTTCTCAGCACGAGAAGGGTTAATAGAAAATAAGTTTTTATTTATGTTATTATTTATTATTATATTTATGTGTGGTATTATTAGGTACATGAAGTTCTAACTTATACAGGATGTCTCATTCAAATCGGTCAGTATGGGAAAGTCTGAAACTATAAGACATACCAAGATCTGTTCTGAGGAACCATGTCATCGATTTTCATAACAAGAAAAACTGCATTCATACATTTTAAAAAACATCTGTACTCCGTTCGGGAATCGAACCCGGTTGTTTTGAAAAAAAAAAACCTACACTATTTCTATCTAGATATCGATTGTGTAGGTCTTAAGCAGTAAATGTCTATATGAAACATGATGTCTAAAATGAATAAAATGCATTGTCTCCACATACTTTAATTTGTAATATTTAATACAATATTCAACACGTTTAGGTAACGATCTTACAAATGCATTTTGTATCTTCATGTGGTAAATTTGCGTTAAAATTGTCTCTATGGCTACTTTTAGGCCTACAACGGTGCCAGCTTGTTTTGTACACTACAAGAAATAGTCCAGAGGCGGTATTGAAAAAGGCGGTGGTCACTTCGAGCACCTACTAAAATAAATTAAAGTATGTGGAAACAATGCATTTTATTCATTTTAGACATCATGTTTCATACAGACATTTACTGCTTAAGACCTACACAATCGATATTTAAATATAAATAGTGTAGGTTTTTTTTTCCAAAATAACCGGGTTCGATTCCCGAACGGAGTACAGATGTTTTTTAAAATGTATGAATGCGGTTTTTCTTGTTATTAATATGGTTCCTCAGAACAGATCTTCGTATGTCTTATAGTTTCAGACTTTTCCATACTGACCGATTTGAATAAGACACCCTGTATATATCTGTTGGTTTCACAAAGATCCTGAAGTGACGAGTGCTTACGTGACTAAAACTAAACTGAAAAGTCTAACAACGGTTTAGTCAAACGCAGTGGAGTAATGTAACATTTAGGTTCAACACAATAATAGTTTGAACAATTTGAACACGTCCATGTTGGTACAGATTACTTAAAGCACGGGTGGAAGCGGAAGCGGGTAAAACTAACATACTTGGATAGAAAGGAAGAAACGTAAATCAGCAAAAATGTGTGGATGAGTGGGAATAAAGCTCTTTTCAGACTACGCTATAATATAATAGCATATACTTCATAGCTTAATAATATCGCTCACCATTACATTATTATGGACACGATGACACTTGGCTGTTCTATTTAATATGTATTATTGGCTTACTTTACGTTATTATAATTGAGCGTGTGCTCACATCACGCTGTGCTATTTTCTGCTATATACTTCTACTGAGCTTGCAATATACTATGACAGATAGTATAGCATTAGGTCCTTATTTGCTGTACTTTATTATCACAATAGTATTGCGCAGTCTGAAAAGAGCTTAATTTATTTCATAAATTCAATATCTTTTCATGCAAGATACAGACGCCAGCATACCAACCTACCCCAAAGAATTTTGACACATTGGGGTAGGCTGATGTGCTGGCGTCAGTTCAATCGAAAGCGATTTATAACAAACAATATGGACACATCGAAAACATATTTTTTGCTAACCTTTAATATATTTTAATAGGATAAAGGAATCTAATTATAAATAGTTATATTTTGGTCGAATTAACATGTAGGTAACTGATTCCGCGCTCGCGCACGCTTTTTAATTGACGTTATTGTGACTTGTGAGTGTGACGCATGAAGAGGGCACGGTTACTCAAGCTCGTTGCGCAGGCGCACGCGACCTCTGACCTCCTCAGCGGTTCACTCTCTTTGTGATCACTACGTTCCTCCGTATTGTAGAGCCAGGCTTGCTAAACTTATTTGCAGCGAGGCGCATTTAAAGCATTATACGTTATTCCAGTGTGCAATGGTGAACAATAAAAATACAAATCTGATAAGAGATTACAGTAGGTAACTCTTAGTCATACTAGGTACAGCTGCTCAGTTTTGATAATTTTATTCTTCTTTAATGCGCCACTTTTGTTTATTTCTTAAAGTTTCCACAACCATAAAATGTTTAATAGATATGCGAGAATTGCTGATGTAATGTTTTACAATTTGATTTTACCATTATAAATTATGATACCTATATTGTGAATTTTGAAAACTCGTTGTCACAATGTTAGGTTGATGGATATCATCATGAGCTCTCGGGGACTATTAAGGTCATCATCGGTCTTGGCAAATTAGTGTATACATTGTCTAGTGTCGGTCTAGTGGTGTTCCCTAATTCCCAAAGTTAGTAGTTTAACACGATCATCATAACCCTAGAAACTTACTTACCTTGCTTACCGAAGCAACATTAAATCCAAAATCGTAATGAAATCCGTAAAAAGATTACCAACATGATAAAAATATTATTACGGAAGCCTCAAACTTTGCCGCTATGTGTAACAGCGTGGTTATAAAGTATTCAGTTATTAGTATTGTGCTTGCGACAGGTAGTTGCGAATGCATCACTTCACTTGCTGCATTGTTGCGACATGCAGCATCCACTGTTGCAGAGATTAGAGGATCTCTGTGTGTTGGGGTAATTATACAGTAGGTACTCGTTATCAGTACAACATGTACCTAGTCTGGACTGCACGAATATGAAGATATTTCAATACAATCTGGAATCATTCAATTATCACATTGCGCACCACGTCATGTTATTTGTTGCCTTATGGCTTTGAAATACTAGTAGGTACAGTACCTACCTAATTTATTTTTTTCAAAGAATCAGAAAGTTTGTTATGAATGTGACGAGCGGTTTTCGAGGTATCGACTTAAGTATGTCGGTGGTGTCTAATGAAAACTTTTGGCATGGTTCCAATCGATTGCACTTGCAATTTCGAATTTATTCGGTGAAGATCGATTTCTTTACGAAATAAGTAGGTACATCCCAGTCGATAGATGTTTCCAAAAATGAAAGGAAGAGGGTGTAATTTACTTGTGAAATGAAACAGTAATAAAAGATTAAATCTCGGCCAAAGCCATAGTTGTTCGCGGTACACATTCAAGTTAAAATGAAGTTAGTATCGAGGTGCGATGCTGCAAGACAGTGGTCAGTTGTTGCAATGTTTAATAAATAAAGTATCACTTTCACATTTCCATAAACAAGTAAATGTACTGATTTTATCACAATGGAAGGATTACTCAGAATCAGCGATGAGATAATCAATGGAGTTGTAGGTACTGATGAAAATATTAAGTTAAATTACCATAACTTGAAACCTTGGGCCTGGAGAATATTCGCAAAGTAACTACATTTAGTAATCACAATTGTAAGTGTTAAGTATGCATGCATATTGTAATAGTACATAATGATATAAGTGTGGTTAGTTGATAATTACAGCCGAGGCTATATTGCTAGCCCGAGCCACAGGCAAGGGCTATAAGAAAGCAGAGGCTGTAATTATCAAAGCGCACGTATGTCATACGACGTTTTATAACATATTTGAGAGGAAATAAATAAAACTCGGACTGAAATTTTCTAATAAGAACAATACAGCGAAAAGAAAAAGCGCGCGGAATAATTGTTACTTGTTCACAAATTAGCGATGCGCGCGCATCAGCACTTTATTTTGTTTTTGTGCCTTTTTAAATTATTTAATATTTTTTGTTTTTGTTACAAAGTGTTGTAATTTATTGTCAAAATTAATGAAAGTAACGAATTAAATATTTATTTTTTATATTTTATCTCCCAAAGTTAATTTTATTCATAAAATGTTGACCACTTTTCTGACATAAAAACTTATTGCTACGATTTAAAAAAAAAGGAACCGTTCGTTTTAGTCGAAGCATCTTGCAAACCGTGCATTTAACATTACTATAACGCACAAGTGCGTAATGAGATACATTACGATACTGAATTTGGAGGACTAAGATACCCTTTACGAGCAAATGTGGTATATACTTATTTACATATTTTTATTTAGTACATTCCACCACAAAAGGTACCCAAACAAAAGGTACCCAGATGAAGTTTATCATTTTTTATGTACTTGAGTACATAAGTAAAGTTAAGGAACTTGTGGCTAAATAATAACAGCCGCAAGGGTCGATCGAAGGTTAAGCTACGCTCAACGAACTTGCTCAGTGGCTGGGTGGCCATTCATTACATATCAAGACTCCTTCGTGCTTCGGAAAGCACGTGAAGCCGTTGCTCCCGGTTGTCATTTGTAGATCTATGACAGACGATATAGATAGTCAAAAGCCCGAAAATCCAACAACCAGTTTAACCAAGGGGTATCGTGGTACCCAGTAACTGGGTTGTAGAAATCCGACGGGCAGTCGCTCCATTTAAAAACGCGGTTATTTAGCTGCATCCGGTTAACCAAACTGAAAGCCGACCCCAACATAGTTGGAAAAGGCTAAGCAGATGATGAGTAGGTACATAAGTAAAGCTACTATTAATGTTATCTCGCCAATTTAATTGTTTTAGTTACTATTCGTGATTAAATGTCGAAATTACAATCAGCGTTTATCCTCTCCCATTAGATGAACGCACCCAGCCAACGTTTACATTATATTGAGTAAGTTACGTAAGTATGGTAATAAACTCGACGTGAGCAAAGTCACGGTGAACTACTTTACTTGCGAAGTTGCACAAAAGTTGGGGCACAATAGCGACGCGCGCGCCGCACTGTGCCCGGTACGTGTGAGTTGCGTGGAATCCATAGCGATCGAGCGAATAATCTAATTTATGTACCCATTGTATGTATGAGGTCTGTGGGGTCAGAATATTAAACAAACCACTTTTAATTCATTAGAAAGATTATTTTAAAGGAAAGGACACTACCTATATATTTTGATAAACTAGCATAGGTACCTACCTAAACCAGGAATCTAACCAGCTAAAATTCATAAAATAATCCTATTATTTTTTTTTATTAAATAATCATTTGTTCATAGAAATAGAATAGGTAGATCATGAAATCTAACATTACTTAATATTATTTTATCATCAATTGCAACCTCGCTTCGAACGCTAAGAAAGAAATGTGCAGAGTAAACCAATTAAATGATTTTTAGCAGCATGTTATCTTATATATATAAAAGAAAGTCGTGTTAGTTACACCATTTATAATTCAAGAACGGCTGAATCAATTTGAATGATTTTGGTCTTTTTGGATTTGTCTTTGTCCGGAATAGCATATAGCTTAATAATTAATAAAGAACATGAAAAGTCCTTTAAAAAATAAATATCAAGAATATTCGTTGTCTCAAACATTTTTCAAACGTAGCGCCATCTTGGATGACATGACAGGAATCAAACTTCCCAGTTCATCATCAGGTGACATTTTGACACTGACAAGTCTTAAGCTAAACATAAGAAGGTAAGGTTGTCAATTTATACGTAACTACGTTCTGAAATTTATTTTGTTACTAAACTTAGAGGTTTTATGTAGCATAAAAAAGTCTTATATTTCAGAAATCAATTTACCTAATTAACAATGACGACAGAGACGAACTTTAATAATTCTATGCAAATAGAAATTATTTCACTGTTAGGACTATAATTAAAGTAGACCGGGAAAACTATAGGTATAAATTGTATGTAACATTAAAGGCAATAGTTCAGTTTAAAATTATGAATTTAGTATTTTTTAAATCAATGCATTTTAGTAAGGTAGTTAGGTTAGGTAGTTAGGTTAGCTATAGGATAGGTATGGTCACTTAGGTTAGGTTATATATACATGTTGTAATTTTAATTCTATTGAACACAAAATGTTTAAATAAGATCACAGTAGAGACTCGCTACATAAAAAGTAGTAGTAGTTGGATCTATTTGTTGTCGTCTTATTATACGTATGTATATCTAATATAAAAAAAAAATTGATAAGAGCAATAAATTGACTCTAAGGCACAACGAAGTTTGCCAGGGCAGCTAGTTAGAATATACAGATAACTTTTATATAAAGAATAAAATATGGTTTAGGTTAGGTTCGCTCAAGTTAGGTTCGCTCAAGTTAGGTTTGCTCATGTTAGTTTTGCTCAAGTTAGGTTCGCTATTTATAAAAATAATTCGAATAGTTTTAATATTTAATACATATATTTATAATTCGAAAAAAAAGTAATTTTTTTGCTTGGCCCTAAGTTTTGACTCCATAATATTTCATATAAGATTTTTTATTGAAATATTTACATGTTTTATACGTTTTGTTGAAAGGGAAAGATTTTAGCCTAATTAACCTTGTTCCTAAGCCCTAAGGTTTCTTGGAAAAAAAATCTTTACATTGACTGTACCGACTACTTAGTGAAATAAATAGCGAGTGTTTATTTTTTAATTTGACACTGGTTTGATTCCCGATTTCGGTAAGCTGGTCAAGGAAAAATTTTTGAATGTAGTTTAAGTTTTTAAAGTGGTTTCCAATCAAGGCTCATTGTTTTTTCACCTTGTGTATATAGCCAAGCCAAATAATATGCATTTAAGCAGATAAAAAACTTTTAAACACAAAACTGAGTTAAACACCTATTTATTAGTTTTGAGCTTAATGAATGAGCTGGCTACTTTAAAAGTTTAAATAATAAATAACTATTAAACAGAATTATAAACGAGAATCTGTTTCATAGAACTTGCTACTTTTAAAGGGATGCTGCAGAAAATCTCTTCCTGTACGTTTCATTTCGTTGCGAAAGTTACTAACTTCGTCAGTTCACGTGTAGGGAAGTAATTGTTAGTCTTAACAAAATTACAACTTTTGTCATGCGGCGCCGACTGTGAGCTCAGACGTTTGCTTAAATTATGCCTTCGTTACGAACAAAGTTAAATGAGAAATGGTACATGGAGGAGTCAGGAACTTCGAACGTGACGAAGACTTGTGCTATCTTATCTAATTATTGCATGTTGTTAGCGACATTAACGGTATGTTTTGTTTACTGTGAAAACGAAGCATTTGGTGAAGATAATATTATACATGTGGCAAAGCTGGCAAAGTAATGCGACATTACAGAATACATTCGATACGATTATATCTGTTCAAGAATACTCTCAGGTTTTTAAAGTTATAACAGTCTACTTCAAAACTAGATGATGGAGTTTTGACCGTATATTTGATTTTATTCTAGACTCGAGCTCGAGCTCGAGCTCGAGCTTTGGGAGACAGCTAGATAACGGTTTATATAGAAATCTAAAACCAGTTTACAAATAACACTTAATTCAATCTGCATCTTTGAATAAAAATCTTAGATACGATTCCAAATCTTGGTCACGTAATAATAAAATATTTGCTCACTAAATTTCTAGCTAAAGATATATTCATTAAACTATTAATTTATTAGAAGAACAAGGTAAAGTCAACAAACCAATGACTAGCATTGGGTATGATATAATCGCGACACTCGATAACTTCCGAGGCAGGAAGCTCGCCGCAAACAACTGGTTCAACCAACGGCTAGCTAGGGCTGCTAGCCATGGCCTTATACCTGGACTATATTGCAAACATAATCCTTAATTCCTCACTAATATCCTAAACGCGAATGTTTGTATGGATGTTTTTTACTATGTCACGTAAAATCTTATGAATGATTTATGGAACTTTACAATAATGGAAAATGTTTGTCTTAAATGTTCTTAAAAAAATTAAGGTATTACCGCCAAAATTGTAGTTTTTTTCTAATTATCGTTTGGTAGTAACAAATCGATCTAGTACGCCTTTACGACTAAACTGCAAAAAAAAAATGTTTTTTTACTTTTTGAAAGAATCTATTAAATTGTCGTGTTCAAAATATTCTGGAGAAGTTCCGAGATTAGACAACCCTGATTTATGCGGTTAGCATGAGGCACATTCGTTACATAAATGCACATACGTGTTTATTACATAAGCAATGAACATTAATATCAATAGAAATAAAATAACCATAGAACAACAATTACAAATATCTATCCCGCAATACAAAATACATACGTATTGATATAAAAGAGAAGAAAACATTGTTGAAACACCTATTCATCATAACTTGGACATGTCGGAAGAGGATATTGAAAGCAGGTCAGTTATGGTAATTGACCACCAGGACACCGTGGTTTCCCGTAAGGCGACTTAGTTATGTAAGGCTGGCATTACATCCGCGCTGATAGCATCGTACTACGGAAACCTGGTTTCCCGATAGGTGGTACAGGTGGTAAAAGTCAGGCGATAGGCTGATTTACGACTTAGGAAGATACTGTGACAGGAACATTAACTTCAGTGGTAATTTTAAAAGCTCATTAACGATCTAGGTATTGTTGAATACTTTTATTATTTAGGAATGCACTGTAGATAATGTTGGTCGTCTGTAGGCAATATACTCCAAATAACATATGATACACTTGGGAGCAAATAAATGGAGCCACTTGCTACTTGCGTTATGGTTATTATTTTTATTAATGTAACAAAACACATGCATGGATTCGAAAATATGACATATATAGTCAGAAAGATTATTTAATACTCGTAACCTTTACAATGAGGCTACCCATAATGTAGAATGTAAAATAAACTTTTAGGCCATATAAGGTTCGAATTGATACGTTCCATATTACCAAAAATATCGAACAATATACCTACGTGTGAAAAAAAGTGGCTCCATTCATTGGCTCCCAAGTATATTCAACTCTAACTCGCATCTAGTGTATCAACGCCAAGTGGTATATTTATTGAAATCCATTAATATTTACTGTTATTTATGTAGCAGCGTTAACGATGTAGCTATTGCCCAGTAAACCTTTCTAAATGTATAAACATCTGTTTCGCTTAAGACGCAATCTATATGTACATAAAACATTAGATTTCGAGAGCCTATACATTTACCTCTTTGGTCATAGTTATAACAAGCGTCTTGGGATTATTGCGATAATGATTGTACTTAGTCCTTAATCGATTCCCGAATCTAGCGAAATATAAATAGTTGGTTTTCTTCAGTAAATGGGCATTATATAATGTACCATACAAACATAAACTCACGCCTTTTTTCAATGGGGTTGGGCCAAAACTACAAAGCACCATCTGCTACAATTCTTATTATACTTCTTTTGCTTCGTTTACGTTCATACATGTAGTCATACACACGCCGGTTGCGGGTTGTACGCACCTGATTTTTACCATTTATCAATAAGTTGTGGATGACTCGGCATTTAGCCATTAGAACGTTTTGGTTACATAACATCTAAGCTATGGTCCCATCATTTTAGAAAATCCCTATAATCTTCTGATTGGTCAAAACATCAAACAGAAAGCTTTACAAGCCTTCTGTTTGATGGACGCTAAGTATCTGAAGTGATTGGAATAGATTGTGATCCGGATGTAACTTCGGGTTTTAGTTGTTTCTTCGTCAATGCTTTAATTCCGAATGTTGGCTTAATCCTCTGAGATATTGGGGCCACAGAAACAGCGGAGAGGTAGCGCGGAGCGGTTCAGCAGCCATATCTTAATATATTAATTAAAGAGCCGTTGATGCCATCGATTTACACTATCACGTTAGAATATCTGTTAAAACATCCTTTTCAGATGAAATATTCACTGTTAGACAAGGTTACAACTATGACTGCACTCACTAGCAACCATACCACACGAATGACAATACTTGTCTCCGGTGCAGACTATAAAATTAACATATGCACATGGATTCTCGGTTCATTTCCGTTAACTGAGCTTTTCTGTAATTTCACAGTTGCAATGGTTCTTTGACCTTTAAATTGAAAGCTCTTTACCCACAAATCTAATCGCTGTCTTACCCAGTAATAAAATATGATAAAAAAATTATGGGCTTATCTCGTGGCCACGCATAGATCGTCAGGATGGTTGCGCACGCAGGCGCTCCTCGCGGTGAAAGTTGTGCGCGGGGAGGGGGCGCCTATATCAGGCAGTGTATGCCCGCGCGCACCACTCCACAACCTCACAGGTGAGATATGGACACTTGTACCATAAGTTACAGGGTACAGAAGGCCATACTAGCCGCGACTTCAAGATCACGCACCGAAACATCACAATAACGCGCAAACGCAACTGCAGTGCTTCTAGATCATTCTTGTTCGAAATAGTCAAATATCTGTGAGATATCATCGCAAGCCTTCTGTACCTTATAATTTAGTGCTAAATAGGACGACAAACCCTTCACTAGTGAAATGTGTTGAAAAAGTGGTAAAAGTGTGTGTTGTACTGATTAGCGGCTTTCGCGGCGCACGCGTTGATATCCATCTCGTCCGCGTTTATGTAACAAAGATTTAGGAAGAGATCTGTGCTGAAGAAAACTAATTTTAGTACTATTAAATTTACGTTTTGTGAGGAATTATACATTTGGTTTTTGAATAAAATCGTTGAGTAAAAGTTCATCAAAGCTCACATCTGCTTCATCGACAGGGTTTGTTGTCTTTATTTACCAAGCACACTGCTTTCTTTATTATCATATATTTAGGGTTGGTACATATCTCGGTACGTATTTTCGGTCGTGTCGCGCCAGACAGACAATTTATAGTAAAACATTCAACCTTTCACACTCAACCAATGATGCGTTAGTGCGTCGAGGTCGAGCTACAGTGTCGCATACGCTCGGCGCATCTTCCGTCTGATATGTACCGCCCCTTAGTAGTTCATAACATTACAACTATTTTGTTTTTTTTTTGCTGATCATTCTTGTGTTCCACAGTTTTGACGCATCGTAAGCGAAGTTCTCTCTTCCCCTTCACAATGAAATCCATGGTGCTGTGCGTACTGGTGGTGGTGGCTGCAGTGGCCGCGGCGCCCCAGCGAGAGGGAGCTGCCTACACGCGGGAGGCCATCAAACAGGCCCAGAGCACACACCTCATCCCCAAGGATGCGGAGATCCAGAAGGTAGGAGGGTTGACTTATGGTACATGATAGTACAGAAGCCAGAACATCAAGTTACCCCAATGGGTCAAATTGATAGTATTTTCTTTATAACAAAGAGAATAGGGTCATGTCAGTTAGGGAAATTCGACAGTTTGGGGTAGCTGGACATGATAGCGTTTGTACATGGTAGATGTTTTTTTTTAATAATATGATTTTGGTTGGACTAAAATTTTATGGGTTTATCCTTTGTAATTTATTCAGATTTTCCGAGATGACTTTTTAATTCGACAATATTTACATTGTATAGCAAAATAATGACGATATGAAAAGTTATAGCATTCCTTGAAGTATGAATTAACAGTAAACTGAACTTAGATATGTAAAGCACCACTAATGCATGCGTGGGCGCATACAAACAATTGAGCTAAACATCTCATTTACAACACTGACACATTCTCTACTTTGTTGGATAACTTCCTATACATATTTTCATTAGTTTCTGACCGCGGAAGCTGTGACTATGGAAATAATACTTTTTGACATTCAAAATAGCTTCGGCACTTCCTCTAAAAGTTTTTGAAACATAAAGTTCAATAGCCTCTAAGCCTTACTTGGCTTGTTTCATCAACGAAAGGAGAGTTAGGTATACAATTTATTTTTAATGATGTCAAATTCTTCAACATACTAATTTATATTTTTTTTCGTAACCAGGTACAAGAAGGTATCGAGCTGGCGGCGTACGAGTCCATCCCCGTGAACCAGAGGATCAACCTGTTCGAGATCCTGGGTGACCAGGTCCCGTCCGAGGTCATCAACAACCTGCAGGGACAGATCGACCAGATCGGCCACTAATACTTTAGAAACAGTTGCTTCATGAAGACGCCAGTAGCGGGTGGAACGACCTCACTAGGAATACATACGTGGGGAAATGAACTCACGCGCATTATTCAAGATTAAATTTGAGTTGTTTTCGAAAAGATTGTTTACAAAATATCGATTAAGGATGATAATGTATGTCGGCTCGGCTCAGCTCAAGCCAGCTCTGTTGCCACACGTGAGCGGCGCTTGCGCAGCCTACCCTTGACTGTTGCAACCGCTACTGGCCCCCAGTGAAGACACCGTCGAGTTATATTTTAATTTATTGGTGACGCAAGTCGAGTAAGAGACAGTGAATGTGATATTGTGCAACATCACCGTTTTATACGTTTGTACATAAATAATGTTAAAAAATAAATTGGTCGTGCGATGTCCAACCGGCTCGTTTTGTTTTACGTAACCCGTAGGGACAATGCCGTGACGCGTTTGTGATCCGTATCTCGGTTACATAAGGTGGAAGATTGTGTGATATCACGCCCCGTGCGTTATCGCGATCAATGACATAATGTATATTATGTACTGAATATTCATAGACTTTCATCTAGTAGGTGAGAAAAAATACGTTTAGATCGGATCTCAATCCAGTGCGGCGCAAACAGATCGCTCGATAACATTATGGTAATGAAGTCCGTGTGTATAATAAATGTTGCCATGAATTACCGCTAAATCTATGCTATCAATGACACTTATAAGGTCAACATATTGGTAATGGCCAAATATTCGTGTGATGATGAAATAATAAGTCCTCGCATTAAAATATCGCAAGGAATTTTATGGTGATGTGACATTAGTGGGTATTATGTCTTAATGTTATTACCATAATGGGTTATATTCACAGAACATAGAATCCCCGCGCCTAGAGGCGCCGTAACTAATAATATTCGTGTCGGAACAATATGCGTTGACCACAAGTTTTAGGTATAGCAGAATTGTCTCAGGACGGCAATAGTAATGAGTAAACGACAACACTCACAGACACGCTTGGTTTGTATTGTAAGTTTTAACAGTGGTCTCCGAGGAGTCTCACTGCGCTTACAAACATCCTTCATGGGACATAGGGAATTCTTTTGCCTCGCAACTATAGGTACTTCATTGATCAAAGTTTCTGAAACATGAACAATCCATAGATCGTCATATCATACTATCTTACTAAGTCCAAGCATGGCTCTATATTTCTTATCATATTATGCATCATCCAGTCTATGCTGGCAGTCATCTTCAGGTAGTGATTCCTGTGAAACATGTTATGTGTGTAATGCTTGTAATGCTCCTACTTAAAATGTGTCAGGGTGTGTGTTTATTCATCTTCTCTCATCTGCTGCGTCTGATAGTCTCGTCTCTTTTTTATCATTCATGCACGGCCTTGCAGCTGCCTACTTTGTGATTGGCTTCCTGTTTTTTTTAACATGGAGCATCAGCTGCCTATCTGACCTCCACAACCTTGTTTAACATGACACATTCGTTAAGACTGACTGTTCGAGTTTCAAGCTTCTGACTATCCGGGACTGTCAAAAATCAAGCCAACTGCTTAATTTGCTTAGCGAGGCACGAAAGGATTTCGGTATGCATGGGGAGTGCGACTGATATTATTTACCAATAAATAACCTACTCTATTATTAGTGAATTGCCGCAAATTATGTAATAAATTAAAATCAAATTCAATTAAAAGCGAAACAATACCATTCCCGCGTCTGGGATTGTGCCCGGTGGCAACTGGTACACTTTGGATGTACGTGAACCTACTTCTATGTATTACCCATCGGTAAATAGGAGTGTAATGATATATTCCGAAACAGTTTATTTGTAACATTGATACTGCTATTAATCATGGTCCCTAAATGCCGTTTACTCGTGCTCCGGATTAAGAATGAGGCTAATATAGAGAACTAGATCATGTATGTATCTAGTAATTGGTAACTAAGTACTGCTTTTTAAGCGTTTGTATGGCGAACCTGGGTAGCTGAGCTGTCAGCCTACCCCGTTACAAATTGACTAGATATATTCTTAGAGTAGTACTGGACTTACCTCCTATTTTCGGCTTTTGTGAATGTATACAGAGTATACAAGTAAGATGAATAGAAATTATTGGTGAGGTTCTTCAGAAAGGTCAGGTGCGTAGTACTCGCAACCGGCGTGTGTGTATGACAACATGTATGAATTGTAAACGAAGCAAAAGAAGTAGGTATGTAAGAATCGTAGCATATGGCGCTCTGTAGTTTCTGCCTACTCCCATGGGAAAAAGGCGTGAGTTTATGTATGTATGAATAGAAAACTTTGCTAAGGATCATTCATTTGAGTTGACAACTTAGGCAATTAGGTTAACAAATTAGGCATTGTATTTCTAATACTTTCTCTGTTTTAAATTGATTCCTTTCTGAAAGTATAATAACTCTATCGGAGATCTATCTGAATCTCGTGTTTTAAAAAAATGTAGAAATAGTAGACCTTTTCAAAGCCAAATCATAATTTCGGACCAACCGCGACAGAAAAATCAGCTGATAAATAGTATTCATTCATTGTAGACATGCATAATATTTTAAATGATGACTCTTCTACAAACTTTCTTAATATTTAACCTGAAAAACGAATGGCTAGTCATTTATATGCTTAATCTAAAACTATTCGTCGCTAAAAATAGGTATTCTCTGGAAATTTATCTTCCTTTTAGACTCTCAAAGAGACATAATGTTGATTCAAACATTGTGTTAACATAAACCTACAATATCGTTTAACACTTTTATTGATACATACATACATAAACTCACGCATTTTTCCCATGGGGATAAGCAGAAACAACAGAACACCACCAGCACTACGCGTGCTGTTTCTGCTTATGATGATGGATCAACGTAGAAACTGGTATGTCGACGAAAAAATGGACAAAATGACAGTGGTAGAAACATTTCTGTCGATTACAGAAGAAATAATGCTCGATATTGAAGACTATTGTCGACTGAAAAATCTACACATTAATTCTTCTCTGCATTCACTTGACATTGTCGTGCTCAAAACAAAAGAAATCGTTCTATTGTCGATTCTTCTATAGACAAAATCAGTCTATTTCTACAGTGTACATGCTACGCGTGCTGCTACGAGTCTTATAACACATTTATTTTGGTTTGTTTATTGACATTACATCGATATGATATACCCCTACTCGGTATCTATATCTGGTTCATACAAACTTCATCATAAAAGTCTATCCTGCTGACAGGGATACTACGATTTGTACTTATAATAATAGTATGAGCAACGCAAAGTTTCGGTAGAAACCATTCTAATGGTAATCTCAATACTAAAGTATCGACTCGTAAATATTCCAGTCAATGGTGTCTAGTCAGTGGGAGCCATTTTAACAGTGTGACATTTAAGTGAGCCCAATCGATTGGCTCATCGTGCCTTCTCTGGTAACTAGACCATTGGCGACCACATACCTATTGCCCTATCGAGGATTGAAATTTTCTTAGAATTTGCAGATTTTTTACTGCAGATGTATGTTGGTATGTATAACCCCCTAAAATCGCACAAACTTTACCTCTATACATAGATAGATATAGATAAGTGATAAACTTAAAATGTACTATGTAAGTATCCGCAATAAAAGTATTACAATTCACAGTGTTGCGGTTGTCTCAGTCAGATGAACATATTATGATTTATTTATAACTATTCTGTTGCCTTCCCGCCGCGGCGCCGTTAGTTAACGTAACCTTTCGCGGAACTGAAAGCACAGCAAAGTTCACATTTCATAATAATACGGTAACGCTAATGTTGCAGTGCAGCCATTTTAGATTGTTACGTCATACTGAGCTAATGGATCACAGTACAAACTGTCCAAAAGTAAAGTGATAAGCGGATTACTAAAAAAATAATAATTTTTCTTGTTAGATATTTGGAAACCATGCACATTGTCCCGATTTTTTTGTACGTACCTATGTACCTGTAATTACTGAAAGTTAATTTATAATGTTTATAAGTATTATAGCTTATCGGCTTAAACTATATTACTTATATAAAACTCTTACATTATAATTTTCTTCTAATAAGTACCTACATGGTCTTGCAAAATAAATATAATAAACACCTTATTAAATACGTATTAAGCTTAATTGGCTAAAAGAAAACTAGTACTTTGTAGCTTTGAAAGTTGTTCGGCTACAGATAATAATATTAATAGCATAGTTTTTTATAGGTTGATTGAAGTAGAGGAAAACAATGGGGTTGAGGCCTTTTATTTACTAGGTGACTTTAATGCCCACCCAAATGAGTTGTTTTACAATGAAATGGTGGACTTTTGTATGGATGTTAATTTGCTTTGCATAGATATAATAATGTGTCCTAAAACTACCTATACATTTTATAGTGATGCCCACGGTTGTACCAGATGGTTGGACCACTGCATCGTCACAGAATCAGCACGGGATTCAGTCGTTAGTGTAACTGTGTGCTACGACGTGTATTGGTCGGACCATTATCCACTGGTAGTGGAATGTAATCTAAATAAGCTTAAGCCTAAAGTGATTAATTTAGCAGAGGTAAAACCTATTAACCGTATCGTATGGGGTGACAGACAAGTACAGCAAATTAATAAATACCATGATATTTGTCATTCTAGACTGCGGTTGATAGATTTTCCGAAGGAGTTGAGTGAATGCTGTGATAGTTTTTGTACTAACGTGGAACACCACTCAGTTCTGGATAAACTATACCTGCAAATTACTGATACGTTGTCTCGGGCAGCCATTTAAACATGTAGAAAAAAGTGCCGCAGGAAGGGAGGTTATGTCATTGGGTGGAATAAACACGTAGCGAGCTTTCATAGGGAGGCGCGGCTTAAGTATCAAGTATGGGATTTAGCTGGGCGACCAATTAATGGTCAAGTCTTTAATGAGATGTCGGAGGCGAGGAAACATTTTAAAGCAAAATTGAAATGGTGTCAGGATCGCCGAGAGCAATTTAAAATGGACATCCTTGCTTCCGACCACTCATCTAAGGATTTTAAAAGTTTTTGGAAGCACACAAACAAAATGAATGTTAGGCCTAGCTTCCCATTGAGTGTTGATGGCTCGGATGACCACAATGACATTGCTGAAGCTTTTAGGCGGCATTTTACTGTGCAGTCACCCTTAGGTCTCTCGTCTGGTAGGGTGAACGGTGGTGAGCCCATCGTGACTGGGCAAAATGTAAAAGTACCTGCAAAGAGTGTGGCAAACATTATTAGAAGAATGCAGCATGGAAAATCGCCTGGTCACGATGGGCTCAGTATCGAACATTATAAGTTTGCGGGGGTTCACTTGCCACGAGTACCTACTGTCCATGTTTTTCAGTCTGTGCATAGGTCACTCGTATTTGCCGGAGCCGCTAATGCGGACCATAGTTGTTCCGATAGTTAAGAATAAGACGGGTGATACGTCTGACATTAATAACTACCGACCCATCTCACTGGCTACCACAGCTGCCAAGGTACTTGACAGTTTGCTGAATAGTCGCCTCACAAAACAAGTTGAGTTGCATGATGCCCAGTTTGGGTTTAAAGCAGGAGTCTCAACAGAGAGCGCTATTCTGAGTCTAAAGCGAACTGTCATGTACTACACAGAGAGAAGGACGCCGGTAATTGCGTGTTTCCTCGACTTGTCGAAAGCATTTGATCTGGTCGCTTATGATGTACTGTGGGACAAGTTGAGGGACGCGGGTGTGTCGGGGGAGTACACCTCCCTTCTCAAATATTGGTATTCCAACCAAAGGAACCGGGTGAGATGGGTGGGCGCTCTGTCGGACGAGTACAGGCTGGAATGCGGAGTGAGGCAGGGCGGGTTAAGCTCACCACTACTATTTAACCTCTATATCAACCAGCTCATCGAGCGACTGAGCAGTACACATGTCGGCTGCCACATTGACGGAACGAGTGTCAACAATTTAAGCTATGCAGACGATATGGTGCTTCTCAGTCCCTCGATGGGCGGTTTGAAGAAGTTGCTATCGACCTGCGAGGCCTATGCGGAGGAACACGGGTTAAGATACAACTCGAAGAAGAGTGAGATCCTTGTATTTAAGGCACCTAAGCAGCAGTCGCGCAGTGTTCCTCCCATAAGTCTCAATGGCGTAGCGCTGAAGGTTGTAGATAGTTTTAAGTATCTTGGCCACGTTATCACGAGCGACCTAAGGGATGACATGGATATAGAGAGAGAGCGCAGGGCGTTGTCTGTGAGGAGCAATATGATTGCCCGCAGGTTTGCTCGTTGTACCACAGACGTCAAAGTAACACTTTTTAAGGCGTTCTGTCAATCTTTTTACACGAGCGGCCTGTGGGTTTCATACACGCGCCGAGCATACAACGTCCTGCGTGTTCAACTCAATAATGCTTTTAGGATGTTTTTGGGACTGCCATGGCGCTGTAGTGCTTCAGGAATGTTTGCGGAGGCTCGCACAGATGGTTTCCATGCCATCATGCGAAAGAAAGCGGCCTCCTTACTACAGCGCCTGCATAGTAGTGACAATGGCATCCTAAAAATGATAGCTGCCAGACCGGACTGTCCCTTCCAAAAACACTGGGTGGGCAGTCACAGGTTAACTTCCTCTTAATTTATATTCTGTCAAAACTAACAATACTAACTTACTTATTTAAGCACCATTGTTACTAATACCAAAATACTAACTAAAACTATGGATCTTTGTTATCTGCAAATAAAACTTTTATTATTATTATTATTATTATTATAGGTACAGTCGGGCCCACTTGCGGTGAATCTGCTAGCGGTAAATGCTTTGAACTACGCAACGAACGTTCGTCATATTTAAGTTCGGACGCCACGCCAGGTGTAAACGATTAAAGCCTCAAGGGTGGTTCACCGAAACTGAAGCCATATTTCATATTTCATGAATTTTAATGTTTATCTAGTAGCGTGTGTTGTGGTTTTGGAGTTATGTACGACCAAAAGTAACGGTCGGTTTCATTACTATTATCGTGCTGTACGGTAGGCCAAACAACAATTTTTCTATTGAAACTTCGAACTACGCTGGTTCAGCCTGCGTAGCATGAACACCGAAGAAACGGTCTTTGTCGTGTCTCGGAAGAAAAGAAATTAAGTGTACATGCTACGCAGGCAAGTGTATTGAAAGAAATTTGACAGATTGAGGTTCCTGTTATAATCTGTCACTTTGCCGATTCGTCTGTAGACAAAGGCCGTTTCTTCGGTGTTCAATGTGTTCGTGCTACGCAGGCAGGTCAAAATATTACCACTTGCTATTTGCAAGCCGTTCTATAAAACCGACAAGTTTGTAGGTAGGTACTTATTTTCGATTAGGTACACGAACGATAACAAGCTGCCTGCAAAATATAAAAGGTTGATAATATGTTTAAAACCTTATACTTATTCTATTTTCTATATTTTATGATATCATTATGCTTTTGCAGCTTTCTTTTTACGGAAAATTATTATTTTATTTTGGATGTATTTTGCTAACTCATTTTCAGTCAGTCGATAATAATACCTGCAGCCTGTTACCGTCCAATGCAGGGCCAAAGGCCTCTTCTCATACAGAGAAGGCACGAACATTGACGTTCGCTCAAGCAGATTGGCAATTACTATGCGATTACAAATTTATATGAACTTAAGTCTAGGTTTCCTCGCAATGTTTTCCTACACCAAAGTGTGTGACTTCTAAGTGAGAAAGCAAATATTATTTGAAAGAGTCATGTTGGCACTTGCTCGGTCAGTCTGTCTGAAACCTATCTACAATATTGTTAGCAATATGCACTGATTAGGTCTATCAATAATATAATTCTTCGATAGTAGGTAAAATGCCTTGTTTACTTAGATACCCATTTGGCTTTTGCGTTCTAACTTAGATATTTACTTATTTAGTAATAATTATAATTACATATACATATAATTACAACCACTTATGTTTCTGTCTTCACATTTTTCTCCGTCATTAGTGATGATGTAAAGCGCGGTAGGCAGTCTTGCAAGATTCTTGGATTAAATTAATTTAAGTCGTCACTGGTCATTCTGGTTTCCACCAACATTATGGGAATCACAAACAGCGTGAGGTTTTTGACCCAAGTTTTATTACTTGGACTTAAAAACATTTTATTTGGTATATTTAGATACAGGTTATCTATTTTGTATTTTTATAAGGTACCTAGGTGACATCATATTTATTTCACATTAACGAGCCCACCGGTTTCGCACTAAAACTGTAATCTCGCCAACTTTTCCGGACTTACCCAAGGCTTTTCCTGAGAATTCCGAACACAACACACGAACAAAAACAGACAAATTGGTGGACTACCTAATTCTCAAGAGATGCTCATAATTAGATGGTCATAATTTATGTACATGCGGCAACCAATTTTGATTTATACAGCTCAAGTTAAGACATTTCTATCTATTTATTTATTAACTCGTCATCACTGACATTACAGGAAACCTAATTTAATATATACATACTTAAATGACAACACGCCTGCGATCCCCGAAGGGCTAGGCGATGCGACGTGTACCTAATTCAATAATCAATCGGGCCACATAATTACAAGCTAACAACAGGCAATTAATTATAAATTATGTAATTGCTGGACTTTCAAAGAGACAGTGACCTCTGAGTTTCTTTCGGTGTTTCTTCTTAGAGTAGTCAGATAGTGAAATACCGAACTCACCTTCTAATTAAAAAAATGACATGTAAAAATGTTTGAATGAACTTATTTACGGAAATGAATATCATTTATCATTTTATTTATCATTTATAAGCTGCCATTAACTTAACTAACTATAGTATTTATAATAGCACCATTGTTTATTTATCTACATATCGTTTTATGTTGATGACTACCAGAATATTTATAGAATTAAAGAATGAAACAAAAAAACCATGGGTAACGCAATTCAACTTAACCAATAAAAGGCAGGTTCATAATAATGGGCGTTAGCCAACACCTTCTAATAACATAACAACATAATTAGTGGCATACATCTCGCATGGAGTTATAATCACTGGATTACTGAGTTTATCTCAACTTCGGCAATTAATCGGTCTTTAATTACTAAACCGACGCGGTAATCGAGTGAGGGGCAGAAAGCCTAACCTAATGTGAAGATGGTTTGTTTACATATTTGCCCATTAACGTAACGTTGTTAGTAGATACCTAATTGAGACAGACCTATGGTTTAGTAGATAGTTCAGAATTCTGTGAATAGACGTATATATTTATATTAGGTACTTCGCTTAAAAACCCAATTGGTGATCATTGTTGCAAGGTGATAAAAACATTGGTAGTCAAAATCAAAAATCAAAAAATAAATTTATTCAAATAAGGCTGAGGATCAGCACTTTTTGAACAACAATAATTACATATGTCAGTCCCCCAAAACACTCGCCTTTCGCCGCTTCCTAGTGTTTTCTTTTATAGTGAGAAGCTACTACTCTTACTACGAGTACATACGTACATACGTACCTACACAGTAGTTACACCACTTATAACTCAAGAACGGCTGGATCAATTTGAATTATTTTGGTATTTTTGGATTTGTCTTTGTCCGGAATAGCATAATAATTAATAAAAAACATGAAAAGTCCTCGAAAAAATAAATATCAAGAATATTCGTTGTCTCAAACATTTTTCAAACGCAGCGCCATCTTGGATGACATGACAGGAGTCAAACTTCCCAGTTCATTATCAGGTGACAATTTGACATTGACAAGTCTTAAGCTAAACCTAAAAAGGTAAGGTTGTAAATTTATACGTACCTACCTACGTTCTGAAATTTATTTTGTTACTAAACTTAGAGGTTTTATGTAGCATAAAAAAGTCTTATATTTCAGAAATCAATTTACGTAATGAATAATGACAACAGAGACAAACTTTAATCATTCTTTGCAAATAGAACTTATTTTACTGTTAGGACTTTAATTAAAGTAGACCGGGAAAACTATAAGTATAAATGGTTTGTAACATAGAGGCAATAGTTCAGATCAAAATTATGAATTAAGTATTTTTTAAATCAATGCATTTTAGTAAGGTAGTTAGGTTAGGTAGTTAGGTTAGCTATAGGATAGGTATGGTCAGTTAGGTTAGGTTATACTATATACATGTTGTAATTTTAATTCTATCGAACACAAAATGTTTAAATAAGATCACAGTAGAGACTCGCTACATAAAAAGTAGTAGTAGTCATTATTGGTTTGGATCTATTTGTTGTCGTCTTATTAAACGTATGCTAATGTAAAAAAATGATAAGAGCAATAAATTGACTCTAGGCACAACGAAGTTTGCCGGGGCAGCTAGTAGTTATATAAAACAATACAATCCAATCGATATCCGTAAAGCTAGGGTTGCCATCTATAAAATTTAGCAACCAGGACAAACGCGCAAAAAAAATCTGAATTAAGCATTTAGCAGTGCTTAGTAATTGTAATACAGTAGTTAACAAACTACTGTATTCGATAAAATTTAGAAGTAGGTTTTTTACTTACGACTGCGGTGTTAGAATTCCGTAAACCACTCGGCTTTTGTTGTTTGTCGTTGACGCGGTTATCGCGACCACTTGCGAGGAAGTGTGTGTCGCGAACCAAAGCCTCGCATCTGGTGTACAGGAAATCGTTGAGATCCTTGTACTTTGGAAACTCATGAGGAGCAGTAACTCGTTCAAAAGCACAACGCAAATTTAAATCCGTTTTCGATAGTAAAAGGTAATTACAAAATCCCACTGATCCGTCGGTAGCCCTTGCCGTTTGAGAATCGATAGGTTTTCGTTGAAAGTATCAAGGACACGTCGTAAATCAATATGGGTGAGTTGGCTTTCAGGATAACGTTCAAGATCTTCCTCCAGCAAGTGAAGGCAAGCTCCGCTTGTCTTCATACCGCGAAACCGATGCAGAGTATGCTTCGTGGTAGTATAAGCCCGTCACAGGAAAGGTTCGTATCAGTGCTACGCATCACCAGTCAGACCAGAGACGAGGTAGTGCATGCGCTCCGTATCCGAAAGTGAGCCATTCTCGTGAATCAGCGAGTTGAAGATATCAAAGAATTCGGGCCACAACTTTATGTTACCACTGAACTGCGGTTAGTTAATTTTAAGTAATTTTACTTTGAGTGCACTCGACGACTCATTTTGAGATTTATTTGGTTCAACGTTATATGCGTCAGGCTCATCGACCTTCGTTAAGCGTCGGTGTATCGCTAAAATCTCATAATATTGTTCGCCGAAGTCGGATCTGATAGTACTATCTTGTTCCACTTGTTGTTCATCTGTAAGTTCGCAAAAGCTAAGTATGTCAGCATGGATTTTTTCAATGTTATTTACTAATTTCGTTAAGTCTGAGTAATGTGCCAACAATTTATTTAAATCACATTCATTATTTTCCGCTAAATGAGCGACTTTAAGCGTCCTAGATAACCTATTGAACGCTAAAGTACGTTTTCTACGCAATACCGGTAAGTCGCGGTCAGTTGGCTATTCGACTTCAACCGATTTATTTTTACTCAATCAACGCAATGATTTTTTTTGAATAATGAGGCATTTTGTTTATCAGTTAGCCTTAATTACGTTAAAACAATCTATACTGAACAATGAGATTATTTAATGAACAAGTAATTAATGGCACCCCATCATCTGCCTAGCCTTTTCCCAACTATGTTGGGGTCGGCTTCCAGTTTAACCGGATGCAGCTGAATACCAGTGTTTTACATGGAGCGACTGCCTGTCTGACCTCCTCAACCCAGTAACTGGGTAACATGATACCCCTTGGTTAAACTGGTTGTCAGACTTTCGGGCTTCTGACTACAAGTAACGACTGTCAAAGATCTACAAATGACAGCCGGGACCAACGGCTTAACGTGCTTTCCGAGGCACGGAGGAGTCTTGGTATGTAATAAATGGTCACCCATCCACGGACCGACCTCGTCAAGCGTAGCTTAACCTTCGATCGACCCATGCGGCTGTTATAATTTAGCCACAAGCTCCTCAAGTAATTAATGGCACCGTTAAGTTTAATTAATAACAACGAAAAAGGTAAACAGACCATTTCAAACTGAATAGAACGCAATCCGACCGCAGTACGTCAACTGTTCAATCACAGTTCATTCATTCACTACAACGCTAATCCAACAAATTAATATTGTCGTTGAATAGAAAGAAAAAATAAACTAAACGTTATACAAATTCAATTTGTCTATGGTTTAATTCAATTTCAAATCGTAGAACAAAGAACTACTCGAACTAATATGGCGGCGATGAAAAATACAAAATAATCAGCTCATTCAAATGGAAGAAATGTTCTAAGTATTGGTTAGTTGTGGTTATTTACGTTTCGATTCGATGTAAGATAATTTCGATGGAATATAACAACGAAATACGTGTAGCCACTAGAGTAAATAGCGAATGAACAAGAATGCATCGGACACACAAAGAATTTATCGATGATAATAACATTCTGAAAAGATCGATGTACGTTTGAAAATTCACTTTTTTGTTTTTCAGCGATTAACGAAATAAACTAGTGTAATGTATAGAAATCGACCTAAAACGAATATGTTTTGCCCAAAAGTGGGAAATAGTTGGGGGTAAGTGGGACAAAAATGATTTTAACTTCTTTGTGTCGAATGTTGAAAATTACCTATAATTTTACGAAAACTTTACTATTAGTGGGTAAAAATAATGAGTACTTATTATCGAATTATATCCGTAGTTCCCTGGTTTTGGCACAAAAAAATGTAAAGTCGATGATGGTATGTACATTAAAGGGCAAGCGCAGTTTTCGATACTTTACGTATTTTAGTTGAATAATAAATGACTAACTATGCTTGCTCGCAGGAAGACAGTTAGACCTTCCAAGCATAAAGTACGTCACTCACCTGCTAGCCCCCTGTGGCTTTTCCAGGGAATCTTGTCCTGATTTGGCACGTGGCTGGCGCTGCCCCACGACCGGCCGGTCCGATTGTCCACTCACAAATTGGTGCACCAAAGTCTGTACTGCACTATATGAGCCTTCAGGAATCACGATCAGTCCAGATAGAAGCCGTTTAGCGACGATCGAACCCTCATCCAAGGATTTTAACCGGGACCGCGCACTTAGGCAACCGCAATTGCTGCCATCTTGGATTCGACACGTTACTCATTCGTTCGCAAGCACAGATAAAAAAATGTAGGTACCTATGGTTACAGAACAACCACTTTATAAACTGATGATGACAGTCTCTTTGAAATCTTGTAATCCTGTCATGGGATCTTGGGCTGGCAAACCTTAATACAGGTTACTATGTAACCTAGCAAGGACGCCAGAGTCACTTTTGTATTACCTTCTAATAGGAAATATGCATGTAATTTAAATATAGTTCGAATATATTTTTTCCGAATCTTTAATGGCAGAAAATATGAACTAAATCATTATTTTACTTTTTAATAGCGTCATAATTATTTAAAACTAAAAATAAAAGTGCGAATTAAGCGCGGGAAATTCAAATTTGTGAAACGCATCACCATTGGTTATAACGAAAAATTACGTCAGATACTACGACAACATCTCAACGTCTACAAAACATACAATGTGTAAGTATGACATTAAGTATTAGAATGGACTTTTTATTCGAAAACATAATTAATGCCGTGTGTTGTGAACTAATTTAATGTTCAAGTGTAATTTTAGCTTTATAGTGAGGTTATATAACATTTAAGAAAAATTACTGAAAGTGGTTTTGTAAAAGCACAATCTGATAATGTTTAATACATTCGGGTACAAGCAACACCGGTAAACTGGTTTTTGAGCTTTTTTCATGGTGAAATGGTTAGAAGAACAAAAACGCCCTAAGTACCTAATAGTAAAAGGATCATAGTTAATGACGTAATCGAAATGGCGCGCGAAAATGGCGGCGTTTAAACAGCTCAAATTTATTCTGTATTTTAAATATTTTTTTAAGCTTCATTACTGCATTTTTAAATATGTTAATATTTTTTTTACTATGTTAAAACGTTGTAAACAGTGAATTAAAAATATAAAAAAAATACATGCATATACCCTATTGTTCAAACCTAGCTATTGTAACTAAAGACTGTACCAAACCTTTTTTTAAATAAATCAATTATTATTATTATTATAAAAAACTTCTGGAGCTATAAATGATAATGATAAATGACAATAGTAGATTATCGCATCGAGCACAAAGTAATTTATTATTGCACCGAGTGCCTAATCTAACAGGCACGAGGGCAATATAAAACACTTAAGGCGAGGTGCATAATCTGCTTTTCTTTCAACTATTACCTATAGGAATAGTAGATAAAAGAAACTCATATCAAACAGTTAAAATAGAAGTTTAATATTATTGAAATTAAAGGTAAGTATACTTGAGCAATTATTAAACGTAAGGTTTCTATAACACTGTCGATGTCGGCTTCATTTAGAATGTTTTTCGGAGAATGTTTTCCCTCGCTAACGCTCAGGATTCTAATTTTGAATCACTCGCTGCGCTCGTGATTCAATTTTAGAATCCTTCGCTTGCTCGGTCATCAAAATTGAACACGCGGTTAAAAAGCAACTTTGCACTCTTGTATAACAATAATTATTTGTTAAGCGAAGGATTCTAAATTAAAATCCTGAGCGTTAGCGAGGGAATCAAAAGAGCACGAGGTGAAAAATCTTTGCACTCGAGTGCAACACGTAACTTTTCATTCCACCTCAGCGAGGAAAAGCTAAATGCAAAAAAAAACGTTTTCTAAGAAAGTTTTGGCTCCTTTTGCTAGTCGCCACGTGTTGAACATATCGTACTGTTTTAAATACTTCTCGCGTAATTGTGAGGGAGAAAGCTCATTTGCGCATTATCAATTCTGTTGGCGTCAAACAAACTTCCTCGTCGCTAGAATCACTCATTTTAGTTTTTTCACTTGTTTTCAAGTTTGTTGTTTTTATTATAAGGTTTAACAATGACGTGAAAAAATGCCGCGTAAAGAACCGCGTACAAAGCAAATTGAAAAAAGAACACCAAGAAGGTTCCGAGTCTGAGTTTTTAACAAATTAAAAAAAAGTTGTATGATATATTCGGCACCATAGAGGTAGCAGTAAATAGGTTTAATGTTTTTTTAATTCACAAACTTAGTGCACACGATGTTCTAAATTCAATTTACTTTAACCTCTATAGAATAAAAACGGCTTTTCCACTCAGATATTGAAGATTAAAAATACTCTTTCCGAGATGGTGGGATGAAAAAGTATTGATGTCGGCTGGCTGAATAGAGCTAATCTATTGAGATTGGCACCTTTTGGTGCGATTAAAAAATAAACTGTGCAATAATGAAATTTCATACATTTTTATTGCTCTAGAGCATTTAAAGACTCGCTATGTATACTGAGTTTTTAGTGTGATTGTGATGTAATTAAGGTATAGTTGGAAGAAAATGATATTTATTTTTGTAAATAGGTTTTTACGAACACTTTTACACGTCACCTTTTTTAGTAAATGAAATATTTCACTATTTGACTACTCTGAGAAGAAACACCGAAACAACACTCAGAGGTCATAGTTTCTTTTAAAGTCCAGACATTATCTTGGTCAAATCATGTAAGATCCATGCAGATTAGTGTCTGAGATGGTCTTTTGAGGAAAGAACCACACAGAATGAGGGGACCAGATCAGTCAGTGCAAGCATTTGTCAGTAACCGTGAGCTCAACTCGGAAATTGAAGAGCTCCACGTGCCGACGAACAATACCAAAGAAAGAATATTTGGGTTGGTCCCATAAAGAACTCAAACTGCCAGACAAAATGTAAAATAAATAAATAAAAGAACATAAAAAGATTTAAAAACGAAAATCTAAAAAATAAAAAATAAACCACATAGTCCTCCCATTCACAATAAAAAAATACTAATATATACTTTCAAAGTAAAAATACATGTCAATATACATTCAATGTCAACAGTGTAAATAATAACATAAAAACATTTGATACAAAATCTTGGCCAAATCATGTAATATCCTTGCAGATTAGTGTCTGAGATGGTCTATTGAGGAAAGAACCACACAGATTGAGGGGACCAGATCAGTCAGTGCAAGCATTTGTCAGTAACCGTGAGCTCAACTCGGAACTTGAGGAGCTCCACGTGCCGACGAACAATACCAAAGAAAAAACATTTGGGTTGGTCCCATAAAGAACTCAAACTCTATTCCACACCTTAAGTTAATGCAAGTAAAGCTGGAAGTGACTTAATAATGCAAAGACAACGGAAAAGAATCTGCCCCCCTAGCCAAGTTACAAACGATTCGTATCTATTCTCTTTCTACAATCGAGAACGCCTCAAATCCCTTTGTTTTGACCACGTGACTACCACCTTTCGCTAAGTCACTTGGCTTAGGGGGGCTGGTTTCTTTAGCAGTTCACCTCAGATAGGTTTGGAGAGAGTTTAAGCGACATTCCCGTGTTGCCCAGTCTACTACTAAGCACGCCGACACTAGCAATTTTTCACTAATAAGAACTCTACAGTTATTTAAACATTTTATTTAGTATTTTTCTAGCCGTATATTGCAAATCAAATCAATGGAAGAGTATGAGCGAGCGCAAGCGCTAATCCACCGTTGTGGGCATACCCATAACCCTAATTGAGTTTAGACGAGTTAAATTATTACCTCCTACTACTATTTTTCAAATACTACTACCTACTCTAGTAGGTATTGTATGTAACATAGAGATAGGCAGCGCAGTAGGTCAGTTTAAAATGATGTATTTTGTAACTTTCAAAATCAATGCATTTCTGTAAGGTACTCGTATAGTTAGGTTAGGTAGTTAGGTTCGCTATAGGATAGGTATGATGAGTTACGTTAGGTTATATATGTATTTATGTTGTCACTCTAATTCTATCTAGCACAAACAGTTTAAAGAGTAAATTCGAGGCTCGCTAAATAAAAAGTAGTACTTAATAGGTAATTATTATTGTTTTGGATCTATTTAGATATGAGAAAAGTAGGTACTTATTGTTGCAACTTTTTGTCAATGTTCCAGTCTAGACAGCTGGAAACCAGTGCCTTTACAACCCAGTTACAGAGCACACACAAAAAAAGAGAGGACCCACATTCTGCTGTTTAAATCCCAATTAGTATACCTTTCAATCGTGTCAATTAGAGACACAATAGAAAGACAATGAAAGCGCGAAGACCGGTGTTCTCGTGGGGTTTAATGAATATTGTAGACGGCGTCCCCATTGCCATCAACTGGCCACAAACCCCTTTGAAAAACCCAGGTAATTCTTTGCCCGTCCAATCTGCGAAAACTGAAGATCGAGGAGGACGGCGCCGGCGGCGGCGTGAGATTGGAGAGTGTTATGATCTACTGAAGTGGACTACTTACTGTAGTCGATGAGGTGACACCGTCTGGTCATCCTCAAATAGTATTGTAGTGTTCCCGTGTTTGGTACCAGTACGTGCGTCGTTCCGGGCCAAGTGTTACGCGATACCTATCATGATATTACGACATCGCAGGAGGCGCCGGACGAATACTTAGCAATCATTCATAGCGCGTCACGACTAGAAAGTACCACGTTTGATGTGCTCATGACTAGCACGTACTTCTGACTGCCAGAGAATATTCTGGAAGATTTAGGTTATTAGTTCTTTGCAAGATTCGAACCCGTGGCACGCAGCGCAGAAGCTAACCGTGTAGTCCGATTAAATTATGCTAATCGATAAATTAAGTTTATTCAGTAAGCTGGCCTAAGCAAATACCTACTAAAAGTATTTGAGTAGACGTCTAACAAATAAATAGCAATGAGGTCGGAGTTTCCTATTCGCTGGAATGAGATGTCTTCTGAACGATGAATCAACGGATAACGAGGCATGGTTAGCGTAGTGCCCAGCAATGTCGACTGCAAGTGCTGCGACACGTTACGTGTCGGACGGAGGAATCGAACCCTCTATACTACGGTATAGAGGGTTCGATTCCTCCGCGGAAAAAACATTCATTGGCGTACCAATTATATTTTTTGTCGCAGTTCCTACTATTATTTTGAAAGCGCTCATTTTCGTTATGTCTCATTTATTCGTGGTGGTTGCATTTTGCATCAATATTTTCGCACACACATTTATTTTGTAACTGAAATAAATAAATATATCACAACTTTTTCACACAACGCCATTTAGTCCCAAGTTAAGCTTGAGAGCTTGTGTTATGGGTACTAAACAGCTGATAAACATACTTATATATATTTCTAAATACATACATATCATAGATAAATTACACCCAGACACAGAACAAACAACTCAACTGGTATGTATGTGACTCCACCTATCTGTTTTTGTCTGTAGCGGCATTAAGAATGTTTTGACTGCATTCAAGTGTTGTTCGTATCGCAACACAGGTGGCGCTGATTAATAAATAATTTTAAAAGAAGTTTTTAATAGGTTTTCTCATTTTGTTCCTTTTCTTATGAATATAAAATAATACTGGCTGTTATAAAATTGATTCCAAGTTAAAGAAAACAAAATCAATAACAAACAAATGACGACAGTCACGTTTGTGGCGATTTGAATTATTTGTAAAATTATTTCTAATGTTAATGTACAGCGTTTAAAAATAACGTATTTAGGTGTATATTATGAGTAAAAAAAATAAGTTAACTGTATGAATAATTACTGAACAGTAACCACAAAAAAATTAACAAGATGCAGTCCGGGCTGGTGTCACAGTGCAATGGCGTTAGCAGTTAATGTGATCAGTGATTACACGGTAAGTGCTCGTTAATTATTGCGTTAATTGGCAGCGAGCAATAAGTAACAGCGAACGACGTTTGCGACGCACTGCTTGATCCGTTACACACGTACAATATAGGACGTGTTATGATACTGACTTTTAGACACGACTTATGAACTAAAGTCAACGTCTTATAAGTTTTTTTTCTGTAGAAATACTTGGATAGCACTTCAAGCATTGCTAGCGGCCGGTGACCTAGTCTTATCCTATTGAATGAAACTATTTTCCAAAGGAGTTAGTGCTGATACAATCATATGACGCATCAAATGGGTTTTTGGTTGGAGAAAAACTTGGCTCCGCAAGCATACCCGTTAGAACTCGCTAAAGCATACCCGTCAGAAATCATCTTAAAAGCAAGCTTGCTAGCAACAATCTATCCTTTCATTTAGGCTAAAGGCTGAATTTGAAGAAAATAACCCGGAAAAATAAAAATATACCTAAGCCCGTCAATAAAATTTAACTTAAGGAAGTTGTTACCAATAATCTGTTAGATTTCCACGGAATCATTAACCAAGTGTGTACTTCAAAGCTCGGCAAACCATGAGAACCAAACTAGTACAAAGTAGAAACTATACAGAACCGACAGATTCCATTGGATTATCAAAGAATTTAGCAAAAACCAATTTAATTCACATAAAGCAGCGAGCAAGTAATGACGTGGTACGAATAACTTGTAGATTTCTTGAAATCATCCACAAACACACGCGACACTTAATTTAATAGGTACTAAGTATAAGATTACTAAGTGAGTTAAATATTTCAACGCGCTTTTTGCCGTTTAGGT